>CM053573.1:117175770-117239800 GCA_028646485.1 Cryptoprocta ferox
CCCCCCCCCCCCCCCCCCCCCGACGCCGGTGCCAGAGATTCCAAGTGCTGGGACCTGTGTGACCTCAGCTGCTTGGAGAGCCAGACTTCTATGCTGGCAATCCAGCGGCTCTGCGGCTTCCTCGGGCACCCCCAGCGCACCGGCCCTCGGGAAGGAGTGGAACAGGGCCTGGGAAGCCGCATCCCGCAGGAGTCCATCAGGCGTTTCCTTGTAGGCTGGCGGACCCTGGGGACTCGAGGGAGAGGCCCGGGCTGTGCTCAAGCCCCTTTACTCCTGCACTATAGCAGTGGTTGGTATCCCGTGAGTTACTGCCCACGCCAAGGAAACCCTGCCCTTTCACTCCGATTGACTTCCAGTCCCGTTTTAACAGTAGCCTTGGTGCCTGGATGCCTCTATCGTGCACTTGTCTCCCCCACCAAATTAAGAGTGCTCAAGGACCAGCAGGGGCCGGTTTCCAACCTGCCCGGCAAGAAGTCTCTCTCGGGTTCTCTGCCTAGTGGTGACGCAACCCCTTCAAAACGCCTGCATCCGAGCTCCTAAAATAAGCGCTAGACAGTGAGTCGAGAAGACACTTCTGTGGACTTAAATCCAAGCTGACATACAAATCAACCAATAATCATACCTGTTTACTTCCAGTGCTATATATAGGACTTTACACTTTTTCACTTTTTTCCTCCTTTACAAAGATAATTCAGATTGAAGAAAATTGGAGAAATAAAACATTAAAATTCAAATTACAGGTCATCCTATCCCTCCCCCATGAAGTAACCACACTTAATATTTTGGTGACTTCCCTCTGTTCTTGCATTTTTATATTGTATATAATTGTACATCATTAATGCCATATTTTATATAGAATTTGCAACTTTGTATCCTGCATATTTTAATCTTTCACCATGAGGTTTTGTTTCTCTGTATCTTATTGTTTGAGATATAATTTTCTTTCTCTTTTTTTAAATTTTATTTAAGTTATCTCTACACCCAATGTGGGTCTCAAACTTACAACCCTGAGGTCAAGAGTCACATGCTCTCCCAATGGAGCCAGTCAGGTGCCCCTGAAACATGATTCTCAATGAATGTTTAAAAATCCATCATATGAGTGAACCATAATTTTTTATATGACAGAACAAATCTCTGTTTCAGGTCCAGGAAAGTCTCTTTAGCCTCATTCTCTGGGTCGCTAAATATGTAATCAGTCATTAATCAATACACCCCGAGTCCTTTGTTAGCCCAAAAAAGAGAGTTCATGATCGCACCCTCAGGGCACAAAGGATCCACCCAAAATTTGGGATTGCCTAGATCTGGGAAAGGACCTTCCAGCCCCTGCTGACAGCTCTCTCCCTTTGCAGGAGACCAGTGGAGCTGGAGGGCTGGGAGAAAGGTCTTGAAAGCAAGCAAGCAGGGACCAACTATGTATCTGAAGAGCTGCCCTGAACTGCTTCTAGGACCAAAGCCCCACGCCCCCAGCTGCCACACAAGATAGTGTCTGTGTCCTGGGTTTCTGTGTATCTTGTAATAGTTAGGAGACAAAAATGCCTTCATTTGAACCCTGAATCTTCCCCCTTAGAAGCTGTGTGACCTCAGAAACGCTGCTCAACCTCTCAGAACCTCATTCTTTAAATTGGAATCATAATGCTTCCACATTGAGCTTTTAAAGTATTCAAGTAAATAATTACATCACTTAGCCCAGTGCCTGCACAAAGAAATCCTCAATGCATGGCAGTTACTGCTCCTACTGCCTGTGCTGTTGCTTCTGGCATTAGCTTTGGTCTTGGGGATCGCTGCAATTGCCCTCTCCCTCAACTCCTGACCCCATTGCTACTGTTAAACACAAATCCAAATCCTGGCACCAAGCCGTTTCAGGTTCTCAGGGCTGAAGGAGTCATTTCCAGCCCTCTGGTTGGGCTGCTCAGGACCTTCTGACAATCAGGCCTGGGCTTGGACTGTTTATACTAGAACCGTTAAAACAGGAAAATATGCAAACCCTTCATTCACAGGGATCCGGCTATTGTTGGGCCAGAAATGATATTTTTGTTTCTAAAATAAAAGGTACATTTGTTCCTTTACACACACACACACACACACACACTTTTTTTTTTTTTTTTTTTTGGTTGTGTCTACAGAGCTAAGAGGGCAGAGCGAATGACCTGGTTCACTTGACCGGCTCAAGCAGTCAATCTGGAAAGGTCCCTTTGGCCTGATTGCTTGTATATATGGGCTCCAACAAGCCTGAACTTCATGGAGTTCTACTTTTTATGTGCACAGACTAGGCTGTTATCTATCTCTCAAACAAAATGCCATCTCCCAGACTTGATAGGGACACCAGCTCCGTCTAGAAATGAGGAATTTCATAAATTACATTAATTTAGCCAGTCTGATCCCAGGAGACTCAACAGCACATCAAAATCTCATGGAGATGGGCACCTGGGTGGCTCAGTCAGTTAAGCGACTGGCTCTTGATTTTGGCTCAGGTCATGATCTCTTGTTTCATAAGATCAAGCCCGTTGTTGGGCTCTGTGCTGGCAGCATGGAGCCTGCTTGGGATTCTCTCTCCTTCTCTCTGCCCCTTTCCCACCCACCAAAATAAATAAACTTAAGAAAAATTTTTTAATCTCATGGCAAAAGTTTTTAAGGTGTGGATTTCCGGATCCTTTCAAACTGGCCAGCTTCTGCCTCTCTGGGGCTGGTGCTTGGCAATCTATGTCCGTGTGTATAGAGGTCAGTTCCTCCAGGTGATTTTGATGAAGACTATGGACCCACGTTAGGAAACCACTGCTGTTCCCAGGTGAATTGAAAGCGGAGGTTTCTCCAAGGGGACTCCACACAAATCCAGATTCCAAAGAATCCTCTGTTGGGACCACATGGAGTTACAAAGAGCCTGGTTCAAACAGCGGATGTTTGTGTGAGTGTGTGTGTGCATGGGGGTGGGGGGAATACATGTTTGTTTTTGTGTGCTTTTGTTGTGCTGTTGTCTGTGCACGTGTCAGGCCTCTTTGGCCACAAGTAACATAAATCCACTAGAGCTGGCTTAAACCAAACAGCGGGGGTAAGGGGTTGTCATAAGGACTTATAAGGGAGCCCCGGGCCCAGTGGCAGCCAGACTTCCTGAAGGGCTAGCACAGGGGCTGAGGTGATGGCAGGAACCCAGGTAGCTTGCTGCTGCAGACCAAGTTTTCTGGTCAGGCCTCTTCTCTGCTCTGTTTGAGGGAGGACCTCAGTTATAGCTATTATCTCCAAGTCCCAATTCCACTTTCCTGTGAGAGAGAAACTGGCTCCCCTGGGTCAGATCTTGTCCCGGAGATCCACCCGTGGTCCTGTCAACCAGAGCCACTGGTGAGGTGGCAGGTCCTGTAGTTATTTCTAAGGGTCTCTTCCTAAGGGGAGAGGGCAGCCACAGCACCCATCGGAGGGTAAGCAGACAACCCCCAAACTCTGATTTGCTTCAGTTTTGCCCCTCCAATCATTCAATAAGTAGCTAGTTCTAGCTGCACTCCAAAAATCACCTGGGAAGTCAGAAAAAATATTGCACCCAAACTCTACATCCAGGGTGGAAATTCCATCAGGAGTTTTCATAGTATCCCAGGTGAATCCAATGTACAGTGAGGGTTGAGAATCATAGAAATAACCAAATAGGAAACCTTTAACCAATTTAGCAATTTCCTAAATACACAGCCTCAAAGTACAGCCAATTAAGAGGAAAATTATTAAAACCTAATGGGTCGCATATGGGTGATTTTCATTTAAATTGGAGATTGACATCCTAATCCAAATTTCAAATGCCGTGATTATTAACATTTAACATTTTCTAAACCTCTTGGTTTAAATGTTCGGTTACATTCCTAAAGAAACTTGCCTTTTCTAGAGATCCTGAGCCACTAGAACAAAGGATGCCTCCCCATGGCTTTGGTTGACTGACCCCAACCACCCATAGACTACCTGCCCCTTCTTTTCCAAGGTCTCCAGCGCTGGGGCAGTCTCAAAGCTCCCAACACTGAATCGCACAGACCTTGTTTGCTCTTGTCCACAGGCCTGTGCTTCAGGATTTCCACTCAGGAGCCCCTGACACAGGAGACCAAAGAGGAAAGGTTGTGCCTCCTTCATCAAGCTAGCTAACAATGATCAAAACTTTGTCCTAGTTCATGGCAAGCTTGAGGAGGGTCTTCATTTTGTTTTGCCTTCTTTTCCCTCCTGGTGAATTCCCAAACAATTTATCAGCCAAATAGCAAATATTTCATAAACGGCTATGATGTGCAAGGCACAGAGTAAAAAGAGAAATATCATCCCAGAGATCCTGTTACTGGCAGAAGTGCAACAGCGACCCCTCTAGGCCTGGCCTTGTGTGGAGCCTAACAGCATATGAAAAGGATCCCTTTCTCAGCTTCCTGTTCTTTCCAGCCTGGCCCGGGGCTGGGACTCAAGCAAATGGGAGCGGGTAACGGAGGACAGGAAGGAGAAGGGATCTGTCATGCCTGGTTGAATGTAGGAATGGGGTTGGGAGTGGGGGGTACTTCCCAAGCTTGAACCACCCTGAGAACTGTTCCCCGGCCCCAGTACCAAGTAGCACAGACAGCAAAAACAAATTGTCTTCAGAAAACCAGGAAAGGCAGTCACACAAAGGCCAGTGGCTGATGCAGGATGTATAGGCTGGGCATACTTACCATGACAACTTTGAGGTACAGAAAGGGATTGGAGTTGCCAAAAACAAGTGTGGAGCCCAGACCATCAGTATTACCTGGGATCTTGTTCGAAATGCAAACTCTCAGACACATTGAATCAGCAACTCTGGGGGGCCGAGGGGAGGAGGGACAGCAACCCAAGGCCTCCAGGTGATTCTGATGCACACTCAAGTTTGAGAGCCACTGGTCCACTCTAGGGAATGCAGGGAGGGGAGGCACTTACTTGTCCCAGACAGCCCACTCCTGAAACACAGAGTAAGTCTAACCTCTTCCAGGCTCTTAGATCTCTAGGCAGGTTCCATGACCTGAGATGTCACCCCAACAAGAATTACTGCCACTATCCTCCCCACCACCCAGCCCCTATAACCCCACCCAACACACACACACACACACAGACTCTCCCTGTCAGAGAGGACTTACAGCCCAGGCACAATGACACAGAACCAGGGGCCTCTCTGGAGGCTGGGGATCTGAACAGAAGCGTCACCCTGCCTGGAGTCCTAGGGCAGTTAGTTACCAGTGTTTCTCTCTCTCTCTTTTTTAAATTTTTTAATGTTTGTTTTTGAGAGAGAGAGAGAGAGTGCACAAGCAGGGGAGGGGCAGAGAGCAAGGGAGGCAGAGGATCTGAAGTGCCCTCCATGCTGACAGCAGTGAGGCTTGAACTCACAAACCCTGAGATCATGACCTGAGCTAAAGTCGGTGGCTTAACTAACTGAGCCATCCAGGTGCCCCACCAGTGTTTTTCAAAGGCCTTTGGCACTTGCCCACTTACCTACACAGGCTGCTGGGAAATTCCAGTCCCTGAGCTTTGGAGTGGGACTTCCTTGGTACACTGCTGGACAAAGGTGGTCAATCAAAAACAGGCTCCAAAGGAAAGTGAAGCTAGGCATATTCATCAAGCGGTGGGTCCTGGGAGTAGTCACAGGCTAGTTTATCCCTTGCGCACCTCTCTGGGACTCAGCCCACTGAATGTCAGGACAGTGAAGTCAAGCTTGCTCCTGCCCCCATATCTGTCAAGTGACTCTCAAAGTGGTCTCTAGACCAGCTGGTCTCTAGACCAGCAGCACCAGCATTACCTGGGAAATGTAAACTATGAGACCCCACCCCACCACGGAATCAGAAATTCTAGGGGTGGGGCTCAGCAATTTGTGCTTTAACCAGCCCTCCGGAAGAGTCTGAAGCTCCCTTACCCAAATTTGAGGACCACTGGCAGGGAGGTGATTTCAGCTCAACCAGGAGCCAGCCCAGCAGCGGGATGCCTAACTGACTTAAAGGATGAAGATACCCACCCCCCACCCCCGCGGGCTGTCGGCCCGGAGGCCGAGGACTGCAATCCCCACCCGAGTAGCCGAGCAGGAGCAGCCCCCCAGTCCGCGGTCCCTGCCAAGTGTCGCGGGGTCTGCAGGCCCCGGGCCGCCGGCAGTGGCCTTGCGGGGAGGAATGACGGCCATGAGACTCCACTCTGACTTATTTTGTTCCATTCCGGGAGGAATAATTTGTTTCGTATTGGAATCAAAGCGCCTCTCGCGGCGCTTCCGTTTTATCTCGGCGCTCCGGGGCGGGGTGGGAGGAAGAGGCTCGGCGGCTGCTTCCCATTAGCGCCGGCATGGTCCCTATTACGCGGCGGAGCCTGTCCCCGCTAACGGGACGCAGCTGACCCGCCCCTGCGCCTCGACACCCAGAGACTCATCTCTCCCCACCCCGATTACAGACGGCCCCGCAGGAAAGCAAGACTCAGTGGCAGCAGTCGACCCAGGCAGTCAAAAGAGCTCTCCTCCGCTCCTTGGCAGGCACCGTACCTGCCATTAACCTGTCGTTGGTGCTCCTTGCGGTCAGGCACTGCCCTTCAAAAAGCACTTCCAGGCCTCATCTCTTCAGTGGAAGTTAGTTCAGGGGTCGTCTCTAGCCCAGCGCGGAGCCGAACATGGGACTTGAGCTCACAACCAAGATTAAGATCAAGATCAAGACCTGAGCTGAGATAGAGGGTCACATACTTAGGGGAGTCTGGGTGGCTGAGTCGTTGAGCCTCAGACTCTTGATTTTGACTTAGGTCATCTCGTGGGTTCGTGAGTTCCAGCACCACATCAGACCCTGCGCTGACAACAGAGAGTCTGCTTGGAATTCTTTCACACTCTTTCTCTCTCTCTCTGCCCCTCCCCTGCTCACTCACTCAAAAAAACAAATAAGCTAAAAAAAAAAAAAAAAAAGTCTAACACTTAACCAACTGAGCCACGTAGGCACCCCCCAAATTTTTCACTGTTAAAAAGGGGTGCCTAGGTGGCTCAGTCGGTTGAGCAACCTACTTGATTTGGGCTCAGGTCAGGGTCTCACGGTTCCTGCCAGAGTGGGGCTCTGCACTGACAGCAGGGAGCCTGTTTGGGATTCTGTCTCCCTTTCTCTCTGCCCTTCCCTCTCCCTCTTTCTCTGTGTCTCAAAATAAATAAACATTAAAAAAAAACCCATTGCAGTGGGGATCTTTCATATTTGTTTCTTTCCTTTAAATTGTTGAGGGGTGCCTGGGTGGCTGAGTCCCATTGATTAAGTGTGGGACTCTAGCTAAGGTCATGAGCTCACCATTTGTGGGTTAGAGCCTTGTACCGGGCTCTGTGCTGACAGCTCAGAGCCTGGAGCCTGGTTCAGATTCTGTGTCTCCCTCTCTCTCTACCCCTCCCCTGCTCATGCTCTGTCTCTTTCTCTCTCAAAATAAACATTAAAAATTTTTAACTGTTTGTTGAGGAGTGTATACTATATTTTAATAACTTTTATGTGATTATATAGACAATAGATATTTTTTGCAGGGAATGTGAAAAATCCAGAACATTATAAAATAAATAAAAATCAACTATCATCCATCCCAACTCCCTTTTTGCTCATCAAGCTTTTCTCACCTCTGAACTCTTAATATCATACATCCCTAGATTCCTACAACTTCACTCACTTTCATCTTGCTTTGCATTTAATAGTTGCTTGTCTTTTACACATACTTCATTATGATATCATTGAAGCAAAGACCAAACCTTTTTCATCTGGATAATAACCGTAACTGCTACTTTTTACTGGGTACCTAGTCTGTAACAGACCTAATACAACGTTATCTCACTGAATTCCCATAAACTATATTATATTTCCTGTTATTATATGAGGAAAGTTAGGCTGAGCAAGATTAAATAACTTTTGCAGGATCACTCATCTTGTAAATAGCCTTGGAACAGAAGTGACTTCACATTCATGCCCTTTCCCTGTATGAACTTAGAGTAAAATTGCATTGATAGATGACCTCTAAAATCTCTTCTGATTCAGGATTATATTAATCTAGTTGTGATTAATAACCTGCTGTATCTCTGCATCAATTACAATACTTCCAAATTATTTTAAATAAGATTTTAAACAGTGAGGGCTTTATTATCTCACAAAAGAGAAGACTTCGAGATTGGCAGCTCCAGCCTCTGGATACAGTCACTCAAAGACTTGAGCATACCCTGCTACTTGTCAGTTTTTACCTCTGTGGACTGTACCAGGTCCAAGCACCCCATGCAGATTTTAAAATGTCCAATGGGAGGGGCGCCCAGGTGGTTCAGTCAGTCGAACGTCTGACTCTTGATTTCAGCTCAGTTCATGATCCCAGAGTCATGGGATCGAACCCTGTATCAGGTTCAGTGTGGAGTCTGCTTCAGATTCCCTCTCTCTCTCCCTCTGCCCCTCTCCCCCGCTCACACACTCTCTCTCTCTAAAATAAAAAAAAAGGGGGGGAGGCACTTGGGTAGCTCAGTAGATTAAGCGTTAAGTGTCCAACTTCGGCTCACGTCATGACCTCACAGTTTGTGGTTTGAGCCCCATATTCAACTTTCTGCTGTCAGCACAGAGACTGCTTCAGATCCTCTCCCTTTCTCTCTCTGCCCCTCCCCAGGGGTGCTCCTCTCTCTCCCTCTCTCTCTCAAAAGTACATAAACATTTTCTTTAAATAAAATAAATTAAAAATAAAATGTCCAATGGGAAAAGGATCCATTTCTTTGAAGCCCTATCTTAGAGTCTGGACCACTTTCCCAGAAGCCCGCAGCAGACCTCCCAACTCATCTCATGGGCCAAGGCTGAGCCTCATGCTGTTCCTATTTGCTGGCAGAAAAAGAAAAAAATGAGACCACCATGGCTGGCTCAGACTAACTGGAGTCTGGCCCAGAATGGAGCCAGGGTCTCTGCAGTATTTGAGTTGCATCCCTGAACAAAATTAGGGTTCTCTGAAGAAAGAGAGGGGGGAATTGGCTGGGGGGGCAGCTAGCACCATAATATCCAAGGGAAATATACCAAAAAAGTAATGAATGTGAGCTAAAGTGAAAGCAATTTTAAAATTTCCTCCCCACCACCTACGCACACTTGGAATATTATTACTCTTCTTTAAATATGGCTATAGTCTTTTTTTTTAAGATTTTATTTTTAAGTAATCTGTATATCCAACAGGGGGCTCGAACTTACACCCAGAGATCAAGAATCACGTGCTCCACTGACTGAGCCAGCCAGGCGCCCCATGTCTATAGACTTAAGTAAATTAGTTAAATGACAATTGTCAAATGATAGTGTTTTAGTTAGACTCTAAAATTTCTTTGGGGAAAGAAAAAGGGACTCAATTCCATGGCCTGGAGAACAGACTACTCTCAAGATCAGAGGTTTCTCTGTGGTCTGGCCTTGTCTCTCCTGGACTGCTTGGTCTCTCCCAGGGCCTCCCTGATTCTCAGCATGTCCCCCTAGTCTCTGCTTTCTCAACTGGGTCTCTCCTGGGTTTGGTGGCCACTGAGGCCCCTCCAATCCCCACTTCCTCTGCAAATTAACAACCTCTTTTGGAAATTCCTAATTCCAATCGCTAAGAGCAGTGACTCTGGGGCTGATCATCCTGCCAAGACAAGCCACCTGAGAGGTTGCTGGCCTGGCCAGCATCTGGGGTGGCTGCCCTTGGGAAATGAGCTACCCCAGCTCCAATCGGCTCTGGCCAAGAAAGGGAACAGGATCACTTGCCACAAAACGTGCCTCTTTGGGAAGTCCCAGTGAGGATGGGGCAGGGGACTTCCCACCAGAAGGTCTGACACCTGAAATTCATTTTGCTTTTCTATAACCAAACGTGCACTCCAGGTAGGTCAACCTTATTTCTAATTCAATTCTGAGCATATAGTCGGTGCTCAATTAAGTACCAGCTGGTTGGTCAACTCATCCCAAGGAGTTGCTACAGGCCAGTGTTAATCAACTTTATCATGCATGCAAATCACCTGGAGCTTATGAAAATGCAGATTTTAATTCAGAAGATCTAGGGTGGGGCCTGAGCTCTGCATTCCTAAAACACTCACAGGTGACACCCTTGCAGGTCCTCTGGAACACACTTTCAGCAGCAAAGTTGTAGGTAACCTTCGGACTTCCTTCCAACCCAGGATATATATAGTGTTAAGATTCCATCAGCATGTACCCTCCCCTGCTGCCAGGCTGCCTGTGACTTGCCCCCATCAACCAGACACTTTCCTCCTTCAGTTCCTTTGCTTGGACATTTCCCCTGCTTTAAATGTGCTCTCTTAGTTCCATGCTCTCCAGATCACCACAGCACTATCGATATTTTGGACCAGATCATTCTTTGTTGTAAAGGGCTGTCCTGTATGCTGGAAGATGTTTAGCAACATTCCTGGTGTTAAAAAGAAAACCACACGCCCAAAATGGCACCACTTGGGCCAGGCCAAGTCACCAAACCTCACTACCTGACCTAACGGCAGTTTCAATCTCCCCCTGAAATGTAAGTCTCCGGGCACTTGGGTGGCTCAATCAGTTAAGCCTCTGACTCTTGCTTTCTGGTGAGGTCATGACCTCAGGGTTCCTGAGATCAAGCCCCTCCTCAGATTCTGGCTGACAGCACAGACCCTGCTTGAGATTCTCTCTCTCCCTCTGTCTCTCTGCCCTCCGCCCCCTCAAAATAAAGAAAGAAACTTAAAAAAAAAAAAGAGGGGCACCTAGGTGTTTCAGTCTGCTAAGCATCTGACTTCAGCTCAGGTCATGATCTCATAGTTCAGGAGTTCAAGCCCCGTGCTGGGTTCTGAACTGACAGTGCAGAGCCTGCTTGGGATTCTCTCTCTCTCTCTCTCTCTCTCTGCCCCTCCCCTGCACTCTCTGTCATTGTCAAAATAAACAAACAAACCAAAAAACAGCTAAACTTAAAAAAGAAATGAAAAGAAAAGAAGGACAAGTAAGTCTCAACCAATCAGTCAGGAATTTTCTGAGAAGCACCAACAAGGAAATAGTCACATAGACCCTCTCCATCCCCCAAGGGAAGATGAAGTAATCCACCTAATAAGACTCCCTGACTTTCCCTGTTAAGGGAAGCTATCTTTGCTGTGAATAATCCTATCTTTTCCTTCACTAATAACTTTCTTACCCTACCCTCCTTCCCATAAAAACTCTCCATTTTGTTTAACTCCCCAGAGCTCCCCTCTGCTTGCTAAATGAAATTCTGCCTGGTTCAAGAATCACTTAATAAAGCCATTAGATCTTCATGTTTACTCAGTTGAATTTGTGTTCTTCAACAGTGTTCTCTACCCATTAAACGCCAGTAGCTGCCTTCCTCAGCCGTTGACAACCAAAAATGTCTCCAGATACTGCCAAGTGTCTTCTGGGAGACAAAATCACCCCTGGTTGAGAACCACTGCCCTAAGACTTTGAATCAGAATCTACATTTTAACAAGATCCCAGGCAATTCACATGCATATTAAAATTTGAGAAGCATCGCTCTAGTATAGGGCTGCAATCCATTCACCCTCTACTCTGAACTCTCACAGCCTTTGCTACCTGTGCCTCTTACCTGACAAGTCCTCACACTTCTCCTATACTGGCATTTAGCTGTAGCTGGAAGGCTCCGCTTAAGCCTCATGTGTTCTCAATGCAGGGATGCAGATGTTCCTGAATGAAGCACACACTGAAGTTGTTTCTATCTGGCATCCATTCTCCTTTCTTCTTCTACGAGAACCTTGATGTTCTTTTTATTTTCTTTTAAAGATTTTATTTTTAAGTAATCTCTACACCCAACGTCGGGCTCGAACTCACAACCATGAAATCAAGAGTCGCACACTCCACCAACTGAGCTATCCAGGCAGCCTGAGAACCTTGATGTTCTCCAGGAGAATGACCTCCCCTCACTCTCATTTCAGTGGTTCGTATGATCAGGCCACCTCTATTCTTATGGGAGAGGATGTCGATTTCACCCCATCTTCCACACAGATTGCTTCAGTAGCAGGCAAGTGAATTAAGCCAAGGAGACCCAATTCCAGAACTTTTGTAGAGACTAAAGACAAAGAGAAGGTCCCTTTCCACCAAGACTGATAGCTATGAGGAAGATAAAAACCTGGAAGTTTTGGGGTCAGCCAAGTGGAAGAAGTCGGCTTGATTGAAGCCAACACAAAAGAGAGACTGAGTTCTGACCACATTGTTTGAGCTCATGGCTCCAGCCATACCTGAAGTCTTACCATGAGTTTTCAGTGATATAAAGTATTACATTTCCCTTAATTTTTAAATGTTTTTATTTATTTTTGAGAGAGAGAGAGAGAGAGAACACAAGGGGCAGAGAGAGACGGAGACACAAAATCTGAAGCAGGCTCCAGGCTCCGAGCTGTCAACACAGAGCCCAATGCGGGGCTCCAACCCACGAAATGCGAGATCATGACCTGAGCCAAATTCACATGCTTAACCGCCACCCAGGTGCCCCAATAAATTTCCTTTAAAAAAATTTTTTTGAGCAGCTTGAGTTTCCATCATTGCAAACAACAGACTCCCGACTAATATGTGGAGGCTGTCTGAGGAGTTAGGTCATCACAAATGTGTGTCGGGATCCTGTACAGCCACAGGCTGAGACAGAAATCCTCGTCAGGAGGGTCCTAAGAGCCCCCAACTACCAGCAGTACTGCATCCGTGCCCAGGTCACCAGATGCAACCCTGATGCAAGGGAGGGAGCATCCTCCTACCTCTGCCTCGGTCACAGTCGGGCTGCAGGGAGACCACAACTGCGTGGCCCCTCTGGACCCTCGAGGACTGCAGCTTTGACAGCTTGGCAGATGCCTCCCTGGACAGAAAATAGCCTCACAGCCAGGACAGGGAAAAGCCACCACCCTCAAGTGACTTCACAGGCGGCAAAGTTCCACAAGGGGGCGGGGCAGTCCAGAGTAGACCAAGGTGAGAGAAATGTTTGTGAGTTCTCTGAAAACTTCCCTGGCAACTCGGGCAGCACTGTGGGGACAGGGTAGCTTTGCAGCAAGCTGAGGTCTTGCATTCTGCAGAGAGAGACTGAAGTCACTGAAGTCAGGGTTAGAGCTGGGTACCCCTAATACCCATAGACGGGAGAGGCTCAGTGGACCTTGGTTTAGTAATTTTCCTGAGGATGCCCTGGGGAGGAGGCAGAGGCTCAGAGGGAACAGCCACAGGCTACACTGGGGTTCCCGGCTTCACCAGCATGGCAGTGAGACAGCAGAGATGCCAGGTCCAAAGGGACAGCAAACAACTTGGCAGCAATATGTGGGGACTGATGTCACAAGGACCCTGACATCAAGCAGGGTGGGGATTAGTTAGAATCAGTATCATTTGAAGAGGACCACAGCTGTGCTGTTTCTCTCAGTGTGTTTGTGGAACAGCATTAGGTCCTCTGTGTGTGGTCTCCGACCTCTCCAGGGCATGCTGGCAGCCAAGGGAAAGTCCGGTGTGCCTGAGCAAACTTGGAAGGGTATCCCAGCAGCAGGGACCTATAGAAGCCAGGCTTTTCCATGTCCTGGAGCTTCCTAGCCCCTACGAGGCTGGGGACAGCTGAGACATCCTCTCAAGCCAGGATGGGACATCCACAGTTCAGCCATGGGGCCTCTCCCCTGAGCATAAATATAAGTGCCCCAACCTGCAACAACTTAGGAAGCAGAAACCGAACTCCAGCAGGTAAGCAAACTGGTGGGAAATGTGCTTTGCGAGTCAAAGCACCAGAGGAAATTCTAGACTCAGGCTCTGAGACCAAAAGCCCCTCACATGTCACACAGCCCAAGTCCTTCAGGAAGCCAAAAACCAGAGAAGGCAGGGGACTTGCCCAAGGTCACACAGTAAGTTGGTGACAGAGCCAGAAGCCAAAGCCAAGCCTCTCTACCCCAAGTCTGGGGCTCTGTGCCATGTGCTATAGGACTCCCCTCCTGAGGGAAATCTCCATATTTCAGATGAAGAAAGAGACAAGGATTTTTGTGCCATGTGTTTATCTTTGCATCTGGACTTCACATGCTGGTATTCTATAGAGGAAGCTCATGCTATCACTTCCTCAAATAATGTCTATTGCCTTAACCTATAAAGCTGCAGCCTTTTTAACCCAAACCAGCGAGAGCCACTGCTGAGTTAGACATAACAGCAGGAGCCATCATTTACTAAGCACTGGTCCAAGTTCTCCAGTGCAAAAGGAGAGAGATTTTAAGGAATTGGCTCATGAGATTTTGGGGGCTGGCCAGTCTGAAATCCTGAAACCTGCAAGGCATACCAGCAGGCTAGACATTGCAGCAGGAGTCCATGTTGCAGTCTCAAGGCCAAAGGCAGTCTAGAGGCAAACTTCCTTCCTCCTCAGAGGACTGCAGTCTTTTCCTCCAAGGCCTTCAACTGTTTCGAGGCTCTCACAATACTGGAAGGTAATCTGCTTTATTCAGTGTCAATCACATCTAAAAAATAACCACAGAGCAGCATCTAGACTGGTGTTTGACCAAAGAGCAGGGTATCATAGCCTAGACAAGTGACACATTAAAAAAATATGTATATATGTGTGTATATATACGTATATGTATATATATATATATCTCACAGGGGCATCTGGCTGGCTCAGTTGGTAGAGCATGGGACTCATTTTCAGGGTTGTGAGTTCAAGCCCCATGTTGGGCATAGAGCCCACTCAAAAGTTAATTAATTATGTAACTAACTAAAATAACCATCACAAGCAGTTACTCAGAGCCAGGCACTCAGATAATCCCAAGAACAACCCTATAGGCAGCCATCATCACTGCCACTTTACAAAAGACAAAAACAAGGGCTTTAAAGCACAGCAAGTGGGGGACCAGGCCTGAAACCCCAGTCTCCTATCCTTGTCCATAACTTCCCCCTACCTCATCCCTTCCTCTCACTCAGTTGCTAGAGCACCAAAAGAGGCATCTAGGCTACAGGTTTTCAGTCACTGATGCACATTAGAATCACTGGTAAAACTGATTTAAAAAACAAAAACCAACATTCAGACCTCTACCCCCCCCCCATTTAACCCCCAGAACCCGAGACCCTGATTCTGTTGGTCAGAGGTAGGGCCCTGAGGGTTAATATTTTAACCTCTAACTCTCCTAATGTGCAGTGAAGCCGAGAATCCCTATTCTAAAAAAAGAAGAAGAAATTATGTTTATTTATTTTTGAGGTGGGGGGGAGGAGCAGAGAGAGAGAGAGGGAGACAGAATTTGAAGGAGGCTCCAGGCTCTAAGCTGTCAGCACAGAGCCCCACACAGGGCTTGAACCCACAAACCTTGAGATCATGACCTGAGCCAAAGTTAGATGCTTAACCAACTGAGTAACCCAGGTGCCCTAAAAATCCCTATTCTAGAAGGTGGGACAGTGAAAGGCATGAGTACCTCTCTTTTGTGGAGTGTAGATTGCCCAACAGAAAATACACAACCTAAAGGAAATCAAGTGGTTATAAAATAGCCTGTGGGAAAACTAACAAATATTTTTCCTCTCTCAGCATGAAATTAGCCATCTCCCCTCTCATTTTAAAGTAGCTTACAGTGAGTACTTCCTTAATTATTTAATTGGAAATACAAAAGGGGGAAAGTGAATATACTTCATTCTGGCAATAAGCATTTTGTAAGCACCTGCTAAGGGTTGGGCACAGTGCCCAACAGCCAGCAGTCAGATCATCAAGGTGCCCATCTTTAGCCAGCTAGTCATTGAGTGGGCAGTCAGAACCACAAAACAATGTGGGAAGTACAACAGAGACCTGTCCCTAAGGTCCCAAAGTCCAGAGACGGTGACCAGTCACAGACCTGGGATGTGAAACACTGAGCTTGATACTGTGAAGCCTGTGTTTTCAGAGACTTATACTCAGAATGGATGTCCCTCCTTGGTCACCAAAGCCTCAGGGTGCTCACGGCGGCCAGCCCCTGGTGAAGGGAATCAGCCAGGGCTCCCAGATGCCCAACAGGACCCATACTGTCCTTTCCTGTTCCACCAGTCCTTAGTGAAATGAGGAGACTTCCATTTAGAGATTCTTGGTGTTAAAATGCCCCTTTCTTTTCTGAAGTGATCGTAGAATTTGGTTTTGCTAATGTCCTGATGTCCCAAAGCAAGTCTGTGCTGTTTCCCCAATAACTATAGGGGATAGTTCACAGGCTCATGAACTCCAAAAACCTGGGAACCACCACATGAGGTAATGGCTTGAGGCCTCCTAAGAATGGGAATCTCTGAGACTCTTGAATCCTGAAAACAAACTGAGGGGGGAAGGGGAAAAGGTAAAGCGGGGTGATGGTCTTGGTGGAGGTCACTTGTGGGGAAGAGCACTGGGTGTTATATGGAAACTAACCTGACAATAAACTATAAAGTTAAAAAAAAAAAAAAAAAAAAAAAAAGAATGGGAATCTCTGGGAACCTCAGCCTCTGCACCCAGACTTGTCCCCACTCAGCCTCCCCACAGGCTTTCTCAATAAACCCCATGACACACCCTGATTATTAGCTCTTTGAAAGAGAACACCTATGTTTTGGAGCATGATATTGGCAGAATTGTTGAACTGGCTATTTTTGCGTGTTTACTAGGAACAAATAAATACAGTCATGTACTATGTAAGGTAGAAAACAAGGATAGCATAACTAAAGCAGGAGAGCAGCCCAGCCCACAAACTTTCGTTTCTCCTACCCCAGCCCATCAACTGAAAAAGGGAATCCCCCACGGTAAGAGTGGCTACTAATACATCAAGGTAAATCTACTACGATAAAATAAAATTGTCTTTGAGTGGGCAACAACATTTTAAAGACAAAAAAATTAATCAAATTATGCAAAAAGAGACAGTGCCCTCTTGCCTGCCCTCTGGCAGCCCCAGCTTCACCAGTTATAGAGCTGCCTCCAGCAGGGCTCCAACCCTTGGGTGAATGGGCCAATTCTGCCAATATCAGGAAGGGTGTGGACTTGACCCTTCACCAACTCCTGCCAGAATCAAGGAAAGGAACTAGCAAACCTACTCTCCCAGGGAGCACAGGCCTATGTTCAAGGGAAAGAGAGGACTTCCAACAGAAACAATATCTTCATTTTCTTTTTCTTTTCTTTCCTTTTCTATGCATCATTTTTATAATCACACAGGCCTTTTCAAGACCAGAATAAAAAGAACAATATAAGGACCCCTGGGGGGTTCAGTGGGTTGATTGCCGCCACCTCTTGATGTCAGCTCAGGTCAGGATCCCAAGGTTGTGGGATGGAGCCCCATATCCGGCTCAGGGCTGGGCATGGAGCCTGAGATTCTCTCTTACTCTGCTCCTTTCCCCCAATCGCGCTCGTTCTCGCTCTAAAATAACAAAACAAACAAACAAACAACAACAAAAACCCAATATAGATGGGATGAGGAGAGAAACTATAGAGGGAGGGCCACTACACCAACCAGGAAGGCAAGAAACGAGTTCCAACACCAAGAACTATCCTGTTTTTGTCATTCTTCAGCTCTTCAAAACTGATCCCCACCTTACTGTGCAAATTTCCAATGATCCAGACTCCCAGCCACTAAGTGAATGGACTGAGGATTCTGCGTTAGGGGCAGGCCTGGAAAGAGACGACCCAAACCGGAATCCCTTGGGCAAGTGACCCCTAAGGTATGTCTCGTTCGAGGCCTGCGGCCGCCAGGTGTCACCCTAACCTCTGCTCCGACTGCCGCCGGCTTTTCCTGGTCCAAAGCGCTCGGGGCGGGGCGTCTATCCACACTGCGCTTGCCGAGGCGCGCCTAGTGCTCATGAACCCGTAGAGCTCGACTCAATTGCGTAGGCACCGCTTGCTTTGACCCCCAAACTCTAGTACAGGGCAGGGACATCAGGTCCCGGGGAGGACACTGGCACAGCCCGGGACCCCGCCGTCTGACCTCGCTGTCCTCGCCTTCCGCGCGGAGAAGCGGGGGGGCGGGGGGGGGTTAGATTAGACCTGAGCTGGGCCCCGGGAAGAAGCAAGGCCGTCCAAAAATGAGGAGACCTCGCACTTGAAAAGTCACGTTTGCGAATGACAAGGTGGGAGAAGAGGCCAGAACCCCGACCTTCCTCCCCTTTCCCCGCCAGCCTCGCCCAGCGCTCCGCCCGCCTACTGCTCGCCTTCCTCTTCCCGCCTGGGGCAAAAGCAGAAGTGAATGCCCGGAGGAAACGGCCCGGGAGCTCCCGGGGTTCCCAGCGCGCCAGGCGGGGGGAGGTCCTGCGCGCGCGGAGCGAGGGGCCGGCTCGCGCGGCAGGGACGCCGGGCCAACGGGGCCCGCCAGGGGGCGCTGCGGGGCTGGCTGGCCGCCGGGGGCGTGGCCGGCCGACCCGGAGGGCGTCGCTGCTGGTCACACTTCCTCAGAAAGGAGACTAGGGACCTTGAGCCCAGAGTAGGGAGAAACTCTTCGGACTGCTCCCCCCAGCGGGATTCATGTCGGGCCCTGAGGGCAGGTCCTCTGTCTTGCTGGCTGCTGCACCGTCACTTCCTGGAACAGTGAATAATAAATGCCAAATTCACCAAATATTCGTTGAACGCCTGCTGATGCCAGGAAATGTCCTTGGCACTGGGGATAAATGAGTGAACAAAACAGACAATGCTCTTGCTCTTGTGAGGTTTATATTCTGTTGCGAGGGCAGGGAGGGGAGGCAGGGAAGATGAACAATGAATAAGATACAAGTAGTAAAAAGCAGTATATAGATGTCAGAGGGGATAAATGCTATGGGGAAAACTAAAGCAGAGTAAGGGGATAAGGAGTTGTAGAGTGGGGTGGGGATTCTTATTTTCTACAATGTTGTCAGGGAAGGCCTCTAAGAGGGAGACACTTCAGCAGATACCTAAAAGAAGGGGCCAGGGCACCCAAGCAGCTAGCTGAGGTAAGAGCAGAAAAGTAAGAAACACTTTACACTTGTGTGAGTGAGTTTTCCAAGCAGGACACTGAACTGGGCAATGGTTCCTCTGACACCCTTTCTCCACATTTGCCTGCCCCGCTTCATCCATCCATCCATCCATCCATCTATCCATCCTTTTAGGTAGCAGTCAGGGGAGCGCCCACCTACTTTATGCTGGACTGTATGCTGGGTGTATTTCATTTTCATACCCCTACAACCAGGATATGGAAGTGAAAAAGACATACTGCTTGGAGGTAAAAAGGGCCTTGACCTTCACTCTGGTGGGACCAGAGAATGGCACAGCCTTCCTGGAAAGCAATTTGATAGCATCTCACCTTTTTTTTTTTTTTTTTTTTAAGATTTTCAAGCAATCTGTGCACCCAACATGGAACTCAAATTCCCAACCCAAGATCAAAGAGTTGCCGGTACTCCCAACTGAGCCAGCCAGGCACCCCAACAGCATCTCACTTTTAAAAGTACTTACCCTTTGTGGATGGAACTAGAGTGTATTATGCTAAGCAAAAGAAAGATAAGTCAGTCAGAGAAAGAAATCAAATATCATATGATTTCATTCATATGTGGAATTTAAGAAACAAAACAGATGAACATAGGGGAAGGGAAGCAAAAATAAGATAAAAACAAGCCATAAGAGATTCTTAAATACAGAGAACAAACTGAGGGTGCTGGAGGGGTGTTGGGTGGGAGGATGGGCTAAGTGGGTGATGGGCATTACGGAGGGCACTTGGTGGGATGATCACTGAGTGATGTATGTAAGTGATGAATCACTAAATTCTCTTCCTGAAATCATTATTATACAAATGCTAACTAACTTCGATTTAAATATCATCAAACAAACTTAACCGTTGAACCAAATGCCTCAATGTGGGACTACTGACTAGAGCTAGATAGACTGGGTTTTTGTTTTTGTTTTTTAAAGTTTTTTTATTTATTTTGAGAGAGAGAGTACAAGCTGGGGGAGGGACAAAGGCGGGGGGAGAAAGAGAGAATCCAAAGCAAGCTCCACACCATCAGTACATAGCCTCAGGCAGGGATGGAACTCAAGAAACGTGAGATCATGACCTGAGCCGAAGTCAGAGTCTTAACCAACTCAGCCACCCAGGTGCCCCATTGTTTTTGTTTTTTGAGTAAACTCTACACACCCAATGTGGGACTTGAACTCATAACCTCAAGAACAAGGGTCATATGTTCTGTCGACTGAGCCAGCCAGGTGCCCCTAGAATGACTGGGTTTTAACACCAGCCGCATCTCTTATCAGATCTAGGACCCAGGAAATATTGTTTACCTGTATGCCTAAGCCTTCACATCTATAAAATTAGGTTAATAATAATAATACCTCACTCAGGGTTTTTGAGAAAATACATCACAATGGTTTAGAGCAGTGCCTGGCTCATAGCAAGTGTTCAGTAAATGTTAGCTATTATTATTTGCTTAGGCAACTACTTGACAAAAAACACTAGTTGACCTGTTCACCAAAAGCTCTCTATAAGATTATCTGCATAGCTCCATGTTGGTGCAACCTCAATAGGGACATGACTAAGCAGATTGCGATGTATCTATTGTATAGAATAAAATATAACTTTAGGAAGATCTTGCCAATAGAGACATCTTGAGACCCATCTCAGCAAGTCAGACCAAATGTCAAAAAGTGGTGAGTCCTGTGGAATGCTGGGTTGTGTGTCATGGAGGACTGAGGAGGACTTGGCTCTAGGGCCTCAGTTCCTCCCACAAGAGCTAGTTTGTCCTGTTATCTGAATAGTCAGTCAGTCAGTCAGTATCAGTCAAAATTTTTAAATGCACCTAGTTTTTGACCCAGGAATTCTACTTTTAGGAGCTTATCATAAAGATATACTTGCACATTTGCACAAAAACCGTGAACAAGAAGGTTTGTGGCAGTCTTGTCAAAGATGGGGCACCAGGGGGGCTCAGTCAATCAACCACCTGGCTCTTGATTTTGGCTCAGGTCATGATCTTATGGTTTGTGCGATTAAGCCCCACATTGGGCTCTGTGCTGACAGTGCAGAGCCTACTTGGAATTCTCTCTCTCTCAAAATAAATAAACAAACTTAAAAAAGAAAGGTGAAAACAACCTAAATGTCTGTCAACAGAGGAATAGTTAAATAACTTTGCAATTACATAGTCAACGAAGGGCTGGTATCCAAAATATATAAAGAACTATACAACTCAACTCAACACCAAAAAAACAAGTAATCCAATTTAAAAATGGTCAGAAGACATGAACAGACACTTCTTCGAAGAAGGCATACACAGATGGCCAACAGGCACATGAAAAGATACTCAACATCAGTTATCATCAGGGAAATGCGAATCAAAACCACAATGAGATATCACCTCACATCTGTCAGAATGGCTAAAATCAACAATACAAGAAACAACAAGTGTTGGGGAGGATGTGGAGACAAGGAACCATCATGCACTATTGGTAGGAATGCAAACTGGTGCAGCCAATCTGAAAAACAATCTGGAGGTTCCTCAAAAAGTTAAAAATAGAACTACCCTATGATCCGGCAATATCACTGCTGGGTATTTACCCAAAGAATACAAAAACACTAATTCAATGGGATATATGCACTCCTATGTTTATGGCAGCATCATTTATAATAGCCAAGATATGGCTGCAGACCAAGTGTCCATAGATTGATGAATTGATAAAGAAGATGTAGTACACATATACAATGGAATATTATTTGGCCATAAAAAAGAATGAAATCTTACCATTTGCAACAACACAGATGGAACTAGAGAGTAAAATACTAAGCAAATAAGTCAGTAAGAGAAAGAGAAATACTATATGATTTCATTCATTTGTGGATTTTAAGAAACAAAACAAACTAGCAACAGGAGAGAGAGAGAGAGAGAAGAAACAGACTTTAACTGTAGAAAACAAACATGATTACCAGCAGGGAGGTGGCAGGAGAATGGGTGAAATAGGTGATGGGGATTACAGAGTGCACTTGTTGTGATGAGCACTGAGTGACGTATGGAATCGTTGAATCACTATACTGTACATTTGAAACTAATATTACACTGTATGTTAATTATATTGAAATTAAAATTAAAACTTAAAAAAATGAGATTGTCCAAATGGGCAAAAATCCCTAGAGCTAATACCATACTTAATAGTGAGAAACTGGCTGCTTTTCCCCTAAAACTGGGAACAAATCAAGGATGCCTTCTCTCACCATTCTTTTTTTTTTTTCATTTCATCTGCCTGGGTGGCTCAGTCAGATAAGCGTCCAACTTCAGCTCAGGTCATGAAGTCACAGTTCATGAGTTCAAGGCCCGCACTGGGCTCTGTGCTGTTAGCACAAAGCCTCCTTCGGATCCTCTGTCCACCTTTCTCACTGCCCCCCCCCCAAAATGAATAGATAAACTTTAAATATATATATATGACAATGTTAAAGTCCAAGAGGTATTGGACTGGACTGCCCCTTATGTGGTCTCTAGTGCTTGGGAGGAGGCGGACTGAGTCTCCAGGAATGTGAAAACATTATCTCAGAAAGACAGCAGCAGCTACTGGGCCAAGTTTGACAGCCCAAGCCACACCCAGGGCATATACACAGCTGCGGGGTAGGGCTTGGGCTCTAGCTCTGGGGGAAGACGAGGTGAAAACTGTTTTGAGACAACTGAGCAAAGAGGAGCCGGCGCAGCAGGGTCTGGTGGGAGAAAAGGGGAAGGGGAAGGAAGGGATTTTCCTCTTCTTTCTCTTACTACGTAAGGGCAGAGGCATGTGACCCCAGCACGGGGCCAAAGTAGGTAGTAGCTACCTGGATCTCATTAGGGAGAGGCCCAGACCACTGCAGGACTGGTTAACTGGCATTGCCAGGCAGTGGAATGCTAGCCATAAGAAAAGAGACAAACTTCCAATTTCCCGGCCCCCAGTACTTCCTCGTGATCGTCCCCTGGCTTTCATAAGGGATAACTTGGTTAGTGATGAGGGAGAAGCCAAAGACTCGAAGTCCACAGCGCCTGGCAACTAGGACTTCTGGTACTGGGCTCAGGCCGACAGTATCTGCCCCCAGCTTCTGCAGCAGGTGAGACTCGGCCACAGTCTCATAGATGGGGCCTGCCCCTATCACATATGTGCCTTGCTGAAGCTTTCTCTGCTCCCCCATTTGTTTCTGCCTCACATCCCAGTCATAGGCCTCAGACATGACAGGGAAACAAATGCCAAACCTATCCTCGATGGGCCCTCTGAGAGGGCTCGAGTCACAGAAACCAGGTAGGCTGATGTGATGACAGATCAGCATGGTATCTCTAACCTCAAACTTGGAGCTGCATTGGTGACCACTAGGGTGTCCACACCCAGCAGGCAGAAAACCCCCACTGGGAGTGTCACCTTTGAGAGCAGGTAGGCTTCATCCCTGTGGAACCTACCTGCATCATCACACAGGATCTGCCGTTCAGGAATCCAGACACATGGGCGTTTGGCACTGTGCTTTGGGGAAAGTTTGGTCTCTCACTGTAGTTAAAGATCTGGGCCTGAGTTAATTGATTGGCCAGACCTCCTAACCCAGAACCATAGATCACTGCCACTTGAGGTCAGTGCTTGGTGTGGCACAGAGGCCATTTTGCAGTGTTCTGATGATCTTCATATGTAAATGCATTCTCCCTCTCCGGGAGCCTGCCCATCTGTACTAGGATCTGGTCCACTGAGCTGAGCTGTGCTGAGCTGTTGTCACTGGGTATGCTGCACATGGTCCTTCTCTCACCCCTCTTTTTATTTTTTAAATGCTTATTTATTTATTTTTGAAAGAGAGAGAGAGTGAGAGCGCACATGCATGCGCATGAGTTGGGGAGTGGCAGAGAGAGAGGGAAAGAGAGAAACCCAAGCAGGCTCCCCACTGTCAGCGCAGAGGCAGACGTGAGGCTCAAGCTCACAAACCATGAGATGATCGCCTGAATCAAAATCAAGAGTCAGTCACTTAATCAACTGAGCCACCCAGGTGCCCCAGTCTCTCACCCCTCTTAATCAACCTTGTGCTAGGAGTCCTAGTTACTACAATAAGGCAAGAAAAGGAAATTAAATATATGCAGACTGGGGACACCTGGGGGGCTCAGTCAGGAGTAGAGCATGCCACTCCTGATCCCAGGGTTGTGAGTTCAAGCCCCATATTAGGCTTAGAGCTTATTCAAACAAACAAACAAACAAACAAACAAACAAACAAAAAGGGAGTTACTGGTGACATGACTATCTATGTAGAAAATCCCAAAACGACTTCTGGAGTTAATAAATAAATATAGCAAATGGCAACTCATACTCATGTAAATAAATGATTAAATAAATAAATATATGAATAGGGGAGACATGATAAATCTCCTATGCAGAAGAATTCCAAATAATTTATGTCAAAGTCCTAAACAGTGGTACTTGTGACTGTGACCTTACTTGGAAAGTCTTCACAGATGGGATCAAGTTAAGATGAGATCACTAGGGTGGGCCCCAATCCAATACAATTGGTGTTCTTAAAACCGAGGGACACAAACAAAGACAACAGGGGATGAACACCTGGTGCTGGTGGAGCCGGGCACACTGGAGTGCTACATAACAAACCAAGGAACCCCAAGGATGGCCAGCAGCACCAGAGGCTAGGAGGGGGAACAGATCAACTTCTCTAGAAACTTCAGAGAGATGGGGCACCTGAGAGGTCTGTTGGTTGGGTATCCGACTCGGCTCAAGTCATGATCTTGCGATTCATGAGTTTGAGCCCCACATCAGGCTCTGTGCTGACAGCTCAGAGCCTAGAGCCTGCTTCAGATTTTGTGTCTCCCTCTCTCTCTGCCCCTCCCCCACTCCCACTCTGTTGAGCTCTCTCTCTCTCTCAAAAATAAATAAATAAATAAACATTTAGAAACTTCAGAGAGAACATGGCCTTGCTGACACCTTGATTTCAGACTCCCAGCCCTCAGAACTGTAAGAGAATAAATTTCTGTCATTCTAAGCCACCTAGTTTGTGTTATTTTGGTACGCAACCCTAGAGATTAATACACCCCCTGAAGAAGCCTGAACATAACTCCCTACTTCTCAAGCATGTGTGTTGGACACAGTGATTTCCTTCTACTGAGAACAGTATGGAAGGAGGGAAAAGAATACTTTGACAGTGGAGAAACCTGACCACCTCAGCCAGGGGATCAAGGTCAGTATCAACAATGATAACTCATACTGATGGTGTGTACCTGTTATGATTCAATGAATATGGGGCTTTGTCTCTGTGGTCATCTTCCCCGAAACCTACAACCTCAAGCTAATCATGAGAGACACATTGGAGAAATTCCAACAGAAGATCATGGTGCAAAAGGGACCAGTGCTCCTCAACATTGTCAAGGTCATCAAAACCAAGGAAGTTCTGAGAAACTCTCATAGCCAAGAAGAGCCTAAGGAGAGATGACAACTAAGGCAATATGGTATCCTGAATGGGGTCATGAATCAGAAAAAGGAAATTAGGTAAAAATTAAAATCTATTTAAAGTTTCTAAAAAGATGACAAAGCACAAAAACAGCAAAAATGTAAAAGTTAACAGAATTTTTTTGAAAAGGGATCGAATTTATTGTGGTATTTGCTCTAAGAAAATTTGTCATTGGACCCTTACACCAGCTCTAGTGGTCACTATAATAGGCCAATTGTTTTCCACTGAAGTTTTGTGTTCTTTGTAGCAAGATTGTTGCAAGTGACTCCTTTACTTGGTGACTGTGGATGAAAGATGAGGGCCAGGAAGCCAATCTGGCCAGGTGATCCCTTAGAAATATACAGAAAGAATAAAATCCTGGCTAACGCAGTGCAGTTATAATCATTTTAGTTATAAAAGTCATCCTTATAGGGGAAATACTGTAGGGGAAATACTATTTTTTCACTAACACATTACATTATGGAAACTATGGCACAGAGAAATTGAATAATTTGCCCAAATCATATAGCAAAATAAGTGGTCTAGCTGAGATTTGAGCCCAAGTTCCAGACTCTGTATCTAGACACTCTAGCATACTGTGGGAAACCAAACTGTAATAGAGAATTTCATGATACCTTATGAAATCAGAAGAAGAGGGAGGTTGAAGGGCTGTTTTATGCAAGTCACAATAAACCATCCCAACCCCACAACTTGGTACATTTTTAGAGAAAGCATAGGATAGGGATTAAAAATGTGGGCTCTGGAACCAGACTGCCAGAGCCCAAATCCTCGCTCTGCCGCTATCTTGCTGTGGGATCAAGGCAACTTACTTAGCTTCTGTGGTAAGCACAATAATGTTCTCTCTAAAGATGTCCGTGTCCTAATCCCCAGAACCTGCGAATATGTTAGGATACATAGCCAAGGAGAATTAAGGTTGCAGATGGAATTAAAGCGACTAAAGAGCTGACCTTAAGATAAGGAGATGTTCTGGGTTTCCCGGGGTAGACCTATGGAATCACAAAGCTCCTTAAAAGTGGATAAAGAGGCAGAGTCAGAAAAAGATGTGATAATAGAAGCAAGATCAAAGTAATAATGTAGGAGAACTGAGCCCACCAATGCTGGCTTTAAAGTTGGAAGGGAGGAGGTGCCTCGGTGGCTCAGTCCATTGGACCTCTGGCTCTTGAGTTCAAGCCCTGCAACGGGCTTTACTCTGACAGTGCAGAGCCTGCTTGGAATTCTTTCTCTCTCTCTCTCTCTGCCCCCCTCCTCCAAATGGATAAACTTAAAAAAATAATAATCATAAAGAGAATGAAAGACAAAAAAAAAGTTGGAAGGGAACCATGAGCCAAGGGATGCAGGCATCCTCTAAAAGCTGCAAGGAAAGGGTGCCTGGGTGGCTCAGTCTGTTAAGTGTCCTACTTTGGCTCAGATCATGATCTCATAGTTCAAGAGTTCAAGCTCTGCATTGGCCTCTGTGCTGACAGTGCACAGAGCTTCCTTGGGATTCTCTCTCTCCCTCTCTCTCTCTCTCTGCCCCTCCCTCACTTGCACTTTATTCTCTCTCTCTCACTCTCTCTCTCTCAGATAAATAAACTTTAAAAAATTATAATAAAATAAAAAAATAAAAACTGCAAGGAAACAGATTTTTCCTTAAAGCCCTCCGGAGGAAAGCAGCCTCACTTACACCTTAATTTCAGTCCAGTGAGACCTGTTACAAACCTCTGACCTCAAGAACTCTAAGATAAATTTCTGCTGTTTTAAGTCACTGAGCTTGTGGTGTTTTATTATAGTAGCAGTGGAAAACTAACACACCTTCTCCATTTCACA
The DNA here is from genome assembly GCA_028646485.1 of Cryptoprocta ferox. Taxonomy (NCBI): domain Eukaryota; kingdom Metazoa; phylum Chordata; class Mammalia; order Carnivora; family Eupleridae; genus Cryptoprocta; species Cryptoprocta ferox. Next base: position 117,202,811 of record CM053573.1, read on the forward strand.
GCTTCCTCACTTATAAGGTAATCTCATTACCTCTATTATTGTGACAATTAGAAAAGAAAATATAGGGGCACCTGGCTGCTTCAGTTGGCAGAGCATGCAACTCTTGATCTCAGGGTGGTGAGTTCAAGTCCCATGTTGGGTGTAGAGATAAAGAAAGAAAGAAAGAAAGAAAGACAGACAGACAGAAAGAAAGAAAAGAAAGAAAAGAAGAAAGAAAAGAAATAAAGAAGAGAGTGAGAAAGAGAGAAAGAAAATACAGATAGAACCGTAAGAAAATGCCCAGTACATAGTAAATTGCTGAACACATGCTAGAAAAATAGTAAATATAAACAACTGAGGGAAGAAACCACAACAGATGCTAAAAAGATTACATGAAATGTTGTTCAGGAACAGGATGTTAGAATGGTGACCAAGGGTTTCCCCACAGTTTACATATGAAATGCAAAAGGGGAAAATGCCTTTACAATGGAGAACTCTAGCAACCACCATCTAAACTCAGTCTTCAAACATAACATCGCCAGAGGTGGGACAATCTAACATTGATGTCCCTCTTGATAGGATGCAATATAAAAATACATTATCTTTGAAATATTTCTTACCAGAAAAGTTAACCCGAATCTAATCAAGCTGTGGAGCTGACTTTCAGTTGGCAGGAAATACAAAGAATAGAGGAAGACGTTAAATAACAACATGAAGAAACGTGCAGATAAAAATCCCGAATGTGGGACACAGTACAGCTGCCCTTGTCTTTTCAAAAATTCTGGGTCATGAAACAAAAAAGTTTGTGAGGGAGCAGTTCTCTCCTCTACAAAGTCTTTCAGGAGCCCAGACCTGCCCCAACTGTGATGCCGCCATCATTAACACACCTCCTGTAAGGAAAGGAAAGCGGACATGCAGAATCTTGCATGGCGGCTTGTAATAGGCCACCCCAGAAAGTGGTCCACATCAGCTTCCACTTGCATTTCTTTAACAATAGTTTCACCTAGCCCCCACCTAACTGCAGGAGGGCTGGGAAATGTGGCTAGAAGCTTGGAGAAATGAGGAAAGGGATTCAGGGTGCATCTAGCCAGCCTCCCCACACATATAACACCCTTTCACCCCTCCAGAAGCGCAGGTCTCAGCATGGCTGAGCTATGCTCTCCCTCAGTCCCGAACCCTTTCTCCATCCGACACGGACCAGCAACTCAGTGTCCTCCTTTCTCTCCTCATCCCCCATAGTCAGTCAGTTTCCAAAGACCAACATCTCCAACCTTACATACCTCTAAATAGCCGTCACCTCTCTGACTGCAACTTCCAGGGCTTAGAGCATCAGCCTCCCATCTGGCCTCCCTTCATGCAAGGCTCTTGCTCTCAAAAGATTTATATTCTTGTGTAAGGCTGAAAGCGAGCAAATAAATAAAAAGACAATATAATTTAAGATAATGGTAGATGGTAGGTATGAAGGAACCAGAGGCTCAGGTGATAAAGACTGACTATCTGGGGTGGGGAAGAAGAGCTAAATTACATAGGGTAGTCAGTGACAGTCACTCTGAGGATGTAGCTGTGGCAGATAGCAATACCCAGAATCATCCAGAAGAGCAATATTTCCATTTCTGTGTAAACCCTGACACTCCCTCTCCAAGAGGTAGAGTCCATGTTCCCTTCACTTGAAGTTGGACAGGTCTTTTTTTTTAATTTTTTAATTTTTATTTATTTTTGAGAGACAGAGAGAGAGACCACGAGCTGGAGAGGGGCAGAGAGAGAAGGGGACAGAGGGTCCAAAGCAGGCTCTGCGCTGACAGCCTGATGTGGGGCTTGAACTCACAAACTGTGAGATCATGACCTGAGCTGAAGTCAGACACTTAGCTAACTGAGCCACCCAGGCACCCCTGGACAGGTCTTTTGACTTGCTCAACTAATAAAGTACAACCGAAGTAATGCTATGTGACTTCGTCATGAAAGACAATACAGCTGGGGCACCTGGGTGGCTCAGTTGGTTAAGCGACCAACTCTTGATTTGGGCTCAGGTTGTGACTCAGGTTTGTGAAATCGAGGCCCATGTCAGGTTCTGCACTGACAGTGTGGAGCCTGCTTGGGATTCTCTCTCCCTCCCTCTCTCTCTCTGCTTCTTCCACACTCGTGCAAGCTTGAGCTCTGTCTCTCTCTCTCCCTCTCTCAAAATAAATAAATAGGGGCGCCTGAGTGGCTCAGTCGGTTGAGCGGCCGACTTCGCTCAGGTCATGATCTCAGGGTTCCTGATTTCGAGCCCTGCTTCGGGCTCTGTACTGACAGCTCAGAGCCTGCAGCCTGCTTCGGAGTCTGTGTCTCCTTCTTTCTCTGCCCTTCCCCTGCTCACGCTCTGTCTCTCTGTCTCTCAAATATAAATAAACATGTAAAAATTTTTCAAAATAAATAAATAAACTTTAAAAAAGTGAAAGACAATACAGCTTCTATCTGAGTCTTTTGGGACACTTTTCTAGAAATCAGGCCACATGAACAACCAAGGCCCCCCAGGCTTGCACATTGCCAGTCACATGAGTGAGCCATATTAGAAGCAGATCCCCAGTTCTCTGGTGATTTGCCCCAGCTGATGCTGCTTGGAACAAAAAATGCATCTTTCCCATCGAGCCAAGCCCAAATGACTGATATATAAGCAAAATAAATGGCTTCTGTTTTGAAGCCACTGAGTTTTGGAAGGTTTCATTATAGAGCAATAGTACTGGACCGAGGCCTAAATACTAAGGAGCTAGCCATAGGAAGTCCTCACGGAGCATTTTAAGCATTGCCAACAGCAAATCCTGTGGTGCTGAGACAGGAACAAGCTTGGCACACTGAAGGACCAGACAAAGCCATGGGGCTGAGGGAGAGCGCAGTAGACGTGTGACTGGAGAGAATGGCTGGAGCCACATTGTACAGAGTCTCACTCACCATGGTAAGAAGTTAGAAATGAATCAAAAGTTCAGTGGGAGTCTTTGGAGCGATGTGAGAGGGGATTTGTCTTGTCCTCGGAAGATGGATCTGGCCGATGTGAGGAGGGCGGGTCTATAGCAAGACAAGAGTGGAAGCAGGGAGACCAGTTAGCAGACCACTGCCCTTGTCCACGATGTCCACAGAGGCAACAGACCTCACTGATGGAAATGATGAGAAGTGAGGGATAAGGAAAAACAAAGACAAATTTCTAGGTTCTTCTCTCAAGCAGCCAGGTGAATAACAATGCTACTGGCTGGATGGGGAAGGCTTGAGGAAGAGCAGGGTAGTGGTGGGGAAGACCTCCCTTTCCCTCAGGGTGTCGGATTTCGATGTGGTTAGAGAAGGAATTCAAGCTGGTTAAATAATTCTCACTAAGCAGTTATGGGCAGGCTAGTACAGAGCTTCTGGGTCTGACGGGAGTGGAAATTCTGATAACTACTTGGCTTTTCTTAAGAATTCCTTTCTGGGTTTTGTTTGCCTATATAGCTTTAAGAACCTCCATGCAGAGTATGGTTGTTATAATTGCTGTGGCAGACATCCCAGTTGGAAGCTGAAACACACCCAAAGGAGGAAATTGAACTCAACATGTAGGGGACCCAGCCAGGCACTTTCCCCAAACCATACTCCATTAGCCAGTCTGGAGAAGAGCTCCTGAGTGACCAAGAGGAGGGAACCAGGCTTTAGGTGTTCACTGAAAGAATGACTAAAAAAAGAGGGGAAAGAACAATGAGCTTCTGGAAGGACTCTCAAAGCAGGAAAAGACCTAAGCTGTTAGAAGCAGCTGCTGGATCTCCTATGGGGAGAGGGAGAAGGAGGGGTAAAGGGTGGCCCTGGAGGAGAAGAAGGGATCCTAGGCCAGGCCACACCTACATGCCTTCCTTACCTTTCCTTCCTCAACTTTTTCCTTACCTTCCTTCCCTTTCTTCTCCAGACCCAGTGGAGAAGCTTGCCCACTCCACTCAACTCTGTCCTTCCATAGGATGCACCACCCCCAGAACTGAGAAGGAAAGTTGCTCTCTTCACCCAGTCTTCAGCAAAGATCATTCATCTTTCTGGGCTTCTTAAAGATCACCCCACAGGATCCCAGGTTGGACTGGTCACCAGAAGGAAGCAGGGTATCTAGCCAGTCTCTATACGGGCAAAGAATGGGCAATCACAACAGCAGGGATAGGGCATGCAGTGACCTGAGTCCCTTTGCCGATTCCCACTCAGAGTCCCAGTTCCATTAACTCCTCTTACCTGTATTTTTCATGGTTTGTTACAATTTTCCCAATTGTCTCCTCCAAGAGCTCACAGCACTTGCTGCCCAAATATTACTTCTTCCCACTCTCTCTCCAAAATATGCCAAGGGGTCTCAAATTTAACCATGAGTCACCAGAGAGCCAATGATAACCCATACCTGGGCATTGCTTCATTTATTCATTCAATAAGTCTTTATTGAGCTTCGACCACATGGGATTATTAGAGTCCATGACAGTGATCTAAGTGAAAGATAATGGAAACTTGGACCGCTATGGAGGTAATGAGAAGTGGTTGGATAGTAGATACATTTTGAATGGTAGAGTGAACAAGATTCCCTAATGGACTGTGCATGAGCTGTGCAGGAAGAAGGGAAGGATGCATGGGGCACCAGGCTGGCTCAGTTTGTGGAGCATATGACTCTTGAGCTCAGGGTCGTGAATTTGAGCCCCACATTGGCTATAGAATTTACTTAAATTTAAAAAAAAAAATTTTTTTATAGAAGAATAGAGGGGCGTCTGGGTGGCTCAGTTCGTTAAGCATCCGACTTTGCCTCAGGTCATGATCTCACAGTCTGTGAGTTTGAGCCCCACATCAGGCTCTGTGCTGACAGCTCAGAGCCCAGAGACTGCTTCGGATTCTGTGTCTCCCTCTCTTTCTGCCCCTCCCCACTCACACTCTATCTCTCTCTCAAAAATGAATAAATGTTAAAAAATTTAAAATAATTAAATAAAAATAAAGAAGAATAGAGAGGCACCTGGGTGGCTCAGTTGATTAAGTGTCTGACTCTTGATTTCGGCTCAGGTCATGATCTCACAGTTTGTGAGATGGAGCCCCATGTGAGGCTCTGCACTAACAGGGCAGAACCTGCTTGGGATTCTCTCTCTCTCTCTCTCTCTCTCTCTCTCTCTCTCTGCCCCCCCCACCCTCAGCCTCAAAATAAATAACTAAACATTTTTTTAAAAAAGAAGAAAAGGATGCTTCCAAGTTTTTGGCCTACACATCTATAAGAGGGCTTACGCTTCTGTATTGCCATTCTCTGCAATAGGAAAGACTGCAAGACAAGTAAATTGAAAGAACTAAACCAAGAGCTTAATTTGGGGACATATTAAGTTTGAGATGGTTATTTAGACATTCCAGTGGTAACATTCAGATAGCAGTCCAAATTCCTGAGAAAAGTTCAGGCTATATGAGTAAAAATTTTCAAAACCTTACCTTGCCTTTCTCTGTTCATAAATAAAAAGAAACATTGGAATTAGAGGAGCCTACAGAATTTCAACCAGTAAACATCAGGAAGTATAAGATTAAGCAAGATATCTAGAAATGTTGTGATTGGCATTGCCTGACAGAGTTGGAGAGTCACCTCTCCCAGAGACTAAATGAGATAATGTATCTATACCTTAGAGTTCCAAGCTCCTATACAGATGGGCACCATCACTAAAGGTGTCTACAGTAGTCTAACCCATAGAGACTAATGTGGATATAGTCATAACCCCCCTAAAATGGAAATCCACCAATGGCCCTTCCCTCACAAGGTCAGTATGACTACTAAAAACCAAATACCTTTTCCTCTCTCAGTAAACTTTTTTCCTCCCTATACCTGGGCCTATTCCTTTTCCTATTTACAAAATAAAAGCTTCCATGGGTATTAATGAAAACAAACAGATAGAGGATAGGGGAAAGGGAGTAGGGAATATAGCAAGACCATATATAGCAATAACCAACCTTAAATTTCTGGGTAGGTATATATATATATATATTTTTTTTTTTAAATTGTTGTGGGGCACCTGGATGGCTCAGTTGAAAAAGCATGTGACTGTTTGTTTTTTTAATGTTTATTTATTTTTGAGAGAGAGACAGACAGAGCATGAGTGGGGAAGGGGCAGAGAGAGAGGGAGACACAGAATCTGAAGCAGCCTCCGGGCTCCCAGATGTCAGCACGGAGCCTGGTGCGGGGTTGGAGCCCACAAACCATGGGATTATGACCTGAGCCAAAGTCACACACTTAACCAACTGAGCCACACAGCGCCCTGGAAAAGCAGGAGACTCTTAATCTCAGGATCATGAGTTCAAGCCACATGTTGGGTATAGAGATTACTGAAGAAAATTTAAAGGGGTACCTGGGTAGCTTAGTCAGTTAACCTTCCAACTTCCACTCAGGTCATGATCTCACAGTTCATGAGTTCCAGCCCGGCATTGGGCTCTCTGCTGCCAGCACAGAGCCCACTTCAGATCCTCTGTCCCCCTCTCTCTCTGCCCTTCCCCTGCTCGTGCATGCACTCTCTCTCAGAAATAACTAACCAACTAAATAAATAAATAAATAGATTTCTTGTTTTGTTTTGAGATGTTTGCTACAGTGTAATTATTGGGTTTTTTTGTTGGTCATTTGTTTTTTCTCTCTAGATGCTTTGGGGTTTTCTTTAGATAGACTTTTTTTTAGAGTAGTTTTAGATTCACAGCAAAATTGAGCGGAGAATACAGAAAGCTCCTATTTACCTGGTATGATATAATTATTTATAAGAAATATGTATTTGGTCATATACTTCTCAGATATATTTGGTCTTCATAATATACATTTCCCAGATAATATTTGTTCTGCCGCCCCCATAGTTCCTGAAAATGCTTCAGAGCCGTAAAAGTGAAATGAGTGTCTTATTGAAAGTGACTTTTGGACCCCACCCAAGGGTTGGGGTCTGATTGCCAGATGGACGCACCAGGTGATTAAATGGTTGTAACTTTCGGTTCCACCCCTTTCACGGAGGTGAGAGGAGTTAGCGGTTGATTCAGCCCATGGCCAATGATTTAGTCAATCATGATTATGTAAGAAATCTTCACAAAAACCCAAGAGGAGAGCTTTCTGCTCTCTTTCTTCCAGAGAGCTTTCACGCTTCGGGAGCCATACATTCCCACAAAGCACCGGGTCAGGCCCCAAGCTCCACAAGGACAGAAGCTCCTTTGTGGGGGAACTTGGCGTATGTATCTCTCCATCTGGCTGTTGATTCATATCCTTTGTCATATCTTTTTCTGTATCATTTCCTTTAATAGAAAACATATGTGTTTCCCTGAGTTCTGTGAGCCACTTCAATAAATTAATCTAGCCTAAGGAGGAGGTTGTTGGAATTTCCAGTGTGTAGCTAGTAGGTTAGAAGCACAGGCATTAGTGTTGGGCTTGTGACTGGTGTCTGAAGTGGGAGATGGGGGGCAATCTTGTAGAACTAAACCCTTAACCTCTGGAACCTGATGCTATCTCTGGGTAGGTAGTGTCAGAGTTGAGTTAAATTTTTGGACACTTTGCTTGTATCCAAGAATTGCCTGGTGTTTTGTGGAGTGAACCCCTACATGTTGGGTCTGGGAACCCTAAAAAAAAACCCTGACACCTAAATACAAACTCTGTCAACATCCTATACCAGAATGATAAATTTGTGGGGTGCCTAGGTGGCTCAGTTAGTTGAGCAACTGACTCTTGATTTCGGCTCAGGTCATAATCCCAAGGTCACGGGATGGAGCCCCGCCTCTAGGCTGACCATGCAGCCTGCTTATGATTCTCTCTCTCTAACAAACTTAGGGTTTATTGGGGGTGGGAAGGGGAAATTGGGAGATGGGCATTGAGGAAGGCATTTTTTCGTATGAGCACTGGGTGTTGTATGTAAGTGATGAATCATGGGAATCTACTTCTGAAGCCAAGAGCACACTAATTAGCTAATTCGACAATAAATTATGTTTTTTTAAAAAAAGATTCTCAGGGTGTCTGGGTGGCTCAGTCAGTTGGGCGTCTGATTTCAGCTCAGGTCATGATCTCATGGTTCGTGGGTTCAAGCCCCATGTTGGGCTCTGTGCTGACAGCTCAGAGCCTGGAGCCTGTTTTCAAGTCTGTGTCCCTGCTCCTGCTCTGTTTTTCTCTGTCTCTCAAAAAATAAATGAAAAAAAGTAAGTTAAAAATATTTTTTAAAAAAGATTCTCTCTCTTTATCTCTCTAAAAAAAAAAAAATTATCCTCAACCAGAGTGATACATTTGTTACAATCAATGAACCTGTATTAACATTATTATTGCTGAGAGTAGATTCACTCTTGGTGTTGTACATTCTATGGGTTTGGACAAATATATAATGCTATGTACCTACCATGATAGGATCATACGAATAGTTTCACTCTCCTAAAAATACTGTGCCCCACCTATTCATCCATCTCCCTCAATAACACCTGCCAGCCACTTATCTTTTTACTATCGCCATAGTTTTGCAGAATTTTTTTTTCATTTTTCCAGACTGTCATATACTTGGAATCAAACAGTATGTTTGTAGCCTTTTCAAGATTGGCTTCTTTCACTTAGTAATGCACATTTAAGTTTCCTCCATATCTTTTTATGACTTGATAGCTTATTTCTTTTTAGCTCTGGATAGTCCACATATTGATGTAAAATGTTTGTTTACCCATTCACCTACTCAGTCATTGGTTGTTCATCTGGGTTGCTCTCTGGATGCTTTTAATCTCGTATGCCTATCTTTGATCTTCTGCAGATTCCCTAAAAACAGTGTAAGGTGAATTTATTTTAATTTTTTAATTTATATTTATTCCTGGGATTCATTCTAATTTCTGAATCAGAGGATATATATTTTTCATCAGTTCTGGGAAATTTCTCAGGCAGCATTTTATCTTTGAATAATGTCTCTTTTCTATTTTCTTGATTCTTTTATTCTAGAAACCACTTGTCTCTATGTTAGACCTTCTCCTTGCATCATTCATATTTCCTAACATCTCTTTGTTTCTCTGTATTATATTCTGAATAATTCCTACAGATCTATCTTCCAGTTTATTAACTTCCTTTTTAATTATATCTAATTTGCTTTTTGATCTGTTGACTTAGTGTTTTAAATATTTTACTTTTTTTAAGTTTATTTATTTATTTTGAGAAAGAGAGTGCAAGAGGGGCAGAGAAAGAAGGAGAGAGCCAGAATCCTAAGCAGGCACTGCACTGTCAGCGCAGAACCCAATGCAGGGCTTGAACTCAAGAACCGTAAGATCATAACCTCAGCTGAAATCAAGCGTTGGATGCTTAACTAATAGAGCCACCTAGGCACCCCATTAAATATTTTACTTTTTTAAAAAGTTCATTTATTTATTATTTGAGAGAGATAGAGAGAACATGCATGTGCACACACAAGCAGGGGAGAAACAGAGAGAGAGAGGGAGAAAGAATCCTAAGCAGGAGGCTCGATCTCATGAACTATGAGATCAAGACCTGCCCTGAAATCAAGAGTTGGACGCCTAACCAACTGAACCATGCAGGCACCTCAATATTTTACTTATTTTTTATTGAAGTATAGTTGAGATACAATGTTATATTAGTTTCAGTGTTTTATATTTTTTTAATTGTAAAAAACACTGGTCATAAAATCTATCATCCTATCCATTTTTTTAATGTTTATTTATTTTTGAGAGAGAGAACAAGAAAGAGTGGGGGAGGGGCAAAGAGAGAGAGGGAGACACAGAATCTAAATCAGGCTCCAGGCACTGAGCTGTCAGCAGAGAACATGACGTGGGGCTCAAACCCACAGCCCAGGAGATCATGACTCGAACTGAAGTTGGACACAACGGACTGAGCCACCCAGGTGCCCCATACTATCCTATCCATTGTTCAGTGTACATTTCAGGAGTATTAAGTATATTTACATTATTGTGCAACCAATCTCCAAACCTTTTTTATCTTACAAAACTGAAACTCTGTACCCACGAAACAGCAAATCCTCATTTTCCCTTCCCCCTGGTAACCACCATTCAACTTTCTGTTTCTGTGAATTTGACTATGTGTTTTTTTAAAGATTTTATTTCATTTCGTTCTATTTCATTTCATTTCATTTCATTTCACTTCATTTCATCTCTATACCCAATGAGGGGCTCCCATTTACAACTCCAAGATCAAGAGTCACACATTCCACTGACTGAGCCAGCCAAGTGACCTAAATTTAACTACTCTGGATATCTCATATAAGTGGGATCATACAGGGCACTTGGCTGGCTCAGTCAGAGGAGCATGTGACTCTTGATCTCAGGGTTCTGGGTTTGAGTTCCATGTTGAGTGTAGAGATTACTAAAAAAATAAACTTTAGAAAAAAGGGGGGATCATACAGTATTTGTCTTTTTGTAACTGTCTTATTTCACATAGCATAATGTTCCCAAAGTTCATCCATGTTATAACATGTAACAGAATTTCTTTTTAAGGTAAATAATATTCCATTGTATGTATATACCAGTTTGTTTATCCATTCATTCATCAATGGACACTTGGGTTGCTCCTACATTTTATCTATTGTAAATAATGCTGCTATAAACATGAATGTGAAAATATCTCTTTGAGACTCTGCTTTCAATTCTTTGGGGTATATCCATGGAAGTGGGATTTCTGGATCATATGGTAACTGCCATACTGTTTTCCACAGCACCTGTAACATTTTACATTCCTACCAACAATACACAAAGTTTCCAGTTTCTCTACTTCCTCATCAACACTTGTTATTTTCTGCGTTTAGGGTTGCATAAGGTTTGTTTGGGGCAGAATAAAGCACAATTGTCCTGGAACAACAAACATAGACTCCTCAATTTTGCAGTTCCTCATTTTTGAGGGAAGTTTCCAATCACCCTACTTGTGGTTGATTGTTCTTTGGCCAACCTGAGATACAGACTGAAAGGGGAGTTTCATGGATGTGTGAGAATAAGGTGCAATAGTGTTTCCCCACAGCTTCTGGAGGTTAGTCCCCAGAGTAACTTGAAAATAGACCTCTGGGGCACCTGGGTGACTCAGTCCGGTAAGCATCTGACTCTTGATTTCAGCTCAGGTTGTGATTTCACAGTGGTGAGATTGAGCCCTGAGTCTGGCTCTATGCCCAGGGTGGAGCCTGCGTAAGATTCTCTCTCTCCCTCTGTCTTCCCTCCCTCTATTCTGCACCAGCTCTCTCTCTCTCTCTCTCCCTTGAAAGAAAGAAAGAAAGAGAGAGAGAGAGAGAGAGAGAGAATGACAATTTTATTTTTATTTTTTGGAGCTCAGAACCCTGGGTTTCACTTCTAGTACTTTGGCTCAGAGGCTCTGTGATGTTAGGCAAACTTCCTCCAGGAATTTTCTTTTTCAGGCAAAACAACTAACTCCTCTCTGGCCCCAAGGCTGGCCCAATGGCTGTCACAGTTCTCTGAATGCTTGTTCTTGCTCATCTGTGCATTGTTTCATTTTGTTTTGTTTTTTAGTCGTCTTTATAGAGCAGTGAAAAATCCACCTTTATGAGAAGTCTTTGCATTTCTATGTGGTTCTTTGCACCGCAGCAAGCCAAGCAAAAACATGACTCTGTGATTCCCACTCAGAGAAATATGTAGAAATGAGATGACTCTTGTATGGCAGTGAGACCACTGGGTGAGAGGAAAGGCATACAAGCCACCAGTGATGAAGTTTTGGGGTGACGGTGGGGTAGTCCGGAGCTGACGGTCAAGCAAGAATTCTTGAAGACATCTTTGGTACAAAAAGGTGATTTTAGAGGTTCCCCAGCCCCGGCTGCTTCCAGGTCCCGGTCACAGCCATGGCTGAAGAAGAAGCGCAGGTCGAACTGTTTGTGAAGGCCAGCAGTGATGGGGCCAGGAATGGGAACTGCCCCTTCTCCCGGAGACTGTTCGTGGTACTCTGGCACAAGGAAGTCACCTTCAATGTCACCAGTGTTGACACCCAGAGGCGGACTGAGAGAGTACAGAAGTCGTGCCCAGGAGGGCATCTCCCATTCCCGCTGTATGGCACTGAAATGCACGCAGACACCAACAAGATGGAGAACTTTCTGGAGGCAGTGCTGTGCCCTCCCAGGTACCCCAAGCTGGCAGCTCTGAACCCTGGATCCAACCTAGCTGGACTGGACATATTTGCCAAATTTTCTGCTTACATCAAGAATTCGAACCCAGCCCTCAATGAAAATCTGGAGAAGGGGCTCCTGAAAGCCCTGAAAGTTTTAGACAAACACTGGACATCTCCTCTCCCTGAAGAAGTGGATGAGACCCGTGCTGAGGATAAGGGTTCTCTCAGAGGAAGTTTCTGGATGGTAATGAGCTCACTCTGGCTGACTGCAACCTGTTGCCAAAGCTTCACATAGTACAGGTGGTATGTAAGAAGTACAGGGATTCTCCATCCCCGAGGTGGTCCACGGAGCGCATCGACACTGGCACAATGCCTATACTCGGGAAGAATTTGCCTCCACCTGTCGAGATCGAGCTGGCTTATGAGCAAGTGGCCGAGGTCCTCAAATAAGTCCCTCCTGGGGCTCCGTCACCCCCCTCCATTTTCTCTACAAAGGCACCAGGTAGTTTCCACGTGGCTACCTAATGGACACACTCCAAAATGGCCAGTGGGCAGAAAATCCTGGAGCACTTGTGCAGGGCTGGCTGGGGGCCTGAGGGGAAAGATGGGGAATCTAAGTAAGATTTTTATTGTGGGGTGGTGTGGGTAGGACAATGTATTTCAGTAATAAAATACAGAATTTTTAAAAAGGGTGATTTTATTAAAGCATGGGGACAGGACCCATGGGCAGGAAGAGCTGCACTGGGGTTGTGAGGGGTAACCCATTATATACCCTTCAGTTGGGAGGGGGTCAGAGATGGAGTAAGTCTCTAAGGTATTTTGGAAACGAGGTTTCCAGGACCTTGAGGGGCTAGCTGTTGCTAAGGAAATGCCACTTATTACTGTTTAATAAAACCTCAGTCATGAGACCCTTCAGATGTATATGGGGGGCGGGGCATAAAATTGGAGTATGACTGTCAGCATATATCCTGGGGAAGTTGAGATAAAGGAAGTAGACTTACAGGATCCTCAAGGTTGGGGTAATGTCAAGTTAAGATTCTCTTTTGCCCCCAGCAAAGTGTCGTCCTTGAGGTAGCTGAGCTCCTGGAGGGAAGTCACTCTGCTGGTCTCAAGGACTTGTCAATGGGCTGTAGGCAGTAAAGGGAATTTTTTATTTACTCTTAGTTTCCCACATTACCGTGGCAAGCACTTAAATCCCTTTCCTTTGTTCTTGGGTAGCCAGGAGTGTCTGAGGAATATCACACATATTCTACCTGAGGTGTGTGTGTGTGTGTGTGTGTGTGCGCGCGCGCCAGCCTGTATTTTGCTCTCAGGTTGCCCCATGCTCCCTCATCACCAGGGTTTCTTTTTTAAAAGTTAGCTCAACGTAGCATAGTTCAACATGACTGGCTAAATCGGTAGAGCATGCAAACTCTTAATCTTGGGTTTGTGAATACAAGCTCCATGTTGGGCTTAGAGATTTTTTAAAACTTAGGGCAACATTATTGTATTTCCTATTGAATGGTAGTATTTATTTTTTATTTTTCTTAAGATTTTTTTAATATATCATTTTTTAAACTTTTATTTATTTAAGTAATCTCTACACCCAATGTGGGGCTTGAACTCATGACCCCAAGATCAACAGTTGCTTGATCTTCCAATTGAACCAGCCAGGTGCCCCCTATTCAGTGTAATATTTCAACACAAATTCACAGGATGCCTGACTGGCTCACTCAATAGAGCCTGTGACTCTTGATCTTGGGGTCATGAGTTCAAACCCCATGTTGGACATGGAGCCTACTTAAATACACACCCACACCCACCCACACACACACATTCAAAATTATACAATGGATTCTTATAAATAAATTACTCAAGGGGTGCCTGGCTGGTACAGTCCACGGAGCATGCAACTATTAATCTTGGGGTCATGAGGTTGAGCCCCACGTTGGGTGTAGAGGTTACTTAGAAAAAATCTTTAAAAAAATAAAATCTTATAAATAAATAACTCAAGTTTATGTAACAGAGCAAAATGTGGAAGACCCACCTATTCTCTGCCAACAATAATTTATTGTCGGTTGTTTTAGGTCAGATACCCCAGGAAATAGATTCGGAGACAAAGTTGTGTGCAGGTGATTTATCGAGAAACATGCTCGGAAACAACATCTGGGAGGGATGAGAGAAGAGATATTATGCAATACCTTGGGAACCTCTGAAGTTAGGACGTTCCCCTTCAGAACTGTCCCAAATTGAGGCAAAGGGGCACGTGTTTGTACTGCATAAAAACTCATCGTTGGATGCCACCTGTCCTCAGGGAGTGGCTTAAACTTGGTAAAGCAGCTACATGCAACTGAGTGTAATGCCTCTAGAGGCACTCTGCATAAGCTGTCAGCAGGCAACATTCCTGGCAACTGTCTGAAGTGTCGTGTCCTAAAGAAAAGCATGTGGATGACATCCCACAGTCCCCACTACACCCCTATACTCCTATTTCCTGCCCCAGAAACAAAAATCATGACTTGTGTGTCTCTCTCCAGGTCTGTTTTTAAAGTCATATACGTACATATTTTCATATACAGGTGTATATGTATAGAACTTTTCTTTTTTTACTTCAAGTAAATCTTACTTCATAAGATATGCATTGTTCTATTGCTTTGTTCACTTGTGCTGGAGATCTTTCCATTCAGGTACAAATAATTCTCTCTTATGTTAACAACTGCATAATATTCCATATTGTGGATGTCCAATTACATCAAATGCTTTTTTGACATCTATTGGAGTGATCAAATAGTCATCCTCAAGTTTATCTGACTCTCAAGATTGTTTGAATTGAAAATGCATGAGCACAGCAAAGAACATTTTATTTTATTTTATTTTATTATTTTTTTAAGTAAACTCTACACCCAATGTGAAGCTCAAACTTAAAACACTGAAATCAAGAGTCACATGTTCTATGGACTGAGCCAGCCAGGCATCTCACAACAAAGGACATTTTAAAAAATGATCAATAATGAGGAGAGTTGACTTCTCATATAGTAAATAATACTAAAAGGCAATAGGAATTCACACAATATGGCATCATTGTAGGAATACCAATAGATGAATAGAATGAATAGAAAATCTAATAATAGACTTCATGTATATATAAAAATATTTTTAGTTTATGATAAATACGAAGTTTTCAAATCAGTGCATTGGAATGAGTATTCCATGGTAGTGGGCAACTGAATATTGTGAAATTAAGCTGTACCCTACCTCACACCTTATACAAATAGAAATTCCAGACAGATTTTTAAATTTTTTAATGTTTATTTGCTTGTGTGTGTGTGTGTGCCTGTGTGTGTGCCTGTGTGTGTGTGTGTGTTTGTGTGTGTGTGTGAGAAAGAGAGAGAGAGAGAGAATGAGCAAGCAGAGGAGGGGCAGAGAAAGAGGAAGAGAGAATCCCAAGCAGGCTCTGTGCTGTCAGCACAAAGTTCGAGGCAGGGCTTGAACTCCTGAACCAGGACATTATGACCTGAACCGAAATCAAGAGTCTGATGCTTAACCAACTGAGCCACCCAGGGGCCCCCATACTTAAAATTATGATATAAAAAATCCATAAAACTATTAGAGGAAAATATGAAAATATTACTATAACCTCAGTTTATAATGGAAATATTTCCTAAGTATAAAATGAAACCCAGAAACCATGAAGGAAAAATTTGACTACTGTTGCTTTTTTCTTTAAGGAGGCTCCACACCCAGTGTAGAGCCCGACAGGGGGCTTGAACTCACCACTCTGAGATCAAAACCTGAACTGAGATCAAAAGTCCAGTGTTTAACCCAACTGAGCCACTCAGGCTCATAAAATTTAAAACCCTCTAGGCAGCTAAACACTCACACAAAACAAAAAACAAGATTATGAGACAAGTGATAAGTTAGGAAAATATATTTGAAATGCATATAAGCCACTAAATCACTAATATACAAGATATATAATGAATAAAGAAGAGGGGTGCCTAGGTGGCTCAGTTGGTTAAGCATCTGGCTCTTTACTTCAGCTCAGGTCATGATCCCACAGTTAGTGGGTTTGAGCCCCAATGTCAGGCTCTACACTGACAGTGAGGAGCCTGCTTGAGAGTCTTTCTCTCTCTCTCTCTCTCTCTCTCTCTCTCTCTCCTCTTCCCCTGCTCTCTCATGCTCTCTCTCTCTCTCAAAATAAATAAATAAATTTGAAAAAAAGGAAAAAAAGATGGGGGGAAAGGATTTAAACATTAGGAGCACATGGCCGGTTCAGTCAGTAGAGTATGCAAGTCTTGATATAAAGGTTATGAGTTCCCAGCCCCACATTGGGTGTAGAGCTTACTTATAAATAAATAAATAAATAAATAAATAAATAAATATTTTAAAAAATAATATAAACATCAGTAATATCCATTACTGGCCAAGCTATGGAAGAATGGGTACTCTATCTTATCAGAGGACAGGAAAAAAAAATTGGTAAAGGCAGCCTAGCAAGTTCTTTACAGAATTTAAGTGGTCGTGTTTTTTTGTTTTTTGTTTTTTTTTTAGGGAGAGAGAGAGAGTACCTGTGTATAGGTAGGGAAGAGGGGCAGAAGGGAGAGAGAGAGAAAGAGAGAAAATCTTAAGCAGGCTCCACACTCAGTGTGGAGCCCTATGCAGGGCTCAATCCCAACACCATGGGATCATGACCTGAGCCGAAATCAAGAGTTGGACACTCAACCAACTAAGCCTCCCAGGCACCCCTAAGTGGACGTATCTCAGCCCGTAAATTTTACCTCTCTAAATTGATCCTAAATAAATACACATGTATACAGGGAAGTAAACGCAATAATCTTGAATGCGATATAGTTTGTTATTGCAAAAGATTTAAAATGAACTATTTAGTCAAATTTAGTCAAATTACAATACATTCATGCTGTAAATACTAAACAGTAATTTAAAAGAATGAGCTAGAGGGGCGCCTGGGTGGCTCAGTCGATTGAGCGTCCGACTTCGGCTCAGGTCATGATCTCACGGCTTGTGGGTTCAAGCCCTGCATCGGGCTCTGTGCTTATAGCTCAGAGCCTGGAGCCTGTCTTCGGATTCTGTCTCTCCCTCTTTCCCTGTCCCTCCCATGCTCTGCCTCTCTCTCTCTCTCTCAAAAAATAAATAAAACATAAAAAATTTTAAAAGAATGAGATAGAGCTGACATTGAAGCCTTCAATACACACATAGTATTAAGAAAAAAACTGATCATAGATTTAAATATATATACATATATAAATACATATATATATATATATCCTTATATAAACATATATATGCATGCATGTGCACACATACAATAAACTTTTATCAGTGGCTATAAACTTGGGAGGGTACTAGAATGGATCCTTGGGTAAAGTGACACTTCCACTTCTTTTTTTAAAATTTTTTAACATTTATTTATTTTTGAGAGACAGAGAGAGAGAGAGACAGAGAGAGAGAGAGAGAGAGAGAGAGAGAGAGAGAGAGCATGAGCGGGGGAGGGGCAGAGAGAGAGGAAGACACTGAATCTGAAGCAGGCTCCAGACTCTGAGCTGTCAGCACAGAGCCCAATGCAGGGCTCGAACCCATGGACCACAAGATCATGACCTGAACCAAAGTCAGATGCTTAACTGACTGAGCCACCCAGGTGCCCCTACACTTCCACTTCTTATATGTGTTTTTCAGTGTGATTTGAAAATATTGCAATGAGACAGTGCTTCAAATAGTGTCCTGTGGTTCCAGCACTGGGTTTGACTGCCACATTACCATTTTTTCACCAGCTCTACCAAGTAGAGTATGCTTTTAAGGCTATTAACCAGGGTGGCCTTACATCGGAAGCTGTCAGAAGGAAAGACTGTGCAGTAACTGTCACACAGAAGAAAGTACCTTGACAAATTATTGGATTCTAGCACAGTGACTCACTTATTCAAGGTAACTGAAAACATTGGCTGTGTGATGACAAGAATGACAGCGGACAGCAGATCCCAGGTACAGAAGGCGCGCTATGAGGCAGCTTATTGGAAGTATAAGTATGGCTATGAGATTCCTGTGGACATGCTGTGCAAAAGAATTGCTGATATTTCTCAGGTCTACACACAGACACTGAAATGAGGCCTCTTGGTTGTTGTATGGTTTTAATTGGTATAGATGAAGAACAAGGCCCTCAGGTGTCCAAGTGTGATCCTGCAGGTTACTACTATGGTTAAACCCACTGCAGCAGGAGTTAAACAGAGTCAACCCGCTTCCCTGAAAAAAAATTGAAGAAGAAATTTGATTGGACGTTTGAACAGACAGTGGAAACTGCAATTACATGCCTGTCTACTGTTCTATCAATTGATTTCAAAACTTCAGACATAGAAGTTACAGTTGAAAGTCCTAAATTCAGGATTCTTACAGAAGCAGAGATTGATGCTCACCTTGTTGCTCTAGCAGAAAGAGACTAAACATTGTATGTAGTTAGTTTACCAAATCCATGACGCCATTTGTCTATGTGTTTGGTAACAACAGACCAACATTAGGGAGGCCTCTGGATTGAAAAAGGAACCTCTCCCACTCCTCCTGCCTCTGAAGTAGTTAGGACTCTGTATAAAAAAACAAACCAGTGTGGGGCGCCTGGGTGGCTCGGTTGGTTGAGCGTCCAACTTTGGCTCAGGTCATTATCTTGCAGTTGGTGGGTTTGAGCCCGTGTCTGGTTCTGTGCTGACAATTCAGAGCCTGGAGCCTGTCTCAAATTCTGTATCTCCCTCTCTCTCTGTCCCCTCCCCTGCCCATGCTCTGTCTAAATAAACAACAACAAAAAAAATTTTTAAACAGTGCTTTTCAGAAAAAAAAAGAAAATATTGCAATGAGCCTACATTATTTTTGTGATTTTAAAAAACAAATTCAAAAAGGAAAAGGTAATACTGACTGATAGGATAGTACAAAAGAATATAAAAAACAATTATAATCCCATCATTAAAAACATTTTCTTTTTCGGGGTGACTGGGTGTCTCAGTCAGTTAAACGTCCAACTTTTTGGCTCAGGTCATGATCTCATGGTTCATGGGTTCAAACCCCACATCGGGCTCTGTGCTGACAGCTCAGAGCCTGGAGCCTGCTTCGGATTCTGTGTCTCCCTCTCTCTCTGTTCCTTCCCCACTCGTGATCTGTCTCTCCTTCTCTTAAAAATAAACACTAAAAATTTTTTTTAAATTTTTTTCTTTTTTAATTTTTTAAAGTCAACTCTACCCCCAATGTGGGGCTCAAACTCAGACTCTGAGATCATGAGTCCATTGCTCTACGGACTCAACCAGCCAGACACCCCTGTAATCCCACCATTAAAAGAAAATCTGTCAACATTTTTAAAAAGATTTTATTTATTTTTTAAAATCTTTTTTTTCAATTTATTTATTTTGAGAGAGAGAGAGCACAGCAGGGGAGGGGCAGAGAGAGAGGGAGAAAGAATCCGAAGTAGACTCTGCACTCTCAGCACAAAGCCAGATGTGGGGCTCAAACCCATGAGCTGTGAGATCATGAGCTGAGCTGAAATCAAAAGTCAGACACTTAACCGACTGAGCCATGTAGGCGCCCCAAGATTTAATTTTTTAAAGTAATCTGTGCACCCTAAGGAGGGGCTCAAACTCACAACCTGGAGATCAAGAGTCACATGCTCCATGGACTGAGCCAGTCAGGCACCCCAAAACTGTCAACATTTTAATATAAATCTTTTCAACTCCTTTTCTATGTATAACTGTTTTTTTTTTTAACCTAGATACAGATTAAACAGTATTCAAATTGTTTATCTTTCTTTCTTCACTTTAACTTTCTCCACAAGTTATCTACTGTGGAATTCTCCCTCTTCCATTAAAGTTAATATTTTCATTCAGCTTCTGCCTCTGGGTGAAAGTCAGAGTCCTGAGCTCAGGAAGGACTCTCCCCTGCTGATCACTAAGCCAGAAACTCCAGAGTCTAGCGCCAGGGCCCAGGAATGGTTTAGGGAGAGCCACTACCACCTGGTGCTATGATCATCAGACTACTTTGGGTCACACAGTAAGCTGAAGGTACACCAAGATGCCGAGCTGATGGTCCGGGGATCAAATTAGGGGGCCAAGGAGCCCCTGAGTATGGCTGACTAGGTTGTTGAAAAGAACTGCTGGAACACAATTAGTAAAGAAGTATAGCCAAGGTGAGGCTCCTCACTGCCAGAATCCGGACTCCACGGAGACTGAACTTTGCACCCTTCATCTGAGTTGCAGGATAGCATGAATTGGAAAGCGGGGAGTTTCCATGCAACGTGCTTTCTGCAGTAGGGAAACCTTACACTTTAGCCTAGTTCTATGGGGAGAGTGTTTACTCAGACATCAAGAGTAAATCCACACTTGTGGTTTACAAAAGACTCTTGAACAATGCTCCTTTAGACTTAGACAATGAAGAGCAGGAGCTGATCAAGCTTGGGTGTGCGTCTTAGCCAGAAAACTGCCAGCAGCATCCTTCAGGCCCCAGCAGCGACCGGGCAGAACTGCCTGGAGCAGAACCGGCACGTAGGTGAGGAGGTCTAGGCATTATGGAGGATGGAAGGGGAACCACCGGTTGCATTAGCATCTGAGTATAATCTAATTGTAATTCTGCACAGTAAGGGATAAGAATCTATGGGTAAGTTTATAATAAGAGGAAATAAACATTTAGTTTGTAAGAGTCAGGAAGGAGGCAAAAGAACTGATTACAGAACAAAAAAGGAAAGTTACCAAGACCGTGAAAGGTTTTAAAATCTCTTTCCAGTAACCATTTTGCAATCTATACATATCAAATAGTTCTGTTGTACGCTTTATTTTTTATGTTGTACACTTTATTTTTTTTTGGACTTTTTTTAAATTTATTTTTTAAATTGACATTCAAGGAAGTTAGCACATGGTGCAACAATGATTTCAGGAGTAGATTCCTTAATGCCCCTTATCCATTTAGTCCATCCCTCCTCCCACAACCCCTCCAGTAACCCTCTGTTTGTTCTCCATATTTAAGAGTCTCTTATGTTTTGTTCCCCTCACTGTTTTTATGTTATTTTTGCTTTCCTTCCCTATGTTCATCTGTTCTGTGTCTTAAATTTCTCATATGAGTAAAGTCATATGATATTTGTCTTTCTCTGACTGCCCAATTTCGCTTAGCATAATACCATCCAGTTCCACCCACTAGTTGCAAATGGCAAGATTTCATTCTTTTTGATTGCCGAGCAATACTCCATTGTATATGTACACCCCATCTTCTTTATCCATTCATCCACCGATGGACATTTGGACTCTTTCTATACTTTGGCTATTGTCGATAGTGCTGCTATAAACATTGGGGTGCATGTACCCCTCCAAAACAGCATACCTGTATCCCTTGGATAAAAGCCTAGTAGTCCAATGCTGGGTCATAATGTAGTTCTGTTTTTAATTTTTTGAGGAACCTCCATACTGTTTTCCAGAGTGGCTGCACCAGTTTGCATTCCCACCAGCAGTGAAAAACAGATCCTCTTTCTCTGCACTCTCACCAACACCTGTTGTTGCCTGAGTTGTTAATGTTAGCCATTCTGACAGGTGTGAGGTGGCATCTCATTGTGGTTTTGATTTGTATTTCCCTGATAATGAGTGCTGTTGAGCATTTTTTCATGTGTCGGTTGTCCATCTGGATGTCTTCTTTGGAGAAGTGTCTATTCCTGTCTTTTGCCCATTTATTCACTGGATTATTTGTTTTTTGGGTGTTGAGCTTCATAAGTTCTTTATAGATTTTGGATACTAAATCTTTATCTGATATGTCATTTGCAAATATCGTCTCCCACTCTGTCGGTTGCCTTTTAGTTTTGCCGATTGTTTCTTTCACTGTGCAAAAGCTTTTTACTTTGATGAGGTCACAGGAGTTCATTTTTGCTTTTGTTTCCCTTGCATCTGGAGACATGTTGAGTAAGAAGTTGCTGCAGCCAAGGTCAAAGAGGTTTTTGTCTACTTTCTCCTCGAGGATTTTGATGGCTTCCTGTCTTACATTTAGGTCTTTCATCCATTTTGAGTTTATTTTTGTGTATGGTGTAAGGAAGTGGTCCAGGTTCATTTTTCTGTGTGTCACTGTCCAGTTTTCCCAGCACAACTTGCTGAAGAGACTGTCTTTACTCCATTGGATATTCATTCCTGCTTTGTCAAAGATTAGTTGGCCATACATTTGTGGGTCCATTTCTGGGTTCTCTATTCTGTTCCATTGATCCGAGTGTCTGTTTTTGTGCCATATGTTGTACACTTTACTCTAACACAATGTTAAATATCAATTATATCTTGATAAGACTTGGAAAAATTTTAAATGCGATCCCTTTCCTCAAAGTAAAATGGTCTTCTGCCCCTACCCCAGTCTAGACCTTAAAAGATTTTAACTTTTTTTTTTTTTGTAGGTTTTAGGCCCAGCACGGAGCCCAGCATGGGGCTTGAACTCAGGACTCTGGGATCAAGACTTAAGCTGAGGGGCGCCTGGGTGGCTCAGTCAGGTAAGTGTCTGACTTCGGCTCAGGTCATGATCTCACGGTTTGTGGGTTCGAGTCCCGTGTCGGGCTCTGTGCTGACAGCTCAGAGCCTGGAGCCTGTCTTCGGATTCTGTGTCTCCCTCTCTCTCTGACCCTCCCCTGCTCATGCTGTGTGTGTGTCTCTCTCAAAAATAAATAAAAACATTTAATAAAAAAAACAACAACACCTAAGCTGAGATCAAGAGTCAGATGCTTAACTGCCTGAGCCACATAGATTCTAAATCCCCAAGACCCTAAAAGATTTTAGCAGTACCTTTAGTAAACATACCTGCTGATTTGTAAATGAACACTATTGCAGTAAGATTGTCTTTGGCATGGCCAAGGTCTTCGTGATTCCCACCACCTCTATATTTCTCCAGCTCTTCTACCAAAGTGAGGAGCTTCATAAATGTTTAATGGTTGATGGCAAAGCTGTTGAATTTCTGTTGTCAATTCTGGCAATTCTCCCAGAAGAGTGGGGAAAAGTCACAAATAATCCAAATAATTGACTCCACGAATATGTCTATTTTTTATTTTTATTTTTGTAAGTAACCTGCATGCCCAACATGGGGCTCAAGAATGGCATGGTCTACTGACTGAGCCAGCCAGGTACCCCTCCATGAATATATTTGATTTTCAAGCATATTGTGATCATTTCTATGGCAAATTAGCCTTTATTAGTAGTCCCCCAGCATGATTTAATTAGTTAATCCAGGAAGGAATCTCCTTCTCACTAAAAAAGTTGTACATGTGCCTAAAAGATCCTTCCAGGAGAAACTTCCTCTCACTGACCCCATGGTGCAAGTGACATAAAGTCTGCCAATCAAATGCTCTCTTTTAGGGCTTTGACTTTTGAGCAAACTGAGAGGAGTGCTATGACCTTTGACGTCAGTGGGCTAAGAAATTGGGTAGAGCTCTAAAGACCAAAGGGAATTTATGGCCTATATGGTAGACTCAAAAAGGGATACTGTGATTTAATTCCTTCATTACATTATTCATTTAGCAGACATTTCCTGAGCATGCAGTATATACCAGGCACTGTATGAGATGCTTGCACACACTCATTTCGTTTAAGATATGAGGACAAATTCAAAACCTTTCAAGAAATTTGCTCAAGGTCACACAGTCAGACTAAAAGATCGAGGTTTCGGGGAGCCTGCCTAGCTCAGTTGGAAGGGCATGCGACTCTTGATCTCAGTGTCACTAGTTCAAGCCCCACATTGGGTGTAGAAATCACTAAATAAATAAATAAACCTTAAAAAATAAAAATAAATAAAATAAAAGGTAATTTCAAGCCCCTGTGTCCTGACTCCAGTTCTAGTGCTTTATTTACTAGTCCACAGTTGACTCTCCAAGGATAGCCCACATCCATTATTATGGAAAAAAAAAAAAAAAAGAATCTTGTTAAACAGATGAGGTAGAACTAACTTTATTTCAACAAAGTGAGTACTAAAATTTATACTCCCTGAGAACACATCGCTGGTAAAAGCAGAGCCTGGGAGGGAAGATTTCTTGGGAGAAAATGGGTGAAGACACACACACACACACACCAACACACACAGAACATAATTCTCCCTAGATCAGAGGAGATGAAATTCAAACAGCCAGTAGAAAGCTGGTGGTTGAGGTGTTTGGAATGAATAACGTAAACAGTCAGACTCCAGGCTACAGGTGAAAGAAACCCAACTCAACTAGCTTAGACAAACACAGAAAGAGCCTCAAGGGCAAGTGCAACTAACAGTGGCTCTCTCTCTTCCTCTTCTTCTTTCTCTTGTCTGTACATCTCTCTGCATGTCAACTCCACTCTCCCTCAGACAAGTTCCTACAAGTGAATTCAAAAATAGATGTTGACAGTTTTCAGACCACATCTCCCAACTACCCCACCTGAGAACTTCACTCCATCTCTTAGTGCCAATTCAAACATTCTGGTGTAGGACTTGGGGCTTAGAGAGGGGGAGGGGAAGGCAGCCAGTGGCTTTGGTTATCCAGAAGAAATGGGAAGATGTGAGCTTGCAATTAAACAACTGAAGGTCCTCCACATGGAAGTCTAATTTTCATTGGCCTCTGTTCTTTCTTGTTTTAATTACATCATTGTTTTCACAAATTTTGGGAAAATATGGATAAAACAGGAGGTTAATGAGCTCAACTGTATGTTTCATCCATTTTAACATCATCATTATTTTCATCTATGGGTATATTCCATATATACCCATAGTTTTGATTAGCTTTTATGCCTATTAGGTCTTGAGGGACTGTGACACATGGAAATTTGAGAATGCTGATCATCTCTGGTAACTACCAGAGATATTTTGGTAGATATTTCTCTTCTTACATTGACTCATCTTTTTTTTTTTAAAGACTTTATTTTATTATTTTTTTAATGTTTATTTATTTTTGAAAGAGAGAGTATACACACATGTATGCAAGCAGGAGAGAGGCAGAGAGAGAGGGAGAGAGAGAATCCCAAGCAGGATCCACACTGTCAGCACAGAGCCCAACTCGGGGCTCAATCCCATGAACTGTTAGATCATGACCTGAACTGAAATCAAGACTGGGCCCCTTAACTGACTGAGCCATCCAGAGGCCCCTTGACTAATCTTCTATTTCTGTTATGTGGTCCATTAACAATTCCAAGGACTTAAATATAAACATTTCAGAATTAATAAAGTATTGTATACCCCACTAGATAGATTCAATGTTTTCTTGCAAAAGGATTCACTAGAGCCATAGATTTGCACTGTTTTTTGCACTTAGCAGAGAAAAAAGAAAGGAGAGGGGCCCAAACAGGGGTGGAGGGCCTAGATTGACTCCCTGCCTTATCAGACACCCTGTGACCTTTGGTAGGTCCTTCACTCTTTTAAGTTTCTGTATCATTCTCTCTGAAGTGGATGATATTTCCTATTTGACAGGGGTATTAGGAGGAGTTGAGATAACAGATTCCTAGCACAGGGTATGGAGGCTTAACAAAGGGTGCTTATTGATTTTGGCCAAAGCCACATCCTACAGATGCCCTTAGAGATCCTTATCCCAGGTTGGGAGGACTCAGCAATGCTCCATTACACATTCACCTGCCCCAGTTACACAGAAAGGAATCAATCACCCGTTTATAGGGATCTTTCCTCTCTGAGCCCAAATTGCCCTACACAGCTCAGGGTCCATTTAATCTTCCTATTACTCTGCCCAATGTCTTACATTGTTAACTCAAACTATGAACTCCCACATTGTTCACATGTTTCACCATCAGTTGCCAAACTGACCTCATTTCCCGCCAAGCTAACTTCAATTCCGTTTTTGATAGGGTTACTAAACTGAATGGGTTCCGAGAATACTGCTGACACAGTATATCTGGATTCTGCAAAGGGGATGATAAGGTCCCGTGGTCTCTCTGTGGCCAGGACAGCCAAAAAAAGTATTAGAGGGAGATAGCAAAAGTCATAACTGCTACAAAGCCCATCCACTCATTCACATAGCAAATATTTATTGAGGGCCTGTGTGGGACACTGGTAAGGCTCTATGGAGAGAAGAGAACAAAACAGACAAAACTTTTGGAGCTTACAGTCTGGTGGTGGGGAATGAGACAATGAACACACAAATCATTTAGAAATTTCTAAAGCTAACATGTGTTACTAAAAGAATAGCATGACTTGGGGCAAAAGAGAGGTGCTCCTTTACGTATAGTAGTCTAGGGCTCTAAAGAATGAGGATGGGGAGTCTGGCTGTTTCAGTTGGTAGATCATGATCTCGGGGTTGTAATGTCGAGCCCCATGTTGGGTGTAGAGATTATTTAAAAAAGAAAATCTTGGGGGATGCCTGGGTGGCTCAGTCAGTTGAGCATCCAACTTCAGCTCAGAAATTGGTCTCGAGGTTTGTGGGTTCGAGCCCTGCCTCGGGCTCTGTGCTGAAGGCTCAGAGCCTGGAGCCTGCTTTGGATTCTATGTCTCCCTCTCTCTCTGCCTCTCTCTCTCTCTCAAAAGTAAATAAACATTAAAATTTTTTTTTTTGAAAATCATAAAATAAAATCTCGGGGCACTTGGGTGGCTAGATGGTTAAGTGTCTGACTCTTGATTTTGGCTCACGTCGTGATCTCACAGTTCGTGGGACAGAGCCCTACATGGGGCTTTGCACTGGCAATGAGGAGCTTGCTTGGGATTCTCTCCATTCTCTCTCTGCCCCTTCCCCTCTTCTTTCTCTCAAAATAAAGAAATTAACTTTAAAAAATAGATAAATAAAAATAAAACCTTAAAAAAAAAGAATGAGGAGAATGAGGAGCAGGGGAGCCTAGTTGGCTCAGTCAGTGGAGCATGTGAGTGACTTCTGATCTCGGGGTGGTGAGTTCAAGTCCCATGTTGGGCATAGAGCTTATTTAAAAAAAAAAGATGAGGGGCCAACTGTGTGAAATTCTGGAGTTATTGCACTCCAGGCATCGGGAACAGCAAATGCAAAGCCCCTAAAATGAGAATGTGTTTGGTATATTTAAGGTATAGGAAAGAAAAGCAGTTCCTAAAGAAGTGAGAAAGGCACAGATGGGTAAGGAGTTAAACAGTTTGTGAAGAGCCTCCCCAATGATGTTCCCCAGGGGGTTGTCACATGACCCCCACAACTGATCACCTCAGCCCTCACCTCAGCAGAAGTAGGACCTGGGAAAACCTGATTCCCTCCTTACCGCCATCACCGTGGACAGAAAAAAGTTCTTTCTACTTACCTGTGTTCTGGGTACATATTGTAATTTCCTTTGTGTTCCATGATGCGGAAGGTTAGGAAATGCTAATGTAGGCTTTTGTAGATCATGTTAAACACTTTACATTTTAACACCTGTATAGTTTCAAGGGACAAAAGTAGAACCATTGACTAAAAAATACACAGAAAGACATGTACTTCAAAACAAGGAGGAACTTTAAAAATTAGCAGAACTATCTAATGATGGAATAAGTTGCCTCAAAAAATAGTCTGGTAGGTGGTAAAAAATATATATACTAGATAGGAAGACTCAATATTATAAAGATGTCAAGTCACAATAAATTAATCTATACATTTAACATAACCAGGGTTAAAATATCACGTTTTCTTAGTGTCTAGGTGGTTCAGTCAGTTGAGTGACTTCAGCTCAGGTCTTACAGTTCGAGTTCAAGCCCCACATTGGGCTAACTGCTGTCTATGCAGAGCACACTTTGGATCTTCTGTCTCCCTCTCTCTGCCCCTCTCCTGCTCATGCTCTCTCTTTCTCAAAAATAAATAAAATATTTTAACAATGCACTTTTAAAAGAATTGAGTTTTCTTAACTAGACAGTTACTATTTATTTTTTAAATTTTTATTTATTTATTTATTTTTAGTAGTCTCCAAACCCAACGTGGGGCTTGAACTCAGGATGCTGAGATCTATAGTCGCATGTTCTTCTGACTGAGCCAGCCAGATGCCCCCCTTAACTAGACAAATTTTTAAAATTAATACTTCAAGAATATCTGAGAAAATTCTGAAAAATAATTCTGAAAAAAAAGCAGACGACTTCTTTCTAGATATTAAGCATATTAAACATAGAATAAGTAAAACAGTACAGCATAGGAATGTGACTAGTCAGATAGAGCCATGAGCCAAAATTAAAAGCCCAGAGGTGTGGGGCACCTGGGTGGCTCAGTCAGTTAAGTGTCTGACTTCAGCTCAGGTCATGATCTCTTGGGTTGTGAGTTCTAGCCCCATGTGGACCTCTCTGCCATTATCATGGTGCCTGCTTCAGATCCTCTGTCCTCCTCTCTCTTGGCCCCTGCCCTGCTCTCTCTCTCTCAAAATATAAGTTATCTTTTTTTTTTAAGATTATTTATTTTTGAGAGAGAGCGAGAGACAGAGTGTGAGCAGGGAAGGAACGGAGAGAGAGGGAGACAGAATCTGAAGCAAGGCTCCAGGCTCTGAGCTGTCAGCACAGAGCCCAATGCGGGGCTCTAACTCACGAGTTCATGACCTGAGCTGAAGTGGGAAGCTTAACCGACTGAGCCATCTAGGCGCCAAAAAAATAAGTAATCTTAAAAAAACAACCTAGAGGTGCCTGAGTGGATCAGTTGGTTGAGCATCTGACTCTTGATTTTGGCTCAGGTCAAGCCCTGGGATTCTCTCTCTCTGCCCCTCTCCTCTACTTGTGCTCTCTCTTTCTCTAAAATAAAAAATAAAAAATAAATAAAATTAGGGGCACCTGGATGGCTCATGCAGTTAAGCATCCTACTCTTCACTTCTGCTTAGATCATGATCTCTTGCTTTGTGAGATGGAGCCTCACATTGGGCTCAGTCCTGACAGGGCAGAACCTGCTTGAGATTCTCTCTCTTTCAAATAAATGAAAATTTAAACATGCATGTTTAAAATTATATCTGTAATTTTTATATATTTAGCTTATTATAAAGATAGTATTCTTGGGCGCCCGGCTGGCTCAGTCCGTAAAGCATGCATCTCTTAATCTCAGGGTCATGAGTTCAAGCCCCATGTTGGGTGTGAAGCCTGCTTTAAAAAAACAAGGTATTCTAAATCAGTTGAGAAAAGATAGATTATTCAATAAAAGGTCTTAGAGAAACTGAAGAGCAACATGGAAAAAAATAAAATTGGACCATTGCCTCATACTTTATAGGAAAATAAATTTATAGGAAATAAATTTATAGGAAAATTTCCTCTAGATGGAGGAAAGTCTGAAATGTGAAAACTGAAAGAACAAAGGTATCAGAAGAAAACACCAGAGAATTTATATACATATATATATAACACATCTTGCTGTTGACAAGACTTCATCAGTATTGTAAAACAGACAGACAAATAAATACATAAAACAAGAAGCTCTAGAAGAAAATACTAATAACCTCCAGCTTTTTTACCTCATCTTTATCAGACTATGATTGAAAATTGAAATTGTATATATTTAAGATATACAACATGTTTTGATACACATATACCTTGTGAAATGATTAGCACAATCAAGCCAATTAACATATTCATCCTCTCATCTAGTTACCCTTTTTTTGGTGCTGATAAGAACCCTTGAGATCTACTCTCAGCAAATTTAGAGTATACAATACATTATTTTTTTTAATGTTTATTTATTTACTTTTGAGAGAGAGAATGGCAGGAAGGGCAGACAGAGGGGAGAAAGAGAATCCCAAGCAGGCTCTGTGATGTCAGTGCATGAACCATGAGATCACGATCTGAGCTGAAGTCAAGTCCGAGGCTTAACAGACTGTGCCACCCAGGCACCCCTCAAGTATATAATATATTATTATGAATTCTAGTAACCATGGTATACATTAGGTTTCCAGAATTTATCTTAGAGCTGAAAATTTGCACCCTTTGACCAATATCTCCCCATTTCTCCTACACTCAGTCTTTAGTAATCACCATTCTTTTTTTTTTAAGATTTTATTTTTTTAGGGGTGCCTGGGTGGCTCAGTTGGTTAAGCGTCCGACTTCAGCTCAGGTCATGATCTCATGGTTCATTAGTTCGAGTCCCGGTCAGGCTCTGTGCTGATAGCTCAGAGCCTGGAGCCTGCTTTGGATTCTGTGTCTCCCTCTCTCTCTGCCTCACCTCCCACCCCCACCCCTCCATCACCTCCCCCCCGCCCCTGGTGCTCACGCTTTCTCTCAAAAATAAATAAACATTACAAAAAAAATTTTTTTAAACAAAATATATATCAAGGGACACCTGGCTGCCTCAGTTGCTAGAGCATGAGACTCTTAATCTTGGGGTCATGAGTTCAAGTCCACATTAGGCATAGAGCTTACTTTTAAAAAAATTAATATATGTGCTTGTAAATAGCATAGACTATCTCTAGAAGACCACACAATAAAGTAACAGTGCTTGCCCCTGGGGAGGTGAACTGAGAGACTTGAAGGAGAAAGATGGGGATGGAAGAGAGACTTTCTCTTCATTGTATATTCTTTTTTTTTCAAATTTTTAATGTTTTTATTTATTTTTGAGAGAGAGAGAGAGACACCGTGAGCAGGGGAGGATCAGAGAGAGAGGGAGACACAGAATCTGAAGCAGTCTCCACACTCTGAACTAGCTGTCAGCACAGAGCCTGATGTGGGGCTCGAACCCATGAACCGTGAGATCATGACCTGAGCCAAAGTCGGACGCTTAACCGACTGAGCCACCCAGGCACCCCTTCACTGTATATTCTTTAATACCATTCGATTTTTAAAAAATGTTTATAATGTTCAAATATTATCTAATTTTAAAAATAGATTACAATCAAAAGCAGGGGGTGAAAATGTTTATATATGTGTTTGTACAAGTATAGAAAATGACGTCCTCACCATCCTGTAACAGTCCTTATCAATGGTGGGAAGGTGGTAGATTCCAGGTGAAGTTTAGCTTTTTACTTTTATGCTCTACCATATTGTTTCAATATGTTACATTAAGCATACACTCTGACTCTTGATTTCATGAGTTCAAGTCCCAAGTCAGGCTCCGCACTGACAACGTGGAGCTTGCTTTGTATTCTCCCTCTCTCTCTGTCCCTCCTCTGATCACACATACATAAGCTCTCTCTCTCACTTTCTCTCAAAATAAATAAATAAACTTAAAAAATTTTTTAATTAAAAAAATAAAAACACATAGTAGGTTCTTCACCAGAAAAGTGTTGGTACAAAGGTGAAAATGCTGGGGCACCTGGGTGGTTCAGTCAGTTAAGCT
This sequence comes from Cryptoprocta ferox, assembly GCA_028646485.1. Lineage (NCBI taxonomy): Eukaryota > Metazoa > Chordata > Mammalia > Carnivora > Eupleridae > Cryptoprocta > Cryptoprocta ferox. The sequence goes on from CM053573.1 coordinate 117,233,974, forward strand.
GCTGACTTCAACTCAAGTTATGATCTTACAGTTCATGGGTTCGAGTCCCACATTGGGCTCTACGCTGACAGCTCTGAGCCTGGAACCTGTTTCAGATTCTGTGTCTTCCTTTCTCTCTGCCCCTCCCCCACTAGTGCTCGCTCGCGGGCTCTCTCTCTCTCTCTCAAAAATAAACATTAAAAAATGTTTTTTAACTTTAAAAAAAGCTGAAAAGACAACCTACAGTGTACTTTGAAGGGAGAGTTCCACCTTGGTAGGGAATTTCCGACCAGATGACAGCCTTTGGTAAAAAGAAAACATTCCTTAGTTCTATGCTCCATAACCCTGTGTGGACTGGCCTTATTACTCCAACTGGCTTATAAACTCCTTAAGGACAGGGTGTTCTGAGTTTTGCTTTTTAAAAAAGTGCTCCTCATGGTGCCTGGGTTGCTTAGTCACTTAAGTATCCAACTCTTGGTTTTGGCTCAGGGCATGATCTCGAGGTTCACAAGTTCGAGCCTCACATCGGGCTCCTTGATGTCTGTGCAGAACTTGCTTAGGATTCTCTTTCTCCCTCTCTGTCTTCCCCTTCCCTGCTTGTGCTCTCAAAATAAATCAATAAAGTTTTTAAAGTAAATAAATAAAAATTCTTAAAAATAACCCTCATCTTTTTAAAAGAAAGCATAAAGATACATCCACTTGCTAAATAAAGGGTGTCACTGAGTGCAGGGACATCTGTTTTTTCACAGCTGACATAGTGCAGAATCAGTGCCCAGAGCTATAAGGTCACATATTGTTGTTCTAACCTTTCCCATCACAAAGAGAACTGTAACACCATTTTCCTGGTAAAGAAAGCTCAGTCAGCACATTTTGGCTTTGGTGTGGTAAAACAAGAGTTTATTTGTTCGAAGTTAATGGACCAAGAAGCATTGATCACTGCATTACCAGGATCTCCGTCTACAGGACACCAACAACTGTAGGTCTGGAAGCTATGACCTTTTCCTGGGTGGTCACTTAGTTACCTAATTAATTATCCAATTAGTTATCATTGATCCCTCTGGCATAAACCTTGACCTTAATAAATGTGTACTGAATGAATGAATGCAATCACGTATAAATACATACCCAAATGGACAGATAGACAAATTATTGGATAAACAGATGCATTAATGAATGAATGAATGAAACATTTTTCTCATGGGGCAGACAGACATACTATGGGCTAGGGACACTAATCCTGCCCTTACTGACTGATTTAGAAAGTAGAAATAGGCACAAATTGCCCAAGACTGGGGACTAAAAGTGGCCCCGCCTCCCAGTCAGTGCCCAAGAGTGTGCCCAGCCAAGCCGAGCACATAGCACGGGGTCAGAACCACACAGGCCCAGATGGGCCCCTGCCAAGGAGCATTTTATCCCTCTTAAGGGCCAAAATACAACCACTATTCAACGAAATACCTACCTAAGTCCCCTGATTAAAAATATTTGGTTTCCTCTGTATTTGGCCCTTTATGATTACAGATATTTTATCCCCATTTTTTTTCACACCAGGAAACATGTCCAAGTGTGATCATACCCATGATTGTGTGTTTTTGCGTGTGTGTGTGCGCCACTTAATCTCCCTCACCCCCCACCCCAGCCAAACACACCCCAGAGCAACAGAAAATAGCAATTATAGCTCAAAAACTAAGAAGTGCAAAAGACTGAAGTGGTCAAGGGGTATCTGGGTGGCTCAGTCAGTTAAGATCTGACTCTTGATTTTGGCTCAGGTTATGATCTCACGGTTCTGAAATGGAGCCCTGAGTCCTGTTCAGAGCAGACCGAGAAGCCTGCTTGGAATTCTCTCTCTCCCTGTCCCCCCTCTCTGCCCCTCCCCCTCTGTTCTCTCTCTCTCTCTCAATGTAAATAAACTTTAAAAAAAAAAAAGACTGAAGTGGTCAAGATAAAAGACTACAGGGATAGTCGGCAGAGCACGTGACTCGATCTCGGGTCGTGAGTTCAATCCCCACATTAGGTATAGAGATTACCTCAAAAAAAAAAGATAAAAGACTACATAAAATGCTGTCTTAAAAGAAGGACATCCAGTCTTACCTACTAAACTGACAGTTTCCTTTTTTAATTAGAATGTTCCATGTTAACTGTGGTCAAAGCAGGGAAGCTGGCAAGTTCCTGCTGGTGGTGGTATAAATTGGTAAAGCCCTTGGGAGAGCAATTGAGCAATGCATTGAGAAAGTTTTAATATTCCTACCCTATGTCCCAGTGATCTCACTTCTTCTTACAAGGATATGATGCAAAAGAAATAATCTTTTATTATTAGAACATAATCCAAAAAACATTTTTAAGTTTATTTATTTTGAGAGAAAGGAAGAGTACATGTGTGCACGGGTGGCAGGAGGCACAGCAAGAAAGAGAATCCCAAGCAGGTTCCTCGCTTCTCGATGAGCTGGACTTGGGGCTCAATCCCAGAATTGTGAGATCATGACTTGAGTTGAAATCAAGAGTTGGTGTTCAACCGACTAAGCCACTCAGGTGCCTCCCAAAAAACATTTTTAGTGGTGGGAGTTACACAGGTATCTTATTTATTTAGTTAGTTGTTTGTGGGTTTATTTTATATATATATGCATGCAGGTATGTATGTATGTATGTATTTAAATTTTAAGTACGTTCCAGACCCAGTGTGGGGCTTGAACTCACGACCCTAAAATCAAGAGTCACAAGCTCTACCGACTAAGCTAGCCAGGCACTCGTATTTACTTTTTTAAGGTTCCCTTTATTTAAGCCATTTTTTAAAAGTGTATTTATTTTCAAAGAGAGAGAGAGCACAAGAGAGCAGTAGAGGGGCAGAGAGACAGAGGGAGAGAGAGTATCCCAAGCAGGCTCCAAACTATCAGCTTGGACCTGGATACAGGGCTTGAACTCACAAACTGTGAGATCATGACCCCAGCCAAAACCAAGAATTGAACATTCAACCCACTGAGCCACGAGGTGCCCAATTTAAGCCACTTTTTAAAAGCAATCTCTACCCCTTTGTGGGCCTCAAACTCATGACCCTGAGATCAAGAGTCGGATGCTCTACTGATTGAACCAGCCAGGCGCCCCCAAAAGCATTTTTTTAAATGTTCATTTATTTTTGAGAGAGAGAGAGAGAGAGCAGGGGAGGGGGAGAGAAAGGGGGAGACACAGAATCTGGGGGAGAGAAAGAGGAAGACACAGAATCTGGAGTAGGCTCCAGGCTCTGAGCTGTCAGCACAGAGCCTGATGTGGGGCTCAAACTCACAAACCGTGAGATCATGACTTGAGCTGAAGTCAGAGACTTAAGCGACTGAGCCACCTAGGCACCCCTAAACAAACTTTAAATGGCAAACCCTACCCATCCCAACTTCTCTCCATGATGTAATCTGCCTTCTCTGCTCTCTCTCCATTGTGCTTTTTATAGATTTATGTTTATCTGAATTTCCCCTGAAAAAATCTAAGCAAATAGGTGTCCTTAGTGCTCTTGAATAAGTCCTTACACATAGTAGACATTCAACAAATATCTATTTAATGACTTTTTTAAAACAAGAAATTTGTTTAAACAAAGGCTGACTTGAAGGGAAAAGTATCTAGGATTCATTTCTTTCAGAGTAATTTATCCCCACTTAAAGACAGAGTGCCCTACATGTAATAGCTACGTACAAAAAAGTTATAAAATTGCCCTTGGTTTTACAATGATAAGTGAAAAACATTCAAATTCTCCAATCAAACAAGATATGCAAGGATTTTTATGTTGTTCATTTTTTGTTAAACAGTAAGAGCAAAATAACTTACTGGAATATAAAAATAAGAGCTGAATGAGCATTCCACTAATGGAGAAAGGGGGTATTTTCACAGAACCAGTATTTTTCCCCCATCCAGTCTCCATTTGACATGCACCAAACATAACATTGGCGATTTAGTTTAAAAAAAAAAAAAACCTGCAATATGCTTGTGCACATACACAGTTACTTTATGTACAATAAAGGAATGGGGAAGGGGAAAATGAAAGAATAGAGAAAACTATAGTAGTCAGGATGTGGTGGAACCAAACTGCGGTTTTCTAATTGAGAATGTCCTCTCCGTCTGGAGGAACAGAGTTCTGGAGTGAAGTAGCAGTTTCCTTTTCCAGTAGACACCTCCTGTCTGCTGCTGGAACACATCAATCGTGTCTTCATCCTCGATCTCCAACTGTGCCGCTGCGTCTGCCCATCAAATCAGAATCTGATCTGCCTCATTGACAAATCCTGCCATTCACAAAAGGTTTTCGTTAGTTTACTAAGTGGTATATGCCTCTTAATCTTACACTGTACCACAGAACCATCCTGTCCTGTCACCGTCAAATTAATATGATCGTTGTTCTCAGTCTTGACTCCTTCCTTGGGCTTTTCTTGGGCCACGGTGAGTGCTGGAACCTCTCCAATTGCCACTGCACAAAAGGTACCAGGTACGTACTTAACTAGCATACTAGCAGCACCAGGAGCGGCAGAAGGAGGTGGCAACAGCAGAGGTGGGAGAGCTTAATGGCTTCTTCATAACAGTGAAAATGAAAACAACCACAAAAGAAAACAAAAAGTAACAATGATTAGGTACATTTTGGCATAGTCCTTTGATTAATTATTGTGTAGTTATTACAAATGTAATTATGATAGAGACGCCTGGGTGGCTCAGTCAATGAAGCCTCCAACTTCAGTTCAGGTCATGATCTCACAGTTCTTGGGTTCAAACCCCGTGTCGGGCTCTGTGCTGACAGCTTAGAGCCTGGAGGCTGCTTCAGATGCTGTGTCTTCCTCTCTCTGTCCCTCCCCCACTGGTGCTCTGTCTTTCTCTCTCTCTCTCAAATATAAATAAACATTAGAAAATGTAATTATGATAATTATATCAACTTAGAAAATAGATATACTGTTAAGGGGGAAAGAAAACTGCAAAATAGTATTAGGTGTGGTAGATTGTTACAGTTATGGCCCCAATGAACCACATTGTATGTAGTCATATTTCATGAAGTCTCCTCTCGCATAGACTTTGGGTTTGGCCAAATGACGTGTTTTGGACAATGGGACATTAGCAATGATCAGCCAGACTGCAGCTTGAAAATCATTTGCACAGCTGATCTTTTAACCATTCTCTCTTGCTGCACTTGGAACCCTCCTGCACAGGTAACATGCTGGAGGAAATGTACCACCCACGCCTGTAGCCAGCACCGGACATACGAATGAGGCCATATTAGACCATCCAGCCCCAGCTAAACCACCAAAAGACTGCAGAGGCATAAATGAAACTAGTTAATGATAACAGAAGAAATGCCCAGTTGATTTCTACCCAACTTGATGACTCACAGAATCATCATTAAGCATTAAATTGGTGTTAAGCATTAAATTGGGGGTGCTTATAATTTGATATAATTTCTACTTTGTTAAAGTAAGTATGCATATGCAGAAGGAGAGTAGCAATGCTGTTTACACAAAAAAGAACTCACAGCAATCCTGTGATGAAAGAAACTCAGGTGAAGAAATCTCTTGACTAGGCATAACTTGACCCCACCTATCAGCAGGGACCAACATATTTTAGAGAAGTCATTTAAACAATAACAACAAAAATAAGTACACAAATGAGTACAGTGGTTCTGTTTAGAATGATGAAAAAGTTTTGTAAATAGTGGTGATGGTTGTACAACATTGTGGTTTTAATTAATGTCATTGAATTTATATATATTTTTAAATGAATAAGGGGCACCTGGCTGGCTCAGTCACAACTCGGGGTTGTAAGTTCGAGCCTCATGCTGGGTGTAGAGACTACTTAAAACTGAAAAAATCTTTGGGGCACCTGGGTAGCTCAGTCA
>CM053573.1:117240300-117267595 GCA_028646485.1 Cryptoprocta ferox
TGAAGGTCAAGATGGGGTACTGGAGCTTACCTTCCAGCCAGATGCCCACATGACTCCTAGCTCTCTCCCATGAGGCATCAGGGTGCAGGATGCATTTACAGCCACACCCATAACCAAGAATTCTGGTTTCAAAACACCCTTCCCTGCCTCCTACAGCAAGATGTGAGATTCACAACCATAACCTGGCACTTACCCCTTCGCCTTCAGCTCTAACACAACCCTGGTTTTAGACAACTCTATGAAATCAAACAACGGGTGGCAAATCTGGCGGGAACTTCCGGGTAGAGGAAGGGACATAGTTTAAAACAGCTCTTCACTCTCAATCTCCATGCGAACGAGCCCTTCCAGCAGTTCCAGGGCCTCCCTGGTGTCCTGTACGGGGCTGGGATCCCGCTTCTAAACGGCCAGTAGCCCTCTCACAGGGGAGGTGTTTGCCGAATGCTTTCCCGGTTGGCTCCTTTATCCCACACTTGGATCTGCTGGGACTGACTCATCCCTCCCTCGAGGCACCGATACTCAGTATCAGGGCACAGCAGCTGCTGCAAAATCCTGGCCTGGCTTAGAGCTTTCTCTCCTCCTCCCTGGAACGTATTGTAGCCCGGTCCTTGCTGCCTACCTCAGGTTCTCCAGTGCCTGGACAATTCAGCACTGAGGGGCTTGTTTGTTTGTTTGGTTGGTTGGTTTGGTTCCCTGCACTAGCAAATGTTTGTTACTAATTTCCTTACTCATCCTTGTAGGCTGTCTTTAGCCCTTCATTCTGGGAGGTACTTTCCCTCTGCTCCAGGGTCCTGGTAATTACCCCTGCTAACTCTATTACACGACCTTATTTTTTCCCACTTCCTCTTTCCTTCCATTGTTATGCAGAGGGAGGGGAGGCTGCTGAGTCTGCAAGGAGAATTGGATTAGGTAGCTGAATATCTCAGCAGCTCTCTTCCTGGTTCTGCCTTGGCCCTTAACGGTCTCACTTCCAACAGCCCCACACCCGCGCCACACTGTCCTCCCACCTGCAAAACAGCAGATGAGCCCCAAGTGTAAGAGAAATCAATTAATGTTGCCTTGGCTGAGGTGATGAAGGGGAGGTCTTGGGAGAGTGCAAAGGTGTTTCCCTCAACCCTCGTAGGGAGGGCTAGATCAGAAAATTAAACTGACAAAGACAGATTAACAGGAGAAACAAAAATTTTACGTGTACATGGGAGCCCTCCCAAGAGAAGACCGGATGAAGTGACCAGAGCAGGAAACTTTTATACTTTTTAGAGCTATAGAAATTTGTGAAGAATTGACAAGGGGTTTGGGCTAGGGGTAGTAAATGGTGAAGAAGTAACTAGGAAGATAAGGATTAGTTTAACAAGACTCGTTTACACAGCCTTCTCGGCCCTAAATTCCTTTGTCCCCGGTAATAAGAATGTCCTCCTTTCTCAAGGTTAGGGAGGCTACCTTTCACAGGGGAGTTTTATGGCCTGTTTCAAAGAAGGAGGTGGGAGGGGCGCCTGGGTGGCTCAGTCGGTTGAGCATCTGGCTTTGGCTCAGGTCATGATCTCACAGTTCGAGCCCCGCGTTGGGCTCTGTGCTGACAGCTAGCTCAGAGCTTGGATCCTGTCTTCGGATTCTGTGTCTCCCTCTCTCTCTGACCCTCCCCTGCTCATGCTGTCTCTCTCATTCTCAAAAATCAATAATAAAAAAACATTAAAAAAAAAAACAAAGAAGAAGGTGGGAGAGATCAGAGTCACCCTCCTACTCCTGTGACTTTTATTTTTTTATTTATTTTAATTTTTTATAGTTTATTTATTTTTGAGAGAGACAGAGCACGACTGGGGGAAGGGCAGAGAGAGAGGGAGACACAGAATCTGAAACAGGCTCCAGGCTCCACGAACCGTGAGATCATGACCTGAGCCGAAGTCGGACGCTTAACCGACGGAGCCACCCAGGCATCCCTCCTGTGATTTTTAAAAATTCCTTCAGCTAGGGGCACTTGGCTGGCTCAGTCCAGAGAACCTGTGACTCTTGATCTCAGGATTGTAGGTTTGAGCCCCACATTGGATGGACAGATTACTTAAAAATAAAACCTCGGGATGCCTGAGTGGTTGAGTCAGTTGAGCATCTGACTTTGGCTCAGGTCATGATCTCATGGTTCGTGAGTTTGAGCCTGGCCTTCGGCTTTCTGCTGTCAGCAGAGAGCCTACTTGGGATCTTCTGTCCCCCTCTCCCTCTGCCCCTCACCCACTCACGTTCTCTCTCTCTCTCTAATAAACATTTTTAAAAATCTTAAAAAAAAACACCTTAAAAATTTTCCTTCAGTTTAAGATATTTTTAACAAGTCAGTGCCATATTTCATGATAGTATGTCCTGGCCCCTATCAGCATCTTGTTACCATTTACTCAGGTGAATGGATGATTCTGACATTACAGAATAAACCCAAGAGATTATAGATGGGGGTCGGGGTGGGGGGGCTGGTTGGCTCAGTCTGTTAAGCATCCCAACTTTGGCTGAGGTCATGATCTCACTGTTAGTGTGTTCCAGCAACTAGTCTGGCTCTGTGCTGACAGCTTAGAGCCTGGAGCCTGTTTCAGAGTCTGTGTCTCCCTCTCTCTATGCTCCTCTCCTGTTTGTGCTCTATCTCTCTCTGTCTCTCAAAATAAATAAACATTAAAAAGAGAGAGGGAGAGATTATAGACAGGAAGAGAACAGTAGTGTTGGCAAGAAAAGCAATTTGGTTCAGAGAAATCAATACTGAGAAAACGTATATAAAATTTCCATCCAGGGACTATTTTCTCAATGATTACTCTCATTCTTTTTGGACAGTCGCCTCTTTGAAAATCTGAGAAGTTATGTAGAATCTTGTCCCCAGGAACATGAATGTACACGTAGAAACCAAACCTTAGGGGTTCACTGCCTCCCCGAGGTCCGGAGGCACACGAATGCCTGGTGAAGTGATGTCAGGAATCCGGAGCAGTGATCAGGCTTTTCCTTCTTTGTAAATCCCATCGAGAGTTCAGAGCAGTTCGGAGAAAGCATTCATTTGTTCATTCATTCAACAAGTAACTCTTTGAGAAACTTCCAAGTGTCAGGCCCCACGCTGGGCCACATTGTGAGGCAGAACGAGGTGAATCGGACACAGTGCCTGCTCCCGGGACGCTCACGTCTGGCGGGGGAGACCCACAGAGCGCAGACAATGAGTGTACAGTGATGGGGGAGGGGCGGTGGGAGCCCCGAGGGGAGGGGCAGAACTGTTTCCCACAACCTCCCCTCCCCCCGCCCACACCAGTCGGTTCCTATACCTCTGACTACAAAGCAAAGCCGTTTTAAAAGCCCAAGTATTGCCTGAGGGGCTTGCAGAGTATTCCGGGGCAGAGCTCTCACCTCACCCCGACCCCGACCCGGCCCCATCCAGCTTCCACACCTCCTCCGGGATGGAGCTGGCTTCCCTATCTCTCCCCACAGGCTACCACGGTGTTGCCCACCCCCACGCTCCTGCCCCAACACACACATGCCATCCCCAGGAGGGGCTGCTCCCCAGTCCACTGGCCAGCTTTTGAATAAGTAACCAATACCCTTTGCACCTCCTCCTTTCTTTGCTTAAACCCCTTTCATATTACTAGTTGAACTGCCTGGAAACAAGGAGTAACAAAAATAGCTAACTTTAAGGAAGTTACAGATTTGCAAGAAACGGGAGAGTTCTGGTGTGAGCTGGTCTTTATTCACAGGACCTAGGGCTGGGCTGGGCCTGGGCCTGGGCCTGGCCAAGCTTCCTCTCCCCTATTTTCTGAATTCTCCCTTCCTTCGGGGCCTCAGGGAAAAAGTCTTTGTCTCCAAGTTTAGGTGTCAGCAATTCTGCCTGTCTGGGTTGGATTCTGCATCTGCTAATCCAAGGTGCTTGCCTGTTACACCTCTGTCCACTGGCCTCTGAGCACTCCTGTGCAGGCTCTGGCTGACCCTCTTCCTCGACTCCTGAGGGAGAAAGTCCCTCTCCTCCAAGGTCTTTGAAGGGTCCTCCCCTGAGCTCTGGGCCCTTTTGTCCTGACTAGCTCTCACCACTCCTAGAGGTTTCTCTGACTTAGGTACCTGGAAGTCCTACTGTAATGTGCATTTGCTTTGTAGACCATTTTATTCCAGTTTAGAAGATGAATAAGTTTATTGTTTGTAAGATAAAGGCAAAACGTTTTATAAATTTGCTCAGGAAAAATAATGAGTACAACATGTGTGTTCAAACGTAGAAAGGATGGAAGGACAAAGAGACACCTAATATTTTTGAGGTAGGAAGAGTATATGAGACCCTGGACTCTAAATATTCATGATATCCTAAATATACATGAGACACCAAATATTCATGCATGAAGTCTTAAAGCAGAAGATGACAACCTGGGGCACCTGGGTGACTCAGTCAGTTAAACATCCGACTCTTGGTTTTCTCACTGTTTGTGAGATAGAGCCCCAAGTAGGGCTGTGCACTGACAGTGTGGAGCCTGCTTGGGATTCTCTCTCTCTGCCCTTCCCCCACTCGCGAGTGTGTGCTCACTCTCTCTCTCAAAATAAATAAATGAACTTAAAAAAAGAAAAAAGAAAAGAAGATGACAACCAGACTGGTCCCATCCTCTGACCAAAATAGACAAATAAAACCCATAGTTGCTTGGGGTGCCTGGCTGGCTCAGTTGGTAGAGCATGCGACTCTTGATTTTGGGGTTGTAAGTTCGAACTCCATGTTGGGTGTAGAGTTTACTTGACAAAAAATAAAATAATAAAATAAAAATAGAATAATAAAACAAAAACTAAATGAAATGAAAATAAAATAATAAAAAATAAAATAAAGTCTTTAAAACCCATAGTTGGTCACCTGGTTAACTAATGAGCAACACCGGTGGCCAGGTGTACTGGTCTATGGAGTTCTTTGGTGTCAGTGTGGGTCACTGATCCAGGGAAACTTCCATCTGTTGAGAATGCTGTTGCTCAAATCTCAACTCTGGTCTTTGTAACTGTACCATTAGCAAGGAAGGCTGATGCAGTCAAGAGACAGAACATACGAACATTGTAATCCATGCCAGGATTCAGGTACTGTCATGATTCCACCCTATTGCATCTTATCCTAAATACGCCAACCAACCCCATCTTTCCCCCTGCTTCTCCCTATGTGTTTTTCCTTAGTTTAATAATGCATGTGATTTGAGCATTTAACCTGGTTTAAGACATTTTCTGTTCCATGCCCTCTGACACAGCTGGACTGAGAGCACTTGGAAGCTACTATTCCATCACTCACACCTACTCTCATAACCCTTGTTTCTCCAAATCCTATTTAGCTGGCTCTGACATGGAAGCTCAGCATGGGCTTGGGCTCCCATCTTACATATATTTGGTGGCCATCAGTTCTCCCTTCTTCTTACCCACTGTCCTCTGAACAGCAGTCCTTCCCCTAATCCCCACCATGGTCTGGGGGGACCTCGAGGCTAATTTACCACAGTTAACACGATGTGTGTTAGGACAAGGCAAGGCTCAGGCCTCCCAAGTCTAGAATGAATACAAAGCGCATTGTCTCAACTGCAGGTGAGCCCTTTGCTATTCCTATAGTTGTTGTTGTTGTTGTTTTTCTTTTCTCAATGTTAGGAGATTCTCTGCTGTAAACTCATCGAAGTCAGAGACTATTCCTATCTTTATCGTCCCAGCTTTTACCACAGTGTTTAGGACATACCACATGCTCTGGGACTGCTAAACTCAATGTGTAGTAATTATCCATTTTATTCACTCGTCTGGACAGTTCAGCTGCTTACATCTATCTAGTCCATAAGCAAGTCCTAGCAGCTCCACCAAAATTGTTCTTAAAATCTGCTTCTCTTCATCTCTTTTGCCACCATCACACTCTGGTCTAAACTGCTTTAGCTAGGTATTTTTCTACCTAGGAATATATCATAGCTTCCCTGCTTTCTCTATAAACTCCTTTAACCTTTCTTCCCATAGCTGATACAGTGATCTTAGAGAGATGAAAGGAAGGAAGAAGGAAAGAAGGAAGTAAGGAAGGGAAGTACACAGCCAGACTTATAACTCTGGAAACCTTGGAACCTGGCATATTTTGGGCAAATTTCTCAAACATGGGAGAAGTGTGTCTGTGACCCAAAAATATATCTCTGTTCTTTTTGTTGTTGTTTTTAAAGTAAGCTCTACACTCAATGTGGGGCTTGAACTCAATCAACTACCGAGATCACAAGTCCCGTGCTCTACCAACTGGGCCAGCCAGGTGCCCCCCTTTCTGTTCTTTTTAAAAAAAAAAAGAAATTTGGGGGAGCACCTGACTGGCTCATGGATGGACATTGTGACTCTTGATCTTAGGTTGTGAGTTCAAGTCCCACAATGGGTATAGAGATCACTTAAATAAATAAAACTTTTAAAAATAACAAGGAGAACCTGAGTGGCTCAGTCAGTTAAGCGGCTGAGTTCAGCTCAGGTCATGATCTCACGGTCTGTGAGTTCGACCCCTGCATTGGGCTCTGTGCTGGTAGTGCAGAGCCTGCTTGGGATTCTCTCTTTCCCTCTCTCTCTTCTCCTCTCCTGTTTGCTTTCTCTCTCTCTCAAAATAAATAAGTAAACTTTAAAAAAAGTTTTAAATTAAAGCACTTTCGAGGCACCTCAGTGGCTCAGTCAGTTGAGCATCTGATTTTGGCTCTATTCATTATCTCACGCACGATTTGTGTGTTTGAGCCCTGCATGAGACTCAATGCTGTCAGCTCAGAGCTCTCTTTGGATCCTCTGTCTCCCTCTCTCTCTGCCTCCCTCGCCACCCCCATGCTCTTTCTCTGTCTCAAAAATAAATAAACATTAAAAAAAGTAAAGTGAGTGCTTTCAAAAAAATAAAATCTTAAAATAAATAAATTAAAGAAATTAATTGATTTTCTATCCTTCCTTTCTCAGTTATTGTTAGCTGCAGATAACAGAGATCCAACTAAAAGCAGCGCTAGGAAAATGTGGAGTTATTAGCTCAAACAGTTGTGATGTGTTGCTGATCTGCTGGCTTAAGGCCTGTCTAGACCCAGAGTTTCAAATGATGTTTTCTTCTTCTCTTAGCTCTCTTTTACTCTATATTTCAGTTTCATTTTCTTTCTTATTTTTTTGTTAATTTTTTTTTCCTTTAAATGTTTTTATTTATTTTTGAAAGAGACAGAGCATGAGCGGGAGAGGGGCAGAGAGAGAGGAAGACACAGAATCCAAAGCAGGCTACTGGCTCTGAGCTGTCAGCACAGAGCCCGATGCAGGGCTCAAACTCACAAACCGTGAGATCGTGACTTGAGTCAAAGTTGGACACTTAACCAACTAAGCCACCCAGGCGCCCCTCAGTTTCATTTTCTAACCTGTTTTCTTCATATAATGGAAGAGAGCTCTAGCTTCCTTTGATCTTCTATATGTAGTTCCAGAAAAAAAGAGACACTTGCTCCGTACTGATGATAAAGATGACTTCAGTTTGTTAAGTTGAAGTCACCTGTTCCTCCCTGAACCAGTCATATTTATCATGTGTCGAGGTCCCCTACTCGAGCCTGGGGATAGGGACAGAGCTCTCCCATAAGGAGTCTTACCAGGCCTCTTTGGCATCGGGGATTAGGGCTTCCAAAGGAAAAATGGGGATAGAAACAATAGAGTTCAAGGCACTTTTTTGTAGAGTAGGGGTGGAAGAGATTTTACATGTGCCCAACTCCTTGTCTCTCTGTATTGATGGTGGGTAGGTGGGTGTTTTTTCCCTTCCTCAATAACCTGTCAACTCCACCAAGGCAAGGATCTCTACAGCTTCAGCTCTCAGTTTTGGTCATCCTTGCACTCCTGGCATATGGTAGGTATTCACTTCCTCATTTATTTAGGAAAAAAAAAAGATGCTAAAGACACAGGTAAAAAAGGTATATATCCTTGTTCTCAAGGAGTAGCAACTTATGCATCTGCACTGGGCCAGTGTTTTCCAAATCACAAGACTCAATGGGTGATAAATTACCTTGGTGGACTGCAACTACAATTAAAAGCATTTTTGTTTCATTTTATTTATTTGAGAGAGAGAGAACAAGCTGGGGAGAAGGGCAGAGGGAAAGAGAGAATCCCAAGCAGGCTCCATGCTCAGTGCAGAGCCTGACACAGGGCTTGATCCCATGACCCCAGGATCATGACCTGAGCTGAAACCAAGAGTCAGACGCTTAACCAACTGAGCCACCCAGGTGCCCCACAGTGACAATTTTTAAAACATGAAATAGAGGGTAAGCTGGGTGGCTCAGCTGGTTAAGCAACTGACCTCAGCTCAGGTCATGATCTCACAGTTTGTGAGTTCAAGTCCTGCATTGGGCTCTCTGCTATCAGTGCAGAGCCCACTTCAGATCCTCTGTAACTCTCCCCTCTCTGTCCCTCCCCTGTTCATGCTGTCTCTCTCAAAAATAAATAATAACACATTAAAAAAAAGAAATCAGCTTGTTCTGTTAAAAAATAAAAAAAAAAAACCCATGAAATAGAATAGAATAGAAAATACAAATGAGGGTGCCTGGTGGCTCAGTTGGTTAAGTGCCCAACTGCAGCTCAGATCATGATCTCATGGTCCCTGGGTTTGAGCCCTGCATCAGGCTCTGTGCTGACAGCTCAGAGCCTGGAGCCTGTGTCTGAATCTGTGTCTCCCTCTCTCTTTGACCCTCCCCTGATCACACTGTCTCTCTCTGTCTCTCAAAAATAAATAAATGTTAAATTTTTTTTTTTAAAAAGTACAAATGGATTAGACAACATCAGAGTGTATCACACACAATAGGGGTATTTTTCCATTACATTTTTATTTCAGTATAAACATTTTAAATACATACACACACACACATACACACACTTACACAACCACATATACTGAGTCACAGTGTGAAATGCATTTCTTACTGGGAGCTAGTAAAAAGTTTCTGAAAGCCTGCCTTAAGAGGTGCCTGGACTAAAATGTGATAAGATAGTATCCATCCAGTTCAGAGCAACCCAGAGCTCCAGATATTAAGTCATGTCACTGGGAAATAACACCTGGGAAGCTCGTTCAAAGAACCAGAGTGGAAGTGCAGACACAATTTCAGGATGCTGTTGCAGGGTGAACTCTGGATTTCTGTGCTTTGTTTGGCTTGTGTTACATCCTCAAGGCCATTTTATCATATGTACATTCAGGTGTGTGTTTTCTCTCTTTCTCTCTCTTTTTCCCCCCAATAACAAATGACTTAACAGTTTTCAAAGCTGAATACAAAATTAAAAGAATTTTTTTCTGTTAGGTATGGTTGGGCCATAAATTATATATTCCTAGAAAAAACACTGAATTAACTCTTTTTCCTGGAAGACCAGAACTCAGGGAGATCTGGAGACAGCAGCCGGTAGGCATGGAAGGACCAGGGGCTATCGCCGTGGACAGAATCTCTACTTTAGCATTTACTGGCTCTGTGGATTCAGAAGAGACCTAATCCACATTTGCTGAACATAGTCTCAGCAAGGTCCTGTGTCAACTATGGGAGGTATACAAATAAACACTGTATCTTTGGAGAAAACTACAGGCCTGAAATGGTGTCACTTGGGCCAGGCCAAGTTACCAAACCGGAGCTTAATACCTAACATGATTGCAGTTGCACCCTCCCCCCCAAAACGCATATCTTCACCTGCAATTTTCTGATAAACACCAATGAGGTAATCTGTCACATGGGCCCTCTCCATTCCCCAAAGGAAGATGAGGTAATCTGTATAATAAGACCCTTACTCTTCCACATATGGGAATGTGATCTTGCCTAAAACAATCCTTTTTTTTTAAGTTTATTTATTTATTTTGAGAAAGAGAGCATAAGCAGGGGAGAGGCAGAGAGAGAGGGAGAGGGAGAATCTCAAGCAGGTTCTGTGGTTGTCAGTGCAGAGCCCCATGTGGGGCTCAAACTCATGACCTGAGCTGAAATCAAGAGCCACCCAGATGCCCCAACAACCTTCCTCTTTTTTTTTAAATATTTATTTATTATTTTTTAATTTTTTTAATGTTTATTCATTTTTGAGACAGAGAGAAACAAAGCATGATTTGGGGAGGGGCAGAGAGAGAGGGAGACACAGAATCCGAAGCAGTCTCCAGGCTCTGACATGAAAGCACAGAGCCTGAGGCAGGGCTCGAACTCACAGACTACGAGATTATGACCTGAGCCAAAGTCGGACCCCCAACTGACTGAGCCACTCAGGCGCCCCAATGTTTATTTATTTTTGAGAGACAGAGAGAGAGAGACAGACAGACAGACAGAGAGAGCATGAGTCGGGGAGGGGCAGAGAGAGAGGGAGACAGAGTTTCTAAAGCAGACTCCAGGCTCTGTGAGAGCCTGATGTAGGGCTGGACCTGAGCTGAAGTCAGACACTCAACCGACTGAGCCACCCAGGGGCCCCAATCCTTTCTTTTTATTTTTAGAACTTTCTTTCCCTATCCTGCTTTCAATAAAAACCTTCCATTTTGTGCAAATCCTCAGACCTCCCCTCCACTTGCTAGATAGGATGCTGCCCAACTCATGAATTGTTTTAAAAAGCTTGGCTGGCTCAGTAGGCAGTGCATGCAACTTTTGATCTCAGGGTTGTAAGTTCAAGTCCCATGTTGGGTGTGGAAATTATGTAAAAGTAAAATCTTTAAAAACAAATAAATAAAAATTAAAAAGCCAATGAGTTCATTAAAATTTACTCAGTTGGGTTTTTGTTATTTAACAATATCCTGTCTCCAAGAGTTTAGCATCCAGTGGAGTTATAAGCACATAAATAGTCAAAATATAGTCCCTAGATGTTAAAATAAGTTATCTACAATAATTTTATTTATCTATTTTTATATTTACAGTTTCTTTTTTTTAAGTTTATTTATTCATTTAGAGAGGAGCGACAGCATGAGCAGGGGAGAGGCAGAGAGAGAGGGAAAGAGAGGATCCCAATCAGGCTCTGAGCTGTTAGCACAAAGCCTGATGCAGGGCTCGATCTCATGATCCCTAAGATCATGACCTGAGCTGAGAACAAGAGTCCGACACTTAGCCAAATGAAGCACCCAGGCACCCCAAAAAATTCTTTTATGGTTTTCAGTCATTCAGTACTTCCAAAAATATGCTTTGAGGTTATTTAGGTGGCAGACTCAGCAGGGGATGCAAAAACCATTATCCTTGCCTTGAAGGAGTTCAAGCTAATAGCGTATTCAGTGTCAGGATGTACACAGTATTCCATAAGAGTTGGGCCCACTTATTAAGGAATCAAGCATTTTAAGTACACTGCTTCCCAACTCTTGTTAAACCTTTCTGAGCCTCTGTTATATGCATCTGAAATAACATACGCGTCTGGAAAATGCATATAGTCATAGACCTGCATCATTGGCTATTAGGAAGATTAAATGAACAAATTCAGAACTTTAGCCGGTGCTAAAAATAGTGGAGAAGCACTTGATAAATGTATTCTATTCAACTTTATGTATTAAAAAAAAAACCACTCTTCTTCACTGTTTAAAATTTCGTATAGAAAATCAGATGCTGCCATTCAGATGAAATTCATAAATGAGTGAATAAATGTAAATGCAGATGAGATGTAGACAATAGTTGTGGATACAAGAGATTCTTTTCATTTAAATTCTGAATTATTGGGGCTCCTGAGTAGCTCAGTTGGTTAAGCACTCGACTTCAGCTCATTCATGATGTTGTGATTCTTGGGTTTGAGCCCCGTGTGGGGCTCTGTGCTGACAGCTCAGAGCCTGGAGCCTGCTTCAGATTCTGTGTCTCCTTCTCTCTCTGCCCCTCCCCATCTTGTGTGTGCATGCGCATGCTCTCTCCCTCTCTCAAAAATAAATACAATTTTTTTTTAATTTTAAAAATAAATTCTGAATTATTTATTGTCTCCTCTCCTCCTTTAGGTTATGTATATCTCAAATTTGGGCCTATATCAGTAGAATAGGCTGGGTTTGCTGCAGTTATAAAGCGCTCCTAAACCTCAGTGGTTTAACATGGCAAAGGTCTGCGTCAGCTCCTGTTGGCTCTCCAGGGCAGCTGTCCTTCATGTGTTTTCTCAGAGATCCTGCTCCTTTCTTGTGGTACCTTCATCTTAGCTAGTGGGAAAGAGAAAAACCCACTCCATTTCTTGAATGCTTCCACAGAGAGGCTGTGAGGTAACAGATAACATTTCTGCTCCTATTTCACCTGCCAAAGGAAGGCTCGTGGCTTCATTCAGCTTCAAGAGTTCCACATAACTTCAGGGGACCAAGGAAGTACAATCTTCCCAAGTGCTCTGGAGCGTAGGAGAACCAGAAATATTACCCAGCCGTGGTAATGTCCACATAGGGCATCCCATGCTTTCTGAAAATACCCCACCTGGCCTTTTTTGCTTTTTAAATGACCGTGTTCCCTCCTGCCATTGGACCCCTGCCTTGGTTATTTTCTGGGCCACTTTTTGCTCCCATTCTTTGCCTGCTCTACTCTTCTTTTAGACTGAGGCAAGTTTTCCCTTCCTTAGGGTAACTTTTGCTTTCCTCTCCCATTATTATTTACTTTCATAGCATCAGCTCCCCCCCCACCCCCGCCCGCCCCATGTTATGGCACTTAGTTGTAATTTGCAGTTAATCATGTGATGACTTCATTAATGACTGTTTCTTCCTCCGCAGCATATGCTGTAGGAATCATGTTGTTTTGTTCAGCCCCGTGTCTCCACCACTTATTCCATTGCCTGGGACTGTTGCTGAATGAATGAAGAAGTGAATATTCTCAAGAGTCTGGGAACATTTTTTACCCTCCAAAGTGACTGTGTATTATGGATTTGAAAAACACAGCCTTGTCTGAAATTCTCTTGGCAGCTGTTAAGGAGATACTTGACAAATGCTTGCTGATTTCATCCTGAAAGTTGAGTCTGGATGGAACATCCCTAACCTCTCGGAGTGTGTAAGTCTTGATCTTGTAAGAGAAACAATATTTATCTGCCCCTTGCCCAATGTTGGGGTGAGGACTAGGGAAGTCATTTCACATTTGGCTCTGGTCCCCACCCCTTCAGATTGAGCAATCCAGATTTTTGTTTTCAAGTCCCATCCTACACCTGCAAGCTTCCCCATTCATTTGCATAGGTATTTCAAGACTGCTCTAGACCTGTGAGCTCGGCCTGATTTCAGTATCAAAAGTTGGTATAAAAAACCAAACTACCTACATTTGGAAATAAAGACTTGTTTAAGAAGCAGTAGAAATTAACGTAAATCAACTCTTCATTTTAGTGTTTTCTTAAGGAAAAAAGTTGTGATGGAGCCAATTTTTTTAGCCAAAGTAATTCCCTTTGAAGTTAGGGCTTTGTTTTGCAAATACAGCTCACCTTGTGAGCCGCCTGAGGAGCTGAAAAGAAGCTCCCCAATAATTCAGTAATGAATGAATCAGGGTGAAACTGCAGATAGGCCACTGGCATTGGAGTTTGAGACATTTCTGCCTCTGATGCCTTCCTAATGGGCCAGAAAATTCTTAATCTAATGTGTTCAAGGTAGCAGATTATTTTTGATGTTAATTTAATTACATTACATTATCTTCCTTATTTATAAAAACAGGTTAAATTGGAGTCCTGGGTAGCTCGTCTGAAACAACAAACAGGGCAGCGCCTTTGTTGATAAATAGTTTTCATTCCAGAAGTCAGAGTCACACCCAACCCCCCTGGGAACCAGGGCTACAATCTTTGATCTGGCTAACTCTGCATACCAGCCCTAACTTGTTTTAGAAGTGCCTGATTTATTGTTTTTCAACATTCAACTTCTATTTCTTCAGTGTATGACACCATTCAAGAGTTGCAAGTTAAACAGGATTGAAGACTAATTGCACTTAAAATACAGCATGACCTGCCTCCTCAGTTTGCAAGGCTAGTCCCTGAACTTACTTCCTGTCCTTCTAGTGCCCTCAATGCCAAGCGGACTCCCTCACTAGGCTCCACCCCTTCCTCTCTTGCTGTTTTCCTCTCCTTCCTCAGTGATAGTTGTATCTCTCACTAAATTACACCCCTTTTATGCATTTTCCTTATATATATATATCTCATGTATTAAATGTATAGTATATATAACTGTTCCTAACGACAATATTTCCTTATGAACTATATATATAATAAGTGATGATGATACGTAAACGTGCTAAAAATTTTAACTAGCATAAAGGAGAATAACCATAAAAATTAAGCCTCTAGCTATCTTTCTTCCAGGCTACCACTGTTAGTTTCTTATGTCCTTCGGATGATAATCTAAGCATAACCAAAGAGTACCATATTTTACTGTTCTGTTTCTTACATATTTCATTGAATACTGTTTTGGAGATTGGCCCAGATCAGTTCATAGGCCCAGATCAGTTCATATAGAAATGTCTCACTCTTTTGAAAGCTGTATAATATCACATAATTCAGCTATAGTCTCTGTGTGTGTGTCTGCATGTGCGAATATCTAAGTGTTTTATTACATTTTCCTTCAAAGTCTTATGTATTCTTACTTTGCTTTCCAGGAAAATGTAGTGTCTGGTTTCTCTTCAGTAATCTCTCACCCCATCTGGCTCTCCCTTTCTATCCTCTTCCTCCCATGGTTGGTGGTCCTGGTCTGTGTATGGTTCGACCTTTTTGTGCTGGTCTTTGAAGGCAGTTGAAGAAGACAAGCGGAGAGAGAGGCAGCATTCCACAGTTGTAGGCAGGACGGCATGTTTGAAGCTTTGTTGGTTCTCTGATAAGTGAAACCAGCATCCAGGCCTCCTCCTCCAGAATTTAGGAATGATAAGTAACTTGCTCTATGGCTTTGTGCAAGTCTTATCACCACCTTTAAGCGCTTTGATTTCTCTCTGGGTAAGATGAGTGGGCTGTATAATGTGATTTCTAAGTCTCCAGGCTCCAAGCTCTAAAATGATAAGAAAATAAACTTTCCAATAATCCTCTGGTGGGTGTGTTAAGAGTATATCCCCTTTTGGGGCACCTGGGTGGTTCAGTTGGTTAAGCAACCAACTTCAGGTCATGATCTCACAGTTCATGAGTTGGATACCCACATCAGGCTCTCTGCTGTCAGCACGGAGCCTGCTTCAGATCCTCTGTCTCCCTCTTTCTCTGCCCCTTCCCTGCTGATTCTCTCTCTCTCTCTCTCTCAAAATAAATAAATAAACAAGAAAAAAGAAGACCCCTAGATATTTGAAATTTTGAAGGATATTGACCAATTACCATCTTAAGGGTAATCTTTTTTTTTTTTTTTTTAAAGGGATATACTTTTGGAACACCTGGGTGGCTCAGTCGGTTAAGCAACTGACTCTTGGTTTCATCTCAGGTCACAATCTCACTGTTCATGGGATTGAGCCCGCATCTGACTCTGCACTGTCAGCATGGAGCCTGCTTGGAATTCTCTGTCTCTCTGTCTCTCTCTCTCAAATAAATAAACAAACATTAAAACAATTTACAATTATCTATGCCTATTGATCTAGTAATTCTACTTTTAGGCACTTTTTCTGTAGTTACATTTGCATATGCATAAAATGATATAAATTCAAGGTTGTTCATTGTAGCATTATTTATGTAGCAAAAGACTGGAAACAGTCTATCCATTAATGATTATAGTATATCCTTACAATGGAACACTATATAGCAAAAAAATAGAATGCAGATACAATGAAAAACTAGCAATGAGAATGAACAAAGTACTGTTATGTTCAGTAGAGTATAAATATCAGAACAATGTAGGGGAAAGGTAGAGCAAAAGAAGCTAAACATAGAAAGAGCACACCAGGGTGGCGCCTGGGTGGCTCAGTCTGTTAAGCGACGGACTGCGGCTCAAGTCATGATCTCATGGTTGTGGGTTTAAGCCCTGCATCAGGCTCTGACAGCTCAGAGCCTGGAGCCAACTTTGGATTCTGTATTTCGTCTCTTTCTGCCCCTCTCCTACTTGTGCTCTGTCTCTCTCTCAAAATTAAATAAATATTTAAAAAAAAAAAGAAAGAAAGAAAGAGCACACCAGGGGTGTCTGGACTGGCTGGCTCAGTGAAGCCTGCCACTCTTGATCTTGGGTTTGCAAGTTAGAACCCCACGTCAGGTACAGCGATTACTTAAAAATAAAAAAAATCCTGGGGCGCCTGGGTGGCTTAGTCAGTTAAGCGACCGACTCTTGATTTTGGCTCAGGTCATGATCTCATGGTTTGTGAGTTTGAGCCCACATTGAACTCTCTGATGTCAGCATAGGGCCCACTTTGGATTTTCTGTCCCCCTCTCTTTGCCCCTCCTCAGCTTGTGTGCACATGCTCCCTCTCAAAAACAAATTTAAAAAATTACAATAAATAAATAAATAAATAAACATTTAAAAAATCTTAAAAAAAAAAAAAAAGAAGTAGGCTCTGCACTGTCAGTGCAGAACCCAATTTGGGGCTCAAACTTAGGAACCATGACATCAACCTGAGCTGAAGTCTGACACTTAACAGACTCAGCCACCCAGGGACCCCTAATGAATCTATTTACTTAAAAGCTCAAAACAAATAGCACCACCACCACCAAAAGTTCAAAAACAGAAAAAGGAAATCTCCAGTGTTAGAAGCTGGGATAATGGGTGTCCCTGGGGACAGGGCAGTGTGTAGAAGGGGTTCAGAGAAATAGGTTTTAAGAAACTCTTCATGGGGTGCCTGGATGGCTCTGTGGGTAGAGTGTATGACTCTTGATTTTGAGGTTGTAAGTTTGAGCCCCAAATTAGGTGTAGAGATTATGTCAAAAAAAAAAAAAACAAAACGATGTTTCTCATGTTCTCTTTATTGATTTGGGAACTAGTTACACAGGTGTGTTCAGTTTGTGAAAATTTATGATGTATGTGTAGAGCAATTCCACACCCCTTATAAAAGTTTAAAAAGAATACAGACACTGTATACACCCTGATATAAGACAACCTGATACATATTACATGAAAAAAAGCAAGCATGAATCAAATACTTCCATTTGTGTTAAAAAAAAAATAGTAGGGAAATAGGGGCACCTGGGTGGCTCAGTGGTTAAGTGTCTGACTCTTCGTTTAGGCTCAGGTCAGAACTGAGGTTCATGGGTTCCAGCCCCAAGTCCAGGCTCCACACTGACAGTGCGAAGCTTGTTTGGGATTCTCTCTTTCTCTTTCTCTATGCCCCTCCCCTGCTCTCTCTCTCTCCCAATAAATAAATAAACTTAAAAAAAAAAAGTAGGGAACTATATCTGTACTTGCTTATATGTGCATAAAATACCTCTGGAAGGATGCTCAAGAAACTGACAACATTGGTTTCGTGAAGAGAGTTTCATAGCTGAGAGAATTTTACTGCTGTTAGGTTGTACGTTTTGGATTTCAAATCATGTGAATATATTACTTATACAATGAAAAGAAAACACTCAAATTCTAAAAGGAAACATAAAAAAAATTCTGTGATCTTAGGAAATACAAGTACTTGGAAAGAAAAAACACAGGGGAAAAAAACAGAAGATTATATATTGAAAGTATAGTCAGTTATGGGAAAGTGGGGGACATAGAGAACACTTGAGTCTTCTAAAATTGGACAGGGGCACCTGGGTGGCTCAGTTGGTTAAGCGTCCGGCTTCGGCTCAGGTCATAATCTCACGGTTGGTGGGTTAGAGCCCTGAGTCCGGCTCTGTGCTGACAGCTCAGAGACTGGAGCCTGCTTCAGTTTCTGTGTCTCCCTCTCTTGCTGCCCCCTCCCCCTCTTGCTCTCTGTCTCTCTCTTAAAAAAATAAACATTAAAAAATAAAAAAAAAGTTTATTTATCTTTTTTAGTAATCTCTACACCCATTGTGGGGCTCGAACCCATACCCTAAGATCAAAGAGTGGCATGCTCTTCTGACTGAAACAGCCAGGCACCCCTGTGTTCACAAATTCAACTATGATTTAAGAACTAGTCACAAATTGTTTTTTCCTTTAAAACCGTGTTTATTAGAGGTGCCTGGCTGGTTCAATTAGTAGAGCATGTGACTCTTGACCTTGGGGTCATAAGTTCATGCCCCACTTTTGGCTTACAGCTTACTTAAAAAAGTAAAATGAAACTATTTATTGGATTAAAAGAATAAGTTAATACATATACTGGTTATAATAAGTAAGATAATTTGGGACACCTGGGTGGCTCAGTTAGTTGAGCATCTGATTCTTGGTTTGGGCTCAGGTCATGATCTCGAAATTCATGAGTTCCAGCCCTGTGTGGGGCTCTGTACTAACAGTGCAGAGCCTGCTTTGGATGGTCTCTCTCTCCCTGTTTCTCTGCCCTCCCCTGATGGTGCGTGCACTCTCTCTCTCTCAAAATAACTAAATAAAGTTTAAAAAAGTAAGATAATTCAAAGATCTACATATATTAAAAAAAAGATAACTCCCTCCCACCCAAGTCTTCCTCTTTCAGACCTCTGAGCTATCCAGTGTGATCAGCCTACTGTAATTCCTTCCACCCCTTTCTCTATGTTCATATAAACATGTATATAAATGGTCAACAATATACTAAAAGGATCATACCACTCTTTATCACTCTACAATTTGCATTTTTGACTTTAGCAATATATGTGGACATCCCTCTGGATGTCCTAACTCATTTTCATCATCACATAATATTCCATAGTATGGAGGCATTACAACCGATTCATGGGTCCCATTATCTATGGACAATCAGGTCGTTCCGAGTTTGTTTGTGTTTGTTTCGCACCACAAACAATATGATAAGCATCTGTCTTAGGTTCCCGTGGTTGCTTTAACAAATGATCACACACTGGGTGGCTTTAACAGAAGTTATTTTCTTGTAATTTCTGAGTCTACAAGGCTGAAATCAAGGAGTTGGCAGGGTTGTTTCCTTCTAGTTACTGTAAGAACGAATCTGTTCTATGTCCCTCTTCCAGCTTCTGGTAGCTGCCAGTGATCCTTGGCATTCTTTGGCTTGTAGATGCATCACTCCCATCTCTGCCTTGTTTTTTTTTTTTTTTTTTTTTCCTGCCTCATTCTTCTATTACCTTTGTCTCTGGGTCTATCTCAAATCTCCCTCTGCCTTTCCCTTACAAGGACACTTGTCATTGGACATAGGACCTATCCTAATTCTCAGATGATCTCGTTTCAAGATCCATAACTTAATTACAAGTATAAAGATCCTTTTTCCAAATAAGGCTATGTTCACAGGTTTTGGGTGGACATATCTGTAGGAGGGGCAACATTCAACCCACTACAGCACCCTTGTGTACATCCTTACAACTGGTATTTTCTTTAGCTTTTCCGTAGGGCAGAGTTTATGTATTTTTTGGTCAATGGGTAGGTGTGTGTATTTTAAAGGTTAATAAATATTTCCAGGTTACTCCTAGAATGTCTGCAACTATTATACTCCTATGAGAGGTGTACCGGGGCTCCCTTCCCCAGGTATCATTGATTGTTCTTGTTAATGTTTGCCAATCTAATGAGGGAAATTATTTTAATTTGTTTTCCCATAACTATTAGTGAAATAAGCATCTTTTTAATAGACCACTCAGATTTTCTCTTCCATTAATTGCTTGTATGCTTGTATACCCTGCCTATATTTTTATAACATTGATCCAGATGGCTTAAAAAAATCCATTTATAGGGCACATAGCTGGCCTATTTGGTAGAGTATGTGACTCTTGATTTCTGGGTTGTGAGTTCAAGCCACATCTTGGGCAGTAGAGCTTACTTAAAAAATCCATTTTTAGAAACTCTTTTATGTTAGAGATACAATGTGTTTGCCATATTTTTGAAGCTATTTTTTTTAAGTTTATTTATTTTGAGAGCGGGGTTGGGGGGCAGAGAGAGGGAGAGAGAGAGAATCCCAAGCAGGTTCCGCACTGTCAGCAAAGAGCTGGATGCTGGGATCATGACCTGAGTGGAGACTGAACCATCCAGGTGCCCCTGTCCACCATACATTTTGTTGTTTTATTCCATTTTTGTTTAACTTGTCTTGTCATTGTGACATCATGCAAAACTTTCAAAATGCTTATGTAGACAATTTTTTTTTCTTAATGATTCTGGGCTTCCTGTCTTGCTTAAAATATCCCCCTCACGAAATGAATGTCATATCACTATTCTTTAAAACCTTTCTTCTAAGTGTTTATTTGTAAAATATTTATTTAAGTAATCTCTACCTCCAATGTGAAGCTCAAACTCATGACCCCCAGATCAAGAGTTGCATGCTCTTCCAACTGAACCAGCTAGGTGCCCCTGTTTTGTATATTTTTATATCTTTAATTCTTCTGGAATTTATTTTTGAATATGGTATGGTTCTAGCTTTGATGTATCATAAAATATTCAATTAAACCAGGATACTTTATCAAACTATTGTTTTATCACTGGCTTGTTTGCCATCTTTGCTTTATATTAGATTCTACTTCTAGATTCCATCCTCAGTTACTCAGATATTTTCCTGAGCTATTATAGTAGCAATAACTTATAACTTAAAATAACTTAGAATAACTCTACGATATAGTAGCTTTACAATAAGTTAAGATTTTCAGTAAGTAAAAATGAAGTGTGCCTCTAAGAAAGAGGGCTATAAAATTTCCTGGTTGAGGTCCAAAGATAACAGGAGATAAGGTATGCAAAAGGGGCTGGGTAAATTATAGGGCACTGCATACAAATGTTAGCTGTTATTATCGCAAAAACGAACACACAGAAAAATAATCTTGGGCTTGGAAGCCTGGACTTTTGCTTTTCTGACCATTAAGATAGAAGGACTTGAAGGACTAGCTGTGAAGCAGCCAATCTAGCGACTCCATCTCCAGAACTGGAGTGACAGAGAAGAGGGAAGAGGGAAGGGCTGCGCCCCGTCAACGAGGAGTCAGTTCAAAGTTCCAGAACGGAACTGGGGAGAGGGCTGGGAAGAGAAGGCCAACAAGGAAATCTAGGAACAGAGGGATGTCTCGGAAGGGGGCTACGAAAACTGGAGCAGGTGGCGGTTCTCTGCTGAAGGCGGCCTGTTGGAGATTCCCGATCCCTGTCTTCTGGAAGCCACAAAGAGGAGCCGAGGGGCCTGGAGCACTTGCGTCCCGGGAGGGCAGCCAGCTCAAGAGGACTAGGCGGCAGCGCCGCCTCTCCCTCTGCCCAGCCCGGCCAGTCCCGCAGGTCTGGCGGCGGCCGCTGCGGGGCCGGGGATTGGTCCGAGTGGCGCGCGGGGCGGGGCGAGAGCTGCTGGGAGGCCGGTCGGGGAGGTGGGCGCGCGCGCGGGCACGGCGGCGGCGCGCGCGTGCTTCGTCGGTCGGTGCGGCGGCGGCGGCGGAGCGGGCCATGGCTGTGTGTGGCTGGCCGGTGTAACGCCGCGCTGGGCAGGCGGGAGGCGACCGGGAGAGGCAGGGATGGGGGCGCCGCAACTGGACGGTCGCGGTGGCCTGGGCTGCTGACCGCGTACTCGGAGCCAGGAGTCTGCGGCGGCGGAACACCGGGCAGGTGAGAGCGGCGGCGCGGGACCCGGATGCGGCGCAGCTGAGTGGCGGCGCGGTCGCGGCCGCGGGTGAGGTGCCCCCGCGCGGGCGGGCGGCGCGCTCTAGCCCGCCACAGCCTGCGGCGCGGGCGACTTGTGTACCCGCGGCGCGCTTCCTGCCGTCGCGGAGGACACCCGCCCGCCGGCCTGCGGGGGCTCCTCGTTCGACCGCGGCCCTCCCGGGGCTCTGTTAGGTGAGCGGCGCTTCCTGGCCACCGGGCGGCCGAGACGCGACTGGGCGCCCCGGGCCGCTGGCGCTTTGGGTGGCGTTCCTGAAGGGCCCTCTCTGGAGAGGCGGCGCCCTCGCCCTGTCTCTCCTCCGCCTTTGCGGACGTCCCCGCGGCTTCTCCACCCTCAGGTGCCTTTTTTTGTGTAGAAGTGCATTTTAGGGGCGGGGATCCTGGGCTGTTGGGGTACGGGCGTGTTTTCAAATTCCAGCGCCTCCACTGACCAGCCCTGGGACCTTGGGCCCAAGTGTCCCGATTTGGTAATGGGAATCATAATACGTACTTCACAGGGTTGTTTTGAGGCTAGGACAGGATGATGTGCACGACCGGTCAGCCAGCGCTCGGTAAGTGGTGGGCTATTAGGAGCAACCCTGGTGCAGCATCTTTTCTCATAGCTATTGCTGATTCCAGGCTGCGGGTGTACGTTTGGGGGCACATTTATTTACAAACTGCTCTGGTGTTGTAGTAACCTCCCCTGGAATTGCCTAACATTGCAGCCCGTTCTCTTACGGTGGCCAAAGTAGAATCCTATAGTTCCTATAGTACAGTCTTGTAGTCTTTTTCTTGCTAAGGCTGACGGGCTACCTGCCTCAGGTGCTGAGTGGCAACTGTTGAAATAAGACCGAAAGAATTTTAGGATTCGCTTAGGATGGATTATAGTGGGACATACAGACTGGAAGTGGTTTGCAGTTAAAATAGTCTTAAGTCACACTTAACTGTCACTTGTTACAGAGTATAAACGCACGAGGAATATGGAAACAGACTCCTTTTTCTGCATTGCTACATCCGAAGGGAGTGACAAGTGCTTTTGTAAACATCATTGTGGGCAGTGTTAGTGTCTGGTGAAGTCATCATAATTAAATTAGAGGAGTACTTATTTTGAAGCAGTGAATGAATGTTTGGAAATGTGATTCCTAATAAAATCATCTCCTCCGAGTCAGGATTCTCAGCAGTTCATTAATCATTTGGGGATTTTTATGCAACGCTGTAAGGTTTTTATGGTAAAAGCAGAAGTGTTTAAGTCATGATGTAGCGTAAGAGTGGTCAAGATAAAGATCTTCGTTTCAGAAGGCAAGTGGAGAAACAAGTAAAAAATCTTAAACTTTAAAAATGGAAATTGTATTCACTAAAGCAAAAATGACTAACAACAAAAAACTTTAACACCCCCTGATTCATACTCTGATGAGGATCTTTGACCTTCACGGTGTTTTTAAGAAGTGGCTTTTAATTTATTGCCATTTTGCACCTCTCGCCTGTGTTTCCTACTTTTTAAAGAAACTCATCCATAAAGGCTTTTGATTCAACTTATTTTTGAATGTGAACAAACTACATAGAAAAAAAGTTCAAATTCAACCTTGTAATCTAAGTTCCGTTCCTCCTAAACTGTGATCTTTCCTCTTGCCTAACTTGAGACTGGGCAACCCGACGGTAGAAGCACTGCTGTGCTAGCTGCTGTGAAAAGGCCAGGGATCAGAAGTCACATCTTGCTTCGTTCTAGGCCTGGACTTGGGTCCCTAATAGCTGGGGCTTTGGGGATGTCACTCAGCCTTTTTGTGCCTTAGTCTTTTTATTTATAGAGTTTGAGTGGGTGTGTGTCACAAGGTTTGGGAGGGTGGTGGTGGACTAGTGAATCACATTATGTGGAAGAACCTTCAGGATACTGCGCTTTTATAGTTTTCCCTCTCTTCACTCTCTTTCTCTCTCTTGTTGATTTTTTCTTCTCTTCCTGAATTCAGAACATCCTAATGCCTTACTGCTTCCAAGCCATTCCCTCAACTTTTTTTTTTTTTTTTAAAGTAAGCTCTGTGCCCAACGCAGGGCTTGAACTCACGACCCAGATCAAGAGTCACATGCTATGCTGCCTAAGCCAGCCCAGTGCCCCCATTCCCTCTGCTTTTTTCTTTTCTTAAAAAAAAATTTTTTTTTTCAATGTAGTTGACACATGATGTTACATTAGTTTCAGGTGTACCACGTAGTGATTCCACAAGTGTATACATTATGCTATGCTCACAAGTGTAGCTACCATCTGTTGCCATCCAACACTATTACAATATCACTGACTATATTTTCCTTTTTTTCTACCTGTGCTCTCTGCAGGTGATCTCATCATGTTCACTGTCAGTGTGCTATTGACCCTCAGATTTTTAAAAAATATTTATTTATTTTGAAAGAGTGAGTGAAAGTGTGAGCGAGGGGAGAGGGAGAGACAGAATCCCAAATAGGCTTCCTGGGGCTTGACCTCAGAAACTGTGAGATTGTGATCGGAGCTGAAATCAAGAGTTGGAGTTTCAACTAACTGACTGAGGCACCCAGATGCCCTGACGCTCAGATTTTTATCTCCAGTCCTGAACTTCAGATTTCTTTTACTGCCTTTGTGTTATCTTCACTTCATTTGTCTGTAGGCATCCGAAACTGAACATGTTCAGAGTAGAGTTCTTGATTTCTGTTTCTCTACCTGTTCCTTCCTCAGCACCCATCTGCCCTCCTTTTCCACCCTCCTTAATTGAAAAATCTGGTGCTCATTCTTAATTCACCCCTTTGCCTCACTGCGCCCCCATTCCCCACATAATCAGTCCTTCAACAAACTCTGTCAGTTTTACCTCCAAAATACGTTTCAAGTGTATTTACTTCTTTGTTTTTATTGTCACCAACCCAGTTCTTGGGCAGTAGCTTCTTACCTGATCTCTTGCGTCTGGTCTTGCTTTCCTGTTTCAAAGAGCAGTCAGAGTGATCTTTACTCACTGTCCTGCTTCAGGGGCTTTGCATTACACTAAAAAGTAAATCCATACTCTGTACCTGCATTATCCGCTATTATCTTGCTTATTTTCTTATTTTTTATGGCTTTTTTTTTTTCTCCAGCATACTCTAAACTCTCTGAGGGCCAGGATCTTCTCTGTCTTCCGTATTGGTATTCTTGGTAGCCAGAACAGTGCTCAGAGCATTTAATTAATGTTGAATGAATGAATGTGTGAATGAAATAAGTCAGTCTTTTGATTACAAGTTCAACATGTGCTGAAGAAACTGACCTTTTTGGTTGCAGATTTGTGCAAATAACAAAGTAATCAGAGGGCCTAGAGTTACTCTGTTAGGCATTCTTATTCCTCAGACTTGGTTAACGGGTGCTGTACCTCTTGAAAAGGCTAGACATTAAGCCAGTGATAACAACAAATGTGATTTTTATTCATTGTGTACTGGTTCATTAGTATTTTTGTAAATAAGGAACCAAACAAGTTTTCCAGGCTTGTTTTGTTCTTTTGATACATTGAATTTTGGTCTTGACTGGAGAGGACTTGTTCTAGAATGTGGTAGTTTCATTTAGTATTGCATACCAAATCCTCTAGGGTAGCAGTTGGAATTTTTGTAGAGAACAGGTGTTTTTATTTCAATTACACTATTTAAAAAAAAAACCTGAGACCTCTGCTCCTCTGTGTGTGTGTGTGTGTGTGTGTGTGTGTATGTATGTACATGTATGTATGTGTATATCCATCCTCTCAACCATTTGATTTGGAATTATCATATCTTGGGGATAAATCCTTATCATTTAGTTTCTTTGTTTTGTTTTTTCAACATTTTTAAAGCATGGAGCCTGCTTGGGATTCTCTCTCTCTCTCTCTCTCTCTCTCTCTCTCTCTCCCTCTCTCCCTCCCTCCCTCCCTCCCTCCCTCTCCCCTGTCCCCTCTCCTCTCCCTCATTCTATCCCACTCTCTCTGCCCTTGCCCCACTCGAACTCTCTTATTCAAAACAAATAAAACATTAAAAAAAAGTGTATAATTCCATTGTCAAAGTAGAAATATAGAGAAAAAATAACGTTGGAGGAGAAAAGCCTAGACTAGAAGAATAGTGCTGACTTAACATTTAGTAGAAGAGAAGAAGGAAAGGAAGATAGGTGAGAATATCAACAGTTTTTTTGGCTTGTGTGGGACAGCTTCCCTTATCACTCCTCTTACCTCTCACCGTCTTCCCCAAATTTTACCACTTGGATTTTTACCCTCACTCTCCCTCCATACCCTGATCGGTGTGGGCTCTTTTTCTAAGGAGTGACCATGAGCCTTCAGTAGTTTAACATTAGTCTGCTATAATGCTTTGTGAGAGAAAACTATCCTTTTCTTGAAGAGGCCTTTCTTCTCGTCAAGGTCTGTCTTGCTACATTTTCTAGCCATTGGCTCCACCTTTCTCTTTAGAGTGGCTCCAAACTGGTGCACTTCCGTTTTAAATTGTTGTTCTTCCATAGATTCCATAGTAGCCTTTATGTTACCGTCTCCAGGTTAAGTAGTTCTGAGTCATAAGCTTCTAGTTGAGAGAGAGAAAATGAAAGGGATTAGATGTATGGTTGGGTGTGTATAGTGTGTTTGTTCTAGTTGCTCTGATAATGCAGATTGGGTGTCTCTAATTTAGACTTTTCTTTTTCCATAGACTTATTTCTTTTTATTCATTAAATAAGAAATATTTTATATACATTTAATATAAATATATAATTTTTGTATAATATATAATAATACAATAAATATATAATAAACCTTTATATAAATATTTTAAATATTAAAATTAATTAATTATTATTATATCATCCACAGTCAGCATAGAGCCAGACATGGGGCTGGATCCCAGGATCCTGGGATCACAACCTCAGCCGAAATCAAGAGTCGCACACTCAACTGACTGAGCCATCCAGGTGCCCTAAGACTTATTTTTTTAGATGACTAAAGAGATTTGGATAAAAAGACATTTCTAAAAGGGGATGACATTGAATTTAAAGAATTTTACATACAGTAGAACTCTAATTTTTTAAAGTAATTAAAAAAATTCAGGACAGTTAATGTACAGTGTTGTATTAGTTTTAGGTGTGCAGTATAAACGATTCACCAGTTCTGTACATCACTCAGTGCTCATCATGATAAGTATACTCTTTATTCCCTATCACCTAATCTCACCCATCTCCCACCCACCTCCTCACTGGTGACCATCAGTTTGTTCTCTGTAGTTAAAAGTCTATTTCTTGGTTTGTCAAAACTCAATTTTTTTCATATACGGTCCTGAGGTATTTTTTTTTTTAATGTTTATTTATTTATTTTGAGGAAGAGAGAGTATGAGCCAGGGAGGAGCAGGGAGAGAGGGAGAGAGAAAATCCCAAGCAGGCTCGGTGCCCTCTGCGCAGCGCCTAACATGGGGCTCAAATCTCATAAACCCTGAAATCATGACCTGACCCAAAATCAAGAGTCAGACGCCTACCTGACTGAACCACTCAGTTGCCCCACTCCTGAGTTTTAATACATGCATAGTTTTTTTTTGTAATTATAGCTACCACCAGCAGTATACAGAACAATTCCAATACCCCAAAGAATTCCCTTGTGTTACTCCTTTATAGTCCTCTCCTTTCTCATTCTTAGCACTTGGATTTATTTAATTAATTAATTTTTTTTAAATTTTTTTTATTTTTTTTGTATTTTTATTTTTTATTTTATTTTATTTTATTTTATTTTATTTTTTTTAACTTTATAGTTTATTGTCAGGTTAGTTTCCATATAACACCCAGTGCTCTTCCCCACAAGTGACCTCCACCAAGACCATCACCCCGCTTTACCTTTTCCCCTTCCCCTTCCCCCCTCAGTTTGTTTTCAGGATTCAAGAGTCTCTCGTGTTTTGTCTCCCTCCCTCTCCCTAACTCTTTTTCCTCCT
>CM053573.1:117267695-117373006 GCA_028646485.1 Cryptoprocta ferox
GACATTTATAATTAATTTATTTTTAAAAATATTTATTTTTAGGGTGTCTGGGTGGCTCAGTTGTTTAAGCAGCTGACTTTGGCTCAGGTCATGATCTCTCACAGTTTGTGGATTCGAGCCCCACATCAGACTCTGTGCTGACAGCTCAGAGCCTGGAGCCTGCTTCTGATTCCGTGTCTCCCTCTCTCTCTGCCCCTCCCCAACTCCTGCTTTGTCTCTCTCTCTCTCTCAAGATTAAATAAATATTAAAAAAAAAAAACCCAAAAATTTATTTTTGAGAGAGAGAGAGAGAGAGAGAGAGAGACAGAGACAGAGTGAGTGGGGGAGGGGCAAAAAGAGGGAGACACAGAATTCGAAGCAGGCTCCAAAGCAGGCTCCAGGCTCTGAGCTGTCAGCACGAAGCCTGATGCACGAAGCCTGATGCATAGCTTGAACTCCCGAACTGTGAGATCATGACATGAGCCCATGACATGAGCCAAAGTCAGACACTTAACTGATGGAGCCACCCAGGTACCCTTATTTATTTTTTAAAAAGAAATAATTCTTTTGGAATTATAAATGAGATAATTCCAGTTTTCAACGTGCAATAAACTAATTATCCTTGTAGGTGGAGGCATGTTTATAAAGGCTTTAAATTAAAAAATTACTGTATAACTTCTGAAACCTGTCAAATGAGGCGAATCCCATATGTCAGTTTATAATAGGGACTATCTAACAAAGAATTTTGGGGCTAAGTCTGTGATAATAATGGATGGCATCACATATCCTTTCATCTCTCTGGTAAATCTAGACTTCCCATTTACTGCAATTGCAGGCTTAGCTACAGATTAATTTTGCCAAAGATTATGTTATGAAGTCTCATTTTTTTCTCTGTAACTTCTCTCTAGCCTATCTGTTTTTTTTTCCTGGCACTTAAAGTTGTTTTTAGCTACTCAGCTTTCCTAGGGATTGAGGGGAGGATATGCTATCTGTATAACAGTGGTATGTTGCAAATGTAGCTTTCATTTATCTTATGTATTAGTTTCAGTCTAAAGCAGTTAATAATGTAGAAACTCCATCATTTCCTTACAAAATTAACAAATCTTTACCCTGAATCCTGGCTTCAGGATCTGTTTTTTCCCCCACGTCTTCATCTGGAGTGTATACCTCCTTATGTCCTGCAATATTTAAAGCAGCTCACTTGAAGTTATTATCATTTGACACTTTAACTGGGTGTATTTACTGCTGGACAGTCCGCTCTGTTGTGGTATTGCTAGAGCCAGGTCTGCATCTCACAGTCCTCTGGTGCAAACTCGGCAGAACTGACATGCTTGTTCCTGACTGTAGCTTGTCCTCCCTTGGTGCTGGAATCACTTGGGAGACCACCAGGCAAATGCTTACTTGCCTTCAAGGGAAATGCAATCCTGATTATCCACGCCTTCAGGAGGAGGATTATGTGGATTAAAAGAAATCCATGAGTAATCCAGAAGCTTTATTTAAACTGCAGTTTAACCACATTCCTGACGATAGTTTTTCCTTGCATTTCTGGTAACTGTAATATTTACTAATTTCCTATCTGTCTCCTACCATATAGCAGTATTGGCAGTAGTGAAGGAGGGAAAGGATGGGAGGGGTCAAAGGAATTAGATAATGAACAGGCATTGCCCTACATAATTTGGTGTTGACTGGGTGGTTTAACCACAGTGCTTACTAGACCTCGAAGACCTGGATTCCATGAATTCCTTACCTGCTGAGCCACTGAAAGAAATTTGAGGTGACTGTCAACAAGAGGTCAAACTCCATTTTGGGACATTTGCTCTTTACTAGTTTAAATGATTGAGCTTTCATGATTTGAATAATGAGTATTTCAGACCATCAGAATTATAAGTTTAATGCAGTGTGAAGTTTTCTTTAATGTTTATTTAAACATTTAATCTTTAGACAATTTTCAGAGGAATTAAACTGAAAAACTGCAGTTTGAAATAGAGATGCTCTTTTTTTTTTTTTTAAGTTTGTTTATTTTGAGAAAGAGTGAGCATGAGCAGGGGAGGGGCAAAGAGAGCGGGAGAGAGAGAATCCCAAGCAGGCTCCCCACGGTCAGTGCTGAGCCTGAGGCAGGGCTCAGACTCAAAAACCTTGAGATCATGACCTGAGTCGAAACCAGGAGTGGGACGCTCAGCGGCCTGAGCCATCCAGGCGCCCCTGAGATGCTCAGTTTTTGTAGCCAGGCCACTCACTACTACTTCTGACAAGTTACTTACACAGTAATTAATTTCTGTTAAATCGTTGAAATATGGTCATTTAAAATTGTGTATTCTTTTTTTGCTTGTTTGTTTTTGGTGCAAAAATGTGTTTTTATTAAAGCATGGGGACAGGAACCGTGGGCAGATAATGGCTGCCTAAAATTGTGTATTCTTGAACTACCGATTTAGTGTAGGTCTTGTATTTAGATACTAATAAAAGCAGTGTTTTCCTTTAGCTTTATAAATCATTACAAATTGCTGCTGTTATGTTATCTGAACAAAAATTATAATTTGTTAGTGAAAACTTACCTCTACAGTTGTATATTTTAACACAGGTAAGTTCCTGATCCTTTTGTAGTTCATAAGCAGGATGATTGGGTGTTCACGCTGTTGTGTGACATGTGCTTCCCTCAAACCTTGTTAAGACCTCGGCACATTGCCTGTCTGACGTAGGGGAAAAAAAAGGATCCATATTTATCAACTAGATACATATATATGATATATAGGTATTATTCCCCTTATTTGGGATTCATTATAGATAATTTTTTGTGGGGGGATGTCCTGGGGACAGCCATATGGGATTCTCTTAATATGCTTGTTTTTTGCTGGAGAGTCTAAGGAAACATCCATAGGAGTAAATAGATAGTTGTTGGTTTTGACAAGGTTTGTGATCAATTGAAATTATTTTATTTTTGTTTTTTTTTTTTGATGGTTAGGAAACTTTCA
This sequence comes from Cryptoprocta ferox, assembly GCA_028646485.1. Lineage (NCBI taxonomy): Eukaryota > Metazoa > Chordata > Mammalia > Carnivora > Eupleridae > Cryptoprocta > Cryptoprocta ferox. The sequence goes on from CM053573.1 coordinate 117,270,644, forward strand.
CATTTTCTTTGAAAATCATTGGTTGTCTTAAGTCTTAATATACTTTACCCACCATTCCATTATTAATATTTTCCCCCAGGTAACTGATATCCTTCTGGGTTTTAGGTCCTGATTCTACCTACAAGGAATGTCTACTGTGTGTATGTATGGTATCTAGGTATGCCATACCAACCAGCAACAATGATTTTATCATTAACTTGTGAAGAATTCATGATTTCTTTAATTCTGTATATTGTCACCTACCTGTTTCCTTTCTTTTCTTTTTTCTTTCTTCCTTTTCTTTTTTAATTCTTTCTTTTCTTTTTTTCTTTCTTTTCTTTTTTTTCTTTTTTAAGTAATCTCAAACCCAACGTGGGCTGAGACTTACAACCTGGAGATCATGAGACACCTACTTCACCAATTGCACCAGCCAGGTGCCCCTCCTTTTATTTTATTTTATTTTATTTTATTTTATTTTATTTTTGTCATTTAAAGTTGTGGCTGTCAATATAGCCCCTTAGAAAAACTGCTCTTTTGCCTCTGAAGGAAGCTGGCCCAAAGAATGGAAAGAGCCTTCTATTTGAATATGTTCAAGTATGTAATACTTTTTGTACCATATGAAATTCTGATGAAATAAGATGTTTTGAAAATAAGGGGAGAGGAAAAAAAGAAATTGCTCTTTGCGCTTACTATATGGGAGTAGACTATAGTAGTAGTTAACATTTATTGGATGCTTACTTATATGCCATGTTATGGTACATACTTTTTCTAGATTTTATCTTCATAACAAACTTGTAATGAAGGTACCGATATCCTTGCTTAAGAGATAATGAAACTGAAGCTTTGGGGGATGTTAACATGCCAAGCATCACATAGTTTGAGAAGTGTCAGATTTCAAACTCAGATCTGTCTGACTCTAGAATTTACATATATGTCTTTTCCTCTCCTCTCCTCTCCTCTCCTCTCCTCTCCTCCCTTCCCCTCCCCTCCCCTCTCCTTTCTTTTTTAAGATTTTATTTTTAGGTAATGTCTACCTACACCCAACATGAGGCTTGAACTTATAACCCCAAGATCAAGAGTCATGTGCTCCACCGGCTGAGTCAGCCAGGTGCCCTTAGAATTTATATTTTTAACTGATTGCCTCATTTGGTTCTTTATTTTTTAGGTCCTTCAGAGGAAGGTTGAAAGAGATGATATAAGTTTAAAGTGTTGTATTTTTTTTTGGTATAATAGTCACCACTTTCATCGTACAGTAGCTGTGTAGTATTTGGAAACAGGATGCAATTTTTTGCTTATTTAACCTTTAACCTTTTTTTAAATTAAAATACTAGTTTCAGGTGTATATCTATTGATTCAGCAATTCAATACATTACTCATTGCTCACCATGGTAAGTGTAGTCACCATCTGTCACCAGTGTTATTACAGTATTATTGAGTGTATTCCATATGCTGTATTTTTCACTTCCTTGATTTATTTTATGACTAAAAGTTTGTGTCTTTTAATCCCTTTATTTTACTTATCCCCTCTCCCCCACTCACCTCTCAACCATTAACTTTATTTTTCTAACTACTCTTAAATAAGTTGATAATAGGTATAGCTTAGTTTTATTGTAAGAGTTAAGAGTTAAAAAAAAATTGGGGTGCCAGTGGCTTCGTTGATTAAGTGTCTGACTCTTGATTTCAGCTCAGGTCATGATTGAGCCCTGTGTTGGGCTCCTGCTTTGGCAGTGCAGAATCTGCTTGGGATTCTCTCCCTCTCTCTCTGCTCCTCCCCTGCTCTCGCTCTCTTGTTTCTCTCTCTGAAAATAAATAAATAAATGTTAAAAAAATAAATTAGTTATTTGATGTAGTATGCCTTTGTTTTGAATGTATAAAAAGCTTTGGCTTTGCCTTGGTTTTATAGCTAGAAAGTATGTAGTTTTAGGGGTGCTTGGATGGCTCATTTAGTTGAATGTTGACTTTTGATTTCAGCTCAGGTCTTGATCCCAGGGTTGTGGGATCAAGCCCTGTGTTGTGCTCTGTGCTGAGCATGGAGCCTGCTTAAGATATTCATTCTCTCTCTCTTTCTTCCTTCCCCTCTGTCCCCCTTTTCCCCTCTCCCCTGCTCATGATCTCTTTCTTTCTCAAAAAAAAAAAAAAAGGAAAAAAGGAAGCCTGTGGTTTTATGCTTTGTTATATATATGTAGCTAATGGAAATGCTTAATGTATGACCTAGTGTTGTTAGGTGTTCTAGTAAGCTGGTGTAGATCATCTTTACAGAGTTTTCTTTTTTTTTTTCTTTTTAAATTTTTTAATGTTTGTTTATTTTTTGAGAGAGAGAAGACAGAGCGTGAGCAAGGGAGGCAGACAGAGAGAGAGGGTGACAGAATCCAAAGCAGGCTCCTGGCACACAGAGGCAGCACAGAGGCCGACGTGGGGCTTGAACCCACGGGCTGTGAGATCATGACCTGAACCGAAGTCAGACGCTTAACCGACTGAGCCACCCAGGCGCCCCTACAGAGTTTTCAAATAAGAAAACTCTAAAGTATTTGTTCCCCTCCTGCCTAGGTAATTTGTTGGGTGGTATATTGAAACATATTGCTTAACTTGATCCTAAAGTGTTGGGAATAGAGGAAGGTAGACGTAAATTTACTTTTGTTTCATGAATTTACTTTTGAATAAATGAACCAATAGATCACAGTTATTAATCCTTTAATTTAAAAATATGAATAGGTGAACACTAAAAAAAATAAAAAAAACATAAAAAAATTAAAAAATGAATAGATAGGCATTACATTTGTGTTATTTGGCCTCTCCGCTCCCCCGTATTCACATGAGAGAAGAATGTGAGCATTAACATTATCGGGGCGTCTGGGTGGCTCAGTCGCTTAAGTGTCCGACTTTGGCTCGGGTCATAATCTCACAGTTTGTGAGTTCGAGCGCCACATCAGGCTCTGTGCTGACAGCTCAGAGCCTGGAGCCTGCTTCAGATTCTGTGTCTCCCTGTCTCTCTGCCTCTCCCCTGCTTGTGCTTTGTTTATCTCTCAACAATAAATAAACATTAAAAAAAATTAACCCCCCCCCAAAACATTACATCTATCATTAATAGTACTCAGACACATAGAAGGAGATGCTCAGTTTGTGAGTTGGAGTGCTCTGTTGTTGGCGTGGAGCCTGCTTTGGATCCTCTGTCCCCCACTTCCCGTCCTCTACTCACTCACGTGCTCTCTCTCTCAAAAATGAATAAACATTTACAAAACAAATGTTTAAAATTCTCTGTAGTATTCTATCACGTGGATGTAATATAATTTAGTAACAAAAATAATTCAACAAAAGATTAATTAGGTAAGATTAAACTTACTTTGCTGTTATGAACAACCTAAAGTGAACAACTTTGTACTGAATCTTTGTATACAATCATTATTTCTTAGATATGACACATGAAGACTTGGAATTGCATTTGAATATCACATTTCCTCTTTTTATTTATTTATTTATTTTTTTACATTTCCTTTTTAAAATTTATATAAACTGCAGAGGTTGGAATTATGTAGGGAAAGGGAAACCAATGTATATTGTATTCTGAATGGTAGATAGTCCTAATCTACACGTACAGGGTGTATGGCTCTTTAGTGATATGCATAGAAGTATTCTAAAACCAATAATTTTTTCTTACATTTACTTCTGTACTCAGTAGATGTGTTCAGTTTTTATTTGGTATCTCAGCCACTAGGTGTATATGAAAAAATTCTTTACTTTTTTCTATACTAGCATTTTATCGGTTCTCATTTTATTTTGCTACTTATTTTTTTAAAGATGTCATTTTTTATGTAATCTCTACACCCAATCTGGGGCTTGAACCCATGACCCCAAGATCAAGTGTTGCATGCTTCTTCCAACTGAGCCAGCCAGGTCCCTCTAAATTTATTTATTTTTAATTGAAGTACAGTTGGACATACTATATTAGTTTCGTGTGTACACCATAGTAATTTGACAATTATATAAGTTATGAAAGGCTCACCAGATAAGTGTAGTTACCATATGTCACTATACAGTTATTACAATATTAATTTTAACTCCAGTATAGTTATCATACAGTATCATATTAGTTCCAGGTATAGAGTTACTACAGTATTAGTGACTGTATTCCCTATACTGTGCTTTTCATCACTGTGACTTTTTTTTTTATAACTGGAAGTTTGTATCAATCTCCTTAACCTATTTCACCAATCCCCTTTACCTATTTCACCTATACCTGTAACCTCTACCCTCTGACAATCCCTAGTTTTGTGTATTTATGGGTCTGTTTTTCTGTTCTTTGTTGTTTGTTTTGTTTTTTAGATTCCACATACAAGTGAAATAGTGGTATTTGTCTTTCTCTGTCTTATTTCACTTAACAACTTTTAGGTCAATCCGTGTTGTCATGCATGAAAAAATTTCATTCTTTTTAATGGCTGAGTAATTCCATTTTGTATATATACCATATTTTTATCCATTCATCTATATCAGTGGGCATTTATGTTGCTTCCATACCTTTGCTGTTATAAATAATGCTGTAATAAACTTAGGGGTGCACATAGCATTTTTGTTTTTTTTGGGTAAGTAAGTACCCAGAAGTGGAATTTCTGGATTATATGGTATTTCTATTTTTAGTTTTTGGAGGACGCTCCATAGTGGTTTTCACAGTGGCGGCACCAATTTACATTCCCACTGACAGTGCATGAGGGTTCCCTTTTCTTCACATCCTTACCAACACTTATTATTTTTTATCTTTTTGATACTAGCCATTCTGACTAGTGAGATTGTGGTTTTGATTTGCATTTCCAGATGATTAGTGATGTTGAGAATCTTTCCATATGTCTGTTGGCTGTCTGTATGTCTTCTTTGGAAGCATGTCTGTTCAGGTTCTCTGCTCAATTTTTCAAACATTTATTTCTAAACATGTATTTATTTATATTTAAAAATTTTTAATATTTTTTATTTTTGAGAGAGAGAGAACGCGAGCGCTTGGGGGAGGGGCAGAGAGAGAGGGAGACACAGAATCTGAAGCAGGCTCCAGGCTCAGCTGTCAGCAAAGAGCCTAATGCGGGGCTCGAACTCACTAGCTGGGAGATTGTGACCTGAGCTGAAATTGGATGCTTAACCAACTGAGCCACCTAGGTGCCCCAGGATTTTATTTTTAAGTAATCTCTGTACGTAAAAAGTGGAACTCAAACTCACAACCCCGAGACTAAGAGTCACATGCTCTACTGACGGAGTCAGCCAGGCACCTCACTCTGCCCATTTTTAATCAGATTGTTTTTTGGTGTTGAGTTTTAAAAGTTCTTTATATATGTATGTGTGTATATATATACATTTAATTTTTAGTTTTCAATAAAAATTTTAAGTAAGCTCTGTTCCCAACATGGGGCTTGAACTCATCCATGAACTCATCCCATGAACATGGGACTTGAACTCAGGAGCCCCATGTGCTTTATATATTTGGGATATTACCCCCTTATCAGTTATGTCTTTTGCAGGTTCTTCTCCCATTCTTTAGCTTGTCCTTTTTGTTTTGTTGATGGTTTCCTTTGCTTTGCAAAAGCTTTTTAATTTGATGTAGTCCCAGTGGTTTATTTATGCTTTTGTTTCTCTTGCCTGGGGAGACAGATGTAGAAAAATATTGCAAAGGTTGATGTCCAAGAGATTACTACTTAAGTTTAGTTTTATGGTCTCAGGTCACACATTTAGATCCTTAATCCATTTTGAGTTCATTTTTGAGTATGGTGTAAGAAAGTGGTTCAGTTTCATTCTTTTGCATGTAGCTGTCCAGTTTTCCCAGCACCATTCATTGAAGAGAGTATCTTTTCCCCATTGTATATTTTTGCCTTCTTTGATGTAGATAATTATTTAATTGAACATGTTAGTATGGGTTTATTTCTTGGCTTTCTGTTCTATTCCATTGATGTATGTCTGTTTTTGTGCCAGTACCATGCTGTTTTAATTACTATAACTTTGTAGTATAGTTTGAAAACTGGGATTGTGATACCTCCAGCTTTGTTCTTTGTCAAGATTGCCTTTGCTATTTGGGTTTTGTTTTACTTTACAAATGTTCGAGTTCTTCAAAAAATACTGTTGGTATTTTGATAGGGATTGCGTTGAATCTATAGAGTGCTGTGGGTAGTGTGGACATTTTAACAGTATTTTTTCCAGTCTGTGAGCGGGGTATCTTTCCTTTTATTTGTGTCATCTTTGATTTTTTTTCTCTCAGTGTTTTATAGTTTTTAGAGTGCAGTTCTTTCACCTCTTTGGTTAAATTTATTCCTATTTATTTATTTATTTATTTAAATTCCAGTTAGTTAACATATAGTGTAGTATTGGTTTCAGGAGTAGAATTTAGTGATTTTTTAAAAAATGTTTTATTTATTTTTGAGAGAGAGAGAGAGAACGAGAACGAGCGGGGGAGGGGCAGAGAGAAAGGGAGACACAGAATCTGAAACAGGCTCTAGGCTCTAGGCTCCAGGCTCCAGGCTCCGAGCTGTCAGCACAGAGTTCAACGCGGGGCTCAAACCTGTGAACCACGAGATCATGACCCGAGCTGAAGTCGGATGCTTAACCGACTGAGCCACCCAGGCGCCCCTGAATTTAGTAATTATTATTCCTAGTTGTTTTATTCTTTTTGATGCACTTGTAAATGGGATTGTTTTCTGAGTTTTCCTTTCTGCTATTTTGTTGGTAGTGTATAGAAATGCAGCAGATTTTTATATCTTGATTTATATCTTGCAGCTTCACTGAATTCACTAATAGTTTTTTTTGGTGAAGTCTTTAGAGTTTTCTAAATATCCTATCATGTCATCTGCAAATAGTGACCATTTTACTTCTTCCTTCCCAATTTGGATGCCTTTTATTTCTTTTTATTGTCTAATTGCCGCTGCTAGAACTTCGAGTACAATGTTGATTAAAAGTGGCGAGTGGTGCCTGGGTGGCTCAGTCGGTTACGTGTGTGACTCTTGGTTTTGGCTCAGATCATGATCTCATGATTCATGAGATTGTGCCCCGTGTTGGGTTCTGCACTGAATAGCATGCATGGAGCTGGCTTGGGATTCTCTCTCTTTCCTTCTCTCTCCTTCTGTCTCTCCCTCTCTGTCTCCCTCTCTTTCTCTCTGCCTCCCTCTCCCTTCCTCTCCCTCCCCCTTCCTCTCCCTTTCCCTCTCTCTGACTTTCCCCACTGGAGCGCATGCATGTGCGTGTGCATACACACTCTCTCTCAAAACAAACATTTTTTTAAAAAAGTGGTGAGAGTTTTTTCTCAATTTGTTTGACAATAGCTTTGTTGATTATACATATATGTATGTATTATGTATGTATATGTAATTACATACCATACAATTCATCCATTGAAAGTGTACAATTTAGTAGTTTTTGTGATATTAATACATAAATCAATTTTAGAAAATTTTTTATCAGTGTAAGAAATCTTTTAGCTATCATTGTTCAATCCCATCCATGCCCCAGCCCTAAGCAGTGGCTAATCTAGTTTGTCTCTGTCGATTTGCTTATTATACAGTCTTTTGTGATTGGCTTCTTTCACTTAGCATAATGTTTTTAAGGTTCATCCATACTGTAACATATATCAGTACTTTTTTGTGCTGACTGCTTGTATTTTCTTTTTAAATTTCATTAATAAATGTGATTTGCTAAGTATTATGGTTGTTAATCAGGAGATTAACCATGCCCTAGGTTTTCTTTCTGTGTATCATCCAATTGTTAACATTTTGCTACATATTCATTAAACTCTAAAAGTATTGTTAGAGAGAGGGAAATGATGTAAATTTTAAAATGAGTTTAGTGGTACCTGGGTGGCTCAGTTGGTTAAACGTCTGACTCTTGATTTTGGCTCAGGTCATGATCTCACAGTCCTGTGTCAGACTTTGCTCTGCTTGGGATTTTCTCTCTCTCTCTCTCTCTCTCTCTCTCTCTCTCCCCGTCTCCCCCACCTTCACTTAGATGTGTGTGTGCTCTCTCTCTCAAACAACAACAACAACATGAAAACATTAAAAGAAGAAAACAAAGTGAGTTTAGCTGTTAGTATCCTTGGCAAGAATTTTAAAAGGAGCTGGAAACCATGGGATAAATTAAGCAAAATTTGGAAATTACACCTAGATTTTACTTTTCATGTTTTTTCTTAATCCCTCTTGTATCTTACATTTCTTTGAGCTAATACTGTGTATAATATCTACACTTGAACCTAAATTAAGGACAGAGGTAATTAGATGTAGAATTGGAGTGTTAGAGAAGAGAGAGTTTCATATTCAGAGCACTTCTGTCCTGAAACCCAGTCCAGACTAGTTTCCCACAGAGTTTCCCAGAACACCTTGAGTTGCCTTACTTTAATCTCAGGAATTTTGCCATGCGTATATAAAATTTTTTTTTAATTTCTGTTTTTAGTGTTTAATGATTTTTGAGGGAGAGAGAGACAGAACACCAGCAGGGGAGGGGCAGAGAGAGGGAGACACAGAATCTGAAGACAGGCTCCAGGCTCTGAGCAAGCTGTCAGCACAGAGCCCGATACGGGGCTTGAACTCATGGACGAGGATATCGTGACCTGAGCCAAAGTCAGCCGCTTAACCTACTGAGGCACCCAGGCACCCCGTGCTGTGCATACATTTTAAAGAATGATTTCTCAGTTAACCTATGAGGCTTAAACGAACATTTAACTCTGATGTGTTGTCTTTTAGAAACAGGTTGGTTCCTGAAGTGTTTTGTTTGTTTTTTGTCTCCAGTTGGCTTCTTTTTTTTGGATTGTTTAGATTGGATTTGGATTGTTTTCAGTTTTGGGCTATTACAAATAAAGCAAGTATGAACATTTATTTTTTGTGTGAACAGAGTATTTCCCTTTTCTGTGATAAATGCCCAAGAGTGCAATTACTGAGTTGTCTGGTAATTACATGTTTAGTTTTATAAGAAATTGCCACAGTCCCTTTTATCGTACAAGGAGTAACACAGAAGCCTTATATAAACAGATGCTAGCTGCATTATATAAACAGATCCTAGCTGAGCTGCTGTTCTGGTTGAAGTAAGCATGGAGTTCCACCTGCTTGATCGCCATCCAGTAACTGTGCCAGCCGTGTGTGCACTCTTCATCCAGGCTGGAGCTTCATTCAAGGCTGTGCAGGTTAAGTGACAGTAAAAAATTTAAAACAAGGCGGGGGTGGAGCTCCTGGCTGGATCAGTCAGAAGAACATGTGACTCTTGATCTCAAGGTCCTGAGTTCCAGCCCCACGCTGGGTATAGAGATTACTTAAATAAAAACTTGGAAAAAAAAAAAAAGACTTAGGAATGATTTTAGGCTTATTACTGGCAGAGTTGTTACTGGCATTCAGGTTTCTTGATTCCTAGTTTTTTGTTGTTTTTATAAATCAGGCTTATACTTCCATATGTTCATTTTGAATGGTCACATAGTCCTCCAAGGTTTGTTATGAAAACCATGGTATTATGCTGCTCCACTCCCTTTGAATATAATTATACCAGGGTATTTGCTATTTGTGTGTGTGTGTGTGTACATGTATATAAATACATATTTTTATTATTATTTATTTTTGAGAGAGCGAGAGACAGCATGAGCAGGGAAGGGTCAGAGAGAGAGGGAGACACAGAATCTGAAGACAGGCTCCAGGCTCTGAGCTGTCAGCACAGAACTCTGTGCTGACAGGGGCTCGAACCCACGAACCATGAGATCATGACCTGAGCCGAAGTCGGACGCTTAACCGACCTAGCCACCCAGGCGCCCCTATAAATACATATTTTTAAGTTTATTTACTTTGGAGAATGAGGGCATGTGAGCGAGCAGGGGAGGGGCAGAGAGAGGGAGAAAGAGAGAATCCCAAGTAGGCTCCACAAGCTGACAGCGTGGATCCCATTGCTGGGCTCGAACTCACGAGGAACCATGAGCTCAAGACCTGAGGCAAAATAAAGAGCCAGACGTTAATGAACGGAGTCACTCAGCTGCCCCTAGTGTATGTATTATTTTGTACTAAATTATGTTCCTTTTATTTCTCCTTTATGAAACAGTATTCTAGGTAAAAAATGTATGTAATTATTTAAAATCATGTTTCCTTTGTCTTATCTATAAATTTAATTTCAGTGTGGTAAAGAGGATGCTATGAAATATTTATTTTAAAAAAGGGAGCATTGGGTCTGACATGACTGAGCACCCTAGAATAGGTGGGATATGGGAAGACACGTGGTGGGAGGGAGGCTGGCATCTTGGAGTAACTGAAAGGAGGCTGTATATAGCTTCAGAGGAGAGAGTGAGAGGGACAGATGTAGAGGATAACAGATGTGTAGGATGAATCCAACAGGGAGGCAGGGGCCATGTGGGACCTTGTAGGAAGAAGCTTGGAGAGTTGTTTGACTAGAGCAAAAACTGAGGAGTTTCAAAGTGTGAGTGACTCAACCAAGTGCAATTTATAGCTGAAATGGACTTAAAAATCATATAGCTTAATGTCCTGCTTTACAAATAAGAAAATGAAAGTTGAGAGGCAATTTCCCCAAGGTTAGACAAATAATTAATTAGCTGGAGCTAGAACTTGACCTTGCTAATTCATTGTTTACACTTGACTGCCAGACAGAGGGATTACCTTTTTTTTTTTTTTAAATTTTATTTTCTAGTAATCTCTGCACCCAATATGGGGCTTGAACTCATAACTGCAAGATTAAGAGTCGCATGTTCCACTGACTGAGCCAGTTAGGTGCCCCCACAGGGATTACATTATAGACTGTTGGGAACATTTCAGGTTTCGCCAAGAGAATTCCAGGATGGAGATGGCTGGATGGCTGTGTGCAAGCTGGAGGCAGTGGGTAATGGGAAGCCACAAAGTCAGGGCTCCAATGTTTTATCCTCTGGTCAAACGGAATCACTAAATATGTGTTCTGATCTTGACTTATGCTGTTATTTAATAGTTCTTTTGTGTTAGTGTGCTTGTTTTCTCTTCTAGATAGTATGCCCATGACTTTTTACTTCCTATACATTCTGACTCAAATACTTTGTAAGTAATGAGTTGTACTTGTAAGTTGCCCCAGCATCAGATTTGAATTAGGCCACCAGCCGTAGAAACACTTATTTTCTAAACCATGATATTATGGTTCTATAAATAGTATTCTAAGGTTATGCCAAATAAAAATTTTTTAAAAATATATTTATTTTTGAGAGAAAGAGAGCATGAGTGGGAGAGGGGCAGAGAGAAAGGGAGACACAGAATTGGAAGCAGGTTCCAGGCTCTGAGCTGTCAGCCCAGAGCTCGATATGGCTCGAACTCACAAACTGTGAGATCATGACCCGAGCCAAAGTCGGACGCTTAACCAACTGAGCCACCCAGGTCCCCAAATATTTTGTGGTTTTAACTACTAAAAGTTTAATAAGAGTTCTGCTTTTATAAAATTTTATAGTAGGAGCTAGGAGATTATTTTGATGACTATTATTTTCTAAAATATGACGTGGCTTTTTCTCCAGTAGAGGTCAAATAATTTGTCAGGTTACTTCTGTTCCTATTTCCTTATCCAGAAAAAGTAGTAACATTTCTAATCTGTTTGTTGTAAGTGATTTAACAGTAAATGAATGCTTTGCCAATATATGGAATACTAGTGAGCTGACTCCAGTCAAAATTCAGACCTTTGGAATGTCAGATTTGGTCTGCCAAGGGTTGGGGCTTTTTCGGGCATGCAAGCTACCAAGACTTCCTGGAAAGTGTGGCCCAGAGCCTCTCATTTTAGAGCTTCATTTTACAGTTTAGAGTACAGACCTAGAGAAGGAGGCCATCACTCTAGGGTGTGCAGGCTGCTCCCCTGGAGCCCCAGGCTCTTTTAGCTCTGCATTGAATTTCCCCATCACTCCTGAGGATTGTTCCAAGAGCTTTCCTCTTCTTCTTGCTTAGTGTGACATCCCATCCCAACCCCCATCCTAGTTCTTACTGGAAAGGGATCTCTTTTTCCTTGGTGCAAGTACTTCTTCATATATCCAGTTAATGGACAAACCTAGACATATTGGTTGAGTATCAAGGTACTGGGCTAGGTGTAAGTGAGAGACACAGGTGTGTCCTGTTGTCAATAATGTTATGATGTTGGTATTTAATTTGATTGGGAGGATGATGTTTTATTATTATTGTTATTTTAGAGAGCGAGAGAGAGTGCGAGCCAGGGAGAGGGGCAGAAGGAGAGAGAGACAGACAGACAGACAGACAGACAAACAGAGAACCTTAAGCAGGCTTGCCCCATACAGGGCTTGATTCCATGACCCTGGTATCATTACCTGAGCCGAAATCAAGAGTCAGTTGGCTGATCAACTGACTGAGCCACCCAGGTGCTCTGGGAGGATGATGTTCATTCATAAAAATGTAAATATCAATGCAGATAAAGACAGGAAAATATATTTTTTCATATTCTAATTTGATTGACAAAATTTAAGGAAATTCATAAGCTGAGAATACCTGTTTGAGTCTTAGTCATCAGTCACTGGCACTCTCCCTACCTTGATACAAACACTCCTCCCCACCCATTTTTTTTTTTAAAACAGTGGTTAAATTGTCTTGTTACAGAGGTGGATACTTTTATTTAGTCAGAAGACTGGAGCAGTGGGTGTTTGTTTACAGTCTAAGATACTTTTTAGGATCTACTTTCCTTGTTCCCTCAGGGCTGAACTTTGAAAAGGTCTAATCTAGTGTGGTCAGACGAGGTCTGAATGTATCCTTTATTCTAACTCCTGGAATTGTTATAAATGTAAGATTTTTCTTTTATGCATTTCTATTAGCTAAAGAACTGGGCATGGAAAAATCTGTTTTATTCACATATACCATTTAATATTAAGGTGTGTTATTTTCCTATATACTATATATCTTCTATGTAGTAATATTTATTCATGGAGTGTTTATTGAGAGGATATGTAGTATATGCTGTGTGAGGCACTGGGGATGCAAAGTCAAAGGCTCATGGTTCATGGCTTTAAGGAACCTTAAGAAAGACAGACAAGGGTGCCTGGGTGGCTCAGTTGGTTGAGCGTCCGACTTCGGCTCAGGTCATGATCTCATAGTTCGTGGGTTCGAGCCCCGCGTCGGGCTCTGTGCTGACAGCTCAGAGCATGGAGCCTGCTTTTGATTCTGTGTCCCTCTTTCTCTGCCCCTCCCCTGCTCATGATCTGCCTCTCTCTGTCTTTCAAAAATAAATAAATGTTAAAAAAAATTAAAAAAAAAAGAAAGACAAATGAACAGATAATTCCGATGTCGTATGGTAAGAGCAAATGATAGAGCCAATCCAGAGAATTGTGGGAGCACAGAATGGAGCAGTGGTTCTCAAAGTATGGGGGCCGTAGTAATCCCTGAGCTCACAGGGATCTGTAAGGTCAAATCTGTTTTCATAACTTAAGACATTATTTGCTTTTTTGCTGTCATTTGCTTACAAATATATGATGGAGTTTTCCAGAGGCAATATAACTTGTGATATCCCAATACATTGAATACAGAAGCAGAGATGAGAATCTAGCTGTCTTCTATTAAGTCAGACATTTAAGGAGATTTGCAGAAATATAAAGCAGTATTACTCTTTTCACTAAAAGTTTTGTTTTGATAAATATGGTTTTTAAAATTAAAATGTTTAAAATATTTTAAGTAAACATTTAATAGATCTTATTAATTTTTACATGGTAATTATTTTAAAATCCTCGTTTTTAACTTCATATTCAGCAAATATTGATTAAGTTAAATAAACGAGAGACTTTTGAGTACTTGATAATTAAAAAAAGTTTTTTAATACTTATTTTTGATAGAGAATCAGGATGTGAGTGGGGGAGAGCAGAGAGAGAGGGGGACACAGAATTTGAAGCAGGCTCCAAGGTCTGAGCTATCAGCACAGAGCCCAATGTGGGCTTGAACTCATGAACTGTTAGATCATGACCTGAGCCGAAGTCGGAAGCTCAGCTGACTGAGCCACACAGACGCCCCTTGATAATTTTATTTTTAAGATTTTATTTTTTTAAGTAATCTCTACACGTAATGAGAGGCTTGAACTTACAACCCTGAGGTCAAGAGTCACATGCTCCTCCGACTGAACCTGCCTGGTTTCCCTGAGTCCTTGATAATTTTTAAGAGTATGAAGGGGACCAAACCAAAAAGTTTGAGAACCACTGGAATAGAAAATTTTAAACTAGTCCTCAAGAGTAAGGTGGTCAAGGAAGGATTTACCCATAGGAGGCGATACCAGGGCTCAATTACAAGTTAGTTTAAGTAATTTCCAGCTGGGATGTAAAGTTGGAGGGAGTTGCAGAAGATAGGCAGGAAAAGGTGGATCACTGAATGTCTTATTTGTCAGATTGAGAAGTTTGTTCCTGCTCCTATAGTCATAAATAGTAAGTTTCTAAAATGTGTTCATTTCTATCCTTACATGTGAAGTACTCTAAAAAGCTGTTTTACTATATATGTGTTTTTAAATATAAAGAGATTATTAGAAGATTGTGGTTTTGATTTTGTGTGATTTGTTAAATTGGCTATCAGCATTTTATATATAAAAAAATATTCTGGACACTAGTTAGCATTGACAACATATTAGTAATTTGTGACTTCTGAGTCCTAGTATTACCTAAATGAAGTTTTGTATTTCCTATACAATGTAGGTTTCAAGCAACCATTGTCAGTGATACCACATTTTTGTAAATTGTTTTTAATATGCTAGTTATGGTTATAAGCTAATAGTGATAGAGATCTTCTGAACCAGGTGATTAAGTTGATAGGAAAACTCGGATCCTCATTCAGATAGAAGGCCAGTGAGAAAATATTAGCAAAGGATATATCTGATAAGGAATATATATAAAGAACCTTTTTACAACTCAATAATACAAATTTAAATACTCTAAAATTTGGCAAAGAGTTTGAATAAACATTTTTCTAAGGAGGTTATACAAATGGCTAAAAAGCACGAGTAATTGCTCAATATCATTAGTCATTAAGGAAATGCAAATCAAAACGTAAGAGATACCACATTTTACACTGCTAGGATGGCTATAATCAAAACATGGACGATAAAAAGTATTACCTGTAGAGTTAGAACCCTCATACATTGATGGTTGGATTGTGAAATAGTGTAGCCTTTTTGGAAAAATAGTTTGTCAGTTCCTCAAAAAATTAAATATAGAATTACCATATGACCCAGCAATTCTACTTGTAGGTATATACTCAAGAGAATTGAAACACGTGTCCATACCAAGACTTGTACATGAATGTGCAGAACAGCATTATTCATGTTAGCCAAAAAGTAGAAACAACCCAAACGCCCTTCAGCTGATGACTGCGTAATAATGTGCAGTTCATCCATACAGTGGAGCAGTATTCAGTCTTAAAAAGGAATGCAGTTCTGTTTATAGATGCTCCAACATGGATGAACCTTGGAAACAATGCTAAGTGAAAGAGGCCATTCACAAAGGTATCTAATGATTCCATTTATATAAAATGTCCAGAATAGGCACTACCATGGAGAATTATTTGAAATAATTTCAGACTTAGAGGAAGTTTAAAAATAATAAAGTTAAAGTTGTATGGATTAAAAGCTATCTTTCCTGGGTGTTTGGTGGCTCAGTCAGTGGAGCGTGCACCTCTTGATCCCTGGGTCATGAGTTCAAACCCCACCTTGGATGTGGAGATTACTTAAAAAATAAAATCTTAGGGGCCCCTGGGTGGCTCAGTGGGTTAAGTGTATGACTTGATTTTGGCTCAGGTCATGATCTCACAGTTTTGTGGGTTCTCACGTTGGGCTCGGCACTGAATAGAGCCTGTTTGGTCCCCCCCCCCCCCATCATGCTCTGTTTCTCTCAAAATAAACAAACCTTAAAAAAATCTTAAAATCTATCTTTCCTTCTTTTCCAGTGGATGAAACAAACATGTAAATAATAAATGAGAATTGTTAAGTACTAACAAGAATTATGAAGGTGATAAGGTTGCTTAAAATGCCATAGCTTAACTGTGGCAGTACACAGAAAGCCTCTTAGAAGAGGCAACTTTTGGTTGAGACATGAATGTTAGAACCATTCTAACCTACCCAGGTAGGTAACCTGGGGCAGAATATATATATATATGAAGCTGAAAGCACCGTAAGTATAAAAGCACAAAATAAGGAACAAATTATGGGAGGAACAGAAAGCAAACCAGTGTGGCTAAAGAGTAGTGAATGAGGAAGAGAATGGAAGATGAGGTCAGAGGTTGATAGATATCAGATCATATAGGGTCTCTGCAGGTTACAGGTACAACTCAGGTAGGGTTACAATGGGATGTTTTTGGAAGGTTTTAAGCAAGGAATTGGAGTTACCTGATTCATGGTCTGTGAAGTATGTTTTGGGTTGCTCTGGCACAGATGAATTGTAGAGAGGCTACAGTAGAGGCAGAGAGACTGATGAGGAGAGTGTTGGAGCAAAATAGCCAAGAAGTACTGATGATGACTTAGACAGGAACTGTGTCAGGAACAATGGAAATGTTGAGTTGGTTATGTTTTAGAGGTAGAGCCAGTTTTTTTTTGTTTGTTTTTGTTTGTGTCTGAGATGGTGCTTGGGGGGGGGGCAGAACAGGAGGATGTCAGTAGTTTACATTGCTGCATTGTGAAAATATTGAAAAGAATATAAATACCCAGAAACAGTGGTACATCCACACAGTGGAGTACAGTGCACTTGTAAGAAAAGGATGAGGAAGATCTTTGTGAACTGATAAAGTCATTTCCAGGGCATACTGTTAATGAAAAATGCAAAAGAATAACTATAATGTGTTAGCCTTTTATGTAAGAAAAGAGGGAAACAAGAATATAAATATGTTTTTGCACATTGGTGCCAAAATAAATACAAAAAGGGTAAGCCAGAAACTAATGAGATTGGTTTCCTACAGGGTTTGGGTGGAACCAGTGTGGAAAGGATGGAGGGGATGAGAATAGAAGTAGTAGGGATGGAGAGAGGGATGCTTTTGTGAGTGTATCTTTTTGTGTAATTCTGACTTTTAGAACCATATGAATGTTTAACATAATTAAAAATAAATACATAAAATCTATCTGGATAGAAAGAAAAAAGCCCAAGTGAAATAAAGACACAAACAAACGAACCTAATTGGATTTCTAATAAATAACAACCATACTGAAAGGGAGAATAAAAAACTAAACCAATTAACTACACAGAATTTTGACTATACACCCCAAGCTCAAAACAAAAAAATCTGTAAACAAATACTGAACTGTTGTTAGTAGAATTGTTTTTCACAGTGGTTTGAATTAAGAATTCCGTAACTACTTTATGTATTTTAGGATTGAATGTGTTTACCAGTATATTAAAGATAAAGAGTTAGACTTATCACTGTGGTAAAGGGAATTGTAGGGGCGCCCGGGTGGCTCAGTTGGCTAAGTGCCTGACTTCGGCTCAGGTCACGATCTCACAGTTTGTGGGCCCGAGCCCCGCGTCGGGCTCTGTGCTGACCGCTCAGAGCCTGGAGCCTGCTTCAGATTCTGTGTCTACCTCTTTCTCTACCCCTCCTCTGCTCTTACTCTGCCTCTCTTTCTCTCTCAAGAATAAATAAACATAAAAAAGTTAAAGGAATTGTAAATATGGATTGAATGATGTGGTATTGGATTGGAATTTGAGATATCAGTATGAATTACTAGTCTTTTTAGATAGACACAGAAATAAATATAAATGTGTGTATCCATGGATCAGTATACATCCATGTGTTTCCTAGTTCTGTCTACTGTTCCTTAACATTCTCTGATAGAAAATAGAAAGCTCTACTGAATTCCTGGATTTGGAGGACAGGTTCCTGGTTAACCAGAAGTTTTTAACAGGCATCTTCAAAATTTTTTTTCTTTCTAGTTCCTAGTTTTTACCATTATTTGATAAAATTTGGAAACCCATTCTAGATTATAGACACCTGCCATATGGTTCTTGGATATATATGAATAGTTGATTATTTTGTTCTCTACTTTCTTTTTATCAGGCCACTTGGGATAGCTCATATGGGAAAACTTGTATAAGTTAGTGTTTAAGACACAATGTGGAGAAATACCTGATCCCTTTAATCCTGTCTACCTTTTAGAAGATACTATATATCCTTATTTTTTGTTGTCATTGTATCATAATTTCTTAAAAAACAAAACATGAACAAAAGGTCATACAAATTTAGAACTCCATCAACTGTTTATTACCTTTTAATAGACACATTTTTAACATAGTTTTTATAACATTCTTAAAGTGATTGAGATAATGTTTTCAGTTGTTTTATATTAATCTAGGATATTAATAGATTTCAGTAAGGAAAAGTGTTATTGGAGTTGCTGTTCCTTCAAAGCAGGGACCAAATGAAGTAAAAATGCCTTTGGGACTAAGAGAACTTTAAGTGGGATTTCAGCCATGCTCACAATTTGTGTACATGTGTAATTTCTTTAATTCGGTCAGTGAACACTTTTGATTACCTGCCATTTGTAAAGGCACTTTGCTGAGTATTTGGGTTATAAATATGAGTATGACTGTTTCCTTTTCCTGAAGGATCCACAGTCCAGAAGGGAAGATTAGCAAACTACTATTTGTAATGCACTGTGATAAATGAGATACACACAGGTCACAGCAGGATCCCATGGATGGGAGTGAGTCTTGGGGGGAATAGGAAAGGCTCTAGAGAACAAGTCACCTTAATTGGTGTAGGTGCATAGGAGTTGGCCTAATGGTCAGGGTGCTGAAATGAGCAGCATTTGCATAGATACCATACTATTTTGCATTTTAGGTAAATGAGAGGTGGATGATAAATTCATTAAGGAGGATAATTCAGGATATGGGTTATCTCATTGTTTTAGTTTAAGGAGGAGATATTATTGGTTGGCAAACTCTGGATGCCTTCTTTTTGTAGCTTCCCTTATTTGTTAGACCATAACTTGGTTGTTAGTGTGAATTGCTGGTGAATAGAAAAGTCTAACCTGTGGACTCAGAGACAAGAATGAGAATCGTTAGGTGAGGCTTTTGTTCTGAAGAGACTGGAGAAATAATATACATGTATATATACATATATACACACATGCATATATATATACATAATATCAAAACTACTAAGGGAGAAGAGGTTGACCCTGAACCTCAGAGAAGGAAAATAGAATTATAGAGAAAATATCTTTTCTCCAGAAGACTAGTGTTAGAGATCTTGGGTTGATGACTTAAGCCAAATGGCCGTGGTCACACTACAGACTTCAGTGAGATAGATGAGCATTGCTGGGGTCTTGGTTATAGATGATAAAAAAAAAAAAAAAAAGTTCCTGTCACCATGTGTGTATATTGATAGTATCCAGACCCTATTTTGGCTTATCAGTTTACTGATCTATTTAGTAGTAATGGATTCCCACGGGATTGAAAACTTTTAAACATAAAAAAGTTAAACAATGTAAACCTTTCCACCCCTAGCCTTCAGCCACCCTGTTCCTGTTCCCTCATTCCTCCAGCATACTTACCCCACCCAGGAAACTATTTATTAGTTTATGTATCCTTCTAGAGTTCCTTTATATTAATAAAAACACAGATTCTTACTTCTTTCTGTCTTTACCCTGCCAAACCCACCAATTCCAAAGCCAACATTTTATACTTATTGTTTCACAAATTGGTCTTCCCACTCTTCCCTTTACACACTGTGTTTCTTACTTAACAATGGAAATCTTCATAGATCTTTTCAAAGAGTATGTACAGTTTTGTTTTGTTTTTTAATTTGTATGGTTTCCTTTTGGATCATTTATTTAGCCAGTTCTCTCTTGATAGACATTTTGAGTTGTTCTAGTTTTTTATTATTGTAACAGTGTTGCAGTGAATTACCTTTGTATATGTCATTTTGTCCATGAGCAAGTATATAATTAATGGAATAAAAATTCAGATGTTATATTGCTAATCAAAGGCCATATATCTTTGTAATTTTGATAGATATTGCCAAATTGCCCTTATGTTTAGACTCAGACTTTCCCACTGATTATAAGGGATTATAAGAAATGTGTATTTTTCCCCACCAAGCTTTATTGAGATTTCATTGACATACAACATTATATAAGTTTAAGGTGTACAATGTGATGATTTGACATATGTGTATATTGCAAAATATTTACCACTGTAATGCTAGTTACTACATCTTTCACATAATTCACATAATTACCATTTTGTTATGGTGGATAATGTACATTTCTTCACAGCCTTGCCAGGAAAGTACCTTGGCAAACAGGGAGTTTTGCTAAACTGATAGATGGAAAATGGTGTTTCAGGGTAGTTTGTTTTATTTCTCTCTCTTTCTCTACTTATTTTTAAGTAAGCTCTATGCCCAATGTGGGACTCGAAGTTAGGATACTGAGATTAAGAGTTATGGACTCTGCTAATTTAGCCAGCCAGATGCCCTTCAGTGTAGCTTTAATTTGCATTTTTCTTTTTTTTCAATGTGTGTGTGTGAGAGAGAGAGAGAGAGAGAGAGAGAGAGCGAGCAAGCACAAGCAAGCAGGGGAGGGGCAGAGAGTGCGAGGAACAGGGAATCCAGAGCACGCCCCTTGCTGATTGCTGAGAGCCTGATGCAGGGCTCTAAATCACAAACCATGACATCATGATCTGAGCCAAAGTAGGACATGTAACCGACTGAGCCACCCAGGTGCCCTAATTTGCATTTTTCTAATGAGTGAGATTAAGAGTCTGTTCATATTAAGGCTTCTTTTTTAAGTTTATTTATTTTGAGAGAGCGTGTTCATACATGCATGCGGGGGAGAGGGTGGAGAGAGAGAGAGTGAGAGAGAGAGAATCCCATATAGGTTCCATGCTCAGTGCAGAGCCTGATCCGGGGCTCAAACTCACAGACCCGTGAGATCATGACTTGAGCCAAAACCAAAAGTCAGACCAACTGAGCCACCCAGGCACCTCCGCTATTAAGCCTTAAATTTTTTTTTCCTGTGAGCTTTCCTTAACTATTTCATTATTTTTATTTTATTTTTTGTAGTTTTTTAAACATTTATTTTTGAGAGACACAGAGAGAGCATGAGTGGGACAGGAGCAGAGAGAAGGAGACACAGCATCCAAAGCAGTTTCCAGGTTCGGGGCGCCTGGGTGGCTCAGTCGGTTGGGCGTCTGGCTTCGGCTCAGGTCATGATCTCACAGTTCGTGGGTTCGAGCCCCGCGCCGGGCTCTGTGCTGACAGCTCAGAGCCTGGAGCCTGTCTTCAGATTCTGTGTCTCCCTCTCTCTCTGACCCTCCCCTGCTCGCGCTGTCTCTCTCTGTCTCTCAAAAATAAATAAAAAAACATAAAAAAAAAAGAATTAAAAAAAAAAAAAAGCAGTTTCCAGGTTCTGAGCAAGCTGTCAGCACAGAGCCCGAAGCGGGGCTTGAACTCATGAATCATAAAATCATGACCTGAGGCAAAGTTGGAAGTTTAACCAACTGAGCCATCCAGGCACCCCTCATGATTTCTTTTGTAAGTAGGCTTCACATCCAGCGTGGAGTCCAAGGCAGGGTTTGAACTCATGACCCTGAAATCAAGACCTGAGCTGAGATCAAGTGTCAGATGCTTAACTGCCTGAGCTACTCAGATGCCCTTTTCATGGGGTTTTGAAGCAGAAATAATATTATTCCAATTTATACTTTTTTTCTTTCCTAATTCAAGTATAACATATGCGCAACAATCCTAAGGGTATAGTGAGATAGATTTTTATAAGCCTCTGACACTCCTTCTGAGGTTTTTAATTATTATTTTTTTTTACGTTTTCTTTATTTAAAGTAATCTCTGCATCCACCCCACGTGGGGCTTGAACTCCTGACCCCGAGAGTAAGAATGGCATGCTTTTCCAACTGAGGCAGTGAGGCACCCTGGTTTTGGTGATCTTTTACCAGAAGGTATCGACAGAGATTTCAGACCACAGCCAGGATATTTATTTTCTTCAAATGGTCCTTACATGGTTTGTGTACTAATATATTAAAGTTGTAATTGTCTTATTAGGCTGGAATCAAGTTCACATGAACTGACAGTGACCTGTAGGTGATACCTGCTACCTGAGAGTGACTGTAATATGTATTTTTATATAAGAGGTGTTACAAAGTGAAAAAAACTTTGCTTTACCTTAAAATTGATGAAATGTGTTAGATGATGGCAGATTGTTTTCCTAAGACATTATATTAATTTACACTGTCACTAGGGAAGTGAAATATTTTGGCTCTTCTCCATTTTCATAAGCAGTTCATACTGTCAGCCCTTTTTGTCAGTCTGGCAGATGTGAAATAGTGGTACGCTGTGTTTTTTTCTCCATTTAACTTTTTTCAATGGAGTATAACACATAAAAGTCAAAAAAGTCATTATGACTTATCACAAAGTAAAAGCAGATCCTTGTGACCATCACCAAGAAGTGTAAGTGTAGCATTGCCAGCAATCTAGAAACCCTCCTTAGGTGCACTGATCCTCTCACCATCCCCCACCAACCGTAACTAGTGCTTCCTTCTTTCCCAGAGGTAATCGCTGTTCTGACAGCTAACACCATAGATTAGTTCTGCTTGTTTTTGAACATTGTATACCTGGAATCATGCAGTGGAGTGCCTTTGTGTCTGGTCTTCTTTTCAGCAATATGCTTATTAGATTTATCCATGTTATATGTAGCTAAGTGTAGCTTAATAATAAGATGGACAAAGCTATATATATATTTTCTCATTCTTAGGATGTGTGAAAGAGTGGTTCCTATTATTTGTGTGCGTTTGAGGCATACTTCTGTTTTTATTTTTTTGAGGGATTTGCAAATTGTATTTGTTGCTGACATATCTTTTTGTAATTCACATATTCACATCTAAATTAATTAAAAACATGTATGTGTGGTATTTGAATTTTTCTGAATTATTTATTTTATGGTATGTGATAGATTTCTGTGGTTCAGAAATAAAAAGGATAAAAAGATAAACAGTCTCCCACCTCTATTCCCAGCTGTATGTGACCAGTTCATATCCACCCCTAACATCTAACCCCTAACCCCTAACGTCTCGCTCTGGCTAGGAAACCAGTATTACTAGTTTCTTGTGTGATCTTTCATTGTCTCTTATGCATATAAACAAATATGAATATAGATTTTTTAAGTTGATTTATTTATTTAAAGAGAGCGAGCAGAGGGGGGACAGTGAGACAGAAAGAAAGAGAATCCCAAGCAGGATCTGTGCTGTCAGCGCAGAGCCAGATGTGGGGTTCAAACTTACGAACCATGAGATCATGACCTGCACTGAAACCAAGAGTTGGATGCCCAGCCGATTGAGCCACTTAGGTGCCCCTGAATGTAGATTTTTATTTCTTTCTATTTTTATCCCTCTACCAAAAGCACATTATAGTAACTACCCTGTACTTTATTATTAATTTTTTGCTTAATACATTGCATATTTTTAAGTTTATTTATTTTGAGCGAGAGTGTGAGTGGGAAAGGGGCAGAGAGAGAGAGGGAGAGAGAGACAATCCTAAGCAGGCTTTGTGCTGTCAGCACAGAGCCCGACACAGGGCTCAAACCCACGAACCGTGAGATCATGACCTGAGCCAAAACCAAGAGTCAGATGCTTAACCGACTCTGCCATCCAGACGCCCCGAACATCTTGCATATTTTTATATCAGTTCATTTTTATAAAGCTCTAAAGTATTCATTTTCATTGCAATATAGTATTCTATTGTGATCATATAGTTTATTCATTGCATTTTGGGTTTACAGTTTTTGGCTATTTTTAATAATGCTGCTGTGAACATTCTAGTAAATATCTTTTGATGAAATGTGTGCACATTTCTTTTGGATGTATGTCTAGGGTGGAATTCCCATGTCATAAGGTATGTGAATTTCCATCGCTCCATATCCTCAGCAAGCCTGGGTATTCTGAGTTTCTTTAAATTTTACCTATTTTGGTGGGTACACAGTGTTATCTTATTGTGGTTTTAAGTTTTATTTTTATTCTCTAATGAGAATATCCATTTTTTTCCTATGCTTATTGGCTATATTGGTTTTTTGAAAAACTTAAAAAAAAACCCAGAATATATATATACACACCCACACACACACCCACACACATATATATGTATATGTATATACACACACACACACACATATATATAATGTCCATTTGTTAGAAAGAAAGAAAAACTCCTATAGTAGCAGTCTTAATCTGGTTCTTTCTTGGGTATCAAGGAATATTTTGACCATTCTAATTGCATTTTGTAAAACAACAACAAAAACAACAAAAGTAGAGGATGCAACTATGTGGATGGAACTAGAGGGTATTATGCTAAGCGAAATTAGAGAAAGACAAACATCATATGACTTCACTCAAATGAGGACTTTAAGATACAAAACAGGTGAACATAAGGGAGAGGAAGCAAAAATAATATAAAAACAGGGAGGGGGACAAAAATATAAGAGACTCTTAAATATGGAGAACAAACAGAGGGTTACTGGAGGGATTGTGGGGGGGAATGGGCTAAATGGGTAAGAGACATCAAGGAATCTACTCTTGAAATCATTGTTGCACTATATGCTAAGTGACTTGGATGTAAATTAAAAAATAAAGTAGAGGAAATTATGTTCCTTTGATGTAGGGCTAGGACTTTGTGGTAGTATATGAGGAGTACTCCGAATTCAATAGGAAGAGGGGGAAGAGGAGAGAGATGAATGTGTACCATGAAGTGATTTCGAATTTACGTGGTTTTGCTTGCTTATTTGTGGGTGAAGATTGGGAGTTGAAATCATTGTTACTTAATCAGTTTAGCCGGCTGCTAAATTACAATATAACTCACATGATTGAAGCATAGTGTTGATTTTGCTTTTGTAGAAAAGTACTTTAAAAAATTTTTTTAAAAATTTATTAGAGAGTGCACACACATGAGCACGAATGGGGAGGGGCAGAGAGAGAAAGAGAGAGAGAGAGAATTCCAAACACGCCCTGCATGGACAGTGCAGAGCCGCACTCAGGGCTTGGACCCACGAACCATGAGATCATGACCTGAGCTGAAGTCAAGAGTCAGACACTTAAGTGACTAAGCCACCCAGGCACCGGAAAAGTACTTTTACTTGAACAAGGACTAGAGGGAGAATCTGTATAGGGGTTTTGATTTGGTCATAGTCTGTTGTTAGTGATCAGGTAAACTTTTGAAATCTGCCCTTCCCGCCTGACTTTTTTTTTTTTTTTTTGTGGTCCCTCTTAAACAGGATTTTATTTTTTTATGTTTTTTAAAAATAAATTTATTTTCAAATTGGCTTACATACAACACCCAGCGCTTATCCCAACAAGTGCCCTCATCAGTGCCCATCACCCACTTTCCCCTCTCCCCCACCCCCACCTTCAGTTTGTTCTCTGTATTTAAGAGTCTCTTGTGGTTTGTTTCCCTCCCTTTCTGTTTGTAACTATTTTCTTCCTCTTCCCTTCCCCCATGGTCTTCAGTTAAGTTTCTCAAGATCCACATATGAGTGAAAACATACGTATCTGTCCTTCTCTGACTTACTTGCTTCACTCAGCATAATACTTTGCAGTTCCATCCACGTTGCTGCAAATGGCATGATTTCATTCTTTCTCATTGCCAAGTAGTATTCCATTGTATATAAACCACATCTTCTTTATCCATTCATCAGTTGATGGACATTTAGGCTCTTTCCATGACTTGGCTATTGTTGAAGGTGCCGCTGTGAACATTGGGGTACATGTGCCCCTATTCATTAGCACTCCTGTATCCCTTGGATAAATTGCTAGCAGTGCTATTGCTGGGTCGTAGGGTAGTTCTATTTTTAATTTTTTCAGGAACCTCCACACTGTTTTCCAGAGTGGCTGGACCAGTTTTCATTCCCACCAGCAGTGCAAGAGGGTTCCTGTTTCTCCTCATCGTTGGCAGCATCTGTAGTTTCCTGAGTTGTTCATTTAGCCACTCTGACTGGTGCGACCCGGCTGTCCTTTTAAAGTTTAAGGGATATTTATTGTTTGTCCAGGATTTTTTCCCTTCTTTTCACAATAAAGTTGTGAGAGTGAATCTTCATGTGTAAGGTTATGAATGTCGTTTTTTACCTAAAGCTTTACTAGGAATTTTAAGAATAAATTTTTTTGAATTTGTTTGAATAAATCAGAGTAATTTTGTTGACTGTTCAAGAAGAGTAAGCAGTATACTTACATTCATTATTAGCTTATATTGTGTCAAACCGATTATTTAAAAATTTTTTTTAACATTTATTCATTTTTGATTGAGACAGAGTATGAGCAGGGGAGGGGCAGAGAGAGAGGGAAACAGACTCTAAAGCAGGCTCCATCCAAGCTCTGAGCTGTCAGCTCAGAGCCCGATGAACCATGAGATCATGACTCCAGCCGAAGTCGGACGCTTAACCAACTAAGCCACCTAGGTGCCCCTCAAGTTGTTTTTTTTTTTTTTTTTGGTGGCATTTGATACATATCTTTTTTCACATTTTCAAAAGACATCATTTTTTAGGGCAGTTTTAGGTTCACAGTAAAATTGAGTAGGAAGTACAGAGAGTTCTCATATATCCCTGCCCCCACATGCATAGCTTCCCTATAAACATCCTGCACTAGCAAATTGGTTTTTTGTTTTTGTTTTTTTGCAAATTGGTTTTTTTTTGAGTTGATTGATTCCCTTACTTTTGGAAAAGTAAGCAGTTTGATATATTTTGACATTGTTCTAAAGTTTGTTTTATAACATTCTTCTCATTTTAAAAAGAATCTTATGGACCTTATTACAAAAACAAAGAAACCAAGACTAGGATTCAATTACTTGCTTCCTAACAATTTTATTTTGAAGATACAAAATGAGAAAGATTTTCAACCTTTGGAGTAACAAGTCTGCTCTCCTTTGATTCCTACTAATTTTATGAAACTTGAAGATTTTTCCCCCTTTTAAATATTTAAATGTAAAATGTTCTCATCAGATGCTTGGAACTTTTATTAAAATTTCTGACTTGAAGTATTACTGACAAGACGTAAATAGTTCCAAACTTTGTGTTCTAATCCAATTTGAGTAGGTTTGCCCAGAAGTGAATTAAATGATGTGATTAGGATGCTGCTATCAATTAAGGTCATAAAGTCCTTTAAGATTTTATTAGTGAGGAATGGGACATAATGGCTGAGAGGAGAGGCCTGTGAGCCCACTGATCATTGGAAAGCACCCATGGTTTTGGACTCATGGGAAGGCAAAGCTGTAAAACTTTTGAAGACTATAGGATTTTCTCAATGAGACAGAAGGATCAACTTAAAAAAGATGGAGAGTTTTGACCACATTAAAATTAATGTTCACCTAAAGACTCCATAAAGAAAATGAAAAGATAAATTAAACTTAGAAAAAATTATTGCAAACTTGGAAAAAAATAATTGTCATGTATATAATAGAGAATTAGTGTCCTAAACAGGGCTACCTTCGTGGATATACAATCTGTTCAGTCACACAGGGCCTCACAGTTATTTTAATACTAAATTATCACTGTCTTAAAATTCATAATTTTTGAATAATGGCCCTGCTTTTTAGTTTTGTGCTGGACCCTGCGAATTATGTAACTAAGCCTGGTCCTGAATATAAAAGCCACTAACTAATAAGAACCGCCCCCCCCTCCGCCATAGCCAAAAACTATGAAGAAAGGAATGCAGAAAGGAAAATAGATACTTAATAAACATTTGAAGGGCACCTGGGTGACTCGGTCAGTTAAGGGTCTGACTCTTGATTTTGGCTCAGGTCATGACCTCACGGTTTCATGAGTTAAAGTCCCACATTGGGCTCTGTGCTGACAGCCCAGAGCCTGCTTGGGATTCTCTCTCCTTTCTCTCTGCCCCTCCCCTCCTCATGCTGTCTCTCTGTCTCTCAAAGATAAATAAAACAAAACAAAACAAAAAAATGTAAAACACGTGAATAGGTCTTCAGTCTCATCAAGTAATACAAACTGAAATCACAGTAAGGTTGTATATGTTCTGTATTGCCACCAATTAAGAAATCTGACTTTACCAACTATTGGCAAGGGGTGTGTCATCAGTTTACATACTATTGGTGAGTTGGTAGAGTGAGTTGGAAGACAATTCGGTGTTTGAGTAAAGTTGGGAATTTCCATGTCCTTTAACCCACTAATTCCATTTCTAGGTTTAAAGCATTACCCTAAAGAAATTCTTGTTCATTTGCACCTGGAGACTTGTGTAATAATGTTGATAAAAGCAAAAAACTGTAAATCATCCAAATGCCTGAAAACAGAATGGATAAATATATTGTAGCATATTTATGCAATGGAATACTGTAGAGTAATTAAAAAGTAACACGGATAAAGCTTAGAAAAATATTTGAGTGACAAAATTCAAGTCCCTGAAGATTCCATACAGCATATGAACTTATCAAGCTGAAAAAGGGAGCCAGGGACACAGATCTAAACAAAACATTGTTTAGGGATATATACATATATGACAAACTTATTTTTTAAAGCATAATGGAATAATTATTCAAGATAAAGGTGGGGATGAGAGGAGTATGTATGTAGATATAATGTTATTACTGTTCTGTGGGATGGTGATTTACAGTGTTCATCTTATGGTTGCTTGCATGCATCTTTCCATATATATATATATTTTTTTTCTTTTGGAGGGCAGTACCATTTTATTTAGTGTTATAGAAATTTTAGGTTACTTCTTAAAAACGAAACCAAAGAAATTAAAAATTCCCGAAGTAACAAGGCAGGAAATAGTTTTATAATACAAAAACGCGGTGTGATCCTTCAGTCGGAGGGAGGAAGAGGTCAAGTTAGTAGTTCACATAGTAGATACTGAGAAACCAGAGTTGATGTTTATGTGACTAGTAGGAGTTTAAGTTCTCCACCTAAGGCACTTAATCTTTCAGCCTTGAGGGATCGTTAATTAGTAGTTCTCAGAAAGAAAATAAAAAAGTCAATTGGGAAAAAGAACCCAGGGAGGAAAGGTCCTGCCTAATTTAACGTCAAGTTGCCTCTGGCCTTCAACACAGCATGTAGCTAAGTGTCGTGGATCTTCCCTCCCATCTGCCCTTTTGAGCTCCAGCTGTTAGCAAAGCTGGAAACTGCACATGTACGATTATGTCAGATATTAAAAGAGAAAAGGGAAAAATGAAATAAGCTATCGATAGCTGGCAGCTTATGACATAGATCGAGGGATAGGTTGAGTGTAAAAAGAAAGAAAGTTAGCATGTTACAGAAACAAGGTTTCAAGAAAGGTGATCTAAATTAGAGAATTTAGATAGTCGTATAGGATGTCCACTTTGTCTCTAATTAGGATTTCATGTGTTTTTTAATATTCTTTCCCATATTTAAAAATAGAGTTATAAACCATCAAATGTCATACAAATAATAAGATTTATTTTACTTTATTTCATTTTTTTTTCAAAGTTTATCCATTTTATTTTGAGAGAGAGCATGCATGCAGGCATGCAAGAGTGTGGGAGGAGCAGAGAGAGAGAGAGAGAGAGAGAGAGAGAGAGAGGGGTGGAGAGAGAGAATCCCAAGGAGGCCCTGCACTGTCAGCACAAAGCCTGACTTGGGGCTCGATCCCTGAACCAAGGGAACATAACCAGAGCTGAGCCATCCAGGCACCCCTATTTTATCATTTCATTTCTTCTTATTTATTTATTTAATGATCTTTGTTTTTGAGAGAGAGAGGGAGTGCTAGCAGGGCAGAGGCAGAGGATCTGAAGCAGGCTACGTGCTGACCGCAGAGAGCCCAGTGAGGGGCCTGAACCTGCAAACCATGAGATCGTAACCTGAGCCAAAGTTGGATGCTTAACTGAGCCACCCAGGCGCCCCACATTCACTTTTATTTTTTTTTAAAGTGGATGGATTTCTTTTTGTTTTTTAATGTTTATTTATTTATATTATTTTTTAATGTTTATTTTTGAGAGGAAAAGAGCATGTGCAGGGAAAGGGCAGAGAGGGAGGGAGAGAGAGAATCCCAAGCAGGCTCCGCATTGTTAGCACAGAGCCCAGTTAGGGGTTCCATCTCACAAACCGTGAGATCATCACCTGAGGTAAATCAAGAGTCAGGTACTTAGGAACTTAACTGACTGAGCCACTCAGGTGCTCCAAAATTTATGTTATTTTTAATTTAGCTCATTTAGGTGTTAATACCTTTTATCTTCACCTTTTTTTTTGTAGTGTATCTTCTAATTTGAAAGTCTTCCATGAAAACTTCACTTTAAAAACATAAGTAATGCTATCATCTGTTATCCTAAAAGACTGAAATGGGGGCTATCAATTTGAGGTAAGTGTCCAATTTTGTACCTTTACTTACATTAATTTTCCAGAGTTTAACTATGGAAGGAAGATGTAAATATTGTTTAGATTCTAAATCTTTTAGTTAATCTGTATGTTGGGGGTTGGGTAGAAATCCTAGGCTTTGTGTTTTCTTTTTTCCCCTAGTCTTTGTTTTAAAATAGTCTGATATTTGGGATTATGTTTACCCCATAGTTAACAGCGCTTCATGAAGGAGAGAGGTGGGATCAGTATTGTTGAAAGCTTTTCTAGAGAGGTTCATTGAAAACTGAAGCTCTTTTGGAGGTGGCAGTTAGGTCACTGCTGGACGGTAGGGACCACTTCAGGACAGTGTTTGTGGCTGAAAATAAGCTTGCCATAGAATAAAGAGTGAAGAGGAGGTGATAAAGTGGATATTTCAGCTCTAATTCATTTATTAAATCCATATGTAGTGTGTATTTAGGATGCAGTGGTCATTTTCCTAAGTACTGGAATGATAGTTAGCATGACCATATATCCTGATTTAAGCCTCTTGTAGATCAATTAATACCTGTATTTTCTTTTATCCCCATGACTTGTTTATTTATTTGAGAGAGAAAGAGAGAGAGAGAACATGTGTGTGTGCTAGTGGGGGGAGAGGGGCAGAGAGAGAGAGAGAGAGAGAGAGAGAGAGAGAGAGAAAGAGAGAAAATCTGAAGCAGGCTCCACACTCAGCATGGAGGCTGAAGAAGGGCTTAGTCCCACAACCCTGGGATCATGACCTGAGCCGAAATCAAGTTGGATGCTCTGGGAACCTGCGTGCCTCAGTCAGTAAAGCATCCATCTTCGGCTCAGCTCATGATCTCGCAATTCTTGAGTTTAAGCCCCGCATCAGGCTTTCTGCTTGTCAGTATGTAGCCTGCTTTGGATCATCTGTCTCCCTTTCTTTCTGCCCCTCCCCTGCTCTCTGTCTCTGTCTCTCTCTCTCAAAAATAAAATAAACATTTTAAAAAAAAGGGGGGGCCTCCTGGGTGGCTCAGTCAGTTAATCATTTAACTCTTGGTTTTGGCTCAGTTCTTGATCTCACGGTTTGTGAGTTCGAACTCTGCATTTTGGAGCCTGCTTGAGATTCTCTCCCTTTCTCTCTACTCCTCCCCATCTCAAGAGTGTATGCACTTGCATTGTGCCCAGGCTCTCTCTCCCTCTCTCAAAATAAACAAACATTAAAAAAAGAGAAGATTTAATGTTTATTTATTTATTTTGAGAGAGGGAGAGAAAATCCCATCCAGACTCTGCACTGTCAGCATAGAGCCCCATGCAGGGCTGGAGGAGATCATGACCTGACCTGAAATCAAGAGTCACATGCTTAACAGACTGAGCTACCCAGGAGCCCCAACAAAGTTGTGTTCTAGTTAAATTTTAATGAGCGAGCCTCACAGGAATTAAAATTCTGGAGGTTTAAAAAGAATGTATTGCCAGAAACTTACGGTTACTATGTCTGTGTAACTTGCTTATGATAACAAATGTACTAATAAGTACTTTTGCTTGGCTCAGGAGAAAGCTATGTGTTTTGATTAGTAGGCAGGAATAACTATTTCCCAGGATAGGACAAGATGATTAAGTGAGCTAGAATGATTTTTTATTTAATGTTTATTTTTGAGAGAGATAGAGAGACAGCACAAGCTGGGATAGGGGCAGAGAGAGAGGGGGACAGAGGATTTGAAGTGGGCTCTGTGCTGAGAGCAGAGAACTTGATGCGGGGCTCCAGTTCCCGAACTGTGAGGCCATGACCTGAGCCAAATTCAGACGCTTAACTCCCTAAGCCACCCAGGTGCCCCTACAATGATTTTTTCCCCCAAAGAGTACACTTGTTAACCTTTGAGATTGGAAGTTTTATAAGGAGGTAGAGAAATATTCCTCTTGCTGTTGACTAACACATTGTGTGACAGTTCAGAAAAGATAGTCTCTGTTCAGATGCGTAAATAGACCAATAAGAATTATTAACGGAAAGAATATTGATGGGATTATAGCTCCTTCAGAGCTTTTTGAAACTTTGCACCTTGATTGTAATTGTCATTAAGATTTGAAAAATTTGAAATAGATCATATTCATTGTCTTCACTATTATGCTTTTTGTTGGTAAATGACATGTTTTAATTTCAAAAAGCTTACTTTAGAAGCCTCTTACCATGTAACATGAACACCTAATAAACTGAGTGTTTTAAACTTGTGTTCTGGTCTTTACTAGTTCCCCTTCTCCAGTTCTTGTCTTTGCCTCAGGGTTCTTTTTCTTCAATGTGTATTGAGTGTTTACGCAGTTATAGAAAATGTTCATAAAGATCATATTGTTGAGTGCCTACTGCTTCTGGTCCTTTGATAACATGGTTTTTGCTTTTACTCAGAGAATAACTGTGGTCAGATTGTCATATAGTCTACCATAGACAGTAAGGATATTGTGAAGGAAATTCTGGCTATCTGTGTAGCATGACCTTTCAAAACTGTTTTCTTTGCTGCAAGCATCTCACTTAGCCTTTTGACTGCCACACGACAGAGGAAGTAGTATATAAGGGGCAGTATAAATGGCTGCCTTGTTGATCTCAATACAGTTTTCCAAGATGAGAGCATGCTAAACAGTCACATATGTTGTTAAATATCATTGTTTATGTGGAAGATTAACAAGTTTCATGCATAATATATAGAGTACATTTTAAGTATAATTTTATAAAAATTCGTAATAGAGTTGAAATAGAAAATAATTTATGTTACTTTTAAAAAGGTTGTTAATTTTTGGGGTGCATAGGTGACTCGGTTAAGTGTCCGACATCAGTTCAGATGATGATCTCACGATTCGTGAATTTGAGCCCCACCTCAGGCTCTGTGCTGACAGCTCAGAGCCTGGAGCCTGCTTGCGATTCTGTGTCTCCCTCTCTCTCTGCCCCTCTCCACTCTCATGCTTGCTCTCTCTCTCTCTCAAAAATAAATAAACAAAAAAAATGTTAAAAAGATTGTTAATTTTTTATTCAAAGTTTTAAGAATTATTATAATGATTTGAGATTATTATATACAGCCCATGATGACAAATCCACTATTTTGGTAGGCAGATATTTATTTTTAAACTTAAAAAATTTTTCTTTTTAATGTTTATTTATTTTGGGAGAGAGACAGAGAGAGAGAGAGGGAGACACAGAATCTGAAGCAGGGTCCAGCCTCTGAGCTGTCAGCACAGAGTCTGACGTAGGGCTTAAATTCATAAACCGTGAGATCATGACCTGAGCCAAAGATGGACGCTTAACCACGTGAGCCACCCAGGTGTCCTTTTTTTTAAACTTAAAAAAAAGGTTGTTTATTTTTGAGACAGAGACAGAGTGCAAGCAGGGGAGGGGCAGAGAAAGACGGAGGCACAGAACCCGAAGCAGGCTCCAGGCTCCGAGCCGGCAGCACAGAGCCCAACATGGGGCTTGAACTCAGGAACCGTGAAATCATGACCTGAGCTGAAATCAGATGTTTAACTGACTGAGTCACCCAGGTGCCCCAGTGGGTGGATATTTTTAAAGCAACTTTAGAGGTACCTTTCTACTGTTCCTGAGCAGCCAAGAGAGTCGTCTTTAAAACTGTAAAGGGGCTGGGGCACCTGGGTGGCTCAGTTGGTTAAGTGTCCAACTTTGGCTCAGGTCATGATCTCATGGTTCATGGGTTCAAGCCCCGCATCAGGCGCTCTACTGTCAGCGTGGAGCCTGCTTCAGATCCTCTGTCCCCTTCTCTCTTGCTGCCTCTCTTTCATTCATACTCTCTCAAAAATAAACATTAAAAAAGAAAAAAATGTGAAGGGGCTATAGAATTGTTGAATTACTATGTTGAATATGTGAAACTAATATAACATTGTATGTCAACTATATTTCAATTGAAAAACAAAAGAAGGGGAGCGTGGATGGCTCAGTCAGTTAAACATCCGACTTCAGCTCAGGTCATGACCTTGCAGTTTGTTGGTTCAAGCCCCGCATCAAGCTCTGCGCTGATACCTGAGAGCCTGGAACCTACTTCAGATTCTGTGTCTCCCGCTCTCTCTGCCCCTCCCCCACTCAGGCTCTGTCTCTGTCTCTCAAGAAGAAATAAACAATAACAAAACAAAACAAAATGCTGTGAAAGGGCCTAGGGGACATGAATAAACACCAGCCTGATTTTAAACTTTAATTTTATTTGCAGCTAGTAGCTTAACTCTGTAATGTTTGTATTTATTTATTTGTCATTGAGCAGATGGTTACTGATGTCTTGTATCAGGCACTGTACAGAACCTGAAAGATAAAAGATCCTGTCCCTGTTGTTCAGGAACTCACTATCTAGATATTAGCAAGGGTAGTAGGAATAAAGTTTAGCAGAATCATAACTCTTTGCCCTAGGTGCTGATGTCTGTTCCCTCCCAGAATCTAGACAAAGGTTATAAGGGGAAGCAGTAAGGACATGAGGATCGTCAAGATTCATTGGTTGTAGCAGTGCTGGAAGACAGGCAACTGCAGGTGAGAGGAAAAGTGTGGAACTTGACTTGAAAGTCACAGAGCAAAATGGGGAATGAGTTCCCATCAAATGGATTCTCCATGCCTGGTGTTGCCTAGGAGGCTTACATATATTAGTGCTCTTAATCCATTAAAAAAAAAAAGTGTGAAATTTAGCATATATACAGAAGAGCACATGAAAACTTAAATTTAGAATTTGAAGAACAATAAAAAAATAAAACCTCTGCATAACAGCCAGGTCAGTCCTATGTGCATTATTCTATTTTTTTTCTTCTTCTCCTTAAGCTATTCTTAGTCAAATATTTTGTTATTTCCTGGTTTTCCTCTGTAGCTTTACCATCTATGATTTATATCTCTGAACAATATTTAACTTTGTATTTATACTTAAGTAAATGAAATCATATTGTGCATATTCATTTTTTCTCCTGACATTGTTCATAAGGTTCATTCATAGTCGTATGTATAGCTATATTTTGTTAATTTTCCATTTTGTAAAATATTCGGTACAACTTACTGATCCATCCTATTAATGTACATTTAGGTTGTGTCTAGTTTTCAGATACTATGAAAAATTCCATTTTTAACATTCATGTGCATGTGACATCATAGGTTAAGAGTTTTTCAAGGATATATACCTAGTAATGGAATTTTTAAAAATATAATTTATTGCCAAATTGGTTTCCATACAACACTCAATTGCTCATTTCAACAAGTGCCCTCCTCAATGCCCATCACTCACTTTCCCCTTTTCCCCAACCCCCATCAACCCTCAGTTTGTTCTTTATATTTAGGAGTCTCTTATGGTTTGTCTCCCTCCCTCTCTGTAACTTTTTTCCCCTTCTCCTCCCCCATGGTCTTCTGTTAAGTTTCTCAAGATCCACATATGACTGAAAACATATGGTATCTGTCTTTCTCTGACTTATTTCACCTAGCATAATATCTTCCAGTTCCATCCACGTTGCTGCAAATGGCATGATTTCATTCTTTCTCATTGCCAAGTAGTATTCCATTGTATATATAAACCACATCTTCTTTATCCGTTCATCAGTTGATGGACATTTAGGCTCTTTCCATGATTTGGCTATTGTTGAAGGTGCTTCTATGAACATTGGGGTACATGTGCCCCTGTACATCAGTGCTCCTGTATCCCTTGGGTGAATGCCTAGCAGTGCTATTGCTGGGTCGAAGGGTAGTTCATTTTTAATTTTTTGAGGAACCTCCACACTGTTTTCCAGAGTGGCTGGACCAGTTTGCATTCCTGCCAACAGTGCAAGAGGGTTCCCTTTTTTCCACGTCCTCGTCAGCATCTGTAGTC
Organism: Cryptoprocta ferox; assembly: GCA_028646485.1. Classification (NCBI taxonomy): domain Eukaryota; kingdom Metazoa; phylum Chordata; class Mammalia; order Carnivora; family Eupleridae; genus Cryptoprocta; species Cryptoprocta ferox. The sequence continues at coordinate 117,306,637 of CM053573.1, forward strand.
TCCTGATTTGTTCATTTTAGCCACTCTAACTGGCGTGAGGTGGTATCTCAGTGTGGTTTTGATTTGTATTTCCCTGATGATGAGTGACGCTGAGCATCGTTTCATGTGTCTGTTGGCCATCTGGATGTCTTCTTTGGAGAAATGTCTATTCATGTCTTCTGCCCATTTCTTCATTGGATTATTTGTTTTTCATGTGTGGAGTTTGGTGCATTCTTTATAGATTTTGGATACTAGCCCTTTATCTGATATGTCATTTGCAAATATCTTTTCCCATTCCGTTGGTTGCCTTTTAGTTTTCTTGATTGTTTCCTATGCAGTGCAGAAGCTTTTTATCTTGATGAAGTCCCAATAGTTCATTTTTGCTTTTGCTTCCCTTGCCTTTGAAGATGTGTTGAGTAAGAAATTGCTGTGGCTGAGGTCAAAGAGATTGTTGTCTGTTTTATCCTCTAGGGTTTTGATGGTTTCCTGTCTCACATTCAGGTCCTTCATTCATTTTGAGTTTATTTTTGTGTATGGTGTAAGAAAGTGGGCTAGTTTCATTCTTCTGCATGTTGCTGTCCAGTTCTCCCAGCACCATTTGTTAAAGAGACTTTCTTTTTTCCATTGGATACTCTTTCCTGCTTTGTCAAAGATTAGTTGGCCATACATTTGTGCGTCCAGTTCTGGGTTCTCTATTCTATTCCATTGGTCTATGTGTCTGTTTTTGTGCCAATACCATACTGTCTTGATGATTACAGCTTTGTAGTAGAGGTTAAAGTCTGGGATTGTGATGCCTCCTGCTTTGGTTTTCTTCTTCAATATTACTTTGTCTATTTGGGGTCTTTTGTGGTACCATACAAATTTTAGGATACTTTGTTCTAGCTTTGAGAAGAATGCTTGTGTAATTTCGATTGGGATTACCTTGAATGTGTAGATTGCTTTGGGTAGAATTGACATTTTAACAATATTTATTCTTCCAATCCATGAGCATGGAATATTTTTCCATTTCTTTGCGTCTTGTTCAGTTTCCTTCATAAGCTTTCTATAGTTTTCAGCATGCAGATCTTTTACATCTTTGGTTAGGTTTATTCCTAGGTATTTTATGTTTTTTTTTTTTTTTTTTTTGTGCAATTGTGAATGGGATCAGTTTCTTGGTTTCTCTTTCTGTTGCTTCATTATTGGTGTATAAAAATGCAACTGATTTCTGTACATTGATTTTGTACCCTGCGACTTTGCTGAATTCATGGATCAGTGTAGCAGACTTCTGGTGGAGTCGGTCGGGTTTTCCATGTAGAGTATCGTGTCGTCTGTGGAAAGTCGAAGTTTGACTTCATCTTTGCCAATTCTGATGGCTTTTATTTCATTTTGTTGTCTGATTGCTGATGCTAGCTAGGACTTACAACACTGTGTTAAACAATAGTGGTGAGAGTGGACATCCCTGTTGTGTTCTTGATCTCAGGGGGAAAGCTCTTAGTTTTTCCCCATTGAGGATGATATTAGCTGTGGGCTTTTCATAAATGGCTTTTAACATGTTTAAGTATGTTCTTTCTATCCCAACTTTCTCAAGGGTTTTTATTAAGAAAGGATGCTGTATTTTGTCATGTTTTTTCTGCATCTATTGACAGGATCATCTGGTTTTTATCTTTTCTTTTATTAGTGTGATGTATCATATTGATTTGTGAATATTGAACCAGCCTTACAGCCCAGGAATGAATCCCACTTGATCATGGTGAATAATTCTTTTTACCATGCTGTTGAATTCGATTTGCTAGTATCTTATTGAGAATTTTTGCATCCATATTCATCAGGGATATTGGCCTGTAGTTTTCTTTTTTTGCTGGGTCTCTGTCTGGTTTGGAATCAAAGTAATGCTGGCCTCATAGAGTGAGTCCAGAAGTTTCCCTTCCATTTCTGTTTTTTGGAATAGCTTGAGAAGAATAGGTACTAACTCTGCTTTAAATGTCTGGTAGAATTCTCCAGGGAAGCCATCTGGTCTAGGGCTCTTATCTGTTGGGAGATTTTTGATAACTGATTCACTTTCTTCACTAAGTTATAGGTCTGTTCAAATTTTCTATTTCTTCCCTTTTGGCTTTTGGTAGTGTGTGGGTGTTTATGAATTTTTCCATTTCTTCCAGGTTGTCCAGTTTGTTGGCATATAATTTTTCATAGTATTCCCTGATAATTGCTTGCATTTCTGAGGGATTGGTTTTAATAAATCCATGTTCATTTGTGATTTTATCTATTTGGGTCGTCTCTCTTTTCTTTTTGAGAAGCCTGGCTAGAAGTTTATCAATTTTGTTTATTTTTTCCAAAAACCAACTCTTGGTTTCATTGATCTGTTCTGCTGTGTTTTTTGGATTCTATATTGTTGATTTCTGCTCTGATCTTTATTATTTCTCGTTTTCTGCTGGGTTTGGGGCTTCTTGGGTGTTCTGCTTCTGGTTCCTTTAGGTGTGCTATTAGATTTTGTATTTGGGATTTTTCTTGTTTCTTGAGATAGGCCTGAATTGCAGTGTATTTTCCTCTTAGGGCTGCCTTTGCTGCATCCCAAAGGATTTGGATTGTTTTATTTTCATTTTCATTTGTTTCCATATATTTTTTAATTTCTTCTTTAAATGCCTGGTTGACCCATTTGTTCTTTAGTAGGGTGTTCTTTAACCTCTGTGCTTTTGGTTTTCTAGACTTTCTTGTGGTTGCTTTCAAGTTTCATAACATTGTGATCTGAAAGTGTGCATTGTATGATCTCAGTTCTTTTATATTTATTGAGGGCTGTGTTGTGAGCCATGTGTACTTGACAAGAAAGTATATTCTGCTGTTTTGGGATGTAGAGTTCTGAATATATCTGTCAAGTCCATCTAGTCCAGTATATCATTCAGGGCCATTGTTTCATTATGGATTCTCTGTCTGATGAGTTGTCCATTGCTGTAAGAGGAGTATTAAAGTCCCCTGCAGTTACCACATTCTTATCAATAAGATTGCCTATGTTTGTGAATAATTCTTTTATATATTTGGGTGCTACCAAATTTGGTGCATAGACATTTATAATTGTGAGCTCTTCCTGATGGATAGACCCTGTAATTATTATATAATGCCCCTAGTAATGGAATTTTTGATGCCATAACCTTTGGAAGAGGTTGAATCAATTTATTCTCCCATCAGCAGTGATCTATGATATGGTATCTTCTTGTGTTTTTTTTTTTTAATTGAAATGACTTTTTTAAAAGTTAGTTATTTGTGAGAGAGAGCATGCATGCACAAGCAGGGGAGTGGCAGAACGAGAGGAGAGAGAATCCCAAGCGGGCTCTGTGCTTTCAGCAAGAGCCCCACATGGGGCTTGAATCACAAACTGTGAGATCATGACTTGAGCCAAAATCCAGAGTCAGAGGCCTAACTGACTGAGCCACCCTGGTGCCCCTCCTTGTGATTTTAATTTATGTTGCCTTGGTCACTAAAGAGGTTGAACATTTTTCCACCATGTGTTTATGGATTTTTCTGGCTGCTGTGAAGTTTGTATTTAATTATTTTGCCCGTTTTTCTGTTGGGTTCATGATTTTTACATATTTAGCTTTACATTAAATTTTATGAAAATTTTTTGTTTGATCAGTTTTTAATTTTAATTCCCGTATAATTTACATACAGTGTTATATTAGTTTTCAGGTATACAATATTGAACAATTCTGTACAGTACCCAGTGATCATCATGATAAATATACTGTTAATCCCCTTCATCTGTTTTATCCACATCTCACCCACCCATTTTTTTTAAGTTTATTTATTTTGAGAGAGAGAGAGAGAGACAGACAGAAACAGAGAGAGAGCAAGAATGGGAGGGTCAGAGAGAGGGGGAGAGAGAATCCCAAGCAGGCTCTGCACCACCAGTCCAGAGCCTGAGGTGGGATTCGTGCTCATTAACCGTGAGATCATGACCTGAGCCAAAATCAGTAGTCAGATGCTTAACTGACAGAGCCACCCTGGTGCCCCTCACCCACTTATTTTTATTCACTTGTTCAACATTCTTCATTGAGTCTTTTTCTGTTTTTTTTTTTTTTTTAATGTTTGTCTTTATTTTTGAGAGAGACACAGTGTGAGTGGTGCAGGGACAGAGAGAGAGAGGGAGACACAGAATCTAAATTAGGCACCAGGCCCTGAGGTGTCAGCACAGAGCTCGGCGTGGGGCTCAAACCCACGAACACTGAGATCATGACCTGAGCTGAGGTCGGACACTTAACTGATTGAGCCACCCAGTCACCCCCTTTTTTTTTTTTTTTTTTAATATCAAGAGCAACACCTTAATATGGCCTACCAGAATCTAGCTGTAGCTAGACTCTCTAGTATCATCCTGCTTCTGTTTTCTGCCTCTCTTTGTCCCTCGTAGCTATCTTTGAATTCCTCAGTTGCTTAAGACTTTTTAGGTCTTTGCATATGTTCTTTCTCATTTTGCCTATCCAACTTCTTTTCTTCCTTCAAGTCTGTGTTAAAAAATCCCTTTCCCTCTGCACTCTTTCCTATGTATGCCTCAAATTCGTATACTTTGTGGATCTATACTTATTTATTAAAAGTATAGTAATTTTAGTCAGATGACTAGTCAGGAGGAGAAAGAAGGCTGTCAATATGTTCATTTCTATCAGGGGATTAAAATGTGTTGTGCAGGGGCAGCGGGGTGGCTCAGTTGTTTAAGCATCCCATTTCAGCTCAGGTCATGATCTCACGGTCCGTGAGTTTGAGCTGTGCATTGAGCTCTGTGCTGACAGTTCTGAGCTCAGAGCCTGCTTTTGATTCTGTGTCTCCCTTTCTCTCTGTCCCTCCCCTGTTTGTGTTCTGTCTCTCTCTTTCAAAATTAAATAAATGTTGAAAAAAATGCATTGTGCACCTTGATATACAAGGATGAAAGCTGTTGAGTTTAAATAGGAGTGAATGATTTGCTGGTGTCATAAAGGTAGTCTCATCAGTGTTGTTCCTCTAGTCCAGTCCTCTTCATAATTCTGTTTTCTATTTGGTTGGAGAAAGGTGAGAGGAAAACACAGTTGTAGAGTAGGCAGATCATTGGACTGAATGTAACTGAAGGAGGATATGTAGGTTTTAATCATGGCCTCGCAGCTACCAAACTATGTGTTTGACTAAATTAATGAAGTCCAAATTTCTGTAAGAGAGTGAAAATGAATAATGGCTCAAACACAATTAGAAGTTTATTTGTTTCTCATGGAACAGTCTATGATGGCTTGTCCTCTTTGGTGGGGGGCTCTTTTCTAGTTGGTTTCTTCCATCTCTTGACTCTTTATCCTTTATGACCAGCGGGAGTGGAGTAGGTGGCACAACAACCTTCTTACCTAAAGTAGGCACCAGCCATTTCCACTCAGCATTCCATGAGAAAGAACTTAGTACATGACCACTTCCTGTGCACAGGAGATTGGAATATCTAGTCTGCCAAGTGCCCAGCCACATTCCCATAATTGTGGAAGGAGAAAAGCAGTCTATGCCATAGTGGCCTTGGAAAACTCATTTTATTTCTGTAGGTCTCAGTTCTTAAGGTATACAATAAGGAATCTTATTTTATTATCGTACATACATCCTTCTTCCCTTAGAGTTGAACTTTATTTTTTTAAGTTTATTTATTGAGAGAGCGAGAGCGTGAGAGAGAGAACAAGTGCGGGAGGGGAGAGGGAGAGGCAGATAGAGGATCTGAAGTGGGCTCTGTGCTGACAGCAGAGAAGCCAGTGTGGGGCTTGAACTCAGGAACTGTGAGATTGTGATCTGAGCTGAAGTTGGATGCTTAACAGACTGAGCCACCCAGGCACCACTTAGAGTTGAACTTTATTTAAAAAAATTTTTTTTTCTTAATGTTTATTTAATTTTGAGAGAGAGAGAGACAGAGCATGATCAGGAGAGGGGCAGAGAGAGAGAGTGAGAGATAGAATCAGAAGCAGGCTCCAGGCTCTGAGCTGTCAGCACAGAGCCCGATGCGGGGCTTGAACTCATAGACTACAAGATCATGACCTGAGCTGAAGTCAGTTGCCAAACCGACTGAGCCATCCACGTGCCCCAGAGTTGAACTTTAAAAGGCGTAAGGGAAGTGTTTCCATTGTGTCTCTGTTTACCTAGTTTCACTGAAGTTTTGAAGAGATATGAGATACTTAAACTGCTTTCATTACAGTTGTTTGTTTATTGTCCCAGCCAGACTACTCATAGCTCTGTAGCTTTATCTCTGTCCTGGGTACGAAGTGCATCATGTTCTTATCTTAGAGTGAATGGAAGTTTATACTGTGAGGTGAAACGATTCTGAGGTTATATGTTTTTGCCAAGTTGCAGACAAAATATTAGTTGGCTTTGAAATATTAAATGAACAATTTGTTTAAATATTCTGCATTTTTGTTGGAAAAGTAAAAATTTAAAATATATTTATAAACATGAAAGGAAGTTGAGTAGAGCTTTATTTGTAAATTTGGATTGTAGTTTTAGCAATAGGATTTAAGGAAGTTGTCTTGATAGTTTTTATAACTGAAGTTTTGATAGGTCACAGTTGGGCAATGGAATTCTCATTTTTATGTAAAGATATATTTTAAAAACTCATTTAATATATACTTCATTTTTAGGGTAATTGAAGCAGCATTAAGATCATCACAGGTAGGGGTGCCTGTGGGGCTTAGTTGGTTAAGCATCTGGCTCTTGATTTTCCACTCAGGTCATGATCTCACAGTTGGTGAGCTCGAGCCCTGCATCAGGCTCCACATTGAGAATGGAACTTGCTTAAGATTCTCTCTCTTCCTCTGCCCCTCCTCTGCTTGCACACATATGCTTTCTAATATAAATAGATAGATAGAAAGAAAGAATAAAGTAAAGTAAAATAAAATAAAAAACTAGCTGCAAAACACTTATAATCACTTGAGAAAGATTTCTGTCTAATGACCTGGAATGATTTTAAAACAGGCCCCCAAATTCCTTTACTTCTATTTCTTCTTCTTTACTTCTCCTATATTTTTTCCTCTTCTTCACTTTTTTCCCCCTCCTCCTGAGAATTGAGACTATGCTCTTTCTTCTTAAATCTGAGTTCTGTTGGACCAATTAAATGTAGCAGAGGTAGTGGTCTTAATGTTTTATTTATTTTTGAGAGAGAGAGAGAGAGAGAAAGAGGGACAGAGAGAGAGGGACAGAGGATCTGAAGCAGGCTCTGTGCTGACAACAGAAAGCCCAATGCAGGGCTCGAACTCATGCACTGTGAGATCATGACCCGAGACGATGTCTGAGGTTTAATGGACTGAGCCACCCAGGGGCCCCCTGCAGCTAGTTTTTTAATACTCGATTAGATTATTTGGATTCTTTTTTTTTTTAAAGAAACCATTAAAAAATTTTTTTTAACATTTATTCATTTTTGAGAGACAGAATGTGAGTGGGGGAGGGGCAGAGAGAGAGGGAAACACAGACTTTAAAACAGGGTCCAAGCTCTGAGCTGTCAGCTCAGAGCATGATGCAAGGATCAAACCAATGAACCATGGGATCATGACCTGAGCCAAAGTTGGGCGCTTAATCGATTGAGCCACTCAGACGTCCCAGATTATTTGGATTCTTAAAGCTTTCTTTCATTGCAGACTTTTAGCCAATACATTTTAAGTTCCTTGAGAGTATCCCCTCAGTTTCCAGATGGTGTCATTTTTGAAGCTGGAAAATAAAGTCAAGTGGACCTCTAATAGTAGCTTTTACTTGAAAAAATGATGAAGAAGGAAAGTATAGGTTGGCTTTAAGAGCTGCATTCAGTCAGGAAACATTGTTGTTTAGCTTTTGTATTAGGGGTATGAAATTGATAATAATGACATTTTCCAGTTTATTTCTTCTCTTAGTCATTTGTGACAGTAAATGATGTGGGTGGTGTGAATGAATAAAATTGAACATCACATTATACAACAAAGCAGTATTTTTAATGATGTATTAAGAAGAGAGACAAAAATAATGCTATTTGAACACCAACAAATTGGACAACCTAAAAGAAATGGACCAATTCTTAGAAACATACATTTGACCAAATCTGAATCATGACTTAGAAAATCTGTAGAGACAGATTACTGGTAAGGAAATTGAATCAGTAACTGAAAACTTGCAACAAACAACAGTCCAGGACCAGATGGCTTCACTGGTGAATTCTACCAAACATTTAAAGAAGAATTAATGCCAGCCTTCTCAAACTCTTCCAAAAAACAGAGGAGGAGCAAATACTTCTAAACTCATTTTATGAGGTCAGCGTTAAACTGATAGCAAAACCAGACAAGGACCCACAAGAAAAGAAAATTATAGTCTTGATGAATATAGATGCAAAAATCCTCAACAAATATTAGCAAACTGAATTCAGCAATACATTAAAAGAATCATACACTATGATCAATTAGAATTTATTCTGGGGATGCAAAGATGGTTCAATATCCATAAATCAGTCAGTGATATACATCACATTATCAAAATGAAGGCTTAAAAACTTTTTTTTAAATCTTTATTTTTTGAGAGAGGGAGAGACAGAGTGTGAGTGGGGGAGGAACAGAGAGAGAGGGAGTCACAGAATCTAGAGCAGCCTCCAGGCTCTGAGCTGTCAGCACAAGCCTGATGCAGGGCTCAAACTCACAAACCATTGAGATCGTGACTTGAGCCAAAGTTGGACACTTAACCAACTGAGCCACCTAGGAGCCCCAACAAAATGAAGGTGTAGAAACCATGTTATCATCTCAGGAGATGTAGAAAAAGCATTTGAGAAAATTTGACATCCATTTATGATAAATTTTCTCAACAGAGTACAGAGAAAAACATATCTCAATCTAATAAAGGCCGTCTATGACAAGCCACAGCTAATATCATACTCAGTAGTGAAAGTGTGAAAATTTTCCGTGTGAGATCAAGGAACAAGAAAAGGATGCCTGCTCTCACCACTTTTATTAGTGGAAGTCCTAGCCAGAGCAGATAGGCAAGGAAAGGAAATAAAAGGCCTCCAGTCAGAAAGGAATTAAAATTGTCAGTATTAGCAGATGAAGAGATAAGGATAAGATGTAGAAAACCCTAAAAACTTCATCAAAAAGCTGTTAGAATAAATGCAGTAAAGTTGGCAAATACAAAAATTAGTCTACAAAAATCTGTGAAATTCTATACTCTACTGATGAACTATTAGAGAAATTAAGAAAACGGTCCCATTTACACTTGCAACAAAAAGACTAAGATATTTGGAATAAATACAACAAAGGTGGTGCAAGACCTGCACATATAAAATTACAGGACATTGATGAAATAAAGACACAGTAAACACAATGATAGCTTGTGCTCCGGGATTGGAAAAAATAATACTGAAACAATGTCCATACTACCCAAAACAATCCATAGATTCAGTGCAATCCCTATTATAATTCTAGTGGCTTTTTTTTTTTTTACAGAAATAGAATAAACAATCCTAAAATTCATATGGAACCACAGAAGATCCTGAATAGTCAAAGTAATCCTAAGAAAGAACAAGGTTAAAGGCATCATACTTCCTCATTTCAAAGTATATTACAAACTTACAGTAATCCAAACAGTGTGATATTATTATAAAACAGACACATAGATCAATGGAACAGAATAGAGAGCCCAGAAGTAAAGCCACACGTATATGTTTAATTAATTTATGACAAAGGAGCCAAGAAAATGCAGTGGGGGTAAGGACAGTCCCGTCAATAAAAGATGCTGCGGAAACTGGACAACCAAATACAAAGGAATGGCACTGGATCCATCTTGTGCCACACAAAAAAATTAAGTGAATACAGATTAAAGATGTGAATTTAAGATCTGAATCCATAAATTCCTAGATGAAAATATCGGCAGTAATTTCCCCTACTTTGATTTTGGCAATGATAATTTGGATTTGATGATGAGTTTTTGGATTTGACACCAAAAGCAAAGGCGACAGAAGCAAAAATCAATGGGACTACGTCAAACTAGCAAAGGAAACCATCAATAAAATGAAAAGGCATCCTTTTGAATGGGAGAAAATATTTGCTAATCATGTACCTGATGAAGGTTTAATATCCAAAAGGTATAAAGAGCCCATACAAAAGATATAAAGTTGTACCCTGCCCTCCCCCAAATTCGCAGATATGAGTAGACATTTTTCCAAAGACTTGCAGATGTCCAACAGGTACATGAAAAGGTGTTCAACATCACTAATCACCAGGGAAATTATCATAAAAAAAAACCAACAAGATCATTACCTTACCCTAATAGAATGGCTGATATCAAAAAGAGAGGCAATAACAAGTATTAGTGAGAATGTAGAAAAAAGGGATCCCTTGTGCACTGTCGGCGGAAATAGAAATTGGTGGAGCCAAAATGGAAAGTAGTATGGAGATTCCTCAAAAAACTACCATATGATCCAGCAGTCCCACTTCTGGGTATTTATCTGAAAGAAATGAAAACACTAACTGAAAAAGATGTCTCTATCTTTATGTTCATCACAGTGTTATGTGCAGTAGTCAGGATATGGAAGCAACCTAAGTGTCCATTGATGGATGAATGGATAAAGAAGTTGTGGTACACACACATGCACGCACACACACACACACACACATGAATATTATTTAGCTATAAAAAGAAGGAAATCATTTGTGACAACATGGATGGACCTTGAGGGCGTTATTCTCAGAAATAATTCAGAGAAAGACAAGTATATGTCGTCACTTATATGTGGAATCTTAAAAAAATAAAACCCAAAACTGAACTAATTAATACATAGAACAGATTGGTGATTGCCAGAGGCAGGGGTGGGGTGTGGGCAGAATGGTGAACAAGGTCAAAAGGTACAAATATCTAGTTATACGTAAGTCATGGGGGTATAATGTACAGCAAGGTGACTATAGTTAATAAATAATACTGAATTGCATATTTGGAAGTTGCTAAGAGAGTAGATCTTTAAAGTTCTTATGGCAAGTAAAACAGTAATTCTGTTTTAAAAATAATGCTGTATTTGAGGTTTTTGAAATAAAATGTGATTTATTAGATTAACTGTAGAGTATTATTATAAATTAAATATAGAACAATAGCCACAAGTGGAGTTGAAGCATAAATAGATGAAGATTTCAGATTTTTTGAGAACCTAGACATAGTAACCTATAAATTATTATACTCCAAACCCTGTAACTCCCAGTACTTGTTCTGTTGTGCACAGGTCATAGGCAGAGTAGTGTGTGGCAGTGGTGGTGGGCTTTCATGACAGTGATATTGTGGTGCTGCCTTAACTTTGCAGGTGAGGTCTGATCCCCTGACTCTACCTTCCAACCTCCTTTGTAAAGTTGAGGCAGGTACTTTATACTTCCCTTTCCAATAGTCCCTCCTCATCTCTTGTGATTGAGGCTTTGTAAGGGTTGAGCTGGAAAATATTACAGTCAGTAATATGAGCCTTTACTATCTCGCTCTGTTTTATTACTTCCAGCAGTCTAAGAAGGTGCACTATCTGAATGAAACAGAACAGACAAGTCTCCCATTCACGTGTCTCAGCTGATCTAGGTACTCTGTACAGGCTGGGTTGCACACTGCTTCATGTTTTATTTTTGTAAGCCCTCCTTCCCTCAGTCAAGTGTGTGTTACAGTATCTTGAAAAGTATAAGTAGCTAATAAATATTTATTAACTTGAATTCCAATTTTTTTTCTTTTTCTCTTGGTCAAGCCTAGCACTGAGATGACACCCAGCCTGCCTCTCCTGACTTACCGTGTCCTCTAGATAGAATAGGCAGTGAAAGAGAGTGTTGGTACCAAGGGAAATATCTCTTTGATTTTTCTAGCTTTTTTTTATTTTTTCAAATTCTCTGTTTACTGTCAGTAGTGAAGGGGAAATGAAAGCTACACACAGAAGCATTTTGTCATTCATGGCTGAATGGCTTAGGAGGATAATTGGTCTCCGAAGAAAAGCATTTAAACAGACAAAGAAATACTTGCATAGACCAAAGTTAAACTAGTGTCTAAAGTAGTAATCCTGAAGTGGCTTGGGAGAAATGCCTGCTTTTTAGGATGCTGCTTTAATTTTTATGTATTACAACTTTTTTTCAAAATGACAGCAGACAGAACTAAAAGGTTCGGAGCCTGGAATAGTTCTTTTTCTACAGCTGTAAAGCTATTTAAAATTCTTCTCATGTTACTGTTTGCCATCCAGATGGCTTTCTGGCACTGATTCAGTTCCTAGATGTGAGGGCTGTTGGTTACTCACCAGCATCACCATACACTTGTACAATTTGGCTCATGACTCACCCTCATAGCACTTACATGTGGGTATCCTTTGCTAGATACAGTCATTTCTTATTGTCATGATGTCACTTGTTATAAATAGGTACCAGAATTGATTGGATAACATTTCTGGGATGAAGATGCATGACATCCTCCCCCCCCAATCCCCCAAAACCCCAATGAACAGAAAACACCCAATAAGTCTGTTGGACCCATTGCCACTGTAATGAGAAACAAACAGTTGTCTGGATGATGAAACTCATGTCTAAAGTATGTATCTGTATAGTAGACGCCGGAATATATCCAATAAACCAAAATTGTTTGCTTTATTTTCTGTACTATTAGCCATAATGATTAAAAAACAAAAAAGAACTTGCCTCAGAAGTCAGAGTTGTGGTGAGAGGTTAGGGAGAGGAAGGGGTTTGCTATCTTACAGGGACACCCAAGGAGACTCTGAACGCTTGCAGTGTTCTATTTCTTGACTTGGACTGTGGTTTGCTTTACAGTAGGTGTTTGCTTTATAGTAACTCATTGCAGACTTTTCTTTTGGTGTACTTTTTTATTACTTTAAACAATAAAAATGTTTAAAAATAGGAAATACTTGCCCATCATGTAGGAGAATTCCCTCAGCTGTATCTTCAAAGGCTAAAGAATAAAGTCACCATGTTTTGAACTAGATATTGGTAATAAGTCTTCATCTTACTAGTTTTATCTATTCAGTAAAATATTCCTTTTACCTTAAAACATGGTTATGGACAACGGTGATTTAAATAGGCTTAACAATTAGTTCCCATGCCCAAAATACCATCCAGTTGGAGGTGGAACAGAAGGGATAGGGTGGGGGGAGAACATTGTGGGGATGAAATAGAACTACTTGGAAATATGTATCACAATTTGAATAATTTATTATCTTTCTTGTTGATAACCATGGTTGAATATTTAGAAGAAGGGAAGGCAGACTAAAAAATAAAACACTGAAAAACTTAATTAGCATTACTTAATAAAAAAAATAATATTTGAAGGGCGCCTGGGAGGCTCAGTCAGTTAAGCTTCTGACTTCGGCTCAGGTCATGATCTCACGGTTCGTGAGTTTGAGCCCTGCATCAGGATCTGTGCTGACAGCTCAGAGCCTGGGTCCTGCTTCAAATTCTAGGTCTCTATTTCTTTCTGTCCCTACCCCCCCACCCCCGTCTCTCCCTCCCTTGCTCCTTCTCTCTCTCAAAATAAGTAAAAAGCATTAAAAAACACATTCTTTTAGATAGTATTTAGCTTAAAGTACTTGAAAACCTTGAGAACCGTTCTAATAAAAAGTGCTTTTATTAAAGTGACACACAAGCCTGCTTTCGATCCTCTGTTTCCCTCTCTCTGCCCCTCCCCCACTCATGCTCCCTCTCTTTCTCTCAGAATACATAAATAAAAAATAAAAAAAAGTCAGGTTCCCCTGAGTGTTTATAAAGTCTGACAACAGTCTAACTCAGTTATCAGTAAAATATTAATATGATATTATGCTAGAAAGTAGTGTAACCTTGCAATATTATTTCTTTTGATAATTTACTCCTGGTTGAGAGTAACATTTCTAAGTTTCTGTTTAAACACAGTACTGCTTGGCAAGCATCTTTATTATTTTGCTGAATCATTGGATTTTTTCAGTCAGTTGACATTTTGAAAGAGGATTTTGCCCTTGAAATTAAAGATGAAGTAATTGATTTTGGAAGTTGGTATGATGTTCCTTTAGTAAGCAAAGAATTTGGTTACCTTTAAAGCTAAATGATTAAACTTTCCTTTTGGATGCATTTTGAGATACCATGAGAAAAATACTTTGCAGCTTATTTTTCTAGTTTTAAAAATTTAATTTATTTAAATGTTTCTAAAGATTTCTATTGTGAAATATAGCATAGATACAGAAAAATACAAAAACATAAATGTGGAGCTTAGTGAATTTTTCTGAAGTGAAATTCTGTATTCTTTTTCTTTATATTAAAACTAATGGTTATCCTTTGATATTATGGGAGTTCTCCAGTCTATGTAAATTTAATAGATACCAGCTTTATAGAAATAAGCAGTTCTATAATTAAACATTAGTTTAAAATACATCATTTATGGAAGGAAATGCCTGTGCTGTTACTGGGTTGCTACACAGTAGGGGTGCAGTGCTTAGGTTATAGGTGAGATTTTCATATTCCTTTTCATATGACAGGAGTTTATGGATTGGAGACAAAGTGGTATTAGGCAAAGCTTGATCCATTGCATGTGATGATGCAGTGAGAACTTCTGTATGTTTGTTAATAGTTTTCTGCTTTACTCTTATAGAAAGATAAATCTGCTATAAAATAAGACTGAAAATAAAATGTAGACTGCGATTTTGTAAAGCCATAGGCAAATAGACTTAACTGAGTTAAATAGACTTATATGAGTTAAATCCTTTCAGTTTTTTGAAAGCCCAGAAATCAAGAGTCAGGCACTTAACTGAGCTACCCAGGCACCCCTAAGCATTTTAGATTTTATTATCCTGTGAGCTTTTTTTTTTTTTTTAAATTTTATTGAGTTCTAAGAGCTCTATGTGTATGGCATTTTATCTGTATATTGGTAAATATTACCCTGACTTCATGTAAAGATGTCACCTTTGTGTGCTCTTCATGGATTGTCTTAGACTGTTCACTGAAAGACTACATTGAAGGCCACATGGTTAAATTTTTCCTGTTAAGCATGATTTAAATCAGATTTTCAGTTTTTTGGTATAATTGTTCTACTAAGTGACTTCCATAGAAATTGTTTTGTTCATTCATTAATTCATTTACCCATATGTAAATATTTATTGTGACCATAATATGTTTCAGAGCTGTAGGTAAAGAGCTGGAAATAATAGGATGTTGGGAGCTATTTGTAAGTAGTGCTTCAATGTAGTATGCTGTTGCTTTGACATAGATATGCCCTGTGCGTGGGTGCACAGAGGAGTATTAGGGAAGGATTCCAAGAGTCTAGAGGAGTAAGAATTGATCAGGAGATTATGTAGATGAGGACATTTTAGGGAGAGGGAATAATGCATTTAAGGTAGGAGGCAGGAGAGAGTATGGGATATGCTGGCAAGTATCAGTGGTTCATCGTGGCAGGATTAAGTATAGAATGTGTGAGAACAACAGATCCAGAAAGGAAGGAAGGTAGGAGTCCATGAATTCATTCCTGTAATTCATTTTAGTTGTAACTACTTCATCAAGAAATTCTTAAATCTACCATAGTGCTTTTTCCTTCTGTACCCCAGAAATTTAGAATTTTATATCTGGGGAATTAATGGTGTAGGGTGGTGAGGTGCAGTCTCTTTGAAAAGAATGCTGTTCTGGGTTTCGGGCCTCAGGAAGCCTCAGTGTTTCCAGCTGTCTCGTAAGGGTGAGATCTTAGAGGTTCTGTTTTTATAGTTTCATGCTCCTTTATTCCTAGTGTTAATACATTAGGTGATTTGGTTTCAGTTGTGAGAGTCTTTGCCAAAAATCTATGCTGAAGAGTAGGGGCATGTACAGGTTTATTATGATTGTAATTGTGTGACAGATGGCTGATGTTTCATAAACGCTTCTCAATTTTTAATGCTAACTTTTGTTTTTCCTCTCTCAGCTTTTTTTTTTTTTTTGTTTGTTTCAAAACTCCTGATTCATTTGTCATAAATGCTGTGACTTGATGTTCAGGAGCTGGCTTTTCCCTATCTTTGCATTGTGGTAGATAAATATAGGCAAAGGACCAGGACCAGTAACTGTTAATGACACCTCTAGTCACTTCGTGTGGTTTTGTTCATGTTTATAAATATATCATTTTAGGGTGCCTTATTAGAGTGCTGACACAGAATAAGTACTAACCTTTAGCTATTTTATTTTAACGTTTATTTATTTTGAGAGAGAGAGAGCGAGCGAGCGAGCGAGCACACGCGATCAGGGACAGCAAGAGAAGTTCAGAAAGGATCGAAAGCAAGCTGCATGCTGTCAGCATGAGCCTGATGCAGGGCTTGATATCATGAAATTGTGAGATCATGACCTGAGTCAAAATCAAGAGTCAGGCACTTAACTGAGCTACCCGGGCGTCCCTAAACATTTTAGATTTTATTATCTTGTGAGCTTTTTTTTGCACATAAAATAAAGTTCAGTTTATTTCAAGGGTAGTGTTTTCTTGCGTATATTTAGATACCATGTTAAGATTTTTTTTTTTTAATTGTAGGAGTAGATATAATAATGTTTTGTCTTAAAAGAAATCCTAAATGGCTACTATGTACTAATCACTTTTGGGGAAACAAAAGTTGTTGAAAATATATAATTGACAGTTCAAAAGAACTTAGAGCATTTGAATAAAAATAAAAAATAATAATTAGCAGCAAACATTTATGTTGGACTAAGTTCCAGGTGTTGTTTCTGCAGTTTTTATAACTACGCTGTAAGGTAGTTACTATTGATTTCACCATTTCACAGATAAGGGAGCTTATCTGTGCAGGGAGCAGGGAGAAGATCAGGGTGCCTGGGTGGATCAGTCCTTTGAGCTTCCTACTCTTGTGTTTGGCTCAGGTCATGATGTTATGGTTCATGAGTTTGAGCCCCTTGTTGGGGTCCGCGCTGTCAGCGCTTATCAGAATTCTCTCTCCCTCTGTCTCTGCTCCTATCCTGCTCACATTCTCTCTCTCTATCTCTCTCTCTCTCTTTCAAAATAAATAAATAAAAACTTAAAAAAATGTAGGGAGAAGTTGTGTGATTTGCCCAAGATCTTTCAGCCAATGAGGGATGGAACCAGCTCTCACAAGGAAGCTGTTGGACTCTGACACACACAGTCCATTAGTACACTCTTCTGCCCACAGAAACAAGACTTACACATCAGAAAGCCTCAGGGCCTGCACGAGTGTCAGTGTGATGGGTTCAGACTATGAGGTGTAATGGTTAACAGAGAGGAATTAGTAAAGGCTAGATGTTTAGGGAAGAAAGAGAGTGTCATTTACTAGAATCTACTGTGTCTGGCTGTAACATATTAGCTGCTTTAGTCTTCATGGTGATCCCAGGAGATACATTTTATTATTTTCCCTTTTTTAGTTATTGGATGCTCAGAAGTTTAAGTGACTTACTAAAATTCACATAGCTGGTCAGTGGTATAGATGGGATTTAACAAGACCTTCTTTCTTTTTAAAGTAAGCTCTGTGCCCAATGTGGGGCTTGAACTCATGAATCTTTGTAGAGTATTCTACTGCATTAATATACCACAGTTTTTTTTTATATCCTTTTACCTGTTGATGGACATTTGAATCGTTTCCAGTTTTTGGCTAATATGAATTAGGCTGCTGTGAATAATTGTGTACAAGTTTTTGTGTGTTTATATGCCTTTATTTCTTTTTATATAGTTTTAGAAGTAGGATGACTGGATCATATGGTAGGTATATCTTGAGAAACTGCCAAATTGTTTTCCAAAATAGTTGTACTATTTAACATTCCTACCAGCAGTTTATGAGAGTTCTAGTACCTTTGTATCCTTGCCAACACTTGGCATGATTGGGGTTTTTATTTTTATTTAGTTTATTTTTTTGTTTTTCATTTTAGTCCTTGTATTAGGTATATAGTAGTGTCACATTCTGGTTTTAATTTGTATTGACAAATAATATTGAACCCTTTTGCCCTCCATACACATTTTTCTCTTTTAAAAGTAAGCTTTTATGCCCAAAGTAGGGCTTGGACTCACAACCTTGAGATCAAGAGTTGCATGCTCTTCTGACTGAACCAGCCAGGCAGCCCTACCATCCACACATATTTGATGAAGTGTCTGTTCAGATCTTTTGCCAGTTGAAAAAACTGAGTGTTATTTTCTTATTATTGTATGTTGAGAATTTATGTTTTCAGGATACAATCCTTCATTGATATGAAAACAGTTTTTCCTACTCTGGGGCTTGCATTTTTGTGTTTTAGACAGTATCAGGGTAAAGGCAGAAGTTTTCGGTTTTAATGATGTTGTTTAATAGTTTTTTTTATTTTATGAATTGTGCTTATAGCATTGTATCTAAGAAATATGCATAATCCAACATCAAGATTTTCTCCTGTATTTTTTTATAGAAGTTTTAAAGTTTTGAGTTTACATTTAGGCCTGTGATTCATTTTGAGCTAATTTTTATTTTTGGTATGAGATAATAATTAAGATTCAATTTCTTAGTATATGGATATCTGGATTTCAGCATTATTTGTTGAACACTGTCCTTTTTCTCATTGACTTACCTTCACACTTGTGTTGAAATCAGCTGTCCATTCACTTTTTAAAAAAATCAAATTATTTGAAGCAGTTGCCAAACATAATGTCATTTACTTTGTTATACATCTCTATCTAACTCAATAGATCAGACTGATTTTTAGAAACGTAATCACCATGCTATTACTATTATTTTTTAAGGTGAGGGATTTTTTTTTTACGATTCCATTTTTAAGTAATATCTGTGTCCAGTGTGGGCTTTGAACCCCCCTCTTGACCCCAAGATCAGGAGTCACATGCTTCACTGACTGAGCCAGCCAGGTGCCCCACCAACATGTCATTATTATACCTTGCAAAAGTAACAGTATTTCCTTAAAGTATAATCTAATATTTAATACATATTTGAATTTCCCAATTTGTTTCCAAGATAGGTTTTTAAAGTTGATTTGGTGAAATTAGTGTTCGATTTGGCTGTCTCATAAATATTTTTTTATTCTTTAGCAGTCATTGCACCATTCTCTTTCCTTTTTTTCTTGTTATTGATTAGCTTATTTTATTACTTTGGTTGCTTATATTACTGATGATCTATTCTGTACTTGACTGGTGCTTCCTTGAAGTCTTTAACTCCTTTCTCTATTTCCCCTATTTCTTGTAAACTGGTAAATAGATCAGATCTAGATACTTGATTAAATTCAGGTTCATTTTTTTGTTTTTTGTTAAAAAATTTTTTTAATGGTTATTCATTTTTGTGAGAGAGAGCGAGAGCGAGTGAGCGAGCATGTGCAGGGAGGGAGAGAAGAGAGGGAGGGAGAGAGAGAGAGAGGGAGACACAGAATCCGAAGCAGGCTCCAGGCTCTGAACTGTCAGCACAGAACCCGACATGGGGCTTGAACTCACGAACTGCGAGATCATGACCTGAGCTGAAGTGGGATGCTTAAACAACTGAGCCACTCAGGTGCCCCTGTTTTTTGTTTTTTTTAAATCAAGTATATCCTATAGGTAGTGGTTAATCCTGTTCCATTCCAAGAGGAGACCTATGTCTGGATTATTCATAGGATTTAGATGGTGTCAACCTTATATGTTCATTGTAAAGTTCCTCATCATCCTTTCACTTTATTTTGTAAATTTTTTTTAGCATCCATTAATTATGCATTATTGCCTAGATTTGTTGTTTGAGTAGAGGTTGCAAGATGGTGTTATAAAAACTAAGAAAAAAAATTATCCTCGTCAATTATTTGGCTACCCTGAATATAGTACAAGCTGGTTAAATGTTTGATTTATTTCCCTATTATTTTATTTTCTTAATTTTTTTAACTTTTATTTACTTTTGAGAGAGAAAGAGAGAGAGACAGAGACAGAGACAGAGTGCGAACAAGCATTTGAGCTGGGGAGGGGCAGAGAAAGAGGGAGACACAGAATCCTAAGCAGGCTCCAGGCTCTAAGCTGTCAGCACAGAGCCTGACGCAGAGCTTGAACTTAAAAACTGTGAGATCTTGACCCGAGCCAAAGTCAGACACTTTACTGACTCAGCCACCCAGGTGCATGCACATTCTTTATCAGTTTTCAAAATAGCATGAGTTGGTTTTAGCAGTCTCTGGTGGTGATCAGTGAAGGATTTATTTCTTCTTATTATTAAGTCACCCATATGTATGTATTTGATATGTTTCAACTCATGGATGTCATGATTGCTTTTGATACTGAGAAATGCTTCAAGTTGGCAGTTGGCTCTTTTGATATGACAGTTTCATTCTTTGAATAAATGGGGCTTGAATCTTGGTTTAATTAACCTCAGTGCCCATGTTCTTTCCACTGTTGTTGTGATTTCTTGAAGGAAGTCCTCAAGGTGCAGATGAGGGTTGCAGTTATTGGAATAGGGGCTTGATTCCAGGAGTGTCATCATTTGTATGAATGTAGTTCTACCGGGGGGAGGCAGAAGACACTTGTGGTACAAAGGCCTGGGCTGTTCAGTAGTAGGACAAGTAGAACAAGCAAAGAAAAATAGCACAAAGGGGTTTGCCAGCTGGGTGGAGGGATTTGGTCTTTTTAATACTTAGGTGGTGGGTCATGATAAGTTCATGACATTTTGTTTCTTACATGAAGTTGATAGAAAATTATTTTTGAAAGAAGGCCCTCTTGATTGTTATTTTCTTTGAAGTTTACAGAGAAGAATTCAGCCAAAGAAACCAATTATTATCAAGTAAAACCTGGAGGGAATCATATATTGAGTGGTTCTTAACTGAATTTCTTAGAAACCTGTAATCTTTGAACCTTTCATTTTTCACATGTGATATGTTGAATTTATGTTGAGTCAGTATGGTGTGTGTATATATAATGTATGTAGTGATAACTGCAGTGCTTTTAAATAATTTATTTCTGGTGGCTTACTCTTTAATTGGTCTCATGTTATGTTATTGGCTATCTTGAAATCCAAAGAGTAATTGGCTTTCTCATATTTTAATATGGCTAATTTTCTGTTTCACTAAGTTTTACTTGATAATTTCTAGGGCCTCATGGTGACGAATGTGCTTCAGTTTCATAATGCCTCCTGCTATGGCAGACATCCTTGACATCTGGGCCGTGGATTCACAGTTAGCGTCTGATGGCTCCATACCTGTGGATTTCCTTTTGCCCACTGGGATTTATATTCAGTTGGAGGTTCCTCGGGAAGCTACCATTTCCTATATTAAACAGGTATGTTAATAGGTGAAATTTTTATCAGTATAGCTTACTTACTATATCACTTAGGGGAAGATTTTCTTCTATTATAGAAAATGTTATTTGTGTAAATCATATGGTTAGTTTGAGGGAAGATTAAGCTTTAGGTCACTACATAGTAAAGATTTTGATATTTGCCTTGTCTTTTGTGGACATATAAAACAGTCATTCTCACTCTCACTTTTAATCTGTATATGATACCTGATTTAAGAAAAATTAACTTACATTAGTTTGAAATGTTCATACAGGTTATTAAAAGGAATTTGACATCGTTGAAGAAAGTTTTGAGTTAAAATCTTTTTAATTACTGTCTTTGAACTTGTCATACTTTTTCTTTATGTGATTTTTGGTTGGTTGTCTCTTCTTTTCATTTCTCTTCTTCCTTCCGTACCCCACTACTTTTCATGGTGACTGTGGGAAGGAAAATGTTTTCCCTCACTAGTGAATGCCGTGTCCTCCTTTGGAACCTTTGGAAGCAAATTCTTTTTTTTTTTTTTAAGTTTTTATTTAAATTCCAGTCAGTTAACATACAGTGTAATATTAGTTTCAGGTGTGCAATACGGTGATTCAACGCTTACATACAACACCTTGTACTTCTCATAATAAGTGAATTCCTTAAGCCTCATCACTTATTTCACCCATCCCCCCACCCACCTCCCTTCTGGTAAGCCTCAGTTTGGAAGCAAATTCTTTTACATAACAAAAGTTGCTTGTTTTGTTGGATTATTTTTTGAAGTGAATTGATGAGTGCTGTTGATTTGTGAAGACTATGAAATATAAATGAAATTATTTTTCTAAACTTTCTCTTTTATGTTTTCCAAATAGCTGAACCCAATATGAAAATCAGGAGTTATATTTTCAAGAACAAGTTTTTATGACAAATGTTTTTATTTTTATTTATTTAAAAGTTTATTTGAGAGAGAGAGAGAGAGAGAGAGAGAGAAGCGAGAGAGAGGAGTGAGAGAATCCCAAGTAGGCTCTGTACTCCCAGCACACAGCCTGACATGGGATTTGATCTTATGAAGTGAGATCTTGACCTGAGCTGAAATAAAGAGTCAGATGCTTACCTGACTATTTGAGAAAGAGAGAGAGAGAGAGCAGGGAAGGGGCAGAGAGAGATGGACACAGAATCTGAAGCAGGCTCTAGGCTCTGAGCTGTTAACACTGAGCTTGATGCGGGACTCAAACCCATGAGCCATGAGATCATGCCGAATTGAAGTCAGACGCCTAACCAACTGAGCCACCCAGGCGCCCCTGTTTTAACGTTGTAAAGCATTTTAAGGAACTGCCAAAGTGCTTTCTACACTGATGATACCATTTTTCATCCCCACTAGCAGTACACAAAGATTCTAGTTTCTCCACATCCTGGCCAACACTTGTCTTTTTGCTTTTGTTATTTTTTTTAATTTTTAATTTTTTATGTTTAGTTTTGAGAGAGAGAGAGAGAGAGAGAGAGAGAGAGAGAGAATGAATACAAGCGGGGGAGGGGCAGAGAGGGAGACATAAATAAAATCTAAAGCAGTGTCTAGGCTCTGAGCTGTCAGCACAGAGCCCGATGTGGGGCTCGAACTCACAAATTGTGAGATCATGACCTGAGCTGAAGTCAGACATTTAACCTAACTGAGCCAGCCAGGTGTCCCTGTTTGTTTTTGATCATAACCATTTTTATGTCTGTGAAGTGGTATCTTATTGCAGTTTTTCTTTGTATTTCCCTAATGACTAATGATATTGAGCGTCTTTTCTCCTTCTTAGTTCGTTTGTAGAATTGTCTATTCAAGACCATTGCACATTTTTTAATTGAATTGCCTTTTTTTTTTGTTATTGAGTCATAGGAGTTCTTCATATATACTGAATATTAATCACTTGTCAGATACATAATTTGCAAACATCTCCCATTCTTTGGTTTGCCTTTTCACTATCACGTTAGTGCCCTTTCATATATAAATTTTTTAAAATTTTGATGAAAGTCCAGTTTACCTGTTTTTTTTGTTGTTGTTCAGCACAGCTTTCTCATGTATATAACTGAATCTGAGGATTAGCTATGATTTTTACCCCAGGTCTGTTATTCTCAGCTTTTGGCTTTTGTACTGGCTGCCATTAATATTTGTCATCCACCTTGTCATTTATATAGTGACCTTTTATATGATCTCATCCAGGAGACTTGGGAAAAGTGATGAGATGGATTCTGCTTATAGTGATAGGGCAGTGCTAATTAATGAAGATATCCCTGGTGAATAGAAAATAATGCAGGAAAAATAATATAAATTTTACATGGGGGTGATGATACATTAAAATATTTATATTTTTTCTGATTAGATGTTATTTATGTTCATAAGAATGTTAAATATGGACGTCTTCACTGATTCTTAGTCTTCAGAGATATTCACTTAAAATTGAAGTATAGGAGTGCTTGGGTCACATAGTAAGTTAAGCATCCGACTTCGGCTCAGGTAATGATCTCGCGGTTTGTGAGTGTGAGCCCCACATCAGGCTCTGTGCTGACAGTTTGGAGCTTGGAGCCTGGAGCCTGCTTCGGATTCTGTGTCTCCCTCTCTCTCTGCCCCTCACTCGCTCATGCTCTCTCTCTCTCTCTCTCTCAAAAATAAATAAATATTAAAAATTTAAAAAAAATCTAAGTATAGTTGGCATATTACTTTCAGGTGTACAACCTAGTGATTCAACAGGTAAGTACATTTTGAAATGCTCACCATGATAAGTATAGTTACCATCTATCACCATACAAAGTTATTGCAGTATTATTGACTATATTCTTTCTTCTGTACTTTCCATCTCCTTCGGTTACTTATTTTATAACTGGTAATTTTGTATCTCGTAATCCCCTTCACCTATTTCACCAATCCCCTCAGCTCCCCTTTGACAGCCACCAGTTCTCTGTATTTATGAGTCTTCTTCTGTTTTTGTTTTTTAGATTCTATGTATATATGAAACGATATGGTATTTATCTTTCTCTATTTCACTTAAGACTAGATATTTTTTGATGTACTTATAAATGGTATTGTTTTTAAATGTCTTTGCTAGTGTATAGAAACACAGTGGGTTTTTGTATATTAATTTTGTATTCTGCAATTTTATGAAATTCATTTATTATTTCTAATAGTTTTTTGTGGAATCTTTAGGTTTTTCTATAGTATCATGTCTTCTATAAATAGTGACAATGTCACATCTTTCTTAACAATTTGAATGCATTTTCTTTTTGTCTGTGCTGTGACTGGAACTTCTAGTATGGTGTGTTGAATTAAGGTGGCAAGAGTAGATATTTTTATGTTGTTTCTGATCTTAGAGGAAAAGTGTTCGACTTTTCACCATTAAGTATGTTAGCCATTGGTTTGCCATATATGGCTTTATTATGTTGAAGTATACTTTCTCTGTTTCCACTTTTTTGAGAGTTTTTATCATGAACAATCATGAAATTTTGTCAAACGCTTTTTCTGCATCTACTGAGGTGATTAGGTGGTTTTTATCTTCCATTTTGTAAATGTGGTATGTCATATTGATTGATTTGTGGATAATGAACAATCTGCATCCCTGGAATAATTTCCACCTTATTGTGGTGGATAATCCTTTTAATATCTTGTTGAATTTGCATTGCTAATATTTTGTTGAGGTTTTTTGCAGCTATATGTTCATTGAGTATATTGGTATGTGGTTTTCTTTTTCTGTTGTGTCCTTGTCTCGTTTTGGTGTCAGGGTAATACTGGCCTTGTAGAATGAATGGGGAAGCATTTCTTCTTTTTTAGATGAGTTTGAGAAGGATTAATATTAATTCTTTTATGAATATTTGGTAGAATTCACTGGTGGAGCCATCTGGCCCTGTACTTTTGTTTGCTGGGAGTTTTTTAATTTATTTTTTTAAAAGTTTTTTTTTCTAAGTTTATTTATTTATTTTGAGAGAAACCAAGCATGAGCAGGGGAGTGGTGGAGACAGAGGCAGAGAGAGAATCAAAAACAGGTCCCACGCTGCAAGCACAGAGCCCAACATGGGACTTGATCTCACGAACCGTGAGATCATGACCTGAGCGGAAATCAAGAGTTGTACACTTAACTGACCGAGCCACTTAGGCATCCCTTTTGGGAGTTTTTTTTTTTTTTTTTTAATTACTGATTCCATTTTGTTACTGGTAATCAGTCTGTTCACAGTATCTGTTTCTTTCTGAATCAGTGTTGGAAGATTGTTTCTGGGAATTTATCCATTTCTAGGTTTTCAAATTTGTTGGCATATAATTTTTTGTAGTAGTCTCTTATAATTCTTTGTATTTCTGTGGTGTCAGTTGTAACTTCTCTTTCATATCTTATTTTGAGTTTTCTCTCTTTCTTGAGGAGTCTGGCAGATATTCACTTAATAATTTTGCTTATGTATGTGCATTTTTTGTGCATTATACTCTTACATTACTTACAAAGATGGGTTAACAGTATACATACACTGCTGCAAGTTGGTATTAAAAAAAAAAAACCCGTAATATATCTTGGACAGTTTTCCATGTTACCTTTTATTTTTATTTTCACAGATGTGTAGTACTTTATAATTGATTCAGCCAGTCATTTATTGCTAAACACTTGGCTTGTCCTATGTTTTTGAGTTTGACAAAGAGTGCTGGAGTAAGTATCCTTGTAGATGTATTTTTGTACACTTGAGCAAGTTTTTCTGTTCCAGGAAGTGTCTGATTTTTTTCTTGCAGATGTTGTGGAAGCAAGTTCACAATTACCCAATGTTTAACCTCCTTATGGAAATTGACTCCTATATGTTTGCATGTGTGAATCAAACTGCTGTATATGAGGAGCTTGAAGATGAAACAAGAAGGCTGTGTGATGTTAGACCTTTTCTTCCAGTTCTCAAATTAGTGACAAGAAGTTGTGACCCAGGGGAAAAATTAGACTCAAAAATTGGAGTCCTTATAGGAAAAGGTAATTTAAGTACTTCCTAGTATGAATTCTTACCATGTTTGTTGCTATATGTATAAACATGTTTTAAGTATGATCTAAGACATTGCAGAGTGTGGCTCAAGGACCATTGCTTGTCTATAAATTGTTAACCAGTCTGAGATCAGGTAAGTATAAAAATTGAGAGTAAACGTTTATAAATTCCTGTAGCAATGTGATATTGCCACAGGATCTCTGGGGTTATAGTTTTTGCATCCTTTTCTAGTGACTTATTTTTATTTGCAAAATATTGTTTTTTGGCAGACTGGGAAGAAAAACGTTGTTCCTTTGTCTCAGTTTGAGAAGAGATTCCTTTCCTGAGAGATACATTTTTCTGTCTCTTTTAACTGCCTCTACAGTATAAACACAATTTATATACAACTCTCTATACCAACCAAGATTTTAAGCTGATTGATGAATTTCTATAAATAACCCATATTATTGACAAATTTTACTCCTTAACCAAAATTATCTTTAAGTAGAGTTATTTTTGTAGTGAGTCAAGATATGTAATGTCCATGTTCTTCTTTGCAAATTAATTCCATGGAGAAATGGGAATAACAAAGAATATATGGTACAGTCTTGCTCTGATAATCCTAGGTGCCTCAGGGGCCAATGGTATATCAATATCCTGCTTTAGACAACGTACTAACTTGAGTTAAGTACTATAAAAGGTTAACTGTAGAGGAGACTTGAAGTTTGTTTATTTTTGAGTAACAGTTTTTTGTTTTCATTTTTTATTTTACTTATTTTATTTTATTTTATTTTATTTTATTTTATGTTCAAATACAAAACCAAAAAAAATTTATTTTATTTTATAGACTTGAAGTTCAAATACACAAAACCAAAAAAATCCACTGGTGGTTGTTGGATTTGGATTGGCCACTTGTATTGATTAAATTCACTATTACAAGGTTAATCTAGTACCATCCCATTTAGGATGATAAGTATCTTCAGGATAATCTATTACCATCTCCTCTAAGAACCATGCCCTGTGAGATTGCATTCTTTGATGGTGACCTATACTGATTCAGGTTAACTAATGATTACAAATGTGGGACTACACTCTTCCCTCTGAGTACATAGAACGGAACCTTGTTGATTTACTATATGACAGCCTGGTATTGAAATTTTTTTTTGATAATATTTTTTTAAAGTTTGTTTATTTTGAGAGAGAGGGCACACACGCGTGTTAGCAGTGAAAGGGGCAGAGAGAGAGAGAGAGAGAGAGAGAGAGATAGAGATAGAGATAGAGATAATTCC
Organism: Cryptoprocta ferox; assembly: GCA_028646485.1. Lineage (NCBI taxonomy): Eukaryota > Metazoa > Chordata > Mammalia > Carnivora > Eupleridae > Cryptoprocta > Cryptoprocta ferox. Next base: position 117,333,946 of record CM053573.1, read on the forward strand.
AAGCAAGCTCCGTGCTGTCAGTGCAGAGCCCGACTCAGGCCATGAACCCATGAATCGTGAGATCATGACCTGAGCCGAAATCAAGAGTCAGATGCTTAACTGAGTAGGCACCCAGGCGCCCCCACCTTTTTTTATTACAGTTTTTTGTCAAGTTGATTTCCATATAACACCAGGTGCTCATCCCAAAAAGTACCCTCCTCCATCCCAAAAAATACCCTCCTCCATGCCCATCACCCATTTTCCCCTCTCCCCCACCCCCATCAATCTTCAGTTTGTTTTCAGTATTTAAGAGTCCCTTATGGTTTGCCTCCCTCCCTCTCCTTAACTATTTTTCCCCTCCCCCTCCCCTATGGTCCTCTGTTAAGTTTCTCCTGTTCCACATACTAGTGAAAACATATGGTATCTCCCTTTCTCTGCCAGGCGCCCTTAAAAAGTTTAATTCTTCAGAGGATAACTAGTTTGCTTTAGTCAATAATTTTTTCCCTCTTAAATAGGTTTGTAATTTACCATATAAAATTTTATTTTTTCCCTAAGATTTTATTTATTTATTTTTAAATAACCTTCACACTCAACATGGATCTTGAACTCACAACCCCAAGATCAAGAGTCACACACTCCACCAACTGAACCCGGCATGTACCTTCCGAAATTTTCTTATATATTAATGGCCTAAGTAGAAATTAGCATTCCTTTTTATTTGCTGGAGCTCCCAAGATCTTTTTGATAAATTTTAAATTCTCCATTACAAAAAAATCTCCCCTTTGTTTGAATTGAAGAATATATGGAAAAGTAAAAAGAATAAGCAATTATTTATAGTCTTATCCAAGACAAGAATATCTACTGATAATATTGAGGTATAGTTTTTTCCAAATGGCTTTGTGTGTGTGTGTGTATGAAAATACATAAGTTTTGTATATTTCTAAACTGATTTAAGGAAGTAGATCAGAACTGCACAGATTGTTAAGGAAGCTAAAATATTAATAACCCAAAAGGTTAGCACCATAGAGCTAATTTTTATCAGGATATAGTTATCTTTTTGAGATGAAGCATGTTTTCCAAACTTAAATCACTGCACTCTCTTCTAGTTGTGATCTCCAAAAAATATGGGCTCATTAGCCACTATTACCTCTGCCTAAGCTTGCCAGACCTAGCAAATAAAAAATAGTAGATTGAAATATTACATGGGATATACTTAATGGTAACAGTCATTCATTGTTTATCTAAAATTCAGATAGAATTGAGCATGCTGTTTTTTTTATTTGGCGATACTAATTTTGCCCTGCCACAATGCAAGGATTATATAGATACAGATATAGGTATAGGTATAGGTAGATGTATATCTTGAATTTCTCTTTCTATAAGCAATGTGACCATATTTTATTCTGTATCATAAAGCTTATTATATAAAAAATTTTAATGCAGTGTGCCCTGCAATTTGATTGATCAAGATACAAAGAGTATTTTATATTAACTTGAGCATTTTATAAAGTCTTAAGTATTTATAAATTGTACTTTAGATTTTCAGTGTATCTAGGAAACCTGATATTAATGATCATATACACAAATTCAAGTGTTAACATTCATTTAGGAATTTGAGTAAGTCTGTTTATTATTTTAGAATGGATTTTCACTTTAAATACCTAACAAATCAGTTTTTGCTGTTGCTAATTTGTATGTGATGACTACAACCGGGGCTTGGTGAGGTCATGCCTCCTGGGAAAACAATAAACAATTATTTCAATTTAACTTCAGGAACAAGTTTGCTGCCTCCTCCTCCTCCCCAAAGAAAACAATAGATATAATTGCCCTGATGGGTCTAAAAATACCTTTTCCTGAGTGATAATATAGTTGATCATTTTATTTTTTATGTTTATTCTAAGTAATTATTTACAGAGCTGCTCTTTGGGTTCTGATTATGCTCTGTAGTAAAGGTACTTGTCACCCTTGCATTAATTTCTTCAAATACCCATTAGGAAATCTTGATCAGAGGATTTTGTCAGCATCCTGAATAAAATGTTTGAAAACTCCCTTATTTTCCCTGGCCTGTCTAAAGTTGTGGTATGTTTTAAAGTGATGGAAATCTAGAGTCTGGAGAATTTTAACAGTGTCTTTAATGTGAAGAAATTAATCACTATACTTTTTTTATATGAAAAATTATATTTGACTCTAAACTATATAATATTCTTATCTTAAAATTTAAGGTTTCTTGGGGCACGTAGCTGGCTCAATTGGTTAAGTGTCTGATTCTTGCTTTTGGCTCCGGCCATGATCTCGTGGTTTGTGGGTTTAAGCCCCCCCATGTCAGGCTCTGTGCTGACAGTGCAGAGCCTGCTTGGGATTCTTTCTCTCTGCTCTTCCCCTGCTCACGTGTGTGCACGCTCTCCCCCCTCCCCCCCCCAAAATAAATAAATAAACATTAAAAAAAGGAGGAAAACTTTAAAATAAAATTTAAGGTTTGTTATCAGGTTTTCTTACTGGAAGACATGTAAAAAATTAACTAGGTTTAAAATTAAATTAGTTAACCTAATTTCTTATTTTTGGCAAAGTTTCTGTTTTTTTATTACTTTTTTGTTTTTTTAATTTTTTAAATTTTTATTTATAGTTTATTGTCAAGTTGGTTCCATATAACTCCCAGTGCTCTTCCCCACAAGTGCCCCCAAAGTTTCTGTTTTTAAGAAATCTTTGTTGTGGTTTCTTAACTCCAGTTTTATTTGTTTTTTAAAAAACAGATTCTCAGAAATTGGGATTCATTGAGTCTGAGATGAATTAAAGAAATCTGTACTTTTCAGTTGGTTCTAACAGTTATATGAACAAAGTTCCTTATTTCTAGTATATTGAAAATATCAAAACAGTAGCAATTACAATTCAGTAGCATATATCAAGTGTGTTTAATTGGGACTATAGCAATAAACTTGGGTCATATGTTCTTTGTGTGCTTGGAGCTCACAATCCATTGGAAAATAAGAATCAGTAAATAGACTATTACAGTACATTTTTAAACTGCTGTGAGTCAAGGAGGTAGAATCAGCTGAGTGAGAGAGGGACAGCCTTATAGAAGGTACACAACTAAACTAAGCCTGCAGTGCTGATGAGAAGTTGAGCAGTATGGAAGGAGTTGGAAGAAGGATAAGCAAATGGGAATGGCCTGTTTGAAGAATGGCCTATTCAAGTAATAAAAGTGATTGATTATGGTTTGTTTGAAGAGGCAGCTAGGACAAGCAGAAAGATCAGAGAGGCACCAAGCTTCAGAGCATGTGGTGCTGTCTAGGCCATATTAAAACTTAGAGACTTAGGGACACCTGGGTGGCTCAGTCGGTTAAGCATCCAACTCTTGGTTTCAGCTCAGGTCATGATCTCATGGTACATGGGTTCAAGCCCTCATCCGGCTCTGCACTGACAGCAAGGAGCCTGCTTGGGATTCTTTGTCTCCCTCTCTCTCTCTCTCTGCTCCTCCCTCACTTGCTCTTTATCTCAAAAAAAAAAAAATTAGATAAACTTAATTAGACATGTATTCCTAGAAGCAATTGGGAAGCTACTGAAGGGATTTAAGTAGGGGAGTAACCTGATCAGATTTGCTTTTTTTTTTTTTTTGAGAGAGTGCGAGAGAGTGAGCGCTTAAGTAGGGGCGGTGGGGAGACGGTCAGAGGGAGAGAGAAATAATCCCAAGCAGGCTCCACACTCATCATGGAGTCCATCGCGGAGCTTGATCCCACAACCTTAGGATCATGACTTGAGCCAAAATCAAGACTTTCAACTGCTTAACCAACTGAGCCACCCAGGTGCCCAATCATATTTACCCAGAGAATGGGTTGGAGAGATTAAGACTGGGAGTAGAGAAATTAGTGAAAGACTGATGTAATCCCTGGGAAGGACCATGATGACCAGGATTAAGTTAATGGCTGTAGTAACTAGGAGAAGTAGATAAGGTTGAGAGACATTTAGAAAGTGGTTTAGAAATGACTTTTAGTAGATAAAGGGAGATAGTTTGGTTTTTGTTAGATGTATTAGGTATACATTTCCCTTTCCTCACCTGTAATACCTGTATCTGTGAGTAGAAAGAGCTTCAGCAGTACGGGGGAACAAGCCCCAAAACCCCTCAGCTAGTCTGCATATATTACAGTTCCTTCATAGCTGAATAAGAGTATGCATTTCCATTCCAGATCCAAAACTCTCCGGGAAAGTATAATGTACTCTCAACAGTTTACCTTGGTGCATTAATTATGCAGCTTAACCATTTGTATTTTTCTATATTTAATACCACAAACTGATTCTAATATTTCTTTTTGAAATAATAATTGTTTTAATACATAAAAGAAAATAGACAACGGAGATAAATTCACTGTCTAGGTAACCCTGATTGACATGCATATATTCAAATAGTATAGATTTAAATGATATGATATTAAATGGCCTTATGGAACAGATACTAGCAAGCTGCTTCACTGTACTTCTCAGCACTATGAAATACTGTTGTCATCTCAAGTATCTTTTCAAAACAAAAATGTATATATATTCTTTATCTTTCTTTTGAATTTGCATAAAAGGAATCTTGTGAGACCCGTTTTGTCCCTGCTTTTTAGACTTAATATACCTGGGACTTTTCATGTAATAACACTAATCTGATCTGTCCATTTTATCACTTGTATTACCATATAATGCTATATGGATGTATCTCAGTTTTAAAACCAGGTCTTTATGATTAACTTCAGGTTATTTCCAGTTTTTAAATTATTATAAACAAAACTACACTGAACATTCATGTACTGTTATCAGTACATTGTACAAATAATGTCCTTCTCTAGGTTTGTGGGAATAAAAACCACCCAAATGAGAACAGACTATTTACCCAGAGCTTTGCTTTTAGAGTAAAGGAACTTTGTGTCTGTCACTGACTCAAAGGCAGGCAGGGGAGTGAAAAGGTTTTATGCTAAACAAGGGGGAATGCCTCATGTATGGCTGATTGGATGTTGTTGGCCAGGAGAAGCTCGAGGTGGGAGTCACTAAAGTTGGACATCTTATGTGAATGATTTGGGGGTACATATTTGGCTTTTACTGACTGGTACTGGGTCTCTCAGGTTAAAATTCCTATTGGCGGAATTTTGAGGTCAAAGAATGTATGTGTATGTTTATAATTTCTAATATTAAATAAATATGCCTCCCAGTACAGAGTATTACTAAACTTTAAAATGTTTGCCAATCTTATAGATAAAAGTTAATATATGTATTCAGATTTCTGCATGTTTACTTGTAGATTTCTAGCATTATTAGTAAAACGATAAGCTTATGAAAAGGTTGCTGTATTAGTTGTCTACATGGTAGAAGGGTTCATAATTAAGTACAGTGAAGAATAATTTTATATTCATGAGATTTTTGACTGATATACTATAACTGTTGTTAAAAAATCACAGTGAACCGTAAGTTTAATCTATAAAATTTAAATTTACTGAGTCTTAAGTAAAAATGTGACTTTTTAGCTCATTAATTTAAAGGTTTTCAAATTCTTAGGCTTTCTCAGATATATTACATATGATTTTTACTTGGTTTGTAAAGAAAAACTGGGTATTTTATTTGTGGTTTTATTTTACTTTTTAAGTTTATTTCTTTATTTTGAGAGAGAGAGAAAGCACACGAGTATGTGTACGTAAACAGGGAGGGACAGAAAGAGAGGGAGAGAGAGAGAATCCCACGTAAGGCTGCATGCTGTCAGCAAGGAGCCCCATGTGGGGCTCCCTCGCACAAACTGTGAGATCATGCCCTGAGCCCAAATACATCCTGAGACACTTAACCAGCTGAGCCACCCAGGTGCCCCTTATATGTGGTTTTAAAATATGTACAATTTCAGCGATTATCTTTATAAAACTGGTACCTAACTACATTTCTTTAAAAGATTTCAAGTTTGTCTTCTTTAGAAATCTAATTGCATGTTCATCTTCTGTACATGAAATGTGTTATTTTATCTGGATACTCTTTTGATCTTGTGTAATATTTTCCTACCCAGTTTTGTTTTCTTGATAAAAATCGAACATCCAATATATTTGGTTGAATATATTTTGTATTCTCTTGTATTATTATTAGCTATTCAAAATGACATTTAAAAATTTTTGTTTAGGTCTACATGAATTTGATGCACTGAAGGATCCTGAAGTGAATGAATTCCGAATAAAAATGCGCAAATTCAGTGAAGAAAAGATTCAGTCGCTTGTGGGATTGTCTTGGATGGATTGGCTAAAACAGACCTATCCACCAGAACATGAACCGTCCATCCTTGAAAACTTAGAAGATAAACTTTATGGAGGAAAGCTCATTGTGGCTGTTCATTTTGAAAATTGTCAGGTAGTGTTAATGTTATTTTAAGAAATATTTTGTAATAAATCTGTGATCTTACCTGAATGCAGCACCAGTTTTAGAAGAGCGTCTTGCTCACTTGGTAAATGCTGTTACAAAAAGCATTTTTAGATTTAAGATGGAAATAAATTTAGCATTATGTGTGATATATCTTTTGAAGGAATATGATTTTTGATGCACTGTTATATTAGTCTAGATTGGGGTTGGAAAACTGCAGTTTTTGACTGGTTTTTATACTTAAAAGGGATGTAAAAAATACTCAAGGAATTTTTAAGAGATGTTAAAGAAAGAGAAAAAGAGAGAAATAATGAAAAGAATATTGACAGAGACTCATAGGTTGTCCGCAGAACCTTGTCCTTTACAGAAAAAGATTGCCAACCCCAGTCTAGACAATGTTCTTTAGTGTAGTTACTGTGTTTTCTCATGTGATTTTGCTTTAGTCTATAAAATGAAAGCTTTGATCAACTGATCTCTTTTTTCCATATTCTTATATTTGTATTCTGTAAATATGTAATTAAATGCTGATATGGAATTGGGAATTATAATGAAGAGTGTATATACAGTTAATCTGTATCTGAATAGTCACAGTTATTTTAGAAGCCAGATTATGGTACTACCTTTGTATGTAGTATGGTCACTTTATCATCTAGGATCTGACTTAGAATTAGGGTAGGAGTTCAAGAATATTTTGTGTTGTTCTTTCTTCAGTTACTGTAATAACAACAACGATATAAACCATTTTAGTAGCCATTTTATATTAAGCACTTCACTATGCCAGGAGCTATGAAAGGTATTTTTGTTATATTCTCCACTTTTAAATATTTATTTTTTATTTTTTTGAGAGAGAGAGTGCAAGTGGGAGAGAGGTATAGAAGGAGAGAGAGAGAGAGAGAGAAAGAGAGAGAGAATCTTAAGCAGGCTTCACACTCAGTGTGAGCCTCGATCCCATGACCCCAGATCATGACCTGACCCAAAATCAAGCGTCAGACACTCAACTGAATGAGCCACCCAGGCACCCTTTTATTCTCCACTTTCAAAAACAACTTTATAAAGTGTTCTCATCCCCGTTTTACAGGGAAGAAACTGAAAGGGAGAGAAGTGTGTGTGTGCCAGGCCTTATAGCTGGTCTGTGGTATAGCCAGGATTTTATCCAGGTGTTCCTGGTTTTATTCAGTTCTGCCTCCTTCCCAACAACATGTTTCTAAATATTTGTAAGAACAAATGCAAAAGCAGGAGCCTGCCTTCTGGCATTTTACAAAGGAAGTTTATGTAGGTTAAAAAAAACACCAAAAACATATGATGCTCTATACTGAGATATGTTCAGACAAAAGTTCAATTAAACCAAGATTGGGATATTGTAAAATCTCAAGATCAAATTTAAAATACTGTTTAGGGAATGCTGCACTGTTGGAAGAGCTGGAATGGGGAGTTTTACTGCTGACAGGTGACTAGAATTCAACTTGAAAACACTGGCTCAGGGCAATTTGCCCATCTAGGTCAGTCTGCGTTTCCTTACTTATGGGTCAGATCTCTACTGGATAGACATATTTTGATGTAATCATCATTGTAAAAAAGTATGTGTGAAAATAAGTGTTTTGAAATTAAAAGAGAAATGGAGACACTGTAAAATCTTAGTGGGTTCCAAGCAGTCATAGAATTTTTTTCAATTTTATTCATATATATATATGTATATGAGAGAGAAAAAGAGGTTTTTTGTTTAAGTTTTTATTTTAATTATCCAGTGCTCATCAGGACAAGTATACTCCTTAATCCCCATTACGTGTTTCACCCATTCCCCCACCTACTTTCTTTCTGCTTTCTGATAACCATCAGTTTGTTTTCTACAGTTAAGAGACCCTTTCTTGGTCTTTCTCTCTCTCTCTTTCTCTCTCAATGCCTCCTTGCTTGTTTTGTTTCTTAAATTCCACATATGAGTGAAATCATATGGTGTTTGTATTTCTGTGACAGACTGACTTTGCTTATCATTATACTCCCTAGCTCTAACTGTGTTGCAGGTGGCAAGATTTTATTCTTTTTTTTATGGCTGAATAATATTCCATTGCATATATATACACATATATATGTCCCATCTTCTTTATCCATTCACCTATCAGTAGACACATGGGACTATTTCCATAATTTGAGTATTGTAAATAATGCTCTTATAAACATAGGGGTGCATATATCCCTTTGAATTAGTGTTTTTCTATTTTTTAGTAAATACCCAGTAGTGTGATTACTGTGTGTAGTTTTACTTTCAACTGTTTTTTAAATTAAAAAACTAAAAGCATTGTTTTCTATCTTTACATTTTTGAGGAACCCCCATACTGTTTTCCACAGTGGCTGGACTGGTTTAATTTCCCACCAACAGTGCAAGAGGGTTCCTTTTCTCCACATCCTCACTAAAGCCTATTGTTTCTTGTGTTTTGATTTTAGCCATCTGACAGGTGTGACATGGTATCTCATTGTAATTTTGATTTGAATTTCCCTGATGATGAGTGATATTAAGCATTGTTTTGTGTGTCTGTTGGCCACCTGTATGTTGTCTTTCAAAAATGTCTATTTATGTCTTCTGCCAGTTTTTTCATTGGATTATTTTGGGGGGGGTGTTAAGTTGTAGAAGTTCCTTTTTTTTAATAGTTTATTTTGAGAGAGAGAGAGAGAGAGAATGAGCAGGAGAGGGGCAGAGAGACAGAGAATCCTAAGCAGGCTCCGTTCTGTCATCATGGAGCCCACTGCGGGGCTTCATCTCATGAACCGTGAGATCATGACCTGAGCTGAAATCAAGAGTCAAGACACTCAACTGACTGACTCACCCAGGTGCCCCAAGTTGTATACGTTCTTTATATATTTTGGATACTAACCCTCTATTGGATATGTCATTTGCAATATCTTCTCCCATTCTTTATGTTGCCTTTTAGTTTCATTGATTGTTTCCTTCACTGTGCAGACGCTTTTAATTTTGGTATAATCCCAATAGTTTAGTTTTGCTTTTGTTTCCTTTGCCTCAGGGGACCAAAATGGTGCTATAGCTGATGTCAGAGAAATTACTGTCTGTGCTCTCTTCTAGGATTTTTATGGTTTCCTTTCTCACATTTAGATCTTTAATCCATTTTGAATCTTTTTTTGTGTATGGTATAAGAAAGTGGTCCAGTGTCATTCTTTTGAAATAGCTGTCCAGTTTTCCCAACACCATTTGTTGAAGAGACTGACATTTTCCCTTTGGATATTCTTTTCTGCTTTATTAAAGATTAATTGACTGTACAATTGTGGGTTTATTTCTGGTTTTTCTATTTTGTTCTATTGATCTATGTGTCTGTTTTTGTGCCAGTACCATCCTGTTTTAATTACTACAACTTAGTAATATATCTTGAACTCCAGAATTGTGATGCCTCCAGCTTTGCTTTTCTTTGTCACATTTGCTTTGACTATGTTGGAGTGTTTTATGGTTCCATACCAATTTTAGGATTGTTTGTTCTACTTCTGTGAAAGATGCTGTTGGTATTTTGATAGAGACTGCATTAAATCTGTAGATTGCTTTGGATAGTAGAGACATGTTAACAATATTTGTTCTTCCAGCCCATGATCATGGCATGTCTTTCCATTTCTATGTGTCATCCTCAATTTCTTTCATTAGTGTTTTATAGTTTTCAGAGTATAGGTCTTTCACCTTTGGTTTGGTTTGGTTTGGTTTATTCCTACATATTCTTTTATTTTTGGTGCAGTTTTAAATGAGATTGTTTTCTTAATTTCTTTTCCTGCTGCTTTATTATTAGTGTAGAGAAATATAACAGATTTCTGTATATTGGTTTTGTATCCTGCAACATTACTGAATTCATTTATCAGTTCTAGTAGTTTTTTGGTGGAGTCTGTAGGGTTTTCTATGTATAATATGTCATCTGCAAATAGTGAAAACTTTACTTATTCTTTACCAATTTGGATGACTTTTATTCTTGTCTGATTGCTGTGGTTAGGACTTCTAGTACTACAGTGCATAATAAACGTGATGAGAGTGGACATCCTTTTCTTGTTCCTGGTATTGGGGGAAAGCTCTCAGTTTTTCACTTTTGAGTATGATCTTAGCTGTGGGTTTTCCATATATGACCTTTATTATGTTAAAGTATGTTCTATCTACCTCTATTTTGTTGAGGGTTTTAATAATGAATGGAAGTTGTACTTTGTCAAATGTTTTTTAAGCATCTGTTGAAATGATCATATGGTTCTTATCCTTTCTCTTATTGAAGGATTGTATCATGTTGATTTGTGAATATTGAATTGCCTTGCATCCCTGGAATAAATTCTACTTGGTTATGGTGAATCACTTAAAATTTTTTTAAGGGGGCGCCTGGGTGGCTCAGTCGGTTAAGCGTCCAACTTCGGCTCAGGTCATGATCTCATGGTTCGTGGGTTCGAGCCCCACGTCGGGCTCTGTGCTAACAGCTAGCTCAGAGCCTGGAGCCTGTCTTCAGATTCCAGCACAGAGCCCAATGTGGGGCTTGCACTCATTAACAGTGAGATCATGACCTGAGCTGAGATCAAGAGTCAGATGCTTAACCGACTATACCACCGAGGCACGCCATCATCATCACTGCTAATGACCAACATTAGGAAGCAGCATGTAGGAATATTAAACTAAGCATGCGATGAAATGTAACAAAGTATACGTATAGGTTAAAAAATGATTTTCATGGGATTGTTAGGGAGAACTATAGACAGCAGTTTCTTTGAAAAACATGAAATTTTAGATGACCACATAATATCAGCCAACATAGGACAGGGATCTTAAGAAGCAAGATAAATATAATCATGGAATTATCATGTTTTGCATTTAAAGAACATTAGTCCCAACAGCCAGACCACAAAAGCATTATTTTTAAGTCCAAGGGTCATAATTTATTAAAGATACCAATAAACCTGAGCATCACTTTCAAACCTGTGTTGTTTTCTTTTTTAACCTCAGCCAGCATAAGTTATATGAAATAATTCTGCCAATTAAGGGAGAGGGCAGATGGCATTTCAAATAGTCTCCTGTGTGTTAGGGAACAGGCTGCATTTTACAGAGGGTAGAAGGAGGTGGAGACTATACTTTTTGGGAATTTTTGAGAATATATCAGAAGCATGGGCAGAAATGTGAGAACAATGAAGCACATACAGTACAACTATGAAGAATAAATATTTCTTCACCTGCTAGACATCATCTGAATTAGCCCAGTTGTCATGATATATATGTCATCACTAATGAATTGTATTCATTCCTGCTAAACAGAAATATCTGCCCCACTCATATGCCCAGTGTCTTTGTTGCATAGTCTCTCATATATAGTTGTTTGTAATCATTGAACAATACAATGCAAGTCAGTTCCTCAGGAAATTACATGTTTTTTAAAGGTGCAATATTTTGTGAAGTATTTCAAAGAGATGTTGGAAACTGCTTGAAATACAAGAAAAACTAGTTGAGTTCTGACCAAGTCAGTCCAGTTAACATTTATGTGAGGAATATTAACAAGGGTGATGAGACACGCTGGTAGTAATTTAGAAGACATGAATTTTATCATCAAGAGATTAAGATTGGTCTTTGAAGGAAAATTAAGTTGACCTTTAAAGAATGCGAGGATTAGTGGTGCTAATCTCTCTCCATTCCAAAAACCACGTATAGGGGTGCATGGGTGGCTCCACTGGTTACATGTTCGACTCTTGATTTCAGCTCAGGTCATGACCTCATGATTCATGAGATCAAACCCTGCATTGGGGTTCTGTGCTGACAGTGTAGAGCCTGCTTGAGATTCTCTCTCGCCCTCTTTCTTTGTCTGTACCCTTGCTCATGCGTGCGTGCATTCTCCTCCACCCTTTCATAAAAGAAAAAAATCCACGTATAACTTTTGACCCCCACAAAACTTAGCTACTAATAAACTCCTGTTGACTGAAAGTCATATTTGGTTAATACATATCTAATATATATACTGTATTTTTACAATAAAGTAAGCCAGAGAAGAAAGTGTTATTAAGTCATAAGGAAGAAAAATACATTTACAGTATTGTACTGGATTTATATTAAAAAAAACCCATGTAATTAAGTAGACCCACACAATTCAAACCCATGTTGTTCAAGCGTCAACTGTATATCCATTGTCTCAGTTGTATCTTTTATAACTGATGATAAAACATTGGTATTTCTCTTGGTTATTTTTTGTCTATTTTTTTTGAAGTTTATTTATTTTGAGAGAGAGAAGGAAGGTCAGAGAGAGTGAGAGAGAGAATCCCAAGCAGACTCTGAGCACTGTCAGCACAGAGCCCGATGTAGTGCGTGAACTCACAAATCGTGAGATCATGACCTGAGCCGAAATCAAGAGTTGGTCACTTAACTGAATGAACCACCCGGGTGCCCCTGTTTTCTTGTCTAATTTTAAATTACCTTGTGTGTGTCTTACTGATTTGTACAAGTTCTTGGTATTTAGGGGGGTAGTGAATTTTTGTCATCCAAAGGTGTTGGGAGTGTATTTTCCCAAAGTGTGGCTTATCTTTTTTATTCTCTTTGTTTTGTTAGTTTTGCCTTGCTTGCTTTTTATCCTCAAGTTCTAGTCAGTGTTCACATTTCCTAAATTGTCATGTCATACACACACACACACACACACACACACACACCCCAACTTCAGTATTGCTGTTGTATGAAATAATGTTGATTTATGTATTTCTGTTGGATGTATACCTAGAAACAATTGGTGAGTCATACGTCTATGTGTGTAATCAGTTTTTAGTAGATACTGCCAAATAGTTTTTCAGATTTACATTCCTACCTGTAGTATTTTGAGAGTTTAGTTTCTCCACATCTTTGCTAATACTTGATATTGTCAAATTTAAAAATTCTTAAAATTTGTCATGTTCCTTTTCATCAAGTTTTAAATTTTACTTAATATGTTTTATTTCTTGGAGTTCTCTTTGATTCTTCTTCAGATATATTTGCTCTTTATTCATTTTCAAACTACCTTTAATTCTTAAAACCTATCAACCATACTTGTTTTATTTTCTGAGTATTACTTCTAATATCTGCAGTTTTTTCAAGCCCGGTTCTGATTTCTGGTCTTTTCTATAGGTTCTTGCTATCTGATAGAGTGTTCTCCAGTTTTGTTTTTCTAAATGTATGAAATAGAGGGTAAATGGGAATCATAGAATAATTTTTTCATGTTTTAAGTTGCTTAGGCATTGTCATCCAGACATGTGCTATTTAATATAGTAGCCAGTAGCCACATGTGTATATTTAATTTTAAATTTAATTAAGTAAAATTAAAATTCAGTTCTTTACACTAGCCGTATATCAAGTTCTCAAGAGCCACTGTGGCTAGTGACTGCTTTTATTGGACAGCACAGAATGGAATATTTCTATTATTAAAGAGTCTTCTTGGGTAGCACTGGTTTAGACAGTTATGACCATTTGTATTATGTTAAAAAAGTATCATATCTCTTTGTGACTCTTTTTAAAGATAGATTGCTTTTAAGCTAGATGAAGGTTAGTTTTAAGGTAGATAGTGCAAGGAAATCAAGTAAGAAGTCATATTTCTCTTTAGGATAAACATGAAGCATTGCTGAAGTAGAAGAATATTACTGGAAGGGGAGAGAAGGTGACCAGTTGGCAACCCATTAGGATATAAGGTCTTTGGTATCTTAGTGGGAAGTGAGGTGAGGGAGGAAAGAGGAATCATCACTCCTCATATGACTCTGGATCCTAGCTTATATGCTTTGATGCATATAATAGTTTTGAGTTATAATAGCATTATATGCTTTGATGCATATAATATGCTTTGAGTTATAATAGCAACAACTCATATAGAAAATTCAGGAGAAAAATGGTAAAAATACTAGAGAAAATAGACTGAAACACCCAGTAAGTTTAAATTTAAAAAGTTGGAATTTTAAGTACCTTGTGGAAAAGGGAAGTGACTTAACTTGTTAGAAATATTGAAGAATCAATCTCTGGTAAGTACTGAGAATTTTCTAACAATCACAGTTGTCCAGAGTAGCAGTTAGCTGGAATAGGAGATAATGAATTTTCTTATATCCTTGGTATGTGATCATATGGTATGAAATTATCTTGCTAGATTATGAGAACTTCCAGGTGTTATTAGATAATCTTTAATGTCTGTACCTTTGGGATTTATGATGAGCAGTTTTGATAATATCCAGTCCCTACTATATCTTCATTTTTCATTAATTAAAATTTCTTTTCTTTTTGTATGTTACAAAATTGGACAGAATTGTTCATTTATAGTTTAATTGTTATAAAGTATGGGTCTCTTCTTACCAGTGACAACATAATTCTCAGTTGAACTAAATTTGAACAACTGCAGGTTTTTGGTATCTTTTTTAAAGAAAGATATTTGAGAAATGCATTCCATAAACTTTCTGATGATAAGCTTTAGTTAAAATATATGCTTTAGTTAAATGTTAATCTGACCTGTGGGATCTGTGGCAATTTGTATAGTGTAAGATGACTTGCAGAAATATTAACAAATTTGACGTGGACACATTTTAAAAATTAATTTTTTATTTTTATTAAAATTTTTTTTAATGTTTATTTACTTTTTGAGAGAGAGAAACAGAGCATGAGCAGGGAATGGACAAAGAGAGGGAGACACAGAATCCAAAGCAGGCCCCAGGCTCCAAGCTGTCAGCACAGAGCCCAACGCAGGGCTTGAACCCATGAACCGCGAGATTATGACCTGAGCTAAAGTTGGATGCTTAACCGACTAAGCCACTCAGACGCCCCTGTTTTTAATTTTTTTTTTTTTAACTTTTAAGCCCCTACGTTTAACATGGGGCTCGAATTCAGAACCCCAAGATCAAGAGTCACATGCTCTGTTGACTGAGCCGGCCAGGTGCCCCTGGACACATTATATTTAGAAAACAGGAGGCGTGCCTTGGTGGCTCAGTTGATTAAGGCCAACTCTGGCTCAGGTCGTGATCTCATGGTCGTGGTTTCAAGCCCTGCATTGGGTTCTGTGCTGAGAGCTCAGAGCCTGGAGCCTGCTTCGGATTCTATGTGTTCTCTCTCTCTGCCCCTCTTCCGCTTGCTCTCTGTCTCTCTCTCAAAAATAAACATTAAAAAATTAAAAAAAGAAAATAGGAAAATGTACTGGAATGTTAAATATAAAGGATATACATATGTTACATATATTCATATGTGGATATTATGTATAGGTATATGCAATGTAATAAGTACAAATGTAAAGAGTGGTTTTTTTCCAGCACAAATAATAAAATTGTTCCTTTTTTCTACCCCCCTTTTTAGGATGTGTTTAGCTTTCAAATATCTCCTAATATGAATCCTATCAAAATAAATGAACTGGCAATCCAAAAACGTTTGACTATTCATGGAAAAGAAGATGAAGTTAGCCCCTATGACTATGTGTTACAAGTCAGTGGGAGAGTAGAATATGTGTTTGGTGATCACCCGCTAATTCAGTTCCAGGTACGTGTATTAACCGTCAGTTTACCAGAGATTGTGTGTGTGTGTGTGCGCATTTAACAATTTAAATTTCTGATAAAAATGTGTTGTCACATTTAGAGTATTTAGAACCTACAAAAAACTATACAGAATTAAATAATAGATATTCATAATCCTACCTACATCTGAGATAACCATTGTTAACATTTTGGCATGTTTTTGTCATTTTACTTAAGGTTACATATATTTTTGGCATAATGATTGTATATTTAATGTTTGTTTCTAAATATTTGCTTTCTACTTTTTTGGTTATTTCAGTGTTATATCATAATTTCCTGTAGCATTATGAATTCTTTATAAAATTTGCTATAGCTGCCTACTTTTTTATGATGTAAACATTATTTTTTTAATAGAAAGGCTTAAAATGTTTTTAATGTTTATTCTTGAGAGAGACAGACAGACAGACAGAGAGTGTGAGCTCGCGTGGGGGAGAGGCAGAGAGGGTGAAGCAGGCTCCTGGCTTGAGCTGTCAGCATAGAGCCTGATGTGGGGCTCGAACTCAAGAACCTTGAGATCATGACCTGAACCAAAGTTGAACACTTATCTGACTGAGCCACCCAGGGACCCCAGACATAATGATTTAGATATGAAATATTCTGGGGGAAGTAAAATCCAAGATATTTTGATTAAATGGTCACTAAATAAATTGTTTAAAAACTTATTTGTGATTATAAGTTAACCAAGGTCTTATAAATTTTCATTGTGATTGGAAAACTTTTCAGTTTCCTTTATAAGTTATATTTTTATATATTTATATTTATATTATACATATGCATATGTATATTATATGTATAATATTGTATGTATAATTGCCCTCCCCTCCCTTATTTATTTCTTCCACATATGGTAGGAATTTTGTCAGCATTAGGTCTGGCCATCCTCAAAAGCCTTCCTCTGTCTTTGGCATATGTATTTCCATGCAGTCATGTATTCCTTGAGTATAGTGCGTCAGATTGTGGAGTAAAATGAAGTTTAAATAAGATAAATGCAGTACAGTACTCCTCCCCCACCACTATCCTTTTAAAGGATAGAATCATGGCTTTGACTTTAAGGAACTTGAAGATATTTTTGTTGAAATTACATTTGGAGACTAAAAAATGGTCATTACATAAAGAATAAGGCTAAATGCCAAGTTAGAGGTAAATAGTAACAGGATTTTATAAAGTTATGTAATTATTCTTATTTGTGATTTTTATTGTTTTAAGCAAGAGGGATAGAGGCATGCTAAATATTAAGTGAAGTCTGAGAATAAGGAGCTGTGATTTATTAGCAGCTAATAGCAGATTTTTTACCTTTCTTTTCAGATTTTTAGCGTGGCCCTTAATTCTTGTGGTTTAGTAGGTAGAAAGTGTAGAAGCAGTTATCACTTCTCTGCACAGCTTTGAGAGCTGTGTCATTGTGACAGTCAACACTTGAACTCTAGCAGCCCATGAGAGGAAGAAGGAAGATGAAAAGTATTTGGTTGGTAGCGTACGAGTGTTGACTTCTTCTTTATGTTTTGCCATCTTTTAAGTAGCCTTCTGCTTCTTAACACTCTTTTTTTTTTAAACCTTAATTAGTGGAGGGTATATTGGTTGCATCCAAACTAGGATTTGGTATTATAAAAAAAAATAAAGGCTTGTATACATTTTTCTACAGGGTTATAATGAAAGAGAAAATATATCATGTAGGCAAAGGAATGTGAAGGAAGTAGACTGATAAATACTTCATAGTGAAAACTTTTTGATTGAATATATTTATCATAATATCATCTAACTGCCAATTATAGGCCATTCTGGAATTTTTTTTAATTTCAAAAAAATGTATTTCTTGGTTCTGAATTGAATACAATACGTTGAATCACACTTTATGTCTATAGGAAATTTATTCTTCTGAGGAATACATTAGGTTTCTTTCTCCTCAGCTTGTTAGGAATTTCTGGTAATGTGAGTAACTGCTCCTTTTTTTTTTTTCTTTTTTAATTTTATTTTACTAAAAAATTTTTTTTAATGCTTATTTGTTTTTGAGAGAGACAAAGTGTGAGCTGGGGAGGGGCAGAGGGAGACGCAGAATCTGAAGCAGTCCCCAGGCTCCAGGCTGCTAGCACAGAGCCTGATGTGGGGCTTGAACCCATGAACTGTGAGATCATGAGCTGAGCTAAAGTTGGACGCTTAACGGACTGAGCCACCCAGGCGCCCCTCCTTTCCTTATATGCTTTTGGAGAGTCATCCTGGTCTCATTGAAATGAAACAAAGCATCAAGCTCAGATGGCTAGTAAAGGAAAATGGTTGTTGGAACCCTGTGCTGTAAGGGTGCCAGGTCTGCCTCAGGAATCCGTGGGAAAGTCTAAGTTGACTACCTTAGAAGGTATGTGTACTACCTTAGAAGTTGACTACCTTAGAAGAAATGGCCACATGTGTACTACATGTTCACTTGTCCTGACTGGTCAAAGCTTGCACTGTGATATAACAGTCTATCCCCATCAAGTCCCCACCCCTAGAAAGGTGAGCCGATAGGTCAAACTGTCCGCTATTAAGCGCAAAGAAAAGGCAAAACATCTACACTGAAGTACATATTTCTTCAGGGTTTAGCTAGCAAACAAACAAAGACAGACAGGTAGATTTAAAGATACCAGGTATAAAGATGCCAGGAATGTGACTTAGCTCCTCTGATTTTCCTTTCATCTATTAAAAAGAGGAAAATCTTTTTTATAGGGTTATTAGGAAAAGGAGCTATAAAAAGGAGCTGGTTCTTAGGAGTTCAATTAATGGTAGCAATTTTATGTTGTGATTTTAATTTCTCATATTCTTGAGAATATGTTGTTAAGATATATTTTTACAGTACATTGATAATAGTGGTGTTCATCTTAATTTTATTCTTCTATCAATTTAAGTTTTTGGTTTTTTGGTTAGATAGGCTCCATGCCCAGCGTGGAGCCCAATGCAGGGCTTGAACTCACAACCCTGAAATCAAGGCCTGAGCAGGGATCAAGAGTCGGACTGTTAACTGACTGAGCCACCCAGGTACCCCTCGATTTAAGTATTTGCTTGAAAATCTTTACCTTATTCTTTCCTTGCCACTGTAGTATATCCGGAACTGTGTAATGAACAGGACCTTGCCCCATTTTATGCTTGTGGAATGTTGCAAGATCAAGAAGATGTATGAACAGGAAATGATTGCCATAGATGCTGCCATAAATCGAAATTCATCAAACCTTCCACTTCCTTTACCACCAAAGAAAATGCGAATTATTTCTGTAAGTTTCATGTGTGAACTTTTGGTGACCCCCAAAAGCATGTGATTTTGTTAGGTTGTGTGCTTCAGCCTTATACAGATTTTCTCTGCTCACTTCTCCTTCTGGCAAATACAGATTTGCCAAAGATCTATTACCATTTGTTGGTAATTATCTTTCTTTCATTCCTTTTTTCTTATAATTATCTTTCTTTTTTTAAACTTTTTAATTAAAAACATTCTCAAAAAATTTTTTTAAAATTTATTTTTGAGAGAGAGTGGCAGTGGGGGAGGTGCAGAGAGAAAGAGGGAGACACAGAATCCGAAGCAGGCTCTAGGCTGTGAGCTGCCAGCACAGAGCCCGATGTAGGGCTCAAACCCACGGACAGCAAGATCAGGACCTGAGCTGAAGTCGGATGCCCAACTGACTGAGCCACCCAGGTGCCCCAGTAATTATCTTTCTAACTACTATCCTTTTTCCTGAGCTCAAGCTACATATAAATGTGATATGTTATTTCTGGTTTTGGTGTTCTTTTGGTGCCACAGAAAAATATCACCAAATTACAAATTTCTTGAGATTACAGCTAAACATAGACTTGAGTGAGCAATTTGAAACATTGTAGTAGACAAGCTAGATATGCAGAAATAGTTGATTTACTGGTAAAGTTCATTTCTGTCAGCTTATCTATGAGAGTGTTTTTGGAATAACTGGCCTTCTTCTTACTGAATACTTTTAGAATTTAGTGTATCAAAGATACCATTTTTTCCAGAATGTAATTTATTTATATAAAGCAAATCTTACGTTTCTGTTTATCAATTGGAGCACTTAACATTTTTTAATAGTTATTCAGTTTTAACAAATTATATATTTAATCTCTCTTCTTGAGGATTAAGATATTAACTGTATATTAATTTAAATGGTCAATTCTTAAATTGTTTTTAATGTTGATTTTTGAGAGAGGGAGAGAGGCGAGTGGGAGAGGGGCAGAGATCAAGGGATACAGAGGATCAAAGTGGGCTTTGTCCTGACAGCAGAGATCCCGATGTAGGGCTCAGACCCATAAACTGTGAGATCATGACCTGAGCCAAAGTTGGACACTTAACCTACTGAGCCACATAGGCACCCCTAAATGGTCAATTCTTAATTCATCCAAAACTTTAATAGCATTTGTTTATGGTGCTTAATATAGTGACTTTCTTAACAGTATTGGAATGTGGCCTGTGTTTTGCCATAAGAACAAAGTGCTAATAGTTGTGATACTTAATTTAGTACATGTGACTTTCAGTTGTTAGTTCAGAGGTCTATTTTCGTTATTTTGCCAGTGAACATGAGAACAGATATGATTTCATTGCTAGCATAGAATATCTATTTCCTTAATTAAAGCTCTATTTCATTCTTTTGCAGCATGTTTGGGAAAATAACAACCCTTTCCAAATTGTTTTGGTTAAGGGAAATAAACTTAACACAGAAGAAAGTGTAAAAGTGAGTACTTGTTAACATTTGAGTGTTTTTTTTTATCTGCTGCATTATTTGAATGACTTACTGATACGCTTAATGCATGTCACATTGGAGATTAAATTTTAGGTATATTGGTCAATTACACAAGATAGAATATGGCAATTTAATGTAAGACACTTAAGAATTTTTGTCTTAAAGTATTCTTTGAACAGTTGGAGATGGACTGGATAACGTGACATTTTCCTCGTATGTATTATGTAAAGGAACTTGCTTTAGATCAGGAGTTCACCAGGTACAATTTAAGCCAAAACTGTAGGTCACAGGTTCCTATGAAGCTTAACTGTCCTTTGTCAGCCTTGTTTAGAGCTATACCCAGCCTCCTTTCTCAGCATCCCCCTCCCGCCTTTTTTCTCTTTTAAACTTGCTGAACACAGAGAAAATGTAATACCATTTCCTGGAAGAAAATAGATGACTGCATTGTGGACCACAAGTTGTTAACACATGGAGATTTATTGCATAACCCCATACAGTTAAGTAAAGACTTAACAAGGCATTTTGTCTTAAAGTGTAAAGCATGCATTTTCCCCTATTTTGCTTGGCAGGAAATTAAGTGAATAGTTTTGTGATCCGAGAAAGAGATTCACTTAGTTTGAGATGTTTGCTGGCATGAGGACATATTCAGGAGCACCTTGCCAAAGATTACCAATGACTTGCTTTTATAAATGGACTTTAAAGATCCTTTAGTTAGCTGTCATTAAAATAGGGTTTTGTTTTGTTTTGTTTTGTTTTTTTTTTTGCTTTTACATTCTCAGCTAGGTTTTAATTTTTAATGAGTGTGCTTATGGCCAATTAGCCTTTTCTGTTTTAGTGGTAATTCTGTTTTTTCTTTTATTTAAAATTTCTTTATTAATTTTTGTCCAGTTGTAAAAGTATAACATGATTGTTATAACAGATAAAGATGTTTAAATGCCATTAAAGAAAAAAGTTATTGATTTTTTCCCCTAAATTGACTTGAGATTATTGATTTTTTCCCCCCAAATTGACTTGAGAAGCTTTTCTCTTGTCACTTTTCTGAATAAGTTTATATAGAATTGGTAGTTATTTCTTCCTTAAATGTTTGGTAAGATTTACTCCAAGCCATCTGACCCTAGAGTTTTCTTTGTGGGAGGGTTTTTAATTAGGAATTTAATTTCTTTAATGGATTTGTCATCAGATTTTTATTTCTTTTGTGTCAGTTTTGATAATTTTTGTCTTTTGAATAATTTGTTTTAAGTTGTTAAATTATTAAGTTCATAATAGCCCCTTAAATAAGCTTTCCATTGCTGTTTAGCAAATTACCACAAACCTAGCAACTTGAATACCTAGTTATTAGCTTATATGTCTTTCAGTCAGAAATCTAGGCATGATGTGGCTGGGTTTTTCTGGTTATGGTCTTACAAGGTTGAAATCGAGGTGTTAGTTGGGTTGTATTTCTTCTGAAGGCTCTGGAGAAGAATTTGCTTCCAACATGATTCAATTATTGGTCAAATTCAGTTCCTTGAGGTTGTAGAACTGAGGTTCTCATTTCCTTGCTGGGTCTTGACAGAGGATTGACTGGGGATTGCTCCTAGTTACTTGAGGCATCTTTCAAGCCTGGCTCTGTGGCTCTATTTTTAACTCTATAGAAATGGAGAATTTCTCAAACATCACATCCATCCCACACTTTGAATCTCTTGTCAGGAAGAGCCTGGTCCCTTTTTGATGGCTCATCAGTGCATCAAGCCCGTGAAAGATAATCTCCCTTTCTCAGAGTCAGCTATGTCAAATAGTATACCCTAATCACAGGAGTGAAATCACTATATTCACAGACCCAGAGATGTTATGGGGGACATGATTCTCTATGGTTTGTAGTGAAAACTGTAGGTGTTCAGTGAAGACTCACTATTCTGCCTGGCTGGCACTTGAATGTCTTTTGACCTTTTGAGTGTGCTTAGAATTCTGTAGCATAAAGCTTTCTGGTCAGTTTCTTCCTAGCCTTGTGGTGTTTCACTCTTCAGGTACACATCTTAATATGCAGTAGAAATCTGAATTCAGCGCTGTCCCAAATCTAGAAGATGATGTTAGTGCACACAGAACTCAAGAAGCCCTCTGGTTATAGCTCTAGCGGGAAAGGGGGCTTCTAACTCTGAGAGAGAGTGAGGATCTCCCCACTTTTCCCCTCTATTATTTGTTTCTTGTTCTTTTCTCTGCTCTCATTTGCCCCAGTTTCTAAGAAGTCCTGTGGCATCAGTAGCAGTGGTGGCAGTGACAGCAGCAACAACAGTGGGGACAGCCCTAAAATGCAGAGAGTTGAATCTTCTTCTCTGTTTAGAAGAGTTGCAGTCACAAGAGAATGGGGCAAATTCTCACTGGCTTTTCTGTTTTCCTTTCTCTTTTTCTGTTCTGCTATTTGGCATAGATGTAGGAAGTGTGGGTGAATAAAGCCTCAGCTTTCTGGCTGGGTGATTATAAAAAGGGGAGCCCCAGGCAACCAAAAAATACTTGGATGATTGAACAGTGGGAGGAGCTTGGGAGAGGAACCCCTTTTATACATATGTGAATCTGAGTCTTAACTGCCTACATAAAACTGAGAACTAAAACTGGAGCATAAATCACCACCCAGGTCTCAATCTGGTCACTGTATGCTGCACACGTAGGACAGATCCAATAGCTCTGTAAAGAATTTGACTAAACTGGTATTAGAACCAGAGCTTCAAGGGGCTTGTTGCAACTTGCAGTCTGAACCTAACCATTGTCTGCTAAAATATATCAACATTATCTATAGGATATAAACAAAACCCAGAGTCTTATAACATAGTGGTCAGAATGGTCTGGGATACAATTTAAAATTAATTGGCATATAAAGAACCAGGAAAATATCAAGTTGTATGGATGATGATAATCAACAGGTGTCAGTGCTGAGGTGACATAGATCTTAAGTCAGTTATTATAAAAATGTTCCAAGTAAGTGCAAACACAATTGAAAGGAATGGAAAAATGGAAAGTCTCAACCAAGAAATAGAAGATAGGCATCATTTGGAAAATTTAGAACTGAAAAATACAGTAACTTATAATTTATAAACTCACTGAATGGACTCAATAGTGGAAACATAATGAGAAAGGAAAGTCAGTGATTTGAAGATTAATAAAAATAATTTTCAATTTGAACAAAATAGAGAAAAATGAGGGAGAAAAAACTCTTTATAGCCTCATATATTGTACAGCAATATCAGAAAGTCAAATATCAGAAGGTTGAACATCAGAAGGTAATCTAAGTTCCAGAAAGAAAGGAATATAGTTCAGAAAAACTTTTTAAAGAAATTCTCACTGGGATTTCTAAAGTTGGTAAAAGACATAAATAAAACAGATTCAAGAAACTCCATCAACCAGAAATAGGATAAAAACAGAGAATTTCAAACCTAGGTACAACTCTATCACATTTATTAGTCCAAAGTCCTAACACCACATGGCCTAGTTATATGGGTCTCAGCACTCCTAAACTGTTAAAACATATATAACCAGTGGCTCAAGTGATGAGCTCACGGTTCGTGGGTTCAACAGCCCCACACTGGGCTCTGTGCTAACAGCTCAAAGCCTGGAGCCTGCTTCCAATTCTCTGTCTCCCTCTCTCTCTGCCCTTACCCCATTCATGCTCTGTCACCATCTTTCAAAAACAAACAAACATTAAAAAAAAATTAAAATAGGGGTGCCTGGGTGGCTCAGTCAGTTAAGCGTCCAACTTTCAGCTTGGGTCATGATTTCACAGTCTGAGAGTTCCAGCCCCATGTTGGGCTCTGTGCTCACAGCTCAGAGCCTGGAGTCTGCTTCTGATTCAGTCTCTCTTTCTCTGCCCTTCCCTGACTCACGCTCTGTCTCTCAAAAATGAATAAACATTTAAAAAAATTTTTTTTAATTTAAGATATATATATATATACATATATATATGTATATATATATATAACCTGAGGAAAGAAAAAAAATATGTTTTTCCTCTTCTTATTTCAGTGCTTGGAACACTGAATAAATATTTGTGCTATGAATTAATACATTTTAATGATTTCTAACATTTTTATTTTTCTTACTGCTTTTTCTGAAAACCAAAACTTCTCTTTAATGTCTACTATCATGAGAGATTCTAAGTTCAGAAAACAGGTTTTTGAAAATTAAAAATTTTTTAAATGTGGATCATTTTTATTACTCTTGTTTGTTGTTTTTAAATTTTTTCTTTTTTAACATTTATTCATTTTTGAGAGACAGAGCTTGAACAGTGTAGGGGCAGAGAGAGAGAGGGAGACACAGAATCCGAAGCAGGCCCCAGACTCTGAGCTGTCAGCACAGAGCCCCATGTGGGGCTTGAACCCATAAACCGTGAGATCATGACCTGACCCGAAGTCAGACGCTTAACTGACTGAGCCAGGTGCCCCTCTTGTTGGTTTTTAACCATGTATCATCTTGAATCATTTTAGTGAATTACTAGATTTCTCATGTAGATATAATCTTAATGACTTGGTCTTAAATCATACTTTGGCTAATTATAATTAGATAATGAGTAATATTTCAACCCATTTTTTCAGAATATGCAGCGTCTCTTTTTGTCTTGTTACCATGCCTTGGTTAGAGTCTTCATTATTATTCTTTTCTAGATCTCACCCTTTGCTATTGTTGTTTATAGTTAGTACAGAACTTTTCAAGTTCATTGTACTTGAGTTTTTTGACCTTAATGGCCAGCACCAATACCCATGCCAGCATCTTTACAGTAGGTAAAATAATGTTTCCCATATCTTTCTTTTATAAAATCTTTCACTGGGTAGATTTAAAATATAACATTAAGTACAATTCAGGAAAAGTTATTCTGTAAGAGACAAAAGTAATTCATTCTCAGTATTATACTCAACCATGTGATGGTTTATGTTTAATTGAATGGTAATATTTTAACTTCCCGAAGAAATAAATGTACTTGTGTGTCTTTTTGGAAATTCTGAATGCATATTTTTTCCCCAAATTGGGTTTTGGGTAAGGTTTAGGCAGCAGATAGCCATGTAAGGTCAGATATATATATATGAGATCAAAGCATAAATACTTTGATCATCAGGTCAGCCTATAGTGGAATTAAAGTAGTCTTAGGGACATGAAGTTTGTAAGCAGGGTTCATGTGTGAGTATATGAAAACCCCCAGGCTACCCCCGCCCCCCACATCACCCACATAGAGATTTGTGGAGGATCAGGTGCAGATGAAATAACCTGCATTTTTCTGGAAGAAAAATACTCTGTAGGCCCTTTGTTTCATCCCAGCATATATGCCATCTTCAATCTGCCCCACCCATCTGACTTCATAATTTAGTAACAGTGATCTATCTATAGTTGGTGAGTATTGGATTCTGATTTTATTAGCTTCATAATTTGATCTTCTCATTACTTGCTTTCCTTATAAATAAT
The DNA here is from genome assembly GCA_028646485.1 of Cryptoprocta ferox. Taxonomy (NCBI): domain Eukaryota; kingdom Metazoa; phylum Chordata; class Mammalia; order Carnivora; family Eupleridae; genus Cryptoprocta; species Cryptoprocta ferox. Next base: position 117,359,913 of record CM053573.1, read on the forward strand.
AATGGACTAGTATTTCATTATTCTAATGTCCTATAACTTCTAAATAGAATAGATTGACAGGAGGTATCTGTTAGAGCATGTCATCTTTAGGTAACAGAAAACCTGATAAAAAAAGGGAGCTTAAATAGGGACTTTAAATTTTTTTCATAGTTTTATTGAATGTGAGGAAGGCTCATTTTACAGGAGAGTAAATGACTATGCAAGTTTCAGCAGTTAAGTAAAGGTAAGAGATGTGATTTCAGTGATGAAAGAATAGTTTTACGTTTGAGACTGGTCAGTCATGGTGCTGGTCGGCCCAAAAACATGTAATATGGTGGGGAGGCAAGTAAGTAGGTTTATCCAGGTTATGGACTTCAGTTGTGTGTGACAGAGGGAGAGACCAGCATTGGCATAGCATTTTGGTGAAGGCAAAGGTAGACAAAGTTGATGAGGAAAGAAGGGGAGGTGTTGGTCATTGAAATGGAGGCTTAAAGTAGGCAAGGAGATTTTCCTGTTGGAATGTTAGAGTGAGTTAGAAGGGGAAGTGATTGGGAAGAGAGATGTAGCAATTAGTGATTTGGAGATGCTAGGATGTGGCTAAGTCAAATTCTGGGTGTGATTGGGTTTGTGGGGCTGAGGGGAAGGAGAATAAGTACTATGGAAATTTTGAGGGCAGGGAACTTGGAGGTCAGATGGATTGATTGCTTTAGGCATGTGGGCCCTGCCTCAACACGTCTTAGTATTTTTCATCTCATTTGGATTTTTCACATCTTGGAAAGCAATTATTGATATGCTCTTTGTAAGAAAATTGAAAAACTCTCCCTCCGTTGCTTATGATTCTTAAGCCTTTGCCTGTAACCCAGATATCTTTTCATTTCCAGACTCCTATTTACACATGCATCAGTACACATTTTTTTATGTTTATTTATATTTTGAGAGAGAGTGTGAGTGAGTGTGGGGGAGGGGCAGAGAGAGAGAGAAAGAGAAAGAGGGAGAATCCCAAGCAGGGTCTACATTGCTTGCTTGGGATTCTCTCTCTTTCCCTCTCTCTCTGCCCCTCCCATGTGTACTTATAAGCATGCTCTCCCTCAAAATAAATAAATATTAAAAGAAAAAAGAGGGGTGCCTGGGTGGCTCAGTTGGTTAAGCATCTGACTTTGGTTCAGGTCATGATCTCGTGGTTCGTGAGTTCGAGCCCTGCATCAGGCTGTGTGTTGACAGCTCTGAGCCTAGAACCTGCTTCAGATTCTGTGTGTGTGTGTGTGTGTGTGTGTGTGTGTGTGTGTCTTCCCCTCCCCCACTCTGTCTTTCTCTCAAATATAAATAAACATGATTTGCACATCCCTGATTAAACAAACAAAAAAAAAGACAATGACTGGTGCATAGTGATAGCACCTTTCCTAACCTCCTGATAAACTAAAATGACCATTCATTGTATATTCATTAACTGATGCTCAGTTTTCCTGAGGTGTGTTAGGGAGGAAAAGAAAACTTTGAAATCTGAGTTTTGTGTTCTTCCTATCTCCCATACAGTTTTACTAACACTAAATGCTATCTTTTGAGCATTTTATGATGGGGCCATTTCTTAGTTGCTTAGGAGAAAATAATTATGGTTCTTATAGGCAATTACAGTTTTCTTTACAGAATAAAGTAATTATTATTCCTATTTTTTGTCTTGACCTTTAAAAATACTAGTATTATAAGTGTCTTATAGTTTAGATACTTTTATAGCCTAAAGGTAAATACAAAGATTTCCTAAAAATACTCTTGTATAAATCCTTCTTTATAATTATTATCATATATTTTACAGAGTAAAAATTATTCTCCAGGCCTTTTGCCTTATTTCAGGGAGCACCGGGGAATAGCATGTAAAAAAATTTTTTTTTTACCATTTATTCATTTTTGAGAGCTAGAGTGCTAGTGGGGGAAGGGCAGAGAGAGAGGGAGACACAGAATCTGAAGCAGGCTCCAGGCTCTGAGCTGTCAGCACAGAGCCCAACATGGGGCTCGAACCCATGAGCGGTGAGATCATGACCTGAACTGAAGTTGGATGCTTAATCGACTGAGCCACCCAGGCACCCCAGCATTTAAAGTACTGTATAGTGGACATAGACTTAAAAGTTGCTTAAGGCTGTGACTGCTCAATCTTGATACTGTTTATTTTATTTATTTAAAAAAGTTTTTTTTATGTTTGTTTAGTTTTGAGAGAGAGACAGAGCATGAGCAGGGGAAGGGCAGAGAGAGAGAGAGAGAGAGAGAGAGAGAGAGAGAGAGGGAGAGAGGGAGATACAGAATCTGAAGCAGGCTCCAGGCTCTGAGCTGTCAGCACAGAACCCCGTGTGGGACTTGAACTCACGCACCAAGAGATCATGACCTGAGCTAAAGTCGGACACTTAACCACCCGAGCTACCCAGGTGCCCCCTGTCTACTTTTTACTTACTTGTTTATTCTTTTGACAGTGTTTAAAATAGATAACCTTGAATGGTTGTTTTTTAAAAAGTAATATAAAGATTTCCATTTTCATTCAGATTTGCATTAAATTTTATGAGTTTTAATTGATTGTGGGCATTTGGTGTTATGTCTATATTTAGGATCTTAAATTTAGATCATCCAGCTATTTTGTTTGGTGCTTTCTAGAATAATAATTTTAAAGTATTTTATTTTGTGGGGTTTTTTTGTTTTTTGTTTTGAGAGAGAGTGTAAGCAGGGTAGGGGCACAAGGGGAGAGAGAAAATCTCAAGCAGTCTCCTTGCCCAGCACGGAGCCTGACACAGGGCTCGATCTCATAACAAAGATCATGGCCTGAGTCGAAGTTAAGAGTCGGACCCTTAACCTTAAGACTGAGCGACCCAGGTGCCGCAATTTTAAAGTATTTTAATGATAACATTATAAAATATAATCAAAGATAACTTGAGAGAAGGATAAGTCATGAATATTCTTGCTATCATAGTACTCCTAGTTTTATTTGTATTCATTTCTTTGTACTGTCAAAATGTGAATATGGTTTTAGTGAGTACATATTGTATTTTGCTATTTTATTTTTCATTTAAGATTACACAGTAAAGGCTTTGTACACAGTATAGACTTGATGATGGTTTGAAAGTAAGAAACATAGGGGTGCCTGGATGGCTCAGTTGGTTAAACATCTGACTCTTGATTTCCACTCAGGTCATGATCCCAGGGTCGTGGAATCTAGCACCATGTCAGGCTCCGCACTGAGCCTGCATAAGATTGGAATCTGCTTAAGATTCTGTCTCTCCCTTTACCCCTCACCCCCACCCTCTCTCTCTCTGAAATAAAAATTTAAAAAAAGTAGGAAGAGACTTTGGAGACATTCCATCCATCACTTCTTTTCCAATTTTACAGAAGAGTAAGACAAGACCCCAAGTAAATGAAGTCAGTAGAAGTGAACATATGATAGTAGTAGTTTTTATATTTATGGTCTTGGTTTCTGTAGACGTATTCATACCATTGAGACCTCTTACATGAAGTGAAAAATAGGTTAAAATAATAGTTTAGTGAATTATATACTGATTGATTATAGCCTGATGGTTCTGTGGACAAAAAGTTTACTAGAGTTGGTATGCTCCTTTTCCCAATATATGATTGTTCTTCAAAATTGAGTTGTTTCATTGATACAGTATTCATAAATCTGTGTTTATTTTTGTCTCCTTCATTATAGGTTCATGTCAGGGCTGGCCTTTTTCATGGTACCGAACTCCTGTGTAAAACCATCGTAAGCTCAGAGATATCAGGGAAAAATGATCACATTTGGAATGAACCACTGGAATTTGATATAAATACTTGTGATCTGCCACGAATGGCTCGATTATGTTTTGCTATTTATGCAGTTTTAGATAAAGTGAAAACGAAAAAATCGACTAAAACTATTAATCCCTCTAAATATCAGACCATCCGGAAATCTGGGAAAGTGGTAATTATACACTACTGAAAAATTTTTATAATGGAATAATTTTAAGACTCTTTGAAATAATTGAGTAATATAAGTGAAATTTTATCATTGGTCCATAAAAAGTGATTTAAAAAAAAACAGTCTCCATTTTTACGTTCTGTTCATTTATTTTCTTTTCTGGCAGATTGTAGCAAATGTCCTACTGTAAGTGTTCTCTTATAAATATAATACTTGTAAGAAGATATAGGTGAGGGGTGCCTGGGTGGCTCAGTCACTTAAGCATCTGACTTTGGCTCAGGTCACGATCTCATGGTTTGTGAGTTTGAGCCCCAGGTCGGGTTCTGTGCTGACAGCACAGAGCTTGCTTTGGATTCTCTGTCTCCTTTTCTCTGCCCCTGTCCTACTCATCCCCCCTACCCCCACTTCAGAATAAATAAACTAAAGAAAAAGATATAGATAAAAAAGAATGAAAAGATTTTTAAAAATTATATGTCCACAGTCCCTTAACTAAAATTCTAGGTGCCACATATGTTTGAACACTCAGAATTTTTTTGAATTTTTTGAATTTTAGAAAGATCACACAACATACTTCATTCAACACACCCTGTAGGATCTGGGGCACAAGTCTGTAATCAAGCACATCAGTATCTAACAGTGAAATATATGAATATTCATACTGAATGAGACAAATGAGTATCAGTTAAGTTCATGACCATGTTATACTGTCAAGTGAGTTATTTATTTTTTTTAAAGGTTTATTTATTTTTGAGAGAGAGGAAGAGAGAGAGCAAGTGAGCAAGAGCATGAGCGGGGAGGGGCAGAGTCACAGGGGGACAGAGGACCCAAAGCAGGCTCCACACTGACATCAGTAAGCCTGATGTGGGGCTGGAACTCATGAACCTTGAGATCATGCCCTGAGGCGAATTCGGATGGATGCTCAACCGACTGAGCCACCCAGGTGCCCCACGCTGTCAAATGAGTTATGGACAAACCTTTAGTTTTCAGAGTTTCTTAGATTTTGAGGTTGTGGAAAAGGGATGGTATACCTGTTCTGATATTCTCATCTCCCATTTCCTATTTTTAGTCAGGTCTTTTTCATTTTCTTCTAAGTTTTGAAAAGTGTTTTTGGAGGCATGGGGACATGAATTATAAATGTTTATTAAGAAGCTTCTTTCTATATTTATGTACATACATGAATTTGTATCTTTTATTTTTACTGTGAGAATGTAAGGCTTTTCCTCTGGCTATTATCATATAGTTAAAAAATAAATTTTAGGATGTAAAAGTCACAAAAGAGTTACTTCCACAGTGTTTTTTCTTCCACTGATACAGATTTTACTCAAAGCATTTGACTGTTTATAAGGATTTTTGATACATACTGTGACCAAGTTAATTGGTCTAAATGTCTGTGTAAGTCTGTGAGCTTGGTGCTTCCTTTTTAGAAATATAAATAAATTCTATAATACCAAGAGACGGTGCCTTTTCCTACATTAGGATTTACTTAGGCTTAAAGCTCTTAAAACATACAGCTTGACGTTATATCACATATATTTTCTTGAATCATTAAAAATTCCTTATCACTTGCAATGTTTATACATTAAATACTGTTTTTTGGATATGTTATTTTATCATGAGACATTAATTGGCTTTCAGAGTTTTCTTGAACCACTGTAAAGATCTTGAACATTTTTCCATGTATATCTTGTTTTATTTTGGATGATTTTTTGGAAATCATCTGGAACTCTAGAAATTTCTAGAACTAAATTTTTGAAACAAAGGGCATGTACACATTTGCATGCTAAAGTTCATTTTCAGCATATTTATACAATGGTATCTTTTTCAACAGCATTATCCTGTAGCATGGGTAAATACAATGGTTTTTGACTTTAAAGGACAGTTGAGATCTGGAGACATAATATTGCACAGCTGGTCTTCATTTCCTGGTAAGATTTATATCCTAATCCTTAAAGAGTAACTTTTGGCATGTGGACTAGTAAATGTTTCTTTATTACTCACTATTCTTTTAGTTTAGTAAAGAAACCATCATTTCGTATCTTCATTATTTATTCTAAAACAGATTCCCACAGATTGTTTTAATATGTTTAAAAAGTGATTTATATCTGAATATATTTGTTATCTTAATATGTTCTTTAACATTTTATTTTTACAGGTTTTAGAGAAATTCTCCTATGAAACAATGTCTTATAACAACCTTTGTTGCTACTACTACTAAATTACCTGCATGAAGAGAAGGCACATTCACTAATATGGGAGGAATAGTAAAAATACAATTAGTGTTTAGTTGGCTTTAACCTGAAATTTGAGCTATAATTTGTCTATATTTCTTAAATATTATTCAGAGCGCCCCAATAAGGTAGATAGTTCTATCTCCATTTTACAGATGAGAAAAGTAAACCTCAGAGATGATAAGTTAGTCAGTCTTACATAATTGGTTCAAAACCAGGGTTTGTACAAAAGATTGCTTCACTCCATTATTCCATATTAGTTTTTTTGAATGTTGGAAATTTTTAGCATAAGCTTTGCATTAAAATAGTGGTTTTCTTCTTTTCCCCCTGCCTTCATAGTTCGTTAATATAGTTAATAAAATTATGAACTTAATTGTGTTTTAAAATTATTTTATGGGTGACAGATGTTTGAAAATATTCATTTATTAGTAGTTGACATCTGAAAAACTGGTTTTGGATAATCAGTTCCTCACAGACATATTTCCTCACAGACATATTTAAAACTCATATTCTAATATTTTATGTGTCTATTTATTCAGTTTCTCCTCTTTCCTGCATATACTTGCCATAGTTTTTACTAATCATTTTATTCCCCAAATATAGGAGAGTAGTGTGCATTTATACATTTCTTAAGAGAAACTATGAGTTTCATAACAGTAAAAATTATGCATTTCAGCAGTTAGACTTTTTTCAAAATCTTAATTTAGATTCACACATGTTCTCCAGAATCACCCAGAAACTTGACTCATATTTTTAGCAGAATTAATGATTTGGGGCAGTATTAACTTGGCATACCATGAACCTGACTTCATCTCTAACAAAATATCATATGAAAAATAATAAATGAACACATTTGCTCTGCATATATCAGGTCTAGAATTGTCACTTTATCCCAGTAGGAGTGAGGCTGAAATACAAATAATCTATTATTTAGAGTCCCTAGGTCATCATTAAAGGGTATATAATGACATTATTGGTTGCTTTTATATCTTTCCAGATTTCTTCATGTATACACTAGGAAATACAAATGTAGATTTCTATTTTTTTTCCCATTCTTAAACAAAATAGCATATTCTGTGAAGTGTTCTGTTCTTTGCCCTTTTAACCCTATGTATCTACATAGAGTGCTGCTGATGGTTTTTAAAGTAGACTTATCTTTTGATAATTTAAGCAAGTGTTACAATGAATAACCTTGCTTATATAAGTACAGGTATATGTCTAAGATAATTCCTAGAGGTGGGTTTATTGAGTTAAAGAAGAAATACATTTGTTATTGTACAGCTCAAACTGATAAATCACTGTCCGTTAACTAACTTGAATTAAAAGAAAAACTTAAAAAAATAAAAACTTGGAATTTTAAAATAAAAAAAGAATAAATACATTTGTAATTTTGATAAATAATCACAAATTGCTCTCCAATAGAGATTGTACCAGTTTGTACTCTGTATATTAGAGTGCCTTTTTGTAACCACTTTTAAGGTTACCTCTAATATGTTTGGGACTGATAAGAATACTAAAATGGTACACTTTACAAGGAAATATAATGCTACCATAAGTGTAGGATTTTAATTTGCTGAGAAAACTGATTTAGAAGTGTATAAATGATGAGAATTGCTTCCTTCTGGGTGACAATAGAATCTGTGAAATTTCACTGTATTAAACATGAGCAAAGAATTGATCAAGGACCTGAAACTTGCAAATACTTTGTAAAGATATTCTAGCATTGGTAAATAATTCGGGTGTGCATTGTATCTGGATGTTAGGCCTGGACACAATGGATTTTTATCTTTTACTTCCTTTGGAGAGAACAACTGTGCTAAAAATCAGTATAAGGAAGGACATACTAGTTTGCAGAGGGGAGACTTGAGGATGTACTGCTATTCTGTTCTCTTATCTTGAGATAAACCGTTAATGTCTTTTTAACAGTTTATTTATCTGTGAAATGAAAGTTATTTGAACTCCAGGGTTTTATGAGAACATTGAATCTAAGATTCCTATGCACTGTTCTGTGAATGGACCATTTTAGAGTGTGGGAGCAGTGCCTTGAAGAAAGAAGCAGTTTATAACAGTCCACTTGAATGGAGTATTGCAGAAACTACTGGAGAGGTGTTTAACTGTATCAGCAGTTATGGAATGATCTAGGAACATAAATAGCATTAGGTTTGTCCAAAAGAATGTCATGATGACTCTCAGAAATAACAGTTGTGTACCATGGTGACCACAGAAAATCAGAAATCCCTATATGTGATGAAGTTACAAAAACTTTGTGGGTCACCTTATTTTGATGGGAAGCAATTCCAATTAAGTTTTTTTTTAAGATTATTTGATAAATACCAAGTTTGAAGAAAGATGTGAGGTAAGTATTAATTTTTATAAACTTTCTCATTTTAGAGATTCTTTGTAACCTCACATTGAACTTTTGTGTTAAGTATTAACAGAAAATTAGAGGCTTAATGATATAATTGTCTGCCAAATTCCTTAGGTAACATACTTTAAAAATAATTTTCATGGTTGAAATCTATTAAGAATTTTAGTTTAGTTTCAAAAACATTTTTTAAGATTCAAAATTATTTGCATATTTTAGATGAACTTGAAGAAATGTTAAATCCAATGGGAACTGTTCAAACAAATCCGTATACAGAAAATGCAACAGCCTTGCATATCAAATTCCCAGAGAATAAAAAACAACCTTATTATTATCCTCCTTTTGATAAGGTAAGCTAATTATTTAAAAGTCCACTCTATGAAAATCATCGAATTATTAGTTCTTGGCTCTACGTGTTTATAATTAAACTTTACAAAAAACTTTTTCTTTCAAAACATCACATACATTGACAGCTTGATTCAGTGGAAAGACCACTGAGCATGGGGCCAGCTAACTCTTATTTAGTCTTGGCTTTATCACTGACCAGGTGAAACAGTATCTCTGGAGGTCAGATATCTCATTTATAAAATGAGGAAATCATAATGGTTCTCAGGTTCTTTTCAATTTAAAACGGCTATAAATGCATTCATATGTAAATCTGAGCCCGTGATACGTACTTAAAGTTTGCCCAGCATGTTCAGGGATTAAAGACATAGTCACTGCTGTTAGAATTGGTATTCAAAGAACAGATAATTTATATTGAATATTACTATTAGTCTTCCTGAGGTACTACTATTTATGCAGCATCTATAGCAAGGACTTCTATTTCTAGACACATTTCCTTAGTATACAAACTACTTATCTTGGGGATCTGGAGGGTATCTGGGGAATTTGAAAGTGGGCCTTTGCTAATTTGCATTCTAAGAGCTAAGCTGTCCTATGTTTTATCTTCAGGTGTGGCATTGTTTCAGGTATGATTGATGCTGATTTTTATGAGAAAATCTTGGAACAAATTCTCAAATAATAACTAGGTTCTTTTATTTCCTTAATGTATGTGAGAATAAACTTCCTTTAAAAGTGGATATTATATTGGGCGCCTCGCCTCTATGGCCCAGTCAGTTAAGCATTCAACTCTTGATTTCGGCTCAGGTCATGATCTCATAGTTCATGAGTTTGAGCCCTGCATCGGTCTCTGCAGTGACAGTGAAGAGTCGGCTTGGGATCCTCTCTGTCTCTCCCTCTCTCTGCCCCTCCTCTGCTTGTGCTCTCTCTGTTTTTCAAAAGAGATAAAAATTTAAAATAAATGAATGAATGAATTTAAAAAATTGATATTACACTAAATAATATTCAAATTAATTGTATTTTAAAATCCAGCACTACCACACCTGTCTAGAATAGATTTTTAAAGTAGTATGTAAATGAAACTTGTTACCTAATGTTTCTTCTTTACTCTCATTTTAATTGAATTTTATTCACATAATTTTATCCACTTCTTATCCACATAAGAAGTAACTTTTCAGTTACTTTTCAGTGCCTAGGTAGCTCAGTCAGCTAAGCACCTGACTCGGTTTCAGCTCAGGTCTTGATCTCATGGCCCATTCAAGCCCCGCCATCTGTCAGTGCGGAGCCTGTTTGGGATTCTCTCTCACTCCATCTTTCTCTACTCCTCCCCTGCTTGCACTCTCTGTCTCTCTCAAAATAAATAAGTAAACTTAAAAAATTTTTTTAAAACATTTTTATTTCAAATTCTTCTCAAATATTTTTCTGATTAGTAATACATAATGGTTAGTAGAGCAGAAATCTCAAATATGTCAAGAACCATATACCTTATTGTACATTGAGTAGAAAAAGGTACATTTTGACTCCTGTTTGCATTCATGCCGAGGCTTTATTCCTTAGAATAGCAATTTAACCAGAAGTCATAGCTACTTGTGATACATTTTATAGTCCAAGCTGCGACTATTTTTGTGTTGTTATAGTGTGTGTTCAAAAAATATAGTTTCTTTTGGATGAAACGGGGTGGGGGGGGCAGAGTAATAGAGTATCCCAAGCAGGGTCTGAGCTGTCAGCACTGAGCTGGATGCAGGGCTCAATCAAACAAGCGATGAGATCATGACCTGAGGCGAAATTAAGAGCTGGACACTCAACCGACTGAGCCACCTAGGGCACCTCAAAATGTGGTGCATTTTGAAGCATTTTTACAAATAGAGAATCCTTTGCAAATTTAAGTAGTTTTCATCTACTATTTCAAGAGAAGTCCAGTTTTTAAAAAACATTTTATTTCAGCATTGCTTAAGTCACTAAACTTTTTGCTTTTGTAATCTCTTAGTCTGTCATTGAAGATGAATTTGGGATAGAGGGTTTTTTCTATAAATATGTATACATATGTTTATAATTACTGGGTTTTTAAAAAATTAAACAGTTTATGTGTGATCATTTAAAATATCAAATAATACATATAGAAAAAGTGAAAGTTCCCAGTGTTCTTTTTATTTAATGGTTTTTGTTGTGATCACTTGTGTACCTTTTGCTTTTCAAGTCAATTTTATGGTTATTGATTAATGACTATAATCTCATTTTGTCATAACAAACCTATGAAATAGGGTAGGAGTTATCACTACACTTTACATTTGAGGATACAGTTAAATTATTCATTTAGGATTATACAACTCAGTAACAGGATATAAATCTTAAGATTCTTTAACCACTGATTTTCCCATCTTTTCAAGAATCAGAGTCCTTTTAAGGGGTGCCTGGGTGGCTCAGTTGGTTAAGCCTCCGACTTCGGCTCAGGTCATGATCTCACAGTTCGTGAGTTCGAGCCCCATGTAGGGCTCTGTGCTGACAGCTCAGAGCCTGGAGCCTGCTTCGGATTCTGCGTCTCCCTCTCTCTGCCCCTCCCCCATTCATGCTCTGTCTCTCAAAAATAAATAAATAAATGGTTAAAAAAAATAAAATTCTTTCACATACATATGCAAGCCATTGCTTATTTTTTCCAGAGACAGTGCTGGTGTACCCTAGGAGTCACAGTCCCTTATAATAATACCATTGATTCCCAGTTGTCAAGAGTTTAAACACTGGGTTGTGGGAGACAGAGGGGCGCCAGGTTGTCTCAGTCAGTTGAGTGTCTAACTTAGGCTCAGGTGATGATCTCATGATTCATAAGTTCTAGCCCTATATCAGGCTTGCTACTGTCACTGTGGAGCCTGCTTCTGATCCTCTATCCCCCTCTCTCTCTGCCCCTCTGCACTGGCACTCTCTCTCTCAAAAATAAATAAAAATACTTTTTAAAAAGATTAAAAAAAAGTTTGAAGATTGGGAATCACTGCATTATGCCATTTTGCATTTAAAATTCATGTTTACAATTATAAAGCATAGAAATGCCAGACCATATGTTTCTTGTAGTCTAAGTACAATTATAATCATTTACAAATAAAATTTTACAAATACAAGAGCCAAAATTTAATTTTAAAAGTTTTTTTTAACAGATAATCGAGAAGGCAGCTGAGATTGCAAGCAGTGACAGTGCTAACGTATCAGTAAGTATCAAGGTCTTAAAATGACCCTTTCTAGTTATTAGTTACTTTCATCTTATTTATGGTAATGAGCTTATATGACCATACTCTTTTGCAGGAATAGCCTGAGAGTATATGTGATTATGTATATACTAATGTTTTTTGTTGAATGGCAGCTGTTTGTAGGTGGTCTGTGTTCAGTGGTAAACCCTTTTCTCATATAAGCACAGGTTCAGCAACTAGTCTTTTTTTTAAATTTTTATTAATTTTTATTTTTTTCTGTTAATGTTTTTATTAAACTTATTGATTTACATAATAACATAATCAACATTTCAAATTCACAATTCTCTTTTTAGTCTAATCTGTGTGATCAATTACCATATGTTAAAAGTTATTCACAGTGAAAGTGGTACATGGTTTTATATTTTTATTTTTTTTATTTTTATTTTTATTTATTTTTATTTTTTATTTATTTATTTTTTCTTTTATAGTTTATTGTCAGTTGGTTTCCATGTAACACCCAGTGCTCATCCCCACAAGTGCCCTCCTCCATGCCCATCACCCCCCTTCCCCTCTCCCCCTCCCCCATCAGCCCTCAGTTTGTTCTCAGTATTCAAGAGTCTCTCATGGTTTGCCTCCCTCCCTCTCCCCAACTATTTTTTCCCCCTTCACCTCCCGTATAGTCCTCTGCTAAGTTTCTCCTGTTACACTTATGAGTGAAAACATATGGTATCTGTCCTTCTCTGCCTCACTTATTTCACTTAGCATGACACCCTCGAGTTCCATCCATGCTGCTACGAATGGCCAGATTTCATTCCTTCTCACTGCCATGTAGTATTCCATTGTATATATATAAACCACATCTTCTTGATCCATTCATCAGTTGATGGACATTTAGGCTCTTTCCATGATTTGGCTATTGTTGAAAGTGCTGCTCTGAACATTGGGGTCCATGTACCCCTATGCATCAGCATTTCTGAATCCCTTGGGTATATCCCTAGCAGTGCTATTGCTTAGTCATAGGGGAGTTCTAGTGTTAATTTTTTGAGGAACCTCCACACTGTTTTCCTTAGGGG
>CM053573.1:117373506-117468208 GCA_028646485.1 Cryptoprocta ferox
GTTTCCTGCTTTCTCCTCTAGGGTTTTGATGGTTTCCTGTCTCACATTGAGGTCCTTCATCCATTTTAAGTTTATTTTTGTGTATGGTGTAAGAGAGTGGTCTAGTTTCATTCTTCTGCATGTTGCTGTCCAGTTCTTCCAGCACCATCTGTTAAAGAGGCTGTCTTTTTTCCATTGGATGCTCTTTCCTGCTTTGTCAAAGATTAATTGGCCATACATTTGTGGGTCCAGTTCTGGGTTCTCTATTCTATTCCATTGGTCTGTGTGTCTGTTTTTGTGCCAATACCATACTGTCTTGATGCTGACAGCTTTGTAGTAGAGGCTAAAGTCTGGGATTGTGATGCCTCCCATATTGGTTTTCTTCTTCAATATTACTTTGACTATTCAGGGTCTTTTGTGGTTCCATACGAATTTTAGGATAGTTTGTTCTAGCTTCGAAAAGAATGCTGGTGCAATTTTGATTGGGATTGCATTGAATGTGTAGAATGCTTTTGGTAATAATGACATTTTAACAATGTTTATTCTTCCGATCCATGAGCATGGAATGCTTTTCCATTTCTTTGTGTCTTCTTCAATTTCCTTCATAAGCTTTCTATAGTTTTTAGCATTCAGATCTTTTATATCTTTGGTTAGGTTTATTCCTAGGTATTTTATGTTTTTTTTTGTGCAATTGTGAATGGGATCAGTTTCTTGGTTTCTCTTTCTGTTGCTTCATTATTGGTGTATGAAAATGCAACCGATTTCTGTACGTTGATTTTGTACCCTGCAACTTTACTGAATTCATGAATGAGTTCTAGTAGGCTTCTAGTGGAGTCAATTGGGTTTTCCATGTAGAGTATCCTGTCATCTGCGAAAAGTGAAAGTTTGACTTCATCTTTGCCAATTCTGATGCCTTTTATTTCCTTTTGTTGTCCGATTGCTGATGCTAGGACCTCCAGCACTATGTTAAACAACAGTGGTGAGAGTGGACATTGCTGTCATGTTCCTGATCTCAGGGGGAAAGCTCTCAGTTTTTCCTCATTGAGGATGATATTAGCTGTGGGCTTTTCATAAATGGCTTTTATGATGTTTAAGTTAGTTCCTTGTATCCCGACTTTCTCCAGGGTTTTTATTAAGAAAGGATGCTGTATTTTGTCAAATGCTTTTTCTGCATTTATCAACAGAATCAAATGGTTCTTATCTTTTCTTTTGTTAATTTGATGTATTACATTGATTGGTTTATTTAGTTATTTTAAAGTAGGTTCCATGCCCAACATGGGACTTGAGCCCACTAGTGTGAGATCAAGAGTTGCATGCACTACTGACTAAACCAGCCAGGCACCCCCAGCAACTAGTCTTTAATGGATGCTATGCTACCTCATAGATTGACAATACTGTCTTTTTTAATATTATTCAGTTGAATAAAGAGACTGTAATTTTTTTTATCTCATGTAACAGCATGTATAATCAGGCCAGGATTTACTGTGCCAGGGAAGAAACCAGGTTTCTTCCATCTTGGTGCTCTATCATGTTAGTGTGTACTTTCTGTCTCAGAGTTTAGTATTGGTGCTTCAGCTTCTTGTATATTATGGTGCAGCCAGCAGGAATAGGAAAAGCAAGAGTAGAGGCCGTGCGCATTCTTTTTGAGGATATCATTTATATCATTTATATAAAGGAAGAAGAGCAGAATGCATACTGAGGGACAAACAGTAGTTTCTGCCACACATGCCCATTGTTTGTACCCAATAACTATAAAATAGATGACTTTGTTTAGTTTACAATGTATGTAATTTTTCTACTACCTATACTTTTTAGTTTAATTTTTTTACTCTTAAAATAGTTTAAGACTTTGCTGAGTCTAATGTTCTCCTATCATGTTCTGTTTACAGTTTTTATGTGTCTTCAGTATAAAGTCAGTCTACATAGAATGGTTAATTATATAGAGGCCAAAACGCAAAATGGAGATAATGTATGTTTTGTTTTCATTTACACAGAATCAAAGCATTATTTAATGTTGGCTAGTTGGAGAAATGTCTGGCCCAGGGTGTCTTCTGCTTTGCCATTAGAGTTCTCAAAAATATCCATAGTCCTGCAGTCGAAGTCATCTACTGGTATAAATACTTTGATCAGCACTTCTTGTTAACGAAAAAAAAAAAAGAGATTTATTACAACTATACGTTTATCAGCTTGTCAGGCAGTTACAGGGATACCTTGGGGATACTGGGGGTTCTATTCCAGCCACTGCAATAAAGGGAATATCACAATAAAGAGAGTCATGAATTTTTGGTTTCCCAGTGCTTATAAAAGTTATGTTTATACTGTACTGTAATCTCACATGTGCAGTAGCATTACACCTTAAAAACAATGTACACACCTTAATTTAAAAACACTTTTTGTTAAAAAGTGCTAATCATTGCCTGAACTTTCAGCAAGTTGTAATCTTTTTGGTGGTGGAAGTTCTTGCCTTAGTGTTGATGGTTTCTCACCAGGGTGAAAGTTGCTAAAGATTGGGGTGGCCGTGGCAGTTCTTAAAATAAGACAACAATGAAGTTTGCTGCATTAATTGACTCTTCCTTTTAGGAACAATTTCTCTGCAGCATGCAATCTGTTTAGTGGCATTTTACCTACAGTAGAACTTCTTTCAAAATTAGAGTCAATCCTTTCAATCCCTGCTGCTGCCTTATCAACTAAGTTTATGAGATATTCTAAATCCTTTGTTGTCATTTCAACAGACTTCACAGCATGTTTACCAGCAGTAGATTCTATTTCAAGAAATCACTTTCTTTGGGGCACCTGGGTGGCTCAGTTGGTTAAGCCTCTGACTTTGACTCAGGTCATGACCTCACAGTTTGTGAGTCTTTGCCCCACGTCTCACTCTGTGCTGACAGCTCAGAGCCTGGGGCCTGTTTCAGAATCTGTGTCTCCCTCTCTCTCTGCCCCTCCCCCACTCACACTCTGTCTCTCAAAGATGAATAAAGTTTAAAAAATTTTAAAAAAACCCACTTTCTTTGCTCATCCATAAGAAACAAGTCCTCATCTGTTCAAGTTTTATTATGAGATTGCAGAACGTCTGTCACATCTTCAGACTTCACTTCTAGTTCTCTTGCTTTTTTCACCACACCTGCAGTTACTTCCTCCACCGATGTCTTGAAACACTCAAAGTCATCCATGCGGGTTGGAATCAACTTCTTCCAAACTTCGTGTTAATGTTGATGTTTTGACCTCTTCTGTGAATGATGAATGTTCTTAATGGCATCTAGAATGGTGAATCCTTTCCAGAATGTTTTCAATTTACTTTGCCCAGACCCATCAGAGGAATCACTATGGCAACTTTGACCTTGCAACATGTATTTCCTAAATAATAAGACTTGAAAGTTGAAATTACTCCTTGATCCATGGGCTGCAGGATGGATATTGTGTTAGCCAGCATGAAAACAGCCTCAGTCTAATTGTACATCTCCATCAGAGCTCTTGGATGACCAGGTGCATTGTCAGCACTAAAGTCTTGAAAATAATCTTTTTTTCTGACCAGTAGGTCTCAACAGTGAGCATAAAATATTCAGTAAACCATATTGTAAACAGATGTGCTGTCATCAGGCTTTGTTGTTCCATTTATAGAGCACAGGCAGAGTAGATATAGCATAATTGTTAAGGGCCATCGGATTTTGGAATGGTCATTGAGCACTGGCTTCAACTTAAAGTCACCAGCTGTATTAGCCCTAAGAAGAGAGTCCCCCTGTCCTTTGAAGCTTTGAAGCCAGACCTTGACTTCTCCTCTGTAGCTGTGAATGTCTTAGATGGCATTTTCTTCGAATATAAAAATGTTTTGTCCACATGGAAAAGCAGTTGTTTAGTGTAGCCACCTTCATTAATTATGTTAGCTAGATCTCTGGACAACTTCTGCAGCTTCTGTATCAACACTTGCTTCTCCTTGAGCTTTTATGTTACAGAAATGGTTTCTTCCTTTCATGCCACCCCCCACTCCCTCATGCCCCCTCCCCTCCATAGGGACGAGGGGGAAAGAGCCACAGTCATTTTTTGATGTGCTTATAGCAAAGTTATTCGCTTTGTTTGTTTTATTTTAGTCAGTGATCACTATTATATCATAATATATATATATGATTTTGAAAAGTCTAAACATAAAAATAGAGAATATGAATGTTAGTGTTAAATACTTTCCACTATTTTCTTACTTTAGTCCAAGCATTTGAACAGATGTATAAGTTCACCATTTACCCTGTACAGTATAAGTTTTCATTACTGATTGTTTTGGGTTTTGCAAAAGAATGTAAGATTCTGTGTTTTCTTTGGGCTTCCTGCCACATTTCTGGTAGTTGTTTATTTTTACCTTGGCTTTATTCAGTGCTATGCTTTTCATAGCTCAGTAAACAATCACAGTACAATTATAGAGCCAACCCCCTTGCTGTCCCCTCTTAGTTTACTCGTAGGTCTTTAGGATATTTACTTACAGTAGGTCTGTAAAGTCTAATTTTGATTCACAAAATTACAGTAGGTTTGCTAGCTTTTTGCAATAGTTAATTTAACAGCAGTCTATGTTTCTCTGATGTGAACATTTTATACTATGTTGTTTGCAGCAACAGGTTTCATTTTAAGATGTGTAAGTGCAGGAGTTTGATTTTCAAATCCTGGTGACTTGTCATGATAATTTTTTAGAGAAACCCAGTCAAGCCTGTAAAAGAGAGCATACCATTTTAGGTTGAGGCTCTGAATACAAGACCACGGTAATCATACATTGTGTGTGTGTGTGTGTGTGTGTGTGTGTGAAACACGCTCATGTAAATAATATTTTTTTAAAGAAAATTTTTAGGATCACAACAAAATTGGGAGGAAGGTACAGAGATTTCTCATATATCCATACCCCTTCACATGCATATCCCTTTCCCATTATCAACATTACTCACCAGAGTGGTACATTTGTTACCAAGAATGAACCTACGCTGACACATTATAGTCACCCAAAGTCCATAGTTTACTTTGGGTTTCATTCTTGGTGTTGTGTGTTTTGTGAGTTTGGACAAATGTATAATAATATGTATTTATCATTATCATCATTGTATTATACAGAGTATTTTTACTATCCTGTGAATTTTTACTGCCTATTCATTCCCTCCATCACCCCTGGCAACCACTGATCTTTTTATTTGCTCCATAGTTTGGTCTTTTCCACATGTTATCTAAGTTGGAATCATAGAGTCTTTTCAGACTGGCTTCTTTCCCTTAGTACTATGTATTGAAGGGTCCTCCATGTCTTTTTGTGGCATGAAAGCTCATTTCCTTTTGGTGTTAAATAATATTCCTTGTCTGTATGTATTACAGTTTACCCATTCACCCACTGAAGGACATCTTGGTTGCTTCTAAGTTTTGACAGTTTTGAATAAAGATGCTATAAACATCCATGTTTTTTATGGTCATAAGTTTTCAACCACTTTTGGTAAATGTGAAGGGGCGTGATTACTGGATTGTATGGTAAGAGTATCTTTGGTTTTGTAAGAAACTACCAAAGTGTCTTCCTAAGCAGTCGTAGTATTTTGCATTCCAACCAGCAGTGAATAGGAGTTGCTCCACATCCTCAGCAGCATTTGATGTCTGTATTCTGGACTTTGGCCATTCTGATAGGTGTGTAGTCTTATCTCATATTTGTCTAATTTGCATTTCCCTGATGATATATGATGTTACACATCTTTTTATATGGTTTTGTTATGTCTGTACCTTGTTTGATGAGCTGTCTGTTCAGGTCTTTGACTTATATTTTAGTCTGATGGTTTATTTTCTAATTGTTGAGTTTTAAGAGTTCTTTATATATTTGGATAACAGTTCTTTATCCAATAAGTCTTTTTGCAGATATTTTCTCGCAATCTGTAGCTTGTCTTTTCATTCTCTTGACAGTGTCTTTCACAGAGGAGATAATTTTAAATTTAGTGAAGTCTAGCTTATTGGTTCTTTTATTGATGGATCATGCATTTGGTGTTATATGTAAAAAACCATTGCCAAACCCCAGGTCATCTACATTTTCTCCTATATTATCTTCTAGGAGTTTTATAGTTTTGTATTTCACATTTATTTTTACTAAGTTGGGTAGTGTCAATCCTTGAGTTTCATAGTTTTGTATTTCACATTTATTTTTATTAAATTGGGTAGTGTCAGTCCTTCAACTTTTTTCTTCTACATTATTGTGTTGGCTGTTCTGGGTCTTTTGTCTTTTCATATAACTTTAGAATCACTTTGTTGATATCTATAAAATTTTGATTGGGTTTGCATTGAGTCAGTTGATTATGTTGGGAAGAGCTGACATTTTCACAGTATTGAATCTTCCTATTCATAAACATGGAATATCTCACTTTATTTAGTTCTTTGATTTCTTTCACCAGAGTTCAGTAGTTTTCCTTATATAGATTTTGTACATATTTTGTTAGTTTTATACCTAAATTTTCATACTTCTGGTTGCTAATGTAAGTGATATTAGGTTTTTAATTTCAAATACCACTTACATTATTGATATATAGGACAGTGATTTACTTTTGTATACTAACCTGTGTCCTACAATCTTGCTTTAATTATGTATTAGTTCCAATAATATTTTTGTTGATTCAGATTTTCTACATAGACAGTTCTATGTAGACAATCATAATCCCCATTCTTTTGTACGTATGCATATATTATTTCAACTCTCATTACGTTAGAAAATAATATAACTATCTTAATGCTTATATGAAATTCCAGTTAAAAATTCCTATTCTGGAAAGGTTTTTTTGGTTTTTTTTTAAAATGTATTTTGGCCTAAATGATAAAGTTTTTCTTTAAGTATGGGGAAATGAATCTCTCTTTTTTTTTTTCATGTTACTACAGTTCAGAGTCTAGATCCAAAAAAATAGCATGGGCCATCTTTGTTATTTTAGTTTATTCTTACAAGGATTGGGAAAGAAAATGGGATAACTATTTGTTTCATGTTTAGTTTTATCCAGGATTCAGTGCCTAATCTAAATGGTTTTTATGCCTCTGAGCTAGCAAGATACTTAAACTTTTTTAAAAACTAAATATGTTTGGTTCGTCTTTGTCGTTTCATTTGTTTATAGAAGTTGAAAATTAAAATAGAAGGATAGAAAGGTATTCAGTTCAAATAATAAATGACTCTTTAATCCAAATTGCAATTCTGCCACCTAGTGTTTGCACATGGATTTTTAAAGAAGCTGTATTCCTCTCCTTTTTAAGAACTGTTTAAAAATAATTCTTTCCTTCATCCTTAGCTTACAAATTTAATATTCCATCAGTAAAACATATAAAAAGGGCATCCATCCTTTGTAATCTTTTTAAGGAATTAGATCTTTAGTATCTTACATGTTAAAGCTCATAAATTGTTTATAAATTCATTGTATATAAATTTGCTAAGTGTTTGCCAGTGATGTTCACAGAATTAAATTATGTGATAAGTATTTTGCTTTCTTAGAGTCGAGGTGGAAAAAAGTTTCTTGCTGTACTGAAAGAAATCTTGGACAGGGACCCCTTGTCTCAACTGTGTGAGAACGAAATGGATCTTATTTGGACTTTGCGACAAGACTGCAGAGAGAATTTCCCACAGTCACTGCCAAAATTACTGCTGTCAATCAAGTGGAATAAACTTGAGGATGTTGCTCAGGTAAGAGCAAAAGATAATTTTTGTTAATTCTTTTTGGGAATATATATTACTTTGTTGATTTCATGTACATTGTTCTTTCTTACATAGGAATATCGGTATAGAGTGCATAATTTTCTATAGGAGAAATCTTCCATGTTTTAAACTCTTATATATGCTCTAAATGATAGACTAGAAAGTTTAAGATTTGAAAATTCCAGATTTTAGATAGGTTTTCTATATCTTTCACTAAGAACAATTAAAGCATTGCTTTTGGTGTTATCATTGTAATTACTACCTGCATGTAGTAGGTTCTGGATTATTTCTAACAGTTTCATCAATGAGCTCCAAAGTTTTAATCTTAAAATGACTTTAATTTTTGCAATGACTATTCTAAAATGAACATGTATTGTTTGAAAATTACCTCTTTCTAGAAGCTGATGTTTTAGAGCATAAACCTTTTAGATGAATTTTAGCATTCATTTTAGTTGGGCAGTATTAATGAATGTTTGCCTTTAGGCAGAATAAAAGGAAAAAAATTATTCCAAAAAGCCACCAAAGTTTAGCTTCTTGATTTAATTTTCAGAACCCTAAAGAAAGCACTGTCATTTATTAAATGCAGTGGTTATCAGTGCTCTATAGAACGACACTTAAAATGGTTATTTAATCAGAATGAATACATTTGGCATATTTAAAATAACCAAATTTATTTACCTTGTTTGAATTCAACTAATCTTTTTAAAAGTTTTCTGGTCTTAGTAAATCTATAGTAACTTAAAAATGTTTTAAAAATTTTATTTCTGGTGTAGTTAATATGCAGTGTTCTATTAGTTGAAAGTGTAAAATCTATAATGACTTAAAAATTTTTTTTATATTTATTTATTTTTGAGAGAGAGACACACACAGAGTGTGAACTAGGGAGGGGCAGAGGGAGAGGGAGACACAGAATACGAAGCAGGCTCCAGACTCTGAGCTGTCAGCACAGAGCCCAACATGGGGCTCGAACCCATGAACCGTGAGATCATGACCTGAGCTGAAGTCGAACGCGTAACAGACTAAGCCACCCAAGGCGCCCCATATATGACTTGAAAATTTTCAAGAAATGCATATTTATTTTAATCATACACATTAAAATTTTTTTATTTTATTATTTTACTTCTCTAAGTTTAGAAAGGACTTCTTTTGAGTGTATTTCTAGTATTTAACAATTTTTTGAATCATGTTACCTAATTATATTATAATGTGCCTCATTTAAACTGTTTATACAGTTAGACCATATGAACATTGCTTACTCTGAAAAGGAACTATTTTTGTCATTTAGATAGGTTTTGATTGTTTTGACATACTTATCTTCTAACCATTTACTTATATTCAAGGTTAGTTTTCTATGAAACCCCTGTAATGGTGGAATATAAGATATAAGCATTTATTTGGCATATTTGCTTGCTTCTCATGTATCCATTAGTGTTCAGTTCTAACTGCTTATCCAAGAAATGAATCATATTATTATTTTGTATAGCATTAGAATAGGAGAAATTTCTCGCTGAACTCTTAAAAGATATTTGAGAGAGAGGTTTCTTAGGTCAACAGTCAGAAAATGGAATAAGCCAATTTATGCATAATATTTCTTTATTTGAGCCCTGGGACAGAAATTTTTTTACATTCAGGAATTTAGCCTACTTGTCTCATTTCCATAAGGTAATCTAAATCATTGTTTTCTGATATAAACTAATGTTCTCCATTTCGATAGAAGAAAGTCATTCCTAATCCTTTTTTTTTCAGTCTAGAAAAAAAAAGTTGATGGAATAGAAAGTAATGTGTTTGCTTTCACAACTTTGTCCCATTGCCAGTTACAGTGAGTGAGTGCAAAAGAATATAAACAGAATTTTTTAATAAATTGACTACCTTAAGAAGTGGAGAGCCAGAGCCTGGTTTTTTTTTTTTTTTTTTTTTAACTACTGGTGCAAAGTTTATATTCTGATACTAAAGGCAAAAGCTGCGGATGAAAATTCTGTACAAGACCAGCTTCCCCACTGCCCCAAGATTTAAAAAAGAGTAGCCTTCCTTTAATCCACAGGAAAATACTCTGTTGACATAATGCAAAAGGGGTTTCAATTATCTTTTCAAAAGGCTGGTAGTTAATTGGCACTGCTTTCACTATTTATATGGCTGAGTCAGATTTTTCTTTCCTATTCGTTCCCATAGCCTTCCTCAAACTAAAGTAGTGAGTTTTGCAAATTTATTTAGTTTATTTAGATAATTAATTCTTTAATAATTATAAGTAATCTTACCAAATGTAACTTCTTTCCAATAGTAGGGCTCTTTTTAACTCCCAACATAGTTTAACCATCTAGTATTACAGAATTTTATCTACCCTGTATTGTTTTTGTGTAGTGTTGTATTCCATGTGTTAACTGGGGATGCTAGGTTTCTTTTTTTTTTTAACTACTGTTTTAAACACTCAGGAAATGGTCCCCCCAACTCCTCTTTCCATAATGAGGACTGTTGGTCTCTTAGGACTTTGGGCAAAGTGGGGAGGGAGTCCCATCAGTGATAAAAAGTGATTTGAGATAGGTGTTTCATATCTTTAAACCAGTATGTGTCAAAATTTTTTTTCATTATTACACTTGTTAGGAGCATTTTTAGACATTTTTTTCCCTAATAGCCCTATCCCTATGATATTTTGATACCATGGATAAGTATATGTCTTTTTTTTATATATACATAAAAAGAGCAAGTAAAAAGCTTATTTTTTTATTTATGCAAGTTTAAGAATAATTAAACAAAAATTTAAGGTAAAAGTTCAAAAGCGAACATTTTATTGTATTTGAATAACTTTTATGTAATTTATTATGTAAACATAATTCAAATTTCATAATTGTTAGCAGTGTATGTAATGTATAGTAATAATAGCAATGTAATCAGGTTTTTTTTAAGAGAATTTAAAATAATTTTTTTTTAATTTTTAAACATTTATTTATCTTTGAGAGACAGAGAGAGACAGAGCACGAGCAGAGGAGGGGTAGAGAGAGAAGGAGACAGAGAATCCATAGCAGGCTCCAGGCTCTGAGATGTCAGGATAGAGCCCGATGCAGGGCTCGAACCCATGAACCGTGAGATCATGACCTGAGGTGAAGTCAGATGCCTAACTGACTGAGCCACCCAGGCGACCCTGTAATCAGATTTTTAAAAGTAATTCAGAAGTGTTATTTTTTTTTGCAAATGTAAAATAATAGAAAAATTAAGTTAATTTTTTAAAAGTTTGTTTTGAGAGGTGGTGGAGCAGAGGGGAAGAGGAAGAGAGAGAATCCCAAGCAGTCTCCATGCTGTCAGTACAGAGCCTGTCACAAGGCTCGATCTTGGGGACCATGAGATCATGACCTGAGCTGAAATCAAGAGTTGGGTGCTCAACCGATTAAGTCACCCATGCACTCCAGAAAAATTAAGTTAATTTTTTAAAAAGTATCTTTAGTGAGGTTAAATTTGCTTGATATGAGAAAATACCCTTTAACTTAGCTGGTAGATATTCATTCAAGTATTATTGACCTATTTTGGGCACTTGACATAATTAATGAGAACAGTTGAATAATAGAATTAAAATAATAACTTTTTATTTAGTTCTCAAAGCCCAAGTTCTACACAAAAGTTCAAATGACAAACGACAAGGCAGCTAGCCGGCAGATACTTGCAGGCTACCTCTTAAAATATGACTGTGAGAATGAGCAGTCAAGTGATAGAAGTCCTCCACTCATTTCCATCTATTTGCATGTTTTTGTAGCTCTAATCTTGCATACATTTCGTGTGTCTTCTTTGGATTCCAGGTGCTACCTTGTGTGACACCCCAGAAAACCCATTGAAATCTATCAGATATTAAGGAATAAGATTTTGTCTGATAGGGTTGAGCTTTTGAAGGACCATGAATCGTAATTATCAATTTTTTTTAAAAAGTTTATTTATTTATTTTGAGAGAAAGAGTACACGAGTGTGTGCATGCCTGTGAATGCGAGGGAGCAGGGGAGGGGCAGAGAGAGACGGAGTGAAAGAGAATCTCAAGTAGGCTCCATGCTATCAGCACATATTCAGAAGTGGGGCTCAATCTCACCAACCATGAGGTCATGACCTGAGCCTAAATCAAGAGTCGGATGCTTAACTGACTGAGCCATCCAGACCCTCCTACCTTTAACTATTCCTTGATCATTTCTTTCTCTCTCTTCCCTTCCATTACAAAATTAATGGCTAATGATTGTAGAATCGCATATGCAATGTATCATTCTATTCCTAGGTAAGTACTTCCTAGCTTTTTAAACTTGCTTATCTATAGAATATTTCAATAAAGACATTCTTTATTAATTTATGTAAACAGGAGTGGATTTTTGAGGCCTAAATAATTGCGAGTATGCTTTTCCTTTCTTTTGACTCATCTCTGCTCCTGTGTGCCAAGGAAAAATAGATTATTTTTCTCCCCTGTAATTTCTGAACCACTTTCACTTTTTCAACAGCTCCAAGCACTACTTCAGATTTGGCCTAAACTGCCCCCCCGAGACGCCTTGGAGCTTCTAGATTTCAACTATCCAGATCAGTATGTGCGAGAATATGCTGTGGGCTGCCTGCGACAGATGAGGTATTCTGCAGGTGGCTTTCTTTGGGGAAAGGAATAACTTGGGGGTAGGTAGAGAAGGTGATGTCTGCCTGAATGTCACATAAGAAAGGAAAGAGCTAGGAATTATTCAGTTTAAAGCATATTTTTCCTTTCTTCTTCCTTGTTCCCTTCCCTCCCTCCCTCACTCTCAGTCCTTTCTCTTTCACATTTAGCCTATATTATGAAACAAAATCTAAAAACATATGGGTTCAGGAGGCCCCCAAGATCACCTTTGGTTTCCATGATTCATTAGGACTTACAGGATACAGCACATACTCATACTTTTGGCTGTGATTTGTTGTAGCAAAAGGAGACAATGTATAATTGGCAAAGGAAGAAGATTAATGGAGCAAAGTCTGGAGGAAACCATTCAGAAGCTTCTAAGAGTTTTTTACCAGTGGAGTCTCAGTGGATAGACTTAATTCCCCACAGCAATGAGTTGTGACAACATGTCTGAAATATTGTCTACCAGGGGAGCTTGTTAGAGACTTGGTGGCCAGGGTTTTTATTGGGGGCTAGTCACATAAACCCCCTCATAAAAGCAAAATTCTAGACTCCTAGAAGGAAAATCGGTGTTGGGCATAAACCATACTGTTGGATAAGAACAGTTTACGCACACAAAGCCACTCATATCTGTTAGGTGGTAGGAAGCCTTCTGAAATCTGTGTTTCCAGGTGCCAGGCAAAAGGCCATTGTTGTTAACAGCATTTTTAAAAGGATAGCAGTCATGCCTGCTGCTATATTAACTCTTTTCTGTCCACCACTCAGAATTAACAAGTGTTAATATTTTTTTTTATTTATACTTTTAAGCAAATAACATTACAACTCAAGGTGAAATCCTCATAGTTTCGTTACCTAGTCCTGATTACTTTCACTTCCCAAAGACAACCATGGTCTTGAATTTAGTCTGTATCTTTTTATACCACATATTTCTGTTTATACTGCATTTTTATATCTATAAAATATATAGAATAATATTGTACATTAAAAAATTACACCAATATGTCTTTCCATATGTATTATTTTAAATCTTTTTAAAAATTCATTGTTAGGTTTTTGAGATCTTTCTCTCCCATTACATATAAATATAGTTTATTTCTTTATTATTACTGTGTAATATTCTGTCATAGGGATATATTTTATTTACTCCATTTCCCTATTGAGGAGCATTTTGTTTTCCCCAGACTTCCTGTTCTAAACAGTGCTGCAGTGAACGTTTGTACAGTCCTGTTTGGACAGTACATGTATGAAAATCTATTAGATTTATTTGAAGAAATGTCATTATTGAGACAGTCTCAGACAATGGGCCTTTTCAGGTTTATCCATTTCTGGTTTCAAAAATGAGGTTTGTACTGTATGGCTATTTGAAAAATAGAAGTTCTCAGAAAATTACAGATACTCTTATACTTTTTCTTCTTTTTAAAGTCATATGTGTTTGAAGCCACATGATAGCAAAAAGAAATGACACAAACTCTTCAATAGTTGTTACTTTAGGGGAGTGAAGTTAAAGTGTAAGGAAAGAGGAAGCCTTCCCTATTTCTATACTTCGTTTCTATCTTTTATACCATTTATAAGTTGGTTGGGTTTTTGTTTTTTGTTTTTTTTGAGAGAGAGAGTGCTGATGTGCATGCACTTGGTGGCTGGGGGGGTGGGGCACAGAAGGAGAAAGAGAGACTCGTAAGCAGGCTCCATACTCAGTATGGAACCCAGTGCAGGGCTTGATCCCACGATCCTGGGATTGTGACCTGAGCCAAAACTAAGAGTCTGATGTTCAGCTGACTGAGCCACCTAGGTATCCCCCATTTGTAGGTTTTATAAAGGGCACAGATTTTATAATAAACTTAAGATTGGTGAATAGTTTTAAAAAATGAGGCTCCCAGTTGGTCTTTAGTCTTCCTAAGTTTGCATTGGAGACCTGAGGGGAATGGGCTACCTGGCTCCCTTTGTACTGAGCCAAAGTGTTTTTCTTTTTCTTTCTTCTTTTTTTTTTTAAATGTTTGTTTATTTTTGAGAAAGGGGGAAGGGCAAAGAGGGAGACACAGAATCTGAAGGAAGCTCCAGGCTTTGAGCTGTCAGTACAGAGCCCCATGTGGGGCTCGAACTCACAAACCATGAGATGATTACCTGAGCCAAAATTGAATCCTTAACCAATGGAGCCCCCCAGGCACCCTCCCAGGTGTTTCTCTTAAATATACTGATCCCCAGGAAAAGATTGCTGTGATTTCCATTTTCCATATCAGTAATTCTGACACATTTTCCTATGATAAATTTTCTGCTAATGAGGTTTTTTTAATATAGTGCCCTGGGTTTCAGTCCCACATCTGCATTAGACTACTTTCTTAACCATTTATTGCCCAAGACTGTAGTTACTAAATAGAGGACTTGGGATTCATCTTACCTGACCACTGGTATTGCCTCTGATTGGATATGTTTATAAGTGAATGACTTGGAAATGGACACAAAATAGAGAACCTCTTAACCTTAATTAATTCAGCTCATTTAACTACAATATTATGTTGTATTAATTCGGTGAATCAATTGTCAGTTATACTCATTTTCTTATTCTTTAAACTATTTAAAGTTAATTTTTTTACATTCACTGATTATTTGGGAAAAGGAATTACTTAACCGTAATGATAGGAAAGGAAAATAAATTACTAAAAAGTACTGATGGAATTATTTATTTTAAACAACTGATTGACTGGGGCGCCTGGGTGGCTCAGTCAGTTAGGCCTCCGACTCTTTTCTTTATTTTGGCTCAGGTCATGATCTTGTGGTTTGTGAGTTCTAGTCCTACATCAGGCTCTGTGCTGACAGTCAGGAACCTGCTTGGGATTCTCTCCCTCTCTCTCTGCTCCTACCCACCTTGTGCCATCTCACGCTCAAAATAAACTTAAAAAAGAAAATGGTTGACTGAGTATGTAACTTTTCCAGCATGATCAGAAATCAGTATTAAAGTACCTAATTTTATTATAACTCTGAGCTGATTGTAAATACAATCATTAATTGTATAAACCTGGATCATTTAATGAAAATGCCCCATATATCTCTTCTTTGTTCCTGTCTTTTCCATTCCCCCTTCTGCCCATAGGAAAGCCTGAGCTTTTCTTGTGTTATTTTCATAGAAGGACAGTGAATGTAAGCGTACATAACAAGCCTGACCCAAAAGAACCATTGCATTTTAGTAAGTTAATGTTTGATAGTTTGACAGGAAGGGATCTCTTTCTGGCATTTGTTGTTGAGTGACTTATTTTGTCTTTTGTTTCTTTTAGTGATGAAGAACTCTCTCAGTATCTTTTACAACTGGTGCAAGTTTTAAAATACGAGCCTTTTCTTGACTGTGCCCTCTCAAGATTCCTATTAGAAAGAGCACTTGCTAACCGGAGGATAGGGCAGTTTCTATTTTGGCATCTTAGGTAAGTCTTCTGTATTTCTGGATTGGAGTCCACCTTGTGCTTTGTAAATATAAATCATCGTAATACTGGACATTTAGTGTAATAGCTGGTTTAGTTGTTTCTGAGCCATCTATAATATTTATACTCTTCTTGGTGTCTTCTATTTCTTGATACCCAATTCTTAATTTTCAGGATTTGGCAAGGTAATTCAGATAAGTGTTCCACCAAGCCTCCTTGATTTTAACTGAAACTAAAAATTAATGTATTGCTATTTTCCAGTAAAGTACACTTATCATGTTAATATACTTGGGCTGAAACCAGACTTAACTTATTCCTTCTGAAAGGCTTTGGTTAGTAATATCATTGCTACTAATAGGTAAAGATTTAAAGTTTTCCTAGAACAAGAGCAACATTATTTTCAGCTTCTTTATTAGGTCATTTTCAGAAATACATGAACCTTATTTCACCAAGTTTATATAGGAGTAAAATTAGAAAGGAAAAATGAAGTTATTTTTTCCTAGCAAAATTGTTGGTTCCTCATTTCTGACTCTGTACTCAGACATTTTTGTCTTTTTCATCTGGACTTCAGAAAACCGAAACTAATGACTAACATAAAAATAGGACTTTCCCCTATTTTAGCTAAACTGATTAAGGGAAATAAGCTCTATATTATTTTGATAATAATTTTGGGAGTTAACATTTTTGAATCTTGATTTCCTTTATTATCGATAGAGGTTTTTCCTTTCTTATTTTTAACTTGTCATCTTTTCTCATCCAGTTCAACCTTCTTATTTTTAAGCCCCTCAGGGAATAACAAAATACATTGTTCCTTCCTTTTTCAAATGGGTACACCATTCTTTAAGTGAGAAAAAATTGAAAAGAAGCTAATTGAGGAATTAGTTGTGTGTTGTGAGTCAGAAATTTGCCTTTCACTTTATTGTCTTAATTGACAACATTAACATTTCAACTACAAAAAGCAAAAGGTGAGATGTGAAAATTTTGAATTTTTGGAATAAAAAATTAATTATAAAATCACACTCGTATTTGAACTGTGGTGTTTAAAGAATTGGGAAGTTGCCCATCCCACTAATATTTGTGGGACAAGATGATTTATTCTTCTGTTTTATGACTGGCATCATACATTTATTTCATAATATGAAGTCAGTATTTTTATTTGGTGAGCTGAAGTGTTTTATAAGCAAATTATCTTAATATTATTAACTTATTTATAGGTCAGAAGTGCATATTCCTGCTGTCTCAGTACAATTTGGTGTCATCCTTGAAGCATACTGCCGGGGAAGTGTAGGGCACATGAAAGTGCTTTCTAAGCAGGTATTTGTTTTCTTTTTAAACTTTTGTTCATTTTGCCACATGGTATTTCATAAATTGTATCATATGCTGTTTCTCCCAGTATTCCATGGAGGTTTCAGTAACTGAACCTAATTAATACATTAAAAAAATTTTTTTAATGTTTATTTTTGAGAGAGAGAGAGAGAGACAGAGAGACAGAGTGCAAGTGGGGGAGGGGCAGAGAGGAAGGGAGACGCAGAATCCGAAGCAGGCCCCAGGCTCTGAGCTGTCAGCACAGAGCCTGATGCGGGGCTTGAACTCACAAACCACGAGATCATGACCTGAGCTGAAGTTGACGCTTAACCAACTGAGCCACCCAGGCGCCCCATTAATACATTTTTAAATAAAAATTTAAGTCAAGAAATGAAGTTTTAACAACTTTAGCCAAACATTAATTGAGTGCTCCCCGAAAAATTCAAAATTCTTCATAGTATCTGTAGTAATAGCGTGCCTTAAAGTTTTAATAGGAAATACCCATGTAGACATACTTAACAATGGGTTTGATGGTAATGGTGACAAAGGTCATGAAATTTTGAGACCTTATTTTTTCATATCCCTGAGTTACAGTTTCCAGTTAGTATAGTATTTATGATTCATACATTCTACCATTTGTTTCATAGTTATAACATCTTAAGTTCATAGTTATAACATCTAGAATTCAGAATCCTCAAGCTGCTTTTTCAAAGTATATATATAGGTCTGCAGTCCCTTATCTTCTTTCCAGGCCTTAATTTTCTAATCATTGCAGATAATGAGATATTACTGATATTATTTGGTCAGATATTAAATGCTTATATGCCAGGAACCATACTAAGTCTTATGTTATTTTACTGTCCTAATAATGTGCCACAGTAGTTGCTAACACCGTCTGGATTTGACAAGGGGGAAAACAGAGGCTCCAGGAGATTAACTAGCTTGCCTAAAAACCCAGCTATTAAGTGACAGGAAGAAGTTTTAAAGTTGGGTCTGTCCAGCTAGAAAACTCTTATTGGGTGTTTTCAAACCTTCTTAGCATCACAAATCTCTTTTTAAGTCAGAACTTAAACATAGATCCAATACATAAAATAGTGTCATTTTATCAGTATAAATGTATTTTGAAGCTAAAATAAAATATAAGCCATTAAACAGAACCATGAAGCAGTTTTACTAAACATAGAATTTCAAAATCGGGGGCTATTATTGATAGTGGTGGTCTCAGCATCCATTTATTTCTTTTGTTTTGGAGATAATCCTGATTTATATAGCTAAGTAATTGCAGATAGTAATAGTTTTTTGAGAGCTTGCTTGCAAGTGAGAAGCATAACCATGACCCAGGCTTGATTTGCTGGTAGGTTGTTCATCTCCTGAAGGATGTGATGAGAGCATTTCTGCCATCAAAATAAAACAACTCTTTATTCTGGCTTCTTCATGCCAGAATCCTTATTGACAGGTAGCAACAATATGCTCTTGTTCTTTAAGCAGTGATTCTTCTTAATTTGAGTATCATCTAAATAAACACAAGAAGGTGTTCTTAATGGTTTAATATCTGTTTACTCAAAACTTATTATATGCCAGGATTACTGTTAGGTGTTGGTAATGTGAAGTGAAAATAGTTATGTTATTATTTTTTTTAACTATGTTATCTGAGTTTGAATTTTGTTTATCTTGAGAGAGAGAGAGAGAGAGAGAGAGAGAGAGAGAGAGACTGCATGAATGGGGGAGGGACAGGGAGAGGAGAGAGAGAGAGAATCCTAAGCAGACTTCACACTGTCAGTGTAGAGCCCCTTGTGGGCTTGATGTCACAAAATATAAGGTCATGACCAGTGCTGAGATCAAGTGTCAGATGCTTAACTGACTGAGCCACAAAGGTCCCCAGTTATGTTATTGTTATCAAGGAGTTTATATTTCCATAGAGAAGGTGTACAAATCAATAATTAAGAAATACATGATTAAGTATTATGGGACTGTTATGGAAGCACAAAAGAGAGGCATGTAATCAAGCTTAGGACATTTGGAAAGAGTTGATAGTGGAGGTGACATTTGTAGGTTTTGCTAGTCTAGTTGGAGTTGATAGTGGAGGTGACATTTGTGTTTGCTGGTCCAGTTGTAGCAAGTTCAGTGAAGAGTATGTTAGTGTTTTATAGAGAAGCAACCAATAAGAGTGTGTGTGTACACTTGACCCTTGAGCAACATGAATTTAAACGACATGAGCCCACATATACACTGTTTTTTTTTTTGACACAGCATAGTACTATAAATGTATTTTCCTGTGATTTTCTAAACATTTTCTTTCTTCCAGGTAATACAGTATATACTACATATAACATACACAATATGTGTTAATCAACAGTTAATGTTATTGGTAAGGCTTCTTGTCAGCATAGGCTATTAGTAGTTAAGTTTTTGGGGAATCAAAAGTTATACTCAGAGTTTTGACTGTGTGAGGCTGGAGGTGGAGTCAGTAGCCCTAACCTTTTATTCAGGGGTCAGCTGTGTAGAGAGAATGAAGCAGAGGAGGATGGTGAGATTATTATAAAGAGTTGGTTCGTGTGATTACGGAGGCTAAGAAATCTCAAGATCTTCAGTTAAGCAAGCTAGAATCCCAGAAGAGCTGATGCTGAAGTTCCAGTCTGAGTCCAAAAGCCTGAGAACCAGGAGAGTCCATAGACAGTAACTGCCAGTCTGAAAGCAGACAAGCTTAACACCCAGGGAGTTTTAGGAAAAGACCTATGTCCCAGCTCAGGCAGACAGGCTGGCAGAGTTCCTTCTTACTTGCTGGAAGGTCTGCCTTTTTCTTCTATTCAGAACTTCACAGGTTCTGATACACCCACCCATATTAGGAAGGGCAATCTACTTTACAAAGCCTACCCATTCAAATGTTAATTTCATCCAAAAACACCCTCACAGACACATCCAGAATGATATTGGACCAAATATCTGGGCACCCCATGGCCTAGTCAAGTTGATACATAAAATTAGTCATCACACATCAACTTGCATGTATACGCAGCTCTGTAAACCATATTTAATCTCCAAATAAAGTTTGTAGCAAGTTCAGAATTACTTCTAATGTGATACCGTGAGTACAAGCAAAAATGCACTAACTTCTTTCCCAGAATAGAAGGTAATATCTTTGAGTGGTGTTTGCTGTTCTTGCTACACTATAAATTAAATACTATGATGTAACATTAACACTTAAATACTATCATATAAAGTCAGTACATCTTATGTTACATGATAAAGGAAAAGAACGGTAAAGGGAAAGAGTGGGAAGGAAAACAGACTGTGTGTGTACATATAGCTTATACATATATGTTTATGTATATATACACACAAAAACACATATGCTTAACAAAACAAGAAGATGCTCATAACAATCCTAATTTCTGTAACTCATCATGTAGTTATAGCTGGTATTTAGTACTACCTTCTTCCAACTCATTCTGTATTCCCTCTGCCTTTAGTAAGCATTTCACTTTTGGTTCTTGACTTGTTGGGTTGACCCAAACCTTCATTCTTAAAAGGTCCAGGTCATAGTAGTCCTACCTAAGTTAGCTTGTAATTTTCCCTTGATCTTAATCACAGGACATGGTAATGCTAAGAAGAGATCTCCTGTGTTCTAGGCTTACTCTTCCTTACCTCTGTGGACCAGTAGGCCAATTTCTTCTTGATGGTCAGGATCATTCACTCCAGCCAGCATCATAATGCCCTTTTTTGCTTGTTGATCCAAAGGCTTGAGGAGCCCAAAGTGGCTGGGCTGGAGTCTTAACTTCCAGTTCAATACAGTCTTTGCCACGTCACCCACTGGAATCATTCTTCCCTCTGTAACTAAGACCTCTATGCCAGTAGAGCATAAGGTTGCAGGAAAAGGAAGCAGAAATTTTGCTAGTGGGGCCCTGGGGGGAATAGTAAGTGATACAACTTTGACTTTTAAACCTTGATTTCTGGACCCTTGAGTCCTGGCTGTGGAGAAGCCTTATCATATTTTGGACGCTGACTCAGAGCATATACAGCTTTCTGGAGAAGCTTGCCTGAGTCCTGCAAGGTATTGCCACCTAGCTGCTACTGTAAATTAGTCTTCAAAAGGCCATTCCACTCTTTTGTCAAGCCAGCTACTTCAGGTTAGTAGGGAACATGATAAGACTAGTGAATTTCATGAGCAGGAGTCCATTGTTAACACTTCATTTGCTGTGAAACCAGTTTCTTAATTGAAGCGATGTTGTATAGAACACTGTGACGGTGGAAAAGGTGTTCTGTGAGTCCACAGAGGGTAGTTTGACAGAAACATTGTATTCGGGGAAGGTAAGTAAATCCATATCCAGAGTTAAGTGTCTATTCCAGTAAGAACAAAATATTGCCCCTTCCATAGTGGAAGCAGTCTATTGTAAGCTGTCTATCACCACATAGCTGACTGACCATCTGGGAGAAATGGTGCTATATCAGGAACTCAGTATTGGTCTCAACTGCTGGCATAGCAGGCACACAGAAGTGGTCACAGCCAGGTAGGCTTTGGTGAGTGGGGGTCCGTATTTCTGAGCACATGCATAACATCCATCCCTACCATCTTCGACACTTTGTTCATCAACCCACTGGGTGATGACAGGGGTGTTTGGGAAAAAGACTGATTGGTATCCATAGAATGGGGTTGTCCATTCTATGTCTGTGTCTTGTTCCAAAGACACCCTTTAGTGAATATCCAATGGGACACATATCTTTTTTCTTTTCTTTTCTTTTCTTTTCTTTTCTTTTCTTTTCTTTTCTTTTCTTTTCTTTTCTTTTCTTTTTTCTGTTCTTTTCTTTCCTCTTTTCTCCTTTCTTCCTTCCCTCCTTCCCTCCTTCCTTCCTTCCTTCCTTTCCTCCTTCCTTCCTTCCTTTCTTCCTTCCTTCCTTCCTTCCTTCCTTCCTTCCTTCCTTCCTTCCTTCCTTCCTTCCTCTTTTCCCTCTTCAAAGAAGTCTATCCTATATCTCTTCCCCAGATTTCTTTGTCACTAATTTTCCAGTCATGTTCCTTCTGTGTCCTTGGCCATAACCCAGGCTTTGGGCACAGCTCATGAATAGGTATATAATCGCATATATGACCATTTCTCCTTTCAAGCAAAGTAAAACAGTGAGGTGCATTTTCGAAAGTTCTGCCCCCAGGTAAGATTTCACTTCACCATTGTCCTTCAGAATTGTTTCAGAAAGGGCCTGTTGTTCCGTAGTTGTCTTCTTTCCTATGGTGTTTACATACTGTGTAGAGCCATTTGTAAAGCATGCTTGAGTCTTCTCTTCCTGTGTTAACTGATAGAAGGGAGCTCCATGTGAGGACATAGGTGCAGGCTGGGAAAGAGAAGGTCGTGTAGCAAGAAGAGGAAACCATGGACATTTGAGTCACTTCTTCTTATAACTTGTTGTGCCTTCAGGGCCTGCTCAGGCCCAGTCTTATATATACCACTGGAGTACTATTTTGCTTACCCATCTTTATGGCTTGGTGGATCAGGTAACACCCAATTCATCATGGGCAGTTCAGGTCACATGCTTGCTTGGTACCCAGTGGTTAAGCAGTCGGTCTCTACTAAATCCCAGTAGCAAGCTAAACTGTTTCTCTAAAGGAGCGTACTTCTCTACAGGAGATGACAGGTATCTTTTCCAAAATTCTGAGAACCTGTGCTATCATTTATCTATAGGGGCCTGCCAGCGGCTCTAAATAGCATCTCTATCTGCCACTGACAGTTTAAGCACCATTAGACCTGCTGGATCATATGGACCAAATAGCATACCAGCTTGCACAGTAATTGGGACCCATTGAAGAGCTTTCTTTTGTTTGGGATCACACTCAAAACTAGCACCCTTTTAGGTCACTCAGTAAATAGGCTGCAGTACATTAGCCACATGAGCAGTATGTTGCCTTTACAATCCAGAGAGGCCCATGAGAGATACAAATGAGCTGTTGTACCTCATTTTTGGTCATAGGAGGGGCCAGAGCAACCAATTATTCTTTACCTTAGAAGCGATATCTTGATATGCCCCACACAAGTTGAACCCTAGGCGTTTCACTGAGAAAAAAGGCCCCAAATTTTTGTTGGATTTATTTCCCACCTTCTGACATACAAACTTCTTCAGATCTAAAATAGTTGTTACTTCTTACTTACCAAGTTTGATCAGCCCAATGTTACCAAAAGGTGCCAGAGTGGTATCTTGTTAAAGGGAGAGGCAGTCAAGATCTCTGCAAAGTTATGACAAAGGGCTGGAGAGTTGATATACATCTGAGTTGGGGCATTGAAAGTGTAATGTTGGCCTCGACAGCTTAAGCAAACTTCTTGTGGTTCCTTATTGACAACTATGGAGGGAAAAGCATTTGTTACATCAATAGATGTATACCGCCTACGAGAGATGTGTTATTTGTTCAGGCAACAAAACCATTTTTGGTACACCACTAGTTAATGTTAGGATGATGCACTGTAATTCTACAAGCCCCATCTGTCATCTGTACAGGCCAGATAGGCAAGATGAGTGGGGTTGTGAATCTCTCAAGTCCTTGATGATGGCACTCACCTGTGCAGTCATTGCAGGAACTGGTTACTGGTTTTGGCTTACTGTTGGGAGGTAGAGGAGCTTTTAATAACTCTGCTTCCCATCAAAACAGCCCTCACTCCATAGGTCAGGGAACCAGACCCAGTCTTCAGACGTTGCGTTTTGGTACATTGCTTTTTCCTCATGGCAAATACTTTCCTACCTTGCTACATTTTCCAACCTCTCGATCTCATTTGAAGGCCATTTGTTTCCTTACTCTTAACCTACTCATTCCTATGCCTCTCTTGTGTCCCACCCTATTTTATATAAGATCCTTGTAGTAGTTCCCAGTTCCATTATAGTTTTCTAACTCATTTGCATTGCCAAAGGAACTCCCATAGCTTTTCACTGATGATTTATATTATATATGTGATTTTTATATATTATATATTAATGATTTTTCATTCATGTTAAGACCACTATTATCTGATCCCTCCCTTTTGGAAAGCCCATTAATGGTGGTAATAATAGCTAACATTTACTCACCATTTATTATGGGCCATTCTTCACAACTATATGAAATGGATACTATTAGTCCCCTGTGCTGACAGCTCAGAACCTGGAGCCTGCTTCTGATTCTGTGTCTCCGTCTCTCTCTGCTCCTCCCTTGCTTGTGCTCTCTCTCTGCTTCTCAAAAATAAACATTTAAAAAAATTAAAAATTGCACCCCTTGTTTCCATTCTTGCACACGTACACCCTTCTCTGCACAGCAGATAAAGTGACATTTTAAAAATATAGATAGATTATGTCATTTCCATTTTTAAAATTCCTAAAGTAATTCTCATTGCATGGAGAATAAAACCTTTTTTTTTTTTTTTTTACCATTTAATTGGCTTTATTAATTGATTCATGAATTGGGCAGTGTCCCATCTAGCTAATCTAGTAGAGGGGACTTGGAGGAGCCATGCAAAAAAGGATTTTATAGGCAGAAATGTGGTGGAAAAATTAGCAAAAAAATAAATGATTGTTTTA
Source organism: Cryptoprocta ferox (assembly GCA_028646485.1). Taxonomy (NCBI): domain Eukaryota; kingdom Metazoa; phylum Chordata; class Mammalia; order Carnivora; family Eupleridae; genus Cryptoprocta; species Cryptoprocta ferox. The sequence goes on from CM053573.1 coordinate 117,398,003, forward strand.
GAAAAATCACCTTCCCTTATTAGGTAGATTTCCTCATTTTCCTTTGGGGGGTTTCTTAAACCTTCCAACTGCAGCTGCCTCCCCTCAGACTGGACAGCTCAGGGGTGACAAGCGGCCTTACCTGCTGCCTGCAGACCCCAGCAGAGCCCATGTCACAGACTTCTGTCTTGCCCAGTCAGACATACTCAACAGGGCAGAAGTGGGGTGTGGAGAAAAGTCTGAGGTAAATCTGCTTCAGAAAGGATGTGTCTTCAGGAGCACACAGTGAGGGACCCTTTCTCTTCCTGTACAGGGAGCTGACATCTTGGGGTTCATGCAGCGTCAAGACCTGCCTACATCCAGATTCACCTTCCCGCTGGGATCTTGACTTTGGATGACAAGGCTTTATTTGTAAATATGCTCTTAATGTGCAACATGTGACAAATTACCTTATTGGTGCTAACCAGCAAATTCCTGACTGACTGTTAAGACTACACTTCTGGGAGAGGTTGAAACTGCGGTTAGGTTAGGTATTAAGCCCCAGTTTGATGACTTGGCCAAGCATTTGGGGCCTGTCATTTTCTTTTAACATTTCCCCTTTGATCAGGCTCTCAGCCCGATGGAGAGATGTGATCAAGATTTAAGGCACCACTGTCAGATATTATTCTGAAATTCTCACAGTTTTTATTGTTCCTTTTGTGTGGTATCCATTACCCATAGGTTATAATGTTTTTGCTTAATTCATGTGGTATTCATAGGTTATGGAAGCCAGTCATTCTCCTTGTTCTTTGTTTGACATTCCAGTCTTAAGGAGTTCATTTGTTTGATGGTTAGTGGCTGCAAACATGCATTTAAAATCTGTGAGAGAATACAGTGTACCAGAGAGATTATTATGGTAAGTATAAGCAGGAAAATTCCCAGTGTTTGGAGTGCACTCTGGAGTCATGGTCCCTAAGACCCAAACCAAATGAAGAAAGACCCTGTTGAAGGAGTCACCTTTTTAAGCCAAGTGGCTTAATCAGTGATCTTACATAACTGAGTTTCAGCTTCCTGAGAAATGTTAATCCAGATACAGCAGGTGGTGGTGGTCACGGCAGAGGTACCTTCTTGCTCAGCTAAAAGATAATTGAAGGCCAGCCTACTATCAAGAACAACTTTGGCCAGAGTCTAAAGATGGCTGTTGGGCCTCTTTTACTTTAGCAGCAGAGTCTGCAATAATTTTTTTTTAATTTTTTTTATGTCTTTATTTTATTTTGAGAGAGAGAGACAGAGAGTGAACAGGGGAGGAGCAGAGAGAGAGGGAGACACAGAATCCGAAGCAGGCTCCAGGCTCTGAGCTGTAAGCACAGAGCCCAACGCAGGGCTCGAACCCACGAACCGTGAGATCATGACCAGAGCTGAAGTCGGCCACTCAACCGACTGAGCCACCCAGGCGCCCCAAGATTCTGCAATAATTTCAAAAATTACTGAGAAGTTCCTGATCATAGGCTCATTTACCTTTATCCCTAAGCAGAGGAGTGAATCCTGAATCATGAAAGCCTCCTTGTGGTACTTTCTAACTCAACCATGTAACTTCAGGGAAGTCGCCCAATGAGATACCTTATTTTGCTTGTGAAAAGTTAGGGGCTCAGTTAGATTTTTTTTAGCAAAACTTAGCTCTTTTAATATTGAGAAGACTCAGTTTTCCTAAGTAATCAAAGACCTGAGAAAGACAGCAACCACAAGAAATTATTTTGATAAAACACAGTATCTTTGTTTTCTAGGCAGATCACTTAAAGGTAAAGAAATTTCCACAATCTGTTATCAAAAGTAGACTAAAAGTAAAAAACAAAAACAAAAAACCTTTGTCATTTTAACAGAAAGAAAACCAAATTCTAATTTTTCACTGCTTATTTTTTTATATTAAAACTTATTCATTCCAGTCTTAGTCTTGATCACACATAAAATTCCTTTCCAAAGGTTTCTTCTTTCACAAACTTTCTATAATTTTTTTCCTCAAAAATGTATCTTCATTTCTCAAACTTTTTACCAAAAACGCATTTTGCTTTCTTTGCATATGGAAATCTTTCTCTTATTTCTGTAGTTTTAATTACATATATTAATGAGAATTCTTAACCTGGGTTAACCTGCCTGGGTGGCTTAGTCAGTTAAGCATGCAACTTTTGATTTTGGCTCAGGTCGTGATCTTATGGTTCGTGAATTCAGGCCCCACATAGGGCTCTGTGTTGACAGTGTGAAGCCTGCTTGGGATTCTGTCTCTCCCTCGCTCTCTGCCCCTCCCCTGCTTGTGCATGCCTTCTCTCTTAAAACATTAAAAAAAAAAAAGAATTATTTTTTATTTTAATATTTAGTTTTGAGAGAGAGAGAGCACACACATGAGGAGGGGGGCAGAGAGAGGGAGACAAAGGATTGCAAGTGGGGCTCTTCACTGACAGCAGAGATCATGACCTGAGCCAAAGTTGGATGCTTAACCAACTGAGCCACCCAGGCATCCCTCCAAAAAAAGAATTCTTAACCCTTAGAAACCTTAGTTCCTAGTGAAAAGTAAGAAGTAAGGAATTATCAACTGTTATACCAGCATTTTTCAGATTTGCAAATTCATGAATACATTTCATAATTTCTAGAATCATAGGCCTTCTTCAATTTTTCAATGCACTAACATATCCAAATATCTTTTAGTTTCTCTGTAATAAGCCAAAAGTAGATACACCTGTGTTTAATAATTAATGGTTTGGTATTTTCTTATTTGGAAATGATCTAAATATTCAACAGATTTCTATTATATTTATTTTAACTTAGGAGAGCTCTAACGTTTCAAGTTACCAGAGATTTGGAAGCTACTTTTTAAGTACACCTACAGTGAAGTATAATTCTTGCTAAAAACTTTATCTCTTATTCCACTTATGTTTGTTTAAATCATTTGTTCCCAACAATTTTGTTTATTTTACCCATGAAACTTCATGAGACATTAGACATTGTTCTAAGTTATTTTTTGCTCACAGATTAGAACAGAAATACATGAATTTAGCTAGTAAATTCAGGTAGAATAAAAGTTGTTTATCTACATTATATTCAATGTTGATAATTCTAAAGATATGCCTGTTTCCAGTCAACCAATGAACTTGTTAAACTTGCTTTAATTTATCAAAAGTTATACCAGAGCATGTGTACTTAAAAAACATTTGAGATAGTTTCTATTGTATTTCTGAGAATTTTGTGAAGACTAAATTTATGTAAGTGCTTGGTTTTTTTAAAAGCCATTTAAGCAGAGCTCTTTTACAAATTAATTTTGTCAGTACCATTTGGAGGTCACATGTAAAACATATGTCTGGACACACATACCAACACAGATGACCTTATAGCTTATAGCTTTAAATTACTACCTTGGATTAGATACAATAATACAAAAAGTCACTGCTTATAAAAAATAGTTGGTTCTAAATTATTTTTCTGATAGATGGAGTAAGATCAGGATACCTGCTTAGGTGACTACAATTTTTTCTAATACTTGTGGAGAAGAGTCTTGTCCTTAACAAGTCAAGTTCCAGATGACTTTTTGTTTCCCTTCTGATAAGATTTGGGGTACCGGGGTAGTTCAGTTGGTTAAGTGCCCAGCTTCAGCTCAGGTTATGATCTTGTGGTTCTTGAGTTCCAGCCCCGTCTTGGGCTCTGTGCTGACTGCTCAGAGCCCAGAGCCTGCTTTGGATTCTGGGTCTTCCTTTCTTTCTGCCCCTCCCCCACTGGCACTGTGTCTTTTTCCGCACTGAAGAGTTACCTCCCTGAAGTTTGCAAGTCAAAGAGATGGTCTAGAAAGAATTATGGAGAATACTCTGGTAGAACATTTATATCTTAAAGGCACAGGGGGGAAAAATGCAAGCTCTTCCTATAACTTTTGTTCTCTTAAGACCAGAATTTATAATACTTCCAAGCCTATTGAGATAAATAGGGGCGATTTGGATTTGGTAAAAAGTATTGGTGGATTTTGAGTTGTTTCTGGAGCTTCATTTCTGGTCCTGTAAAGACTAGGTTTGTAAAACAAGGACAGCTGTTTTTAATTCCTCAAAGAATTGGGTTGCTGCCCAAATTATATCAAAGGGCTGACACACCTATCCACCTATGTTAAAATGTTTTTCTTTCCCTCTGGGTAAGTGTAGGGGAGAAGGCCTAAAAATATTCCTGTCAGGCTCTGAATATTATCTTCCAGTTTGGTCAGATTTCTGATCATAAAGTTAAAGTCCTTTAAAATATCTTGTAAGATTTCAGCCTTGATAGTTAACTGTCTCTGGCAGTATTAAACAATCCCATGGAGCTAAGAGGCATCCTCAAAGTGGATGCAAAAGAGGTTGTCTTCATAAGATCTAGGGTTACTCCTAAACGTAGCCAAAAGAAAGAACAACTTGCATATCTCAGGTGAGCAGAAAGCCAAGCCAAGTTCTTAGGATATGAAACAAGATCGACAAGAAGGGCATAGCTTTCTCTGGGAGAGAAAGGATCAATAACCAGTTGGTCAAGAGCTGGAAAGCAAGGGACAGTGTGAATTTTTTTTTCCTCTTTTGACTGGGCTCCAGAGGTAATCTCTACAAAAATTTTCAGGATCCTCCCTGGTTTAAGAAATTCTTTGACTGTGGGCCCTTAGTTCAGCCTTTGAGGAAAATGTGAAAGATTCTGAAGGGAATGACCCGTAACTTCAGGTGGTCTTATTTTATAAGTTAACTGTTTAATAGTATTTTAGAGTAGAGAAGCAGTTCAGATAGAGGATTATTAGAATGGATACTCAAATATAGGATAGAGGAGATCAGTAGGAATTATGTCACTTTTATGCCTCAGTCTATTACAGTCTTTTGGTTTAAATACCTTTTTTCTTTAATTTTTCATTAGCCTTTTACAATGAATCTTTCCTATTTTGGAATTTTGAAAACTTCTAGTGATTTCTGCATTCTAATAAGTGGATATCCATTCTGTTTGTTTAATTTGGGAATGCTTGCTTTCAAGTGTATTTCCTAAATGTCTTCTCTAATTGGAAATTTCCACATATTGGCCATTATCTTTCTAGGTTTTCATTGGTAAGATTTTGCCATTTTACTAGCTATCTGAAATTTCCTGGACTGCACTGTGGTGTCTTTCCTGATTGGATGGGGGCCCCCAAATGTTGGGGGGAGGATGATTGGGTGAGTAGTTCAGGATGGTGAAAGGGTTCACCTCAGGCAGAACATAGGAGATAGAAGTTTATTGAGTAAGAGAGAAGCTGGCAGGACAGCAAAGGAGAGACTGTCCATAGTGAGGCAGTAGGTGAGGGCTGTTTTTAGAGGAGGAAGGTGAGGAGGTATGGGGACCTATGGAATTTTCTCTTTTTTGGTAACTGTGCCTGTTTGTAAGTAGCCCATTGGTCAGTTAGGGCTTATGGAATTTTGAGAGGGTCACCTGATGGGTCTGTCTTTATTCAGCAACGTGGCCCCTGTGGGCCTTTTTGCCTTGCTTTCCGTTTGGTTGCTCAAGCCTGTTGTCTAAAAGTGGCCTTTACATGTAAATCTTTTTTTTTCTAGTAATTTTTTTTTAATTTATTTTTTGAGAGAGAGACAGAGTGAGGCAGGGAGGGGCAGAGAGAGAGAGGGAGAGAGTGAATCTCAAACAGGTTCCACATGGTCAGCACGGAGCCCAATGCAGGGCTTGAACTCCCGAACTGTGAGATCATGACCTGAGCCGAAACCAAGAGTTGGACACTTAACCGACTGAGCCACCCAGGTGCCTCTACATGTGATTCTTAGACATAAAATAAGCAGTTGGGCTGGAAGGTGATGTGTTCAACTCTTTAGATTTAAGGGATCCTGTTTGTTTTAGCTAGACCTTTGGGTTTCTTAGAGTTAAACTAATACAGAAGAGAGACGTGGTGGGGTTGGGAATTAATGGTGTGTTTACGGTGTACTTTACTTTGTTGCACGAAAATTTTCTTGATGTTGACAGGTGACCTAGTGTCAGTCTCACCTGTTTCATGACGAGCTTACCATGTTACAGGAGTCTTGTTGAAGTGGCAGATGCTCTAACAGCCTTTGACTGCTTGTCCCATTTTTTGCAGCTTTTTGACCTCTGAGATTTCTGTTAGGAGTAGCCTTTATCTATACAAAACAAGACCAGAAAATATGTGCACTTTATTATACCACAGTAACCGAGACATGTTACTGTGTCCTGGCCAAGAAAGGGCCTGTATGCACCATCAATTCCCATGGAACCTTGGACTGTGGAAGGGATAAACCAGCAAATGCCAAGGGATATGGAGGATGGACTAATTCTAAATAAAATGGAGAACCACAGCTGCCTCCAACAGTTCCCAACACAGAATCTAGGGAAAGATTTCAAACAAATGGAGAATTGCAGCCTAAACTGTCAGCAGTTTCCAGTGTGGAATCCAGGGACAGAACTAAAACTTGGGGTTTTCCACCTGGGAAATTGTGTTCTGAAAGACTAGGGGCCTAGCTCTGGGCAGATCTATCTGCCAACTCAGTTGACCTGCCCTGTAAAGGAAAACCAGTTAGATCAGCAGCTTGATACAAAGAGAGCAGAGCTCAGAATTGAGAGGGAAATGGTGAGAATGACAGTAAATCAATTCAAAAGGGTTCATGGTACAACACTTGTGTTTCTCATTCCTGAATGCCACTGGAATTTTGCTTCAGATCCTGAAGCTGCCACAAAAATTTCAACTGAGTGAATTTGAAGATCTAATTGGCTTTGTTAATTGATTAGTGAATCCAGCAGCATCTCACCTAGCATGTAGAGAGGATCTCCCCTGAACTTTTACCAAAGCTTGTAAGGCCCCACTTGGTGAGATCCTACTTCATGAATTGACCTCACTCATGAACAAACCACATTGTACATTTTCTTGGTTCTCTGGGAACCTTAGCTTGGCTTTTTTTTTTTTTAAGTTTATTTATTTATTTTGAGTGAGAGAGATTGAGCAGGGGAAGGACAGAGAGAGGGGGAGAGGGAGAATCCTAAGCCGACTATGTGCTGTCAGCAAAGACTTCGGTGCAGGGCTCGATCTCACGAACTGTGAGATCATGACCTGTGCCAAAATCAAGACTCTGATGCTTAACCAACTGAGCCACCCAAGTGCCCCAACTTCAGCTTGACTTTTATAACAGTGAACATATGACATATGTATGATTACATTTTTACTCTTGACTGATGAATAGCAAGAGGGAGACGGTACGTTTTACATGGCAGTTCTTGTTATTGCTGTAAACCTATGAAAAGACAGGGTGTTGAAACATTTAAAGTTTTTGACTTATGGCCATGTGGGTATTCAGGACACTATTCCAGGAAATGGATATCAATACAGTTAGTGATGGGGCCTGAAATTCACAACTGTACAAACATAGAAGAAATTCAAATTTGAAATACTTCAAAAAGTTCCTGTTTGCACAGTCTGTTTTTCAACTGGTTCCCTTTTCACCAGTGTTTGTACAGCTCCTGAAACTGTTGAGAAATGGAGTGTCTGTGGCTAACTTGGCAAGCTTCAGCCATCTCGATTTTCATCAAGCTACATAGAACCTTCCAGTTTCCTGTGAGCAAGCCCTCAGCCTGTCTATAAAAACTGCATGACTGAATTCACATCCCTACAGAGTCTTAGTGGTTTCTTTTCATAGAAGCAAAGTTCAAAAATGAAAACATTATGTAAAATAAATCTTTTCATGAAAGTTCAAGCCAAGGTGTTCATGTTTGTCACATACATGTTTTATATGCTTATTATATATAATTTACATGTTAATATAAATGTGTTTATATTAACAAGCTGTTTTAGTTTTAATGACCTAATAATAAAATAAAATACCCCTTCTTATGATTTATGGTTGGCCAAGGCTGTTTCTAATGGATTATTGCATAACATGACATGGAAAGACCTTAGTTATTAAACAATGAAGTTGACTTTTAAACACAATGGTTTTGATTCATTTGGGCACTGTTGATTGATCTTGTACTAATTGCATAAATTTTTTTTTATTTGCTTCAATTTTGATAGCCAGAGTTACTTCATAAAACAAGTACTATAGACTTGGACAATAAATATTATCTATATTCATATTTATTTTATTATACAATAATTCATTTAACTGTACTATTCACGGCAAGAGAATATATTGAGAAGATATCACACCAGAATGATGACAAAAATGGGATGTTAAGGCTGAATGGAAGGATCCCCAGGATGACTTGTACTTAGATTTTTCTCTTCTTCTATGGAATTGGCCAAATGGAGTGGATCATACTGTGTTTCTAATTCTACTCCTCAGTGAGCTGCAGAGTTCTGAGTACTTTAAATGTTATCTTCTTACCCACAATCTCTGTCCCTTTACTTTTCTCTGATTTTTAAGATTTTATTTAAGAAAAGGATTGAAGAACATCTGAAAAATGGTACTTTAAGTAACAAGTCATAAAAATAAGTTTTTTAGTCTTGTATCTAATATGTATGTCATAAGCTAAGCACTGATTTTACTTTGGCTGGTTTTGAGGGTTTGTGTTGGGGAGAGGAAAGGAGTAGTTATTAATTAATATGATCACATGATAATAGAGTACTTTATAACTGTAAATAAATTTTGTTGGTGGGGAAACTTATTTTTCAGGTTGAAGCACTCAATAAGTTAAAAACTTTAAATAGTTTAATCAAACTGAATGCAATGAAGTTAAACAGAGCCAAAGGGAAGGAGGCCATGCATACTTGTTTAAAACAGAATGCTTACCGGGAAGCCCTCTCTGATCTGCAGTCGCCTCTGAATCCATGTGTGATCCTCTCAGAACTCTAGTAAGTGACCATCTTTGCTGTGCTCAGTGACTTTTCCATAAAAATAGAAATGCAGAAAGAATTTCTGAGTGATGGCCTTGCGGGAACAATAGGGCTAGCTCTTAACCCCAGTAAGAACTGTATATTTAAAGAAGGAAACTCTTAAATTTCTCAGAGGTTATTTTTGTGTGCACTGGAATGTATGCCTAACAGCTAAATTTACCTGTGCAATTCATGAAAGTTATTACAAGGTATTTTCCTTTCAGTTGTATGTGATTAAATTTGTTTTCTATATTAATGGTTTCTAAGGGTGGAACATCCTATGTGTGCAAAATGTTGGCAACCATCATAGATTATTAACTAATATATTTTCCTGTTTCAAAATGAGATCTTAAATTGATTTGGAAAATTATTTCTCACTTTTTCATTCCCTTCAAAAGTAATAATAGAAAGTAATGATGTGTATCACCTTGTATTAGTATTCAAAATTGATCCCTCTTTAAGAAAAAGAATGAATTTATAATATTCCTACTTTTAATCTAATGATATGATCTGTTTTTTATTGACTATCTGTAATAACATAAAGTTAAGGAAGAATAAAGAAAGAAAAGAATTTTAAACATAGGTAGTGAGAAGGACAAATCTGGGTTTTCAGTCTAGCCCATCTGGCATCACTACAGACCAACCAAAGCTGTCACCCCAGTTGTTTTTTTTTTTTTTTTTACCAAAAGGAAATGTTCTAGTTCTAACTTCTGCAGACCTGATTGCAACAGGTGAAGGTTTCCCCCAAGTCCAATGCATCATGGTAAAATTTGTAGTCTTGGCGTTTCTTTAAGTTGAAGTGGGCTGATTTTTCCCATGTTTGATTTCAGTGTTGAAAAGTGTAAATACATGGATTCCAAAATGAAGCCTTTGTGGCTCGTGTACAACAACAAAGTGTTTGGTGAGGATTCAGTTGGAGTGATTTTTAAAAATGGTGATGGTATGTACTGCGATTTTTATAGTACCAACTTCCTTAGTATTTTTCATTTGTTGTCAGTTTGCTTTATCTGAAAAGTGATGTGTAAATGTGTAACAGATGCAAGCCCAGAGGTAGCTATCAGTGGTCGTAAGGTTGAATTTGGCATGTCCTATAAATCCCTTTTTTTCCCTCTTAGAATATATCTTTTACAGATTACTTACATGCATTGCTCCAATAAATCTTCTTTTTTTTCCTACAAAATACAAAGTCTGTCTAATTCTTTGGTAAGAAGCTTGTGAAGTACAGTATTTTCAGTAGTATATTCATACATTCTGTTTCAGTGATAGCAATTTTGATATTGCTGCCATACTTTTATATTTTAATTAAAATATCTTAATGACGTATATTTTTGAAAGGAAATGCCTCTGAGGTGATTACACCAACCAGAAGGCAGTTATGACAGCCACCACTCATTAATTGTATGATTACAGACAAGTCATGTAAAATTCACTGAGCTTCAGGTTCTTCATGGTCATAAGGATTATGGTATTTGTAGGTTGGGTTTATTAAAAGGAATAAAAGGTACATAAGTAAATATGCTTAACATAGTACGTGCTTATAACTATTTTAAAAAGAACTTGTAGTGTTTTGCTAGACATCTAATCCCACTTGACGATATGAATGTTATTATGTAAGTCAATACTGTTCAAAGCCCTATTACTCAAAATTATCCTTGGATATGATAATAACTAAAATCAACTATTACACTTCTGTAACTCATCATACAATTCCTTATGTGATTCTTAAAAACTTCCTGTGCATCCCTAAACACAACCAGGAAAGAAAAAAATTAGCATTGTGAATTGTATGGATGTTGTATACAGCCATTACTGTGTTATACAGTATTACAGCATCCATACAATTGGTATTGTAGCTTACACATGGTAAACAATTTAAAATTATTTTTTTTTTAAAGTAATCTCTACACCCACCGTGAGTTTGTGGGCACAAACTCATGACCCTAAGATCAAGAGTGACATGCTCTACTGCCTGCGCCAGCCAGGCACCCCTATTAAAAATATTATTTACCTTGGGGTACTTGGGTGGCTCACTCAGTTGAGCGTCCAACTCTTGATTTTGGCTCAGGTCATGGTCTCAGGGTTGTGGGATCCAGCCCTGCATCAGGCTCCACACTGACAGTGGAGCCTACTTGGGATTCTCTGTCTGCCTCTGCCCTTCTCCTGTTTGTACGAGCATGTGTACTCTCTTTCTCTCTCTCTCAAAAAAAAAAAATTACCTTAATTTCTGAAATAGTGTTACAGGCACATGCTAATCAACAAACCTAATATTTAACAAAATAAGTATGCTCAACATCAAATTTTTGGGAAATTACTAGCACTGTATTGGTCAGTGATTTTAGTTCTGTCTGAATTAGCTATTATGTCTAATAACATTAATTAATCTTGAATTAATGTTATTAGACATAAAATAGAAAGCATTTATAATAAAGCACAGTTTTCCCCCCTTAGATTTACGACAAGATATGTTGACACTCCAGATGTTGCGCTTGATGGATTTACTCTGGAAAGAAGCTGGTCTGGATCTTCGGTGAGATTTCTAGTGAATTTATTTTTGTCTCATGTTGTATTTCTTCCACAGCAAAATTAAAAAAAAAATTTATTCCTTCTTTCCTGTTATTATTAACTGGTGTTTATGGTAATATTTATATAGCATTTTATAGTTTATGGTATACTGTCAAATGCATTGTCTTACTGAAACCTCATCAGCTACAAAACTGTGTATGTTACAGAGATTCCAGAAAGAAAGAATAGGTTTGAATTTTCAGTAAAGCCTAGACAGGCAAGAGTCACACTCTAACTTATGGTTCTGAGGGTGCTCTCAGAGAGGATACGCTGGTGGTCATGGGAATGATGAGGCCAGAGAATGGCCTGTCCCTCTTCTTAGCCTGGAACTTTCCCTAAAGAGAAGTGTTCAGGGGTGCTCTAGGGTTTTTAGTTTGTCACCATTATTTGAGGTAGAGACAGCAGAACAGGTTTCTGGCAACAGAAAAAGGAAACATAATGGATTTTAAAAGTTTAATCATTGTCAATTCTTCTAAGATCAGGAACAAATGAAGAGAATTACAAACAAACTGTCGATTATATTTACATAACAATATAAGATTTGATTCTTATAAACCTACAAAATTAAAAGTCAAGCCTCACATTCTGCCTAATATTCATATTGAACAGGACAGAAGGACAATGATCCTAAATATTTAAAGAGCTCATAGAAATAAACATGGAGAAGGGCACCTGGCTGGCTCAGTTGAAGAGTGTGCGACTTTTGATCTCAGGGTCTTGAGTTTGAGCTCCGTCTTGGGTATAGAGATTACTTAAATAAATAAAGCTTAAAAAATAAAAAAAGAAATATGGAGAAAAAATATGAAAAGGCTATTCATATAAGATATAAAATAAATATGCTCTTAATTATATGAACACAGTCACTTCTAACATACAAATACAGCATGCAATTCCAACATACAAGAACAGGTGGATACCACTGATTTCCTAGCAAAGATTTTGTTAAATGATAAAATAGATTAAGATACTGTTAAAGCAACAAAAATACAAGTATTTTCACGTCTTTGTAAATTAATATTAACCTCTCTGTATCAAGTTTATTTATACATCTAGTATTTCCAAAATTTACCTCAAAATTAGAAATTGGAAAGAGGGGTACCTGGGGACTCAGTTGGTTAAGCATCTTTTTTTTTTCTTAAATTTTTTGTTAACATTTATTTATTATTGAGAGGCCAAGATGAACATGGGAATGGCAGAGAGAGGGAGAGAGACAGAATCTGAAGCAGGCTCCAAGCTCCGAGCTTTCAGCACAGAGCCCGATGCGGGGCTCAGACTCACAAACCGCAAGATCATGACCTGAGTTAAAGTCAGACGCTTATCCAACTGAGCCACCCAGGCACCCCTCAGTTGGTTAAGCATCTGACTCTTGATTTCCTGTCCTACCTTTTCACATCTCAGAATTTACCTTTTCCTCTTTTACCTAATTCTTTTTCTAAATTGTGGACTATTTCATATATGAAATTATAGAAAATAATTTATAATTTTTATATGTTTTACTTTGGGATTTAATACGTACATATATTAGCAAGTTAATGACAGATGTTAATATGTCTCCAACTGACTTTTTTTTAAAAAGGAATTAAGCATGCAGATAATATTTTAATGCATTCTTATCCTATCCTACCTTCTCACATCTCAGAATTAACCACTATTCTAAAGCTATAGTAGGTATATTTTTGTGCTTTACCTATACATTTTGTATCCATTACATGTTTTGAACTTTAAATAAATGCTGTCATACCACATGCAACTTTTACTTTTTTCTCACAACATTTTTTGGATTTAATAAGATTAATATGTGATGTTCTAATTTGTTATTTTTCACTTCTTTATTAATGTTTTGAATAAATATAAAAATTTATCCATTCTTCTGTTAATAGCTATTTATATTCATTGTTTCTTCCAACAATAACAAAAATTTTCTTGGAGTTTGAACACTTCTAAATAGTTCACTATTCACATATGGAAGATGTCTTTAGTTTATAATAGCTGGAAGTGGAATTGCTTACTCATAAATGAGGCATATGTATTTTCAACTTTACCATCATTGTCCATGGTTGTACCAGTGTTATGTTTCCACCCAGAAGTATCTTCTTGCCAATCAGACTCGTTGATTTTTTGCAAATCTAATGGATATAACATGGTATCTCAATAGAACTTTAATTTGCATTTCTTTTATTAATATTTTGGTTCAGTATCATTTTCAGTGTTGAAAAGTACTGTGTTTTCCAATGCTGTAAATTACTTAGGTTCCTTTAAAGTTTATACTTTTTAGTATGTTATTTAAAAATAAGTAAATAAAAAGCATTTTTCTCTGCAGTTATCTTCAAGGATATTCTTCTATATTTTATTTTGCAAATTTTATTTCCAAAGTTAGGGTGCTTTTCCCTCTTCCCTCTCTGCAAAGGTTTGGTTCTGGTGTTGGCTTTTTGGAGTCTAGGTCTTTTAGATTACTGACTTTTCTTATTGATTATTGGACTTACCAGATTTTTCCCCCTCTTGAGTCAGTCTAGAGGTTAAGAATTGTCTAGTTGATTAATGTTTTCAATTTATTAGCATAAATTTTTATAATTTTATTTATTTTTTAAATGTTTATTTTGAGAGAGAGAGGGTGCATGCACAAGCATGGGAGTGGTGGGGAGGCAGAGAGAGATTCTCCAGCAGGCTCTGTGCTGTCAGTGCAGAGCCTGATGGGGGGGTTGATCCCACGAACCATGCAGTCATGACCTGATCTGAAATCAAGAGTCAAACGTTTAACCAACTGAGCCACTGAGGTGCCCCAAGACTATTCTTACTTCAGTAAGTTGTCTTGGCACTCCTGTCATGCATCAACTGACTATGTATGTGAGGATTTTCCCCTAAACTCTAAATTCTTTTTCATTGGTTTACATATCTGTTTTCATGCACAGTCTTGATTACTGTGGCTTTGTATTAAGTTTTGAAATCCAGAAGTGAGTCCTCCAACTTTTGTTCATTCTCTTTATTTATCTGGGAAATCTTAATTTCCCCTTTGTTTTTGAAGAATACTTTTACTGGATTTTGAATTCTCTGTTTTCAGTCTTTCAGCACATTTTAACATGTCCACCCACTGCTTTCAAGCCTCCAAGATTTCTGATGAGAAATCATTTAATTTGGCAGGGCATGAGGGGAATCCCTGTAAGGGATGAGTCACATCTCTCTTATTATTTTCAAGATTCTGGTTTTTTTTTTCTTAATGTTTATTTATTTTTGAAAGAGAGGGAGCGGGAGCATGAACAGGGAACAGGGGAGGGGCAGAGAGAGAAGGAGACACAGAATTGAAAGCAGCTCCAGGCTCCAAGCCGTCAGCACAGAGCCCGAAGTGGGGCTCAGACTGACAAACTGTGAGATCATGACCTGAGCTGAAGTTGGACACTTAACTGACTGAGCCACCCAGGCACCCTGCTTTTTTATTTTTTTTAATCTTTATTTATTTATTTAGAGAGAGAACACACACATATGAACTGTGGGAGGGGCAGGGAGGGAGAGAGAAAATCCTAAGCAGGCCCCATGCTGTCAGTGCAGAGCCAGACGTGGGGCTTGATCTCACAAACTGTGCGATCGTGACCTGAGCCAAAATCAAGAGTCGGATACCTAAACGAATGAGCCACTCAGGTACCCCTCAAGATTTTGTTGTTTGAATCTTGACAGTTTGATTATAATATATTCAGTCCTATTTGAAGTTTATTTGACTTTGAATTCATTAAGCCTCTTGGATGTATAGATTATTTTTCATTAAATTTCAGAAGTTTTTAGCTTTATTCTTTTCAAATATTCTTTTCGCCTTTTTTCTCTCCTTCTGTATAACCATTATGTACTTGTTGGCTGTGTTCATTTTTCATTATTTTTCTTTTGTTCCTCTGATTAGATACTTGATCTATCTTAAAGGTTGCTGATTTTTTTCTCCTGGCTACTCAAATCTGCTATTGTGTCTGTCTAGTTTTATATTTCAGTTATCCTTTTCAACTCCAGAATTTTTATTTGGATAATTTTACTAATTTGTTTCATTTGTTTCTTTTTTAATAAAAATTTTTAATGTTTATTTTTGAGAGACAGCATGTGAACAGGGGAGGGGCAGAGAGAGAGGGTAACAGAGACTCCGAAGCAGGCTCCAGGCTTTGAGCTGTCAGCACAGAGCCCGACACGGGGCAGGAACTCACGAACTATGAGATTATGACCTGAGCTGAAGTCGGACACTTAACTGACTGAGCCACCCAGGTGCCCTAAATAGTTTGTTTCTTGATAATAGAGACTATATCATCATAATTCATCATTCTCAGGCTTTCCTTTCGTTCTTTAGACATGATTTCTTTTAGTTCTTTGAATATACTTAAAATAGTTTTAACATTATTGTCTAGGGGCACCTGGTATTCTAACCTGTGTTACTTTTTACAAGTCTGCTGTAAGTCTATTGAATAGTATCTTTTTACCTCATTGCAGAAAACAAATTTCTTTTAGCCTTTGGTTTCTGTAGTTTTACTACAGTTTATTAGTGTATGGATTTCTTATCGTTCTCCCCCATTCTCAGTGGATCTTTATAATTAGAGGAAATACATCTTGTTTTAGTTCCTATAAAACTCTCACAGTCTTCTGCAACTTTAATAGAGGTGTGTGGGACTTTCCTGTTGTGTCCTGCATGTCTCTTGACCTGTCTTACCTATTTCCCACTTGTATGTGCCATTCTTTGTAGTTTCTTGTTTTCTGTCTTTCCAGTTCACTAAATTTCTTTTCTGTATCGTCCAGTTTCATTTCCTTGTATAGTTAATAATGTTTGGTTTTGAATTCATTATTAGTGTGGATTGTGTTTTCTCTGAGGGTCCTCTCCTCCCTAGGGTATGAAAGTATCCTTCCAAAATGAGTTTGTGCTTAATTTGTACTGTTCCCCAAGGTCTTTACACACCATCAATCAGTTTTTATTTTAACTCTTAGCCTTCATGCTCTCATATTTCATAGATAGTTTATACTTGGATGTCACAAGAACATAGGAAGGCTTGAGTTTTTGCATTTTCATTAGTTTTCCCCCACCCCCATCTAGTGCCCAAGGTAGATGGCAGACTTCATGCCACATCTTCTGGTCACTGAGCAGATATTTCCTAGTTCCCTTTTCATACATTTGACAGCGCTTTCAGATCCCCAACTTTGTATAGGATCACAGGTCCAGATCCTGTCTCTTATGGGCCCAAGGCCATATCTCTCTTCTCACGGACATTAAATTGTCAACCAAGTTAGTAATTTCCTCAGCCAGTGCTATGAATAATTCCTGGGACCCAGAGTTCTCCTTTTCTTTCTTTCTTTACCATAACTATTTATAAAACCTTTTTGATTTATCTGTAATTTTTATGTATATTAGAACCTACAGCAACTTAGTCCACAAGTTTGCTGGAAATAGTTATACTTGCGATTGACTTTATCCCTATAAGATTATAAGTATTTCCTTGGTTAATTTTTGAAATTTGAATTGTTTTCTTCATTACTGAATATATTTTAGGGTTTTTAAACTTAAAACACTTGTGGGGCTCTTGGGTGGCTCAGTCGGTTAAGCATCCAACTCTTGGTTTCAGCTCAGGTCAAGATCTCACAGTTCCTGGATTTGAGCCCCACGTCTGGCTCTGTGCTGACGGCACGGAGCCTACTTGGGGCCCTCTCTCTCTCTCTCTCTCTCTCCTTCTGCTTCTCTCTCTACCTTCCCCCACTCATGCTGTCTCTGTCTCTCTCCACATAAATAAATTTAACAAAATAATTTAAAAACAAAACACGCTTGTTATTTATTGACTAAACGAGGTTCTTCACATATGTAATGTCATGTAAGTTAAAAATACTGTATGAGGTTTATTATTCCTTTTTAACAGATGAGGAAAATTAAGGCTCAAAGAATTTTTTAATTTAATATATTATTTTTTTAAGAGACGACACAAGTAGGGGAGAGAGAGAGCGAATCTTAAGCACGCTCCATCCTCAGGGCTCTATCCCACAACCCTGGGATCATGACCTGAGCTGAAATCAAGAGTTGGTCCCTCAATCATTTGAGCCACCAAGTGCTCCAAGGCTCAAGGGATTTTAAACAATTTGTCAAATGTTACAAAAATATTAATTGAAGGAGCCAAGTTCATATCCAGGTCTATCAGACTGTACACTTAATGTTATTTTTTTCATTTTACCAGTCGAAGCAAGAAAGCAATCACAGTAAGTAAGACATGTCTCATAGTAATTCTTTGTTTATCACAGTGTTGTGGTGTCCCAAATATGTAATTTTCCATTGATTTAAGGTTTTTGTTTTTGTTTTTTTAAAGAAAGATTTCTAGTCTTGGATCCTTCCAGGATAAACTTTTTAGTGTTGTTGAAGTGGAAAGGGCAATTTGCTGTTGGTGTTGTTCCCTTTATGGGACTTATAGACATGATTGGAATAAGGAAGTGAGATTATAATTTATCTAAAAAGGACCCTTTTGAGCACTATAAGTGACAGACATTTGCTTTTAAATTAGGAGGAATTTATAATACAGCAGTGTAAAAAAAATAGAATTATTTTTGCATAGGTAGCAATTTTTTTAGTCAACCACATACACATAAGAAATACTGGATGGATAAGAGGAATGGGTGATTGTGAATTCTGCCTGAGGAACATAAACCCAGAAGTGTCTGGTCTACACCGCCCCCAGCACACCCCCACTTTTTGTATATAAAGTTTTATTGGCATAGCCACATCCCATTTGTTTACATACTGTCTGTGGCTGCTTTTATGCTGTTAACTGCGAATTGAGTAGTGACCTGATAGTCTGCAATGCCCAAAATATTTACTATCCGCTTAATCTCCAAAAGTTTGCTGACCTTTCCTATAAAGTAAGCCCCTGCAAAAATCATTTTATCAAACGATTTGATACCAGGCCAGGTCCAAGGAGTCAGAGAAGGTCCTGCAGGACCAGCCAAGAGGGTCTTTGGTTTCACGCAGAATAGAAATGATTTAGGAGCCAGCAGGAGATGAAAGCAGAATTTATTGAAGATATAGGGAGAGCAGATACCGATGGACTGTCCAGAACACTGGGAAAGGAATGGAGCATGAGTATGGTGTGGATTTATCTGAGGTCTGAGGGGTTTTATTGTGGACGGTCATGTGGCATACATGTCCTCTCAGGCATCCAGGAACCAGGAACCAGGTAGAACAAGGACAGGGTAGAGGTGTCCATCAGACGTCACTTATCTCTTGAAACCAGCGGTCTTGGAGTTGAGATGCCTAGCGCCAGTGGTTTAGATATTACTTATTGTGCTGGAAGACTCCAAAGATATCATTAACTTTGTCCCTTCCAAGGAGGACATGCATTAAGGCAATATAGGGCTGGGGTGCAGGTCATAGCAAGAATAGAAGCAGGAAAAAAAGCAAAGGGAACAAAATAGGTTTTTCTTTCGTGGGTCCCTTTGGTTTCCCTGTCTCAGTTCCATAACCCTAATTTAAAACCCTAGCCAAGTTCTTTTCTCTTCGCTTTTTAATTTTACCCATTCTATTCAAATGTAAAACACATATAGCATCAAATGAAGTTCATTGTGTGACCTCTGGGAGGAAGGGAGGAAACCACATGTGGGAGTGCTAGAAATAAACCTAGTGTCTCTCTTATGGGAAGCAGCAAGTATCTAATAAGAAAAAGGAACTTGTCTGTCCAGTGAGATCTCTGTTGACTTTTTGTACTCTGACCCCATGTTTTTAAAATATGTGGAACTTTAATTCTTTAGGGTTCATTTCCAAATGAATACCATTTTCTCACCAAACTTTTTTTACTGTTTCTATAAATATGCGTGCTCCAGTGTTCCTATTGTTTGTTTTTCTTTTGGCCAGCTGTTCAGGTTAAGCTGGGTCATATAGCACACACTTCTAAATTCAATCTCAAATCTTCAGGTACCTTCTATGCTTTATTACTTGGACCAGAATTATTTTAGTATTTATAACAGTGCCATGTTAGCATGAATCAAAGTGCATATTTCTCATTTTCATTTTTCTCTGATTATCTCAAAAATACTCTTGATAACTTTCATGTTAAATTAGAACATTTGTAAGACTATCAGTATGTTAGAACACTCTGACCTCCTCAGTCACCACATCAAGGTATTCAGCCTCTTCAGTCAAGTCTTACCTAGGTTGTCTATATGTAAATCTGTCTGGCCTTTGGTAGATTTCATAGTCTTCTACCACCCCCTGAATTTTGGA
This sequence comes from Cryptoprocta ferox, assembly GCA_028646485.1. Taxonomy (NCBI): domain Eukaryota; kingdom Metazoa; phylum Chordata; class Mammalia; order Carnivora; family Eupleridae; genus Cryptoprocta; species Cryptoprocta ferox. The sequence continues at coordinate 117,417,571 of CM053573.1, forward strand.
CAGTTGCCTTTATTGTGACTACATCTGAGTTACATTAATGGGATTTACTTCCCTTTTAAGAGTGCTAATCAACAGTTCTGTAATAACACTGGTAACCGCAGTTGTGGAAGGATTAGGGAAGAAGATGGAAACCGTGCAAACATTAGGTAAAGGAATTACCCTTTCCTCTTTTGAAGGCAAGGGGCTTCGGGACCACTCAGATTGGGTTGCTATGTCAGAGTCAAGGCCTGAGAAAACTTTCTACATTCTCATTGAGAGTAGAGTTATGGGGCTGCCATCCCCTCTCCTATAGAATTTATATTTTAATTCTTGATTAGTGGGAAGATAACAAATTGCCCCTTGGGTCAGAGTCAGAGAAAGGAAGGGAAACATAACCAGTTGTTGTTACGGCCTTTATAAAGTTGAATGCAAAATGGGCCCATGTAAGATGGTCAGGATCCTAAGAGTTTGTCCCCAGCTTGACTTCTGTCAAACTGTCTGTCTGACAAGGTTGTTTTTTCCTTCCCATTGTGAGAGTTTCATCCTCAAGACACTGAATGCTTTTATCATTGCACGCTTTTGAAGAGGAAGTTGTTGGATTTTTGCCCAGTTTGGCTGCAAGTGAGGTGGGAGGAGAAGCAGGAAAGTGAGCCAAAGTGCAGTTAAACCATGCAGTGTTTACTTCACATGTGTTGTGTCACGATAAGAATAGGGGTGTTGGGAAAGCTCCCATGCTCCAAGCTACTTTTCTTAGTGGAAGGTAACTTTTTAAAAGGAAAAACAACAACAACAACAAAACAAAAAAAGATGAAAAGCAGTCTGTTGGTATATTACACTGTCAACATGTAGTTTGGTGATTCTGTTCTCAACCTTATTTTGTTAGAACTAAGAAAGTATGTAGAAGAGGCATAAAATAATTGAATTCTTGGTTGTATGGAAATTTAGGGACTGTTTACTTAAAACTTGGTTCTTTTATCTGATTATTAGACACAGTAACACATTCATACATTCTCCGACACACACACACACACACACACACACGCACACACACACACGCACGCACACTCTTCTCTTTCGTAAAGCCCTTCAAAGCTTTCTGAGTGTCTTTAGGCGAATGATGGAAGTTCTTAAATGGCCTATAGGGCCCTGCATGTCTTTCCAATACTGACAGTTTCTGCTCCTCACCTTGCTTTTGTACTCCCCCTTTGTATTTTCCTCTAGCCCTGCTGTCCTTTCTACTCATCGAGCATAACTCTCAACATGTTCTCATGGCAATTCTCATTCATGTAGATATCATATGCACATTGTGCATTTGTGCCCTATTTGCTCAGTGAGAGCTTTTTTTGCTCCTTTTTGTATCACCAGCAGCAAACACAATGCTTGGCACTTAGCTGTACCCATGTATTAATTGAGTCCATGAATTCCATCCATTACATTTTCTGTAGTCACCTTTTATTTGAACTTCCCAAGGTATCACATTCCATTTTGGAGTTGCTGTAATGGTAATACAGCTTTTACAAAACTGGAGAAGATGTTTACAGCCAAAAGAAGAAAAGGATAATGTTAATACATAACGAAGTCCTGTGTGTCACTAACAAAAGTATTTAAAACCCTAATAAATAGGGAAAGAATGTAAATACCCAATTCAAAAAACAAATTCTTTTTAAAATGGCTAAAAGAGGTATACCTGGGTGGTTCAGTTGGTTAAGTGTCTGACTCTTGATTTCAGCTCAGGTCATGATCTCACAGTTCATGAGACTGAGACCTGCCTAGGGATTCTCTCTCCCTCTCTCTATCTCCCCCCTCCCCCTCCCCACACATGTGCTTGCTCACTCTCTCTCTTAAATAAACAAACATTTTTTTAAATAATGGCTAAAAGAGACCTGAGAAAATTTTTATTTTCATTAGGGATCATATAAATGAAACTCAAAGCAAAGTGCTACCTGTCGATTTAGCAAAAATTATTTTACACAAGAACAGCGCGAGAGAGTCACAGTCAGTGACTCTAGAGACTGTGTTAGGTTATAAAGAGAGTTTTAGAGCCACACAGACTTGTTTTAATTCTTAGATTTTAGACTTAGTTATATGTGTGATCTTTTGGAAATTACTTTTGTTTCTCATTTGTAAAATTGGAATCTTACCTTACAAGGAATTTTATTAATTAAATTTTCCTATTCATTTAAAAATATTTATTGCATGTCTACTTTGTACCAGGTACATTTATTAGTAAATTTTCCTATTCATTTAAAAATATTTATTGCGTGTCTACTTTGTACCAGGCACATTCAGGCACTCAGGATATAACAGGGAACAAAACTTCCCTGCCTGGTAGGACTTCCATCCTAGTGGTAGAGCGAGAGATTGTAAACAAACACATAAATAAAATGTATAAGATGTTTGGATAGTGTTGAGGGCTATAGAGGAAATAAAGCAGGGAAGAGATAGAAAGCATTGTGTCACAGACAGTGTTGCAATTTTGAATAGGATGATCAGGAATTTCTCACTGAGGTGGTAACATTTCAGCAAAGATGTCAAAGAGGTAAATCATGCAGATGTCTTGGGTAAAGAAGTAAATCATGTAGATGTCTTGGGGAAAGATGTTCTAGGCAGAGAAAATAAAACATGTGAAGGAATGAAGGAATATTGTGCCTGATATGCTGAGGCATTGCAAGGAAGCTAGTGTAGTAAGGATAAAATGAACAAGAGGGAGGATACTAGGAGAGGTGAAGGGAGACCAAGTTGAAGGCTGGCTTTGTGAGCTAGGCAAACATGTTGGCTTTCACCGTAAGGTGGGAAGCCATTGCAGAAATTTTGATGGGAGGGAGTGACATAATATGCATACTTTTAAAATGGATTATATTGCTGTTACATTTATTTTTTTTAATATTTATTCATTTTTGAGAGAGAGAGAGAGAAAGCGAGAGAGCATGAGTTGGGGGAGTGACCAAGAGAGAGGGAGACAGAGTCCAAAGCAGGCTTCAGGGTCTGAGCTGTCAGCACAGAGCCCGATGTGGGGCTGGAACTCAAGAACTGCGAGATCATGACCTGAGCTGAAGTCAGATGCTTAACTGACTGAGCCACCCAGGCATGCCTATATTGCTTTTGCAATTAAAACAGACTATGATGGGGGCGCCTGGGTGGCTCAGTCAGTTAAGCGTCCAATTTCGGCACAGGTCATGATCCCACAGTTTGTGGGTTTGAGCCCCGCATTGAGCTCTGTGCTGACAGCTCAGAACCTGGAGCCTGCCTCAGATTCTGTGTCTCCCCTTCTCTCTGCTCCTCCCCTGCTCATGCTCTGTTTCTCAATAATAAATAAATGTAAAAAAAAAAACAGACTATGATGTAGAAGCAGACTAATAAAGAAACTTGAATAATTGAGTAAGGGTTGATGGTGGCTTGGTCTAGGGTAGGAGCAGAAGGAAGAGTGGAGGCAGAGAAGTACTTAAGTTTACACATTTTCAAGATAGGTAGATGCTGGGCCTGAGATAGAGTCAAAGTTGATCGTAAGGTTGTAGGCTTGCACAACTGGAAGGATGGAGTTGCCATTCATTAAGCAAGTTAATGTATAAAGTGCCTAGCCCACTGAATGGCACCTGTTACGTGCTCCATAAAGAGTGGTTCCTTTCCCCAAAATTCAGAGTAAAAATGAAAGACTTTTTTTAAAGTTTTAAAAAATTTAAGTAATCTCCACACGCTGCATGGAACTAGAACTTACAACCCTGAGGTCAAGAGTTGCACACGCTGCCAACTGTGAGCCAGGTGCCCTGAAAACCTTTTTCTTTTATCTGATATGCTTCTGTCCATCTACACAAACAAATAGTATATTTCACCAGAATAACTAGATAACAAATTATACATTTAGCTCATACATTGGAGTTCTAGCACATTACTCCATCTGTTGGCCAAGAGATTTACTCCCTAATGAGAAATAGAACTCATATTTTTCCATATGACAATAATACAAAAATGGCAAAGTTATCAATAGTAATAAAATTTGTAAAAAATCAAAGGAGAAACTTCCTCTGTTAATGTTTAATTTTATGGATAACATACACATGTGACTATGCCCTTTTTTTTCCCTTTTCAGGATGCTGCCTTATGGCTGTTTAGCAACAGGAGACCGCTCTGGCCTCATTGAAGTTGTGAGCACCTCTGAAACAATTGCTGACATTCAGCTGAACAGTAGCAATGTGGCTGCGGCAGCAGCCTTCAACAAAGACGCCCTTCTGAACTGGCTTAAAGAATACAACTCTGGGTCAGTTTGTTTATCATTCTTCCTAATAAACAAACAGCCAAACAAATCGCTGTTCTTCCAAGTAGAATCAGCAGTGTCCTAGAGGAAATGTTAGTGTTATTTATTGCTTTATTTTCAGTTAGGTCAGTGACCAATAAGCCTTCCTAAAGTCTTCCTAAAGATGGTTAGCATTAAATTCTACTTTATCTAGATCAAATTTCAGAGCCTTGTAGTAGTTACTATCTAAGAATTTACCATTTTTAAAAATAACTTTTTAAATGTGTCAATTTCTGTAATTATGTGAATGTGTGAACTTAGGTAAGTTTTCAGAGGATTTTTACAATAGAAGTAAATGAGTTTGTAGACTGATCTCTCCAAATTAAAAAATACAGTGCTAGGAATTGTGTTATCAATGTTACTGTCCTGATCACAGGCAACTAAAGAATTTCACAGTAAGGGAAAAACACTATAAATATTTTTGGCTAACGATTTCAAAGGCGGACTTACATTTTATCATTGGCAAAATCCAAGGATTTGTATGTGAGAATTAGTTTTCACAGTTTGATCTTAAAACCTTGTCTCTAAAGGATCTGTATTCCTAACTTCTAATTTGAGTCAGTGACTTAAACTATTGAAACTGTAATACTTAACTCTTAAATATGGAATTCTAGTGTTAGGTCAAAACTGACCAAAAAATATTCTAAAGCCCAGTATTACTCAGCAAAGCTGATGGTGACCTCATAGAATTATGCATATGAACCTACCCCCAAGCCCAGGGCAGGACAGCAGTTTGAATGGCTGAGGCCCATTTATCTGGCTCCTGCTGACTCCTGTCTGCCCTGCTCCTGCAGTGATCAGCCTTCCTCTCCTGGCTCATCTAGCACGCTTGACTCATAGGGTTTTGGTGGCTCGGTGTTGCCTTTCTGTTCACAATTAAAAAGGAAACAGAAGTGTGAATTGGGTCTCATCCCATACTTTTAGAGACTGAAAACCTTTGTTGCTTCCTCTTCCTCCCCGCCCCCCCCCCCCTTATTCAGGGATGACCTAGATCGAGCCATTGAAGAGTTTACCTTGTCCTGTGCCGGCTACTGTGTAGCTTCTTACGTCCTTGGGATTGGTGATAGACATAGTGACAACATCATGGTCAAAAAAACCGGCCAGGTGAGCTGCTTCCCACAGTCTGCCAAGGAAGAGCCTTGGTGATGCTATTACTTATATCCAGCACAGTCTTTTGTGAAATTCAGGCAGGTTCTCTGGTGATTCTTGGAGTCATGTCTTTGTGCTTTCCTTTTATTTCCCCATCCCTTGTTTCACATATCATCTGCTTCATATATTCATTGGTTTATTTGCTTAAAGTTAGGTGATAAGCACTTGTTTAATGTTTGAAAAGTAATTGCAGTTATTCAGAGTGACCCTATTCTTTTAATATAAGATCTGGGGAAGAATTAATGATAGGGGCATAGGACGCTAAGCCCCCCTCCCCCCTCAAATCTTTGTCAAGGAAAAATATGGGCAAAAAAGAAAAGGTAGTCATAGTATATACCATTGCTACCTGTCTTAGCTTTGAAATGTATTTATATAGCCTAAAATTATGATATAATGTGCTTCATTGTATAGCATTGCATTAGCACAAAGTATTAAATCTTTACCTTCCATAATAAAAATAGTAATTCAAAATTAGAAAGTAAAAAATAAGTGTGAACATACCATTTTTAAAATGGAGGAAAATCACATGAAAGAGTGGGAGAAATTACCTCCAGGTGGTAGCACTCAAGGTGTTGAGGGGGCTGCTGGGGCAAGAATGTACTCTTTTTTTTGCTTCTGTATAGAAATATTGACTGAAATAGTTTCATATGTAGAACTATTTGACTTTTTAAAATCAGATGTGTTTATTACTTGGATGTGTTTTTCTTTTTAATGATTTGTGTTTCCCACTGGGTAAATGTAGTTTAATATCAGGTCCAGGTTATTATTAAGAATAAAAGATCTATGTGTGTTAGAAACACTCTTCTCAAGTGACCTATAGCTTTTGAAAAGAGAGAAGGGCTCATGAACATTTTGTAATGTGTATAATTGTTAAATCACTATGTTGTATACCTGAAACTAATATATAGTTTATCAACTACACATCAATGAAAAGAGAGAGAAAAGGACCCAGTTGAGGATCAGTGTAGTATTGGGGGTCTAGGACTGCTGGGATCTTGCCTTTCTATTTGGAACCAGAGAAACAAAGGAAATTACATCCCATTTGTTTTCCAGCTCTTCCACATTGACTTTGGACATATTCTTGGAAATTTCAAGTCTAAATTTGGCATTAAAAGGGAACGAGTGCCTTTTATTCTTACCTATGATTTCATTCATGTGATTCAACAAGGAAAAACAGGAAACACAGAAAAATTTGGCCGGTGAGTATTGCCCCCATGTCAAGGGTAAACATATCTGACATTTTCTCATCTGACTAGCTGAACTAGCATTACTTAGCTGAGGTATATTTAGATCGGAAAAACAGACTGCTACCTGGAGGCTTAGGGGGAATTTGCCAGTCAGATCCATGTTCTAGTGCAGAGAGGGGAAATAGAATCTAGAAATTTGAAATAAGTTACTGTGTTTTATTCCAATAGTATACCACTTTTTACCTGTCTTAGAGAATTCTCTGAAACTGTTAAGACATTCATAATAAGATACTGAGAAGGGACAGCCATTTTGTTCTCATTCTAAGGGAGCCAGGGCTCAGGACTTTGTAATCTCTGATCTGGTCCTCACTACTTGTATGTTTCTTCTTGTATTCTTGTCTTTGTTTCTTCATCTTAAAATAGGGGCATAGGGCACCTGGGTAGCTTAGTCAGTTAAGTGTCCAACTCTTGATTTTGGCTCAGGTCATGATCTCACGGTCGTGAGATTCAGCCCCATGTTGGGCTTCATGCTGTCAGCGGATTCTCTCTCCCTCTCTGCTTCTCTCTCTCTCTCCCTCCCTCCCTCCCTCCCTCTCTCTCTCTCTCTCTCTCTCTCTCTCTCTGTCGCTCACACACACACACACACACACATATAAATAAAATAGAGACAAAAATAAATTTTAGGGCTATTATAATAATTGGAGTTAAGTTATATGAGAGTGACCAACTCATTATATGCTTGCCAAATGATTGCTATTATCATTTCTAGTTCTGCCTGAGTTTCTGGAGAATATATCTCTGGGTTCATTTTTCTTTTTGGCAGAATTAGGGAGATAGCATCGGATGGTACTCTTGAGTAATTGTCTTTAAGAAGAGAGAGAGGGAAGGCAAGATGATAGGGAGCTGTAGTACAAAAGCATTCTTACTGACTTGGGGAAAATCAAATTAGTCTCTGGAGTTAGACTACAAATCTGGAGTCTGGAAATATGTTCAGAAATCCTCACAGGACATAATTACCACTTGTTTTTATAACTAGCTTTTAGATCTCATAGAATTAAAAAGCACAGAGTGTTCTATAGCCTTTTATTAGAATTTCAGTTTAGTTGTGTTTTGAAAAGATGTGTGATTTAAATGTGTGATTTAAGACATTCTATGTAAATTTTATTCTTGGGCCAATTTTCAAAGAATTTTAAAAATCAGAAATAAACCTTTAGTTCAGTAGGAATTTTCCAGCTGTTATGGAAAGTCTAGATATGCCTCTCTTGTTTTCCTTTGTGAAATTTGCTCTCTCTCCTCTAACATCATGTTCTTGTGATTTGTTGTATCAACTCAAGTTTCCGCCAGTGTTGTGAGGATGCATATCTGATTTTACGACGTCACGGGAATCTCTTCATCACTCTTTTTGCACTGATGTTGACTGCAGGGCTTCCTGAGCTCACATCAGTCAAGGATATACAGTATCTTAAGGTACAAACCCCTTTTCTTTGTATACTGGACTTTGTAGGCATGAAGCTCAGCTCTACCTGCCTATTTCATTATGATGTTCAAAGGGAATGGAACAGAGCCCTTTCCTGTGAAACTGTTCCTACCCAGGAGTGGTAGTGACAAGCAGCTGAGTAATTCTCTTGTGAGAACATGAGGCACATAGCTTCGTGATGGCTGGGGAGGCATAGCCGAGATTTCGACATTTGCATGTCACTATGGAGGATGTGTACAATCAGATTTTTTCCTTTTATTTTTAGGACTCTCTTGCCTTAGGGAAGAGTGAAGAAGAAGCACTCAAGCAATTTAAGCAAAAATTTGATGAGGCACTCAGGGAAAGCTGGACTACTAAAGTGAACTGGATGGCCCACACAGTTAGGAAAGACTACAGATCTTAATGATCAGCCTTTGCTCCTAATGTATTTGTTGGTTTTGTTTAGTTTTCATTTTGCACTTGCACTAAATTGAACATGACCCTGCCAGAGATGTTTTAAAGGGAATGAAATCCTAGAACTCAGTTAAATTAAGAACAAGGCAACCCACAGATCCTAATCTGAACAATCCCTGATGACCACCCTCTGCTTTATTGAATGCTTCCAAGATTCATCATGAAAACTCTCAACATAATGGATAATCATTTCCTGCTGACTTTGCACGCCGAGGAATGCTACTAGAGATTGTTTTCTGTCTTCTTCTTCTTCTTTTTTTTTTTTTAAAGTATTTGGTACTTTTCCAGAAAGGTGTAAATACTTCTTTTTGTATTGTGACCAAGTGTTATCACTCAGCCAACTTATCCACACCTGGGCACTGGTAGTTGTTCTTATTTTCTAAATGCGGCTTAAAAGAAAGGTTATCTTTCTTCCCCTTTTAAGTTGTGTAAACTACAAATTATAACATAATTTGAAATTATGGGGTTTTTTCCCAAAAGAAATCTTTAAATCTATAGAAACATTAATTCTTTTGTTTTTATTTATCTATCATGACCATATCATTTCTACCAGACTTGCTGAAGACCTGCTGGTGAGGCAAATATAATATATATGCTGCATATATATTTATAAAATTTCCAGTGGGAGTTCTATATAAAAAGACATTTCTTTGTTTTTTTTTTCAGTCTGTGTTTTAAAAAAGTTTTACGAAAAGCAGAGCTTTTTCCTGAGTTACTTTTTTTAGTTAACTATGTGATCCAGTTCTTCCAGTTGCTTCTGTAATGAGGCACATAGTACTTTCAGTTTTTACGTGGTATCTATGAAAGAGTTCACTTCATATATGGAGCAAATACTTGACCAGATGCATCCAAGACAGAAAGCAGATGAAAAGGAAACTATTTATGGAATCATCTCCAGACCTAAAATTCAGTATTTTAGTAAAATGCCAGCTGTTCTTACTGTATTTATTAAAACTTGTAATAATGTGATTTTTCAAGGATATTAGCTCAAATTGAAATGGTTTCATGCCACATGGAATTCTTATTTATTTGTTGAGGTACCATATCTTTAGGGTGCTAGATGGCAAATAATGTTAATATGTGCAATAAGAACTACTGGTTTGAATGTGTAAATGGATGCTCTTTCTGAGTACTGGCAATATCCAGCAAAACTACTGCTTTTTCTCCAAAGACTTTTGGGAGGTCTCAATCCTCAGTGACCTGAGAAAGAGAACTGATTATTTGCCCTGTGACTGAGTTTTCTATAGGAATTTTATTAAAGATTGTTTAATTTTGTTGTCTTCCTTCATGTTCTCAGTCAAATAAATGGGTGAGCTGGTTTCAGCTGCTCTTGGGATTTGTGGGCTGCTTCTTTACAGACAGCAAAGGCCTTTAGATCTTGGCACTGGGACTCAAAGAAATGGCCAAGTCAGTAGACAGATCAATCTGAGGAGTAGGCTGAGGCTCATGTTGTCTTCTCTGACTTCTCCCTCAGCTTCCCAGCCCCAGCAGGCAGTGTGGGAGGCCTCTCGAACCTTGGTTGGTGCCTGAGGCTCATCAAGTTTCCATACCTTTGTGAGGTATCCTGAGGTTAGGGCAAATGGCCCTTCAGTTACTCAGTACCCAAGCCAAGGCTAGACTATAGCCACTTTGTAGCTCTCTTCCATGGGGCAGATGTTCAGAGGATGTCATAGTTTCTTAGAAATAAGTCAGCCAAGGATGGAGATTGACATCTAAACTGACTAGGGTTGGTCCAGACTCAGTGAGAATTCCAAGGAATAGGACTGTGGAAGGATAGATTTGTTCAAGGCTCTTTGGTAGTAGTCTACCATTACACGCACTAGGTCACAGGTCAGGGGTTTGGAGACTGGTGAACATCACTAGTTGGAAGTGGGCCCTCCTGTTTCCAGAGAGTCTATATGGAAGCTTGGTTTAAAAAAAATTTATATATAAACACACACGCACACACACACACACACACACCATGTGCCAGATCAATGAATGTGAGTGTCAAGAGTAAGAAAGAGAAATAAACCACCTCGACAGTGCTGGGCCTCAGCCCAAGGTGGCTTTGGACTCCCCTCCACCATCTCTGCCATAAGCCCCTCAAAGATATCCAGGACACTGTGACACGTAGGCCTCTGTAGCTGCTGACCACTCCTAACAGGTGCTCCCCACATACTTCCTAAACTACATATTTCTGATTCTTAGGGGTGGTGGCAGAGCCAGACAGGGGAGGTGGAAGGCAGAGGATAGCTAAACAAGAAGTCTGGGCTGCAGGGTCAGCTTGTTGCATTGGGGCTGGTTAACCAGTACCTTGCCTGTTAAGTGCTCTGGTCACAATAAAAGCCCAAAACTCTTGGCTCCTTGTCTCTTGGTCCTTTCTCAAGTTTATTCAAAACAGTGTTTGGGGAAACCCTATACATTTCCATACTTGAGGACAGCATCTGTGTCTGCCTGGGTCTGGGAAGACAAAGGATGGCTTTGTTGAACAATTTCTGAGTATTAACCTAGTATGTCTATAGGCAGACTGTGGGCTGTAGAGACCAATACTTGTAATCCAGCTCTGACTCTGTGACCCTTGAGTAAGGTATTTTATTTCTCAGGGTCTGAGCTTCCTAGTTTGTAAAATGGGACTGAAAATAACTGCCCTACTCACTCCTGTGTGTCCCCAGTGAGAGGCTAGTTTAAGACTGTGAATGGGAACATACGCCGCGTCCCAATTTAGAGGCAAAGTCATTCCTTTCCCTGCTTCTACCACTTGAAGGCCACTAAAGGTAGGAATCTCAGAGAAGGAAAACCCCTTCCAGAGCTCTATCCCTGTCCCTTGTCTGAGGAGGCCCCTGCAGTGTATTCTCAGTCCTGCCTTGTCCAGCTCACACCCCTGACTTTCAGCACCAGACCAGCCAGGCAGCCTGTAATACAGAGGTCACTGGTCTGCAGAAGGTAAAAGACCTGGTCTGTGGGGAGGAGAGCAGGTAGGTACCTGCCATATGACTTTGACTGTGGGGATGGGGCAGCTTTTAAAAAGGAGGGGACAAGGGCTGAGGTCTCTTGGAACGGGGCATATGAGCTGAGTCTTCAAGGACAGACAGAAGCTAGGTGTAGGGCGATAGGTGAGACTGAGCAGGAAAGCACAGCATGTTGTAAAGGCCTGGAGGGGTGGATAAACGGGATCCATGGGCACTAACAGGCTCAGTAGTTGTTTCTTTGTCCCTGCCTCTTCCCCCTTTTCCACTCCAGAACACGGCACTTCTCCAGCTCCAGCTAGGATCTAAACAACAGTCATGCCGTCCTGGAGCCTCTTCCTCTTTCAGTATCTGTGGCAGTTTTATCCCCTTGTCTGATGACTGACTGGAAAATGTCTGATATCACTGTCTGGGTTATTCCTGCTCAAAAATAGATAACTAAAGGGTTTTTGGAACTCACTTTTAACCCACTTTTAATAAAACCCAGGTTTAACACTCAGAAAAGTCTGCCCTTTGAAACTCCCTACTTTTCTCTATCTTTTTTTATTGTGAGAAATGGCTCATAAAGTATATAAAACAATAGGCTTATAAATAGCATTAGCGTATTATAGAGCGGACACCCAGATAGCCATCGCATAGGTCAAGAAAGAACATTACCAACACTTCAGAAGCCCTACCTACCTGTCCCCCTTCCTGGTCAGGACCCCCTCCTCTCTGACAGGGTAATCATTGTCTCTTCTTTGCTGGCAATCATCTTAATTTCCTACTTTACAGTTACGCTGCCTCCTTAGTGGGTTGGGCTTCTTTTGCTCAACATTATGTTTTTGAGATTCAGCCAAGTGGTTGCATAATTCATTATCACTGCACAACATTCCATCTTAGGGATATCCTATAATTTATATATCCTTTCTACTGTTGGGACAGATACAGGTGGTTTCTAGTTTGAGGCTATTACAAGTAAATAATGCTGCTATGATAATTACAATTTATCTGCTGATTTACAAATGTATATATTTGGATGTATATACTTAAGATTAAAATTAATTGGTCATAGGATTATGCCAATCTTCATTTTGACTAAGCGATGCTAAAATAAGTGGTGTGCCAACTCATTTTTCCTCCAATACTTAATTCTTATTGCTCCATGTTCTTACCAGTTTCCAGTTAGCCAATATTTTAAAAAATTTAGCCATGCTGATGTATGAGGGGAAATATTTTGTATTCCCTGGTTGGTAATGAGATTAAATTGCTTTTTCATATTTCTATTCATTGGGTTTTCTCCTTTGTGAAGTACCTGCTTAAGTCCTTTGTCCATTTATTAATTTTAGATACCTACCATTTGAGTTTTTGTTCTAAGAAAGTTTTTTTTTAATTTTTGCTTTTTGTTTTTTGTTACATGGAATTCTATGTGTATTTCATATACAAGCCTTTTGTCAGTCACATGTGTTGAAAATTTCTTTTCCACTTAGTGTGTAACTTTCTCATTCTCTTAATGTTTCTTCTCATAGCTATGATCTTAATTTTAATGTAAAATTTATTATTTTCCTTTATGATTATATATCCCTTGTGTAGTATTTAGTACATTTTTTTCCCCTCCCATAAGTCCATGAAGATATTCTCCTGGTTTATCCTTTAAAAGCTTTTTCTTAAAACCATTCCATTTAGGTCTGCAATGTACCTGGAATTGCTTTTTATATATAGTGTGAAGTGTTTTTCCTATATGGGCACCAAGTTGTCCTAGTTTCTTTTATTGGGATCCTTTCCCCACTGTTCTATAGATCCACTTTTTTTTTTTAATGTTTTATTTATTTTTGAGAGAGAGAGAGACAGCGTGAGCAGGGGAGGGTCAGAGAGAGAGGGAGACACAGAATCTGAAGACAGACTCCAGGCCCTGAGCTAGCTGTCAGCACAGAGCCCGACACGGGGCTCAAACCCACGAACCGTGAGATCATGACCTGAGCCAAAGTCGGAGCCTCAACTGACTGAGCCACCCGGGCGCCCCTCTGTAGATCCACTTTTGTCATAACCCAAGTGTCGATATATGCAGGAGTCTTCTGTTGGACTCTAAAAGATACCCAGTAGATTTTATCTCCCTATTTTTATTTTTTAAACTTATTTATCAAATTCATACATAGCATGTGGAGTGTGCTTAGCATGCATCTAAACTGTATATGTTTAATCTTTATAACAACCTTCCATATAGGTACAGGTGTTCTTCCCACTTCACAGATGAGAAAACTGAGGTTAGGTAATTTGTCCGTAGTCACAAAGTAGGAGCCAGTATTCAAACTCAGATAATCTTTCTTAAATATTCATGCTCTTTCCTCACAGTTACCAATGATGCCTCAATTCATATTTCAGAATCTGCTTGAGATCTACAAAAATAAACCGGTGGAAATTTTGAATGGCATTGCGTTAAATTATGGATTAGTTTGAGGCAAATTCACATCTTTGGAATATTGACTCTTCCAATCTATGACAGTGGAGTATCCATCATTTAGATCCTCTTTAATTTATGTCCACGATGATTCATAGTTTTGTATGTAGAATCTTATATGTCTTTTGTTAGATTTCTGGGTATGTGATTTTAAGTTTTGTTGTTGCTAATCTATAGCAGTGTTTTTCCAAGTGTGGTCCCTGACTAGGAGTATTTGCATTGCCTGGGAACTGGGGGAGTAGGTCTCCCCCCACAAGACCTACTGAATCAGAATCTCTGGAGACTGCAGATGAAATCCAGCAACCTGTATTTTATTTATTTTGAGAGAGAGAGAGAGAGAGAGAGAGAAAGAGAGAGAGAGAGAGAGAGAGAGAGAAGGAGGGGCAGAGAGAAGGTGAGAGAGAATCCCAAGCAGGTTCCACACTGTCAGCACGCAGAGCCCAAAGCGGGGCTCGATCTCACATGGTGGGACTGTGACCTGAGCTGAAATCAAGAGTCAGATGCTCAACCAACTGAGCACCCAGGTACCACAGAGCAACCTGTATTTTAATAAAGCTTTAATAAGTTTCAGAGCAATCGGTAGACATACAATTGATGTTTGCACTTAGCAGACACACTAAACGTTCTTATTAATCCTCTTTGTAGAACTTACTTTGAGTTTGCATATATGATCTGCAAATAAAGTTTTTTCTTCCCTTCAACATTTTATTTCTATTTCTTGACCTGTACTATTTAGATATTGCCATAAAATGAATAGAAGCAATATTCACTCTTTTTACTGATCTCAAAGGGAAAGTTTTCAATATTAAGTATGGTTTATGCTCTGTAATCTGGATCTTTTACCAGATTAATGAGGCATGTTTCAATTCCCAAGAGATTTTTTTTCAAATCATGAGAGGACGCTGAGTTTATCAAATTATTTTCCTGAAGTTTGCTAAGGTTTTTCTCATTTGGTAAGTTATAGCAATTGATGTTCATGTTTTAAACCAAAGTTTACATTACTGGAATGAGCCCGACTTGATTGTGATGTATTTTTTTTAATATATTGCAGGATTTGATTTGCCAGTATTTCCTTTGGGATTTTTACATCTATTTTATCAATGGAATTTGTCCATAAATTTCTTTTAAGGTCTGTGTCAGGTTTTATTCCCAAGGTTCTATTGACTTTATCACACAGGTAAGATTGGCATTATTTCTTACTTAAAAATCTGATAGAATTTTGACAGTGACATGTCAAATATTTTCTTTGAAGTATGGATTTCATTAATAGCTAGAGGAATATTCATATTTTTATCTTATTGTACCCATTTTAAAGAAGTGTAATTTCTGGGAATATGTCCATCTACATTTTAAATTTTATTTCTATAAAGTGATATTAGAAGTTTGTTAATGTTGCAGGGTTTATATTGAGGCCCTCTTTTCATTCTTGGTATTGGTCAGTGTCTCCTCTGTTTTCTTAATTAGTCTCACAGAGGTTTTTCAAATTGTATTGGTCCTTACAAAGAATTAGTTTTTGGCTCCTTTGATTCTCTGATGTGTCTTTGTGTTCTGCGTTTCCTTTCATCCCTATTATTTCCTCCCTTCTACTTTATTTGGTCTTATTTTCCCCTTCCAATATTATGAGATGGTTGTTTAGCTGTCAACTTTAGCCTTTATAATAACAATCTTTATCTGTATCCTATAAGTTCTGAGATGAAGTCTTTTCATCACCTTTCAGTAAAAAAGTATTTTCTAATCTCCATTTTTCTTTCTGTGTGACTTGCTGATTATTTAGAAGTATATTCATTTTCCAAATACATGTGGATTTTCTCATTATCATTTTATTGTTGATTTCTAGATTGATTGCATGGCATTCAGAAAACAAAACTGTATGATTTCAATTCTTTCAAATTTGTGAGGCTTGTTTTTATGACACAATATGGTCAATTGTTATAAATGTTCAGTGTGCATGTGAGAAAATCTATATTCTGCAGTTATTAAGTGTTCTATATACGTTCATTAGATCAATTCTGTTGAGTTATTTAAATTTGTATATTTTCACTTAGTTTTTGCTGAGTATGAGAGAGAGAAGCTAAAATATCCCACTATGATTTTGGATTTGTCTGTTCTAGTTATGTCAGTTTTTATAGGATTTGAGGCAATGTTATTAGGTGCTTACAAATTTAGGGTTCATTTATATCCCTGGTGAATCAAACCATTTAAAAAATTGCTTTAAAGTGTCCTCTGTGGGGCACCTGGGTGGCTCAGTCGGTTGAGCATCCGACTTCAGCTCAGGTCATGATCTCACAGCTTGTGAGTTTGAGCCCCACATTGGGCTCTGTGCTGACAGCTCAGAGCCTGGAGCCTGCTTCTGATTCTGTGTTTCCCTCTCTCTTTCTCCTCCTCCCCTGCTCACTGTCTGTCTCTCTCTCTCAACAATAAATAAAGGTTAAAGTGTCCTCTGTGTTTTTGGTAATGCTTTTCTGCCTTAATGTCTACTTTAATTGGTATTAATATAGTTATGCCAGCTTTCATTTGGTTAGTGGTTGGATGGTATGTTTTTTCTTTAAACCGTTTATAATCCTTATAAAATGTTTCCTTTTTTTTTTTTTTTTTTTGAGAGAGACAGAGAACACGAGCACAGTGGGGGAAAGGCAGAGAGAGAGGGAGAGAGGGAGGATCCCAAGCAGGGTCCGCACTTTCAACACAGAGCCCGATGTGGTACTTGAACTCACAGACCCGTGAGATCATGACCTGAGCTGAAATCAGGAGTCAGATGCTTAACTGACTGAGCCACCCAGGCACCCCTTAAACGTTTCTCTTGTAAATAGCATGGAGTTTTGTTTTTTATTTTTATTTATTTATTTTTACAGAATGCATTTAACACTCTTTATCTGTTAAACATTCACATTTATTTTTTTAAACATTCACATTTACATTTCACATAATTGCAAATATATTTGGAGTTAAGTAGTTTTATTTTTTCTAGCTTTTCTTTGTGTTCTTTCCTCGATTTTCTTCCCAGTTTTTTTTTAATTTTATTTATTTTTTTAAAGTTTATTTATTTTTGACAGAGCATGCAAGCAGGGGAGGGGCAGAGAGAGGAGGACAGGGAGAGAGAATCCCAAGTAGGCTCCATGGGGTCTATGTAGGCTCAAACCCATGAACCACGAGATTATGACCTGAGCTGAAATCAAGAGCTGGACGCTTAACTGACTGAACCACACAGGTGCCCCTCCAGTTTTTTTAATTTTTTGTTTTGTTTTTTAATGTTTATTTATTTATTTTGAGAGAGAGGGAGAAAGTGCAGGAACAGGGGAGGGTCAGAAAGAGGAAGAGAGAATTCCAGGCTCTCAGGCTCCAGGCTGACAGCATAGAGCCTGACATGGGGCTCGATCCCACCAACTATGAGATCATGACCTGAGCCAAAATCAGGAATCGGACACTTAACCAACTGAGCCACCTAGGCACCCCAATTTTCTTTCCAGTTTTAATGGAATTCTAAAATATTTTTTCTGTTAATTTGGAAATCACACTCTTTTACCATTCTTTTATTGGTTAAACTAGGTTACAATTTGCATAAGAGACTTATCCTTGTCAAATGTTACTTGGTACTTTTATCATCTCAGACAACGCAAGTACATCTGTTTATTTCTCTCACAATCTATATGATATTGTTGGATTTCAATTATGTAGCATTGTTAAATCCCACAGAAAATATTATTTTATATAGCCACTTTTCACTGACAGCATGGAGCCTGCTTGGGATTCTCTCTGCCCCGCTCCTATTCACACATGCTCGCTCGCTCTCTGTCTCAAACATTTTTTTAAAAAGGTAACATTTTAATTTTTTTTTTCTACTAAGTACTTTTAAAAGATTTTCTGTTTGGTTTTACCAGTTTTACGATGATATGCCTGGGGTGGTTTTGTTTTGTTTTGTTTTGTTTTTGTATTCTCCCTGTTTATTATCTGCAGAACTTCTTGAATTTATAGCTTGCTACCTTACATCATTTGGAAAATTCTCTTCTAATCTGCTTCTGCATACTTCTCTCCTTTTGCAACTTCATTTATGTTTATTTGACTTATAACTGTGCAGTCTATATTTATTACTCTCTTCTCTGTAATCTCTTTGTATTTTTCCAGATATTTTCTTCTCATATATCTCTTCCAGTTTCATATTTTTCTGATTTTGAGTTATTAATTTCATTGTATATTTTTAAATTCTACAATTTCTATTTGGTTCTATTTAAATTTTGCATAGTATCTTGGCTTTTTTCCTGCTCCCTTTAAAATTCTGAGTTTTCTTTTATTATCTTGAACATTTTAAACATAGTTGTGTTAAGCTCTACATCTAATGAACTCTTAAACTGCAGTCCCTATGGGTCTATTTCTATCGCTGCATTATTTTTGCTAACACCAATTCATGTTGTCCTGTCTCATTTGCTGTGTGTTTGTTTATGCTGGATACTCACATCCAAGGTAAATGATTTCAAGAACAAATCAACTCTCTATTACTTCTTATGTTATGCTCTTTGGGGTCACAGCCCAAAATGTGGGAGTTTTGCTAGGGTTCCCCCCAACATTGGCATTCCTGGACCCCAAGTTTTGTCCTCCCAGCCCTGCTAAGCTATAAAAAGTGCTGTTTAGTCTTTTGATCTCTTGTGGAATCAATAAACATTCCCAGGTTAAATGGTGAGCATTATATGGACTTCTAAAAGTTTTTGAACTTTATGTAAATGGAATTTTAAATTTTTTTAATGTCTTATTTATTTTTGAGAGTGAGAGAGAGACAGCGTGAGCAGGGGAGGGTTAGAGAGAGAGGGAGACACAGAATCCGAAGACAGGCTCCAGGCTCTGAGCTAGCTGTCAGCACAGAGCCCGATGTGGGGCTCGAACCCACGAACCGTGAGATCATGCCCTGAGCCGAAGTGGGATGCTTAACAGACTGAGCCACCCAGGCGCCCCCTGGAATTTTAATTTTTTTAAATGTTTATTTATTTTGAGGGGCGCCTGGGTGACTCAGTTAAGTGACAAATTCTTGATTTCTGCCCAGGTCATGATCTTGCAGTTTCGTGAGTTGGAGCCTTGCACCAGGCTCTGCACGCTGACCACAGGTGGAACCTTCTTGGGACTTTCTCTCTCTCCCTCTCTCTCTGCACCTCCCCAACTTGTGCCCCCCCTTTCCAAAATAAATAAACTTAAAAAATATCTTTATTTTGATGGAGGGAGAGGGAGAGGGAGGGAGCACAGGTGGGGCAGGGTCAGAGAGAGAGAGAGAGAGAGAGAGAGAGAGAGAGAGAGATTGACAGTCCCAGTCTCCATGCTTAGTGTGGAGCCTTCAACACAGGGCTCCATCTCATGAACTGTGAGATCATGATCTGAGGCAATATCAAGGGTTGGTTGCTTAACTGACTGAGCCACCTAGGTGCACCTGTAAATGGAATTTTTAAAGTTAGCAAATGTCAGGTTTCACTAATAACTTAAAATACTTATTTCATCTTGGTATAAAGGGGTACCCTTCTCCATCTCAGACAGCAATACATCATTGTTTTGTGGGGGTTTTTTTGTGGGTTTGTTTTGTGGGGGGTTTTTTGTGGGTTTGTTTTGTGGGGGGTTTTTTGTGGTGTTGTTTTTTTTTTTTTGCTGTTTTCCTTGTTAAAATAATTTCCCTAACTACAAATTAATTTGAGCATTTATTTTTATTAAAAATGTTTAATGTTTATTTTTGAGAGAGAGAGAGAGAGAGAGAGAGAGAGAGAGAGAATGTGAGCAGGGGAGGGGGGCAGAGACAGTGGGAGACAAAGACTCTGAAGCAGGCTCCATGCTCTGAGCTGTCAGTACAGAGCCTGATGCGGGACTTGAAATCACGAACTGTAAGATCATGACCGAGCCCAAAGTCAGTTGCTTAACCTACTGAGCCAGCCAGGTGCCCCATTTTGAGTATTTAAAAAATCATATTTGTTGGCTATTTGATTTTATTTTCCATAGCCCATTCATATACTTTCCATTTTACAATTAGCCTGACTCTTCTCATCAGTTTTTTTTTTTTATTAAAAAATTGTTTGAATGTTTTATTTATTTTTTGAGAGAGAGCATAAGTGGGGTAGGGGCAGAGAGAGAGGTGGACAGAGGATCCGAAGTGGGCTCTGTGCTGACAGCAGTGAGCCCAGTGCGGGGCTCGAACTCACGAACCATGACACCATGGCTTGAGCTGAAGTCGGACACTCAACTGACTGAGCCGCCCAGGTGCCCCTCTTCTTATTAATTCTTTTTTAAATTTTTTAATGTTTATTTATTTTTGAGAGAGAGACAGAGACAGGGCATGAGTAGGGCAGGGGCAGAGAGAGAGGGAGACACAGGATCTGAAGCAGGCTCCAGGTTCTGAGCTGTCAGCACAGAGCTTGAACCCACAAACTGAGATCATGACCTGAGCTGCAGTTGGATGTCCAACTGACTGAGCCACTCAGGTGCCCCTCTTGTTACCAGTTTTTAAGAGCTCATTATATATATCCTGACCCTTGGAATTTACATTACAAATTTTTGCCAAAACTATTGTTTATTACCCTTTTTTAAATGTTTTATTTATTTTTGAGAGAGAGAGAGAATGAGCGAGAACGAACAGGGGTGGGGCAGAGAGAGAGAGGGAGACAGAATCTGAAGCAGGCTCCAGGCCCCTAGCTGTCAGCACAGAGCCTGGCATGGGGTTTGAACCCAAGAACCGTGAGATCATGACCTGAGCCGAAGTTGGACACTTAACTGACTGAGCCACCTAGGCCCCCCATATTGTTTATTTCCTTTTTTATTGTATTTTTTACCGTACAACTTTAAAATTTCTACATCGTTAAATACATCTGTATATTGTTTTATAGTTTCAGGATTTCCTTACTTAAGATATTCCTTGCCCTTAGCCAGCCCCAGATGCTATAGCTCTTCAGGATTTAATCTTCGGCTCCCTTTTTTTTTTGTAGCCTACAAACTTGATCACTGATGTCATCCATTCCCATAGGTGCCCACATGTATAGCTCCAGGCCAGACCTGTGAACTGCAGTAACATGAATCTGTCTACCATCAGTGGGGGGTTGGGAGGGTCCTAGCTCCTGGGGAATCCAGCAATATGTGGTCCCTGCACCCAAAGCTTGTTAGAGGAAGTAGAGAACTGTGTTAGTTTAGAGGGATGACTGGGAGACTTGTTGATCTTTTGCACGTTTTGTACTGCTGTAAGGGAAAGGCTACAGCCAAAAGATTAGCTCCAGGATATATGTAGAACTACTACAAATCTATTGGAAAATGTCAACTCAATAGAAAAAGAGGCAGAAGAAATGAAAAGGTAATTCTTGGAAAAGAAAACCCGAGTGGCCAATAAACATGTAGGAGACTCAGCTTCACTAGTAGAGAAAAATTAAAATGAGATACCATTTTTAGGGGGGCACCCGACTGGCTCAGTCAGAAGAGTATGCAGTCTTGATCTTGGGGTCATGAGTTTGAGCTCCACGTTGGGTGTAGAGATTACTTAAATGAATAAACAAATAAAAACTTTAAAAATAATGAGATGCCATTTAAAAAACCATTGGATTGGCAAAATTTTTAAATCTTGACAACTTTAAGCTGAAGATACAAAGAAAAGAACTTCTGCCAGTCAGAATTTATAATGGCACAACCACCTTTGAGAACAGTTTGGCAAATATGTAATGATACTGAAGGTACACCTACCTTTGATTTAGTAATCCCACTTTTGAGTATATTAGGGTGGTGCTTCTCAATCTTTGATGTACATATAAATCACCACGGGGGCTTGTTAGAACACAGACTCTGAGTAGGTCTGGGGAAGGACCAGAGAGTCTTAATTCCTAGCAAGCTCCTAGGTGATGTCGTTGCTGCTAGTTCAAGAACACGCTTTAAATAGCAAGGGCCAAGAGAAACTCTTAAGCATATCCTCAAGGGACATGCACAAAAATGTTCATTAGAGAGCTGATGGTACTACTGAGCATCTGAAAATTACTGAGGTGAGCGGATGGCTAAATTCGTATGGTTGGATGCAAGAGTGAAAAACTGGAGTTACACATGCCAACCTAGATAAATCTCAAAAACAATGTTGAGTGGAAAAGAAGCAAGTTGCAGGAAGGATACATAGGATAGGATATTTAAAATTTTAAATAATACTGTGTATTATTTAGGGATATATGCTTATATAGTAAAAGAATATAGACTTGCATGGGAATGATAAACATCAAAATTACGTCAGTGAGGGGTGCCTGGCTGGCTCAGTCAGTAGAGTACATGCGGCTCTTGATCTCAGGGTTCTAAGTTCAAACCCATGTTGGGTGTAGAGATTGCTTAAAAATCTTTTTTAAAAAGTATGGCAGGGGCGCCTGGTGGCTCAGTCAGTTAAGCGTCCGACTTCGGCTCAGGTCATAACCTCGTGGTTTCTGGGTTCAGGCCCCGCGTTGTGCTCTGTGCTGACAGCTCAGAGCCTAGAGCCTTCTTCGGATTCTGTGTCTCCCTCTCTCTCTGCCCCTCTCCTGCTCGTGTTTTACGTCTCTCAAAAATAAATAAACATTAAAAATTTTCTTAAAAGAAAAGGAAAATTATGGCAGTGATTATTTGGACAAGGCAGGGGACTGGGAATTGGGAGGGTATATGACAATTCAGTTGCACTGTACAGCTTTAGTTGCTAAACTGGGTAAATGGTATACCCAGTTAAATAATACAACTGTCTGTTACATTATTTTCTATATTTTGCACATCTGAAGTATCTCATTCAACAACTAAAACAACAAAACAAATAGCCTCTTTTTTTAAGATGATGAGACTGAGACTCAAGAACCTAACCTGTGCCAAACTTCTAATCCAGGCTACACTTTTATATTACCATGCTGCTTCAAATTAACAACATAAACCATGGGTTCACCAAGTCAAAGGCAGAACTATGTCCCCAGGTTTGATTTCCACAAAGACTGAATCAAACTGTATGCCCAAGTATTTGCTGTGGGACATGACACACACTGAAAAGAATAGGTTTTGACCTCTAATAACTAGAGTTCAAAACAAAATGCCTAAAAACACTTGCTTTGCTTTTTTTTTTTTAAGTTTGTTTATTTTGAGAGACAGACAGAGAGAGCAAGCCAGGAAGGGCAAAGAGAATCCCAAGCAGGCTCTGCGCTGTCAGCACGGAGCCTAACGGGACTCAAACCCATGAACTGTGAGATCATGACCTGAGCCAAAATCAAGAGTTGGACACTCACTGACTGAGCCACCCAGGCACCCCAACATTTGCTTTGCTTTTTGACTTAGTCTAAAACATTTGTTTTGGGGGGTGCCTGGGTGGCTCGGACGGTTAATCATTTGACTTCGGCTCAAGTCATTATCTCACGGTTTGTGAGTTCGAGCCCTGCTTCAGGTGAGCACAAGCCCCACTTCTCTCTCTCTCGGCCCCTCACTCGTACCCTCTCTAATAAATAAATAAAACATTTGTTTTGGTACCAGATAAAATATGGCCATTAAAAGAAGTCCATTATTTAGGAGAAAAGAAAATACCCAAACACTTGAAAACAAACCCGAATGTGAGTTTAATAAACCTTGGAAGAGTCCCTCTTAGTTCATCTCCTGGTTTTCCAGTGGCCATGAAGCAAAGTGGGGGTGGTGGAGAAGAGGGAATCGTTTCTGTGAAGGTACTATACTCACCTGACAGCTGTGAAGACTTGAAAAAAAAATGTCAGAGGAAGCAAGTAGTCAAAGGCTAATTTTCCTACACTTGCTCTGCCGCCCAGCATGTCGCCTGCCTAGCCCAGACCTGTCAGAGCCACCACCTTCCCGCTCTGTTCTGTTTTCCTCTTAGTTCCTGTTCCTGGTACTTGAACCTGGTTGTGCCTCTGTTCTGCCCCAAATCTCTTAGAAATATGTTAGTGGCAGGAAGATAGAAAGGGATGGGCTGCAGGGTCAGGAAAAACCTGGGTTTGCATCCTGCCAGTGCCACTAGTGAGCAACTCACTAGACTTGAGACAATGTATCCAGGCCAGTACTGTCCCAACAGAATGTGGTAGGATGATGGATATGTTCTGTATCTACACTGTCCAATATGGCTGTCCCTAGCCCCAGGTGACTACTGAGCACTTGAAATGTAGCTAGTGTGACAGAGGACTTGGATTTTTAATTGTATGTAATTTCCTTTAACTTAAATAGCCACATGACTAATGGCTCCCATATTGGACAGAGCAAGTGTAGAAATTGGAGAATCAATCTCTCCTCTCACAGAGGATCGCCATGTGCTAATAGCAGATACTCTGATAAAGGGTCCTACTATTAAACTCTATCCTGCCTTGAAAGACCTTCAGGGAAGAGTACTGACTGAACATTCTCAAGCACTCACTGTCCTGCTGAGGCCTGTGAGTGTGCTTGGGTGGGCCTGCTTCACGCTGTTGCTGTCTCCCCACACCATATGCAACTTTTTTTTTTTTAATTTTAATGTTTATGTATTTATTTTGAGACAGAGAGGGAGCACATTCGAGCAGGGAGAGGGGCAGAGATCTGGAAAGAGAGAGAATCCCAAGCAGGCTCCCCACTGTCAGCATAGAGCCCAGTGTGGGGCTCCATCTCATGAATCATGAGACCATGACCTGAGGTGAAGAGTTGGACGCTCAACTGACTGAGCCACCCACGTGCCCCAGCAACTCTGCCTTTCTCAACACTGCCTGAGGATGCAACTGAGGCAGGCTGGTGTAAACAAGTTTGTTTCTTTCTCTTGTTTCTTTTGTCCTTACTGTGCTGATTAAACAAAATGACTGTATTTCCAGAAACTCATTTTTAATTAAGTTCTTATGTGACACTATTTGACATTCTTTAATATTAAGTTTCCAGATAGAAAATGTTTCTCATTTTCTCCAGTTAAACTAATCCTATCATTATGTACCAACTGCTTTAAACTAAAGAGACAATCTATCTGTATAGGTTAAAAATATACAAGGACATCCATTTTTAGAAACACAAATCAAGCAGCACCAATTTTATAATGTTTATTACAGTAAAAGTTCCTCTTGTAAAACATTAATGATTTGGGTCCATATCTTATTTTCCATTTGGCTTTAAAACACTTTACATTATTTACAAAGTAAATTGTAACTTTTATGATTGTACATAATTTTTTTGACCCTTGGAATATTACAGTTTCAAGTAACTAAAAAACAGCTGGCAGACTAAGTGTACTAAAAAGTACATCTTCAACATATTTAATTACCACAGTAATTTAAAAGTCTTGATCTTCTTAAGATTAAAATGCACCATCATGAAGTCATTCAAGAATCTCTGGAATTTCTCTATTATCCACAATGAGACTATGGATAATCCCTTCTCTCCGCTTCCCACTACTGACAGCCTTTATGTAACAGTCATGGTTTCCAACACTGAAGTGAGTTTCAGTCCCGTCATCTACAAACTCACCCTAGGCCAACAAAAGAAGGAGGAATTAGTGTTCCAGAAACATTTATCTTCGTCTAGAGCATTAACACCATCTAAAAGGTAGTATGAAGTATCTTATCAGCTAAATGTTAAACTTTGAGAAATTAAAGTTAGAAGCTTGCATTGCTAGATGCTTTTACATCTCTGCTATGAACTGAAAGTTTATTTGTACACATCTACAATCTTGAAGAATCTTATGATTCAGAGGGAAAAAAGCCCTTAAATCTCATGGCTAGGTGTCTATATGTACTATGTAGACGGTATCAACTATTTTTAAAAGTAAAAATGATAAACATGATAGCAAACACTTATTTTACACCAAGTTACTTGTTCTATAGCAAGAACAGTTTGCAGGCATTATTTCAGGGCATCCTCACAGTAACCCTGACCATCTATAGTACTAGAAGTACTACTACTGTCCACACGGCAGAGATGAGGAAGTTGAGGCACAGTGGTGAAATAGCTGCGGAGGGCCCCAGTCAGGAAGGGATGGGATGTTCTTACCCACTCTCAAAATCTGATTCCTCAGAATGTAAGGTGGCTTACAGTTGATCACATAAAGGCAAACACTACTGAGTCTAGACCTGTTCTGCCAGACACAGTAGCTACCAGCCACATGTGGCAATCGAGCACGTGAAATGTGGGGACCCTGGAATGCGATGTGCTTTTTAAACGTAAAATATACACTGAGTATGGAAGACTTAGACTGAAACAGAGAATGTAAAATAACTCTAAAAACTTTTTATATTGATTACATGTTAACTGATAACATTTTGGATATACTGATTTAAATCAAATATATTATTAGGATGAACTTCACCTTAAGACTTTTTAAATGTGGCTACTAGAAAAGTTACACATGAAACTCGTATCTGTGGCTCCTACTGTATTTCTACTGAACATCTGGAGTAAAAAGATAGGGGCCAAGCAGTATAGAGAAGGATGGAAGAACGGGAGGCTTGGAAGATAAACGTGAATTCTGCCAGAAAGCAAAGAAACGACAATCAGACTTAAAACTTCGCTATGAGCTCCCTGGCAGCCAAAGTGGACAGAGCAAGGTCCCATAGGTGACATTATCCAACCAATGAAAGCATGGGATGCACTGGGGAGACCTTTTTCTGAGCTCTGGGAAGAAGCTGCCCAATGGCTCTTTAAGGGAGGTGTACTGACACCACCACAAGGACCGTGTGGGGGCACAATCTGACAGATGTATTTTGGTCATGAGGCTTTGAGATGAAAAGAAAAAGGACAAAATAACCTGTAACTCACAGGTGTGCAAAGTACTGGGGAAGGCTGCCCAGATACAGAGCTGCCAACACTAACTACCCTGCAAATTAGGTTATAGTTACACTAAGGAGGCAACTGGATTGTAAAGGGCCATTGGCCAAACACTTGTGCTTCCCTGTTAATTACTGCGGAACAAAGACATTATGGATGAACGTTATTGTTAACTTCTTATTTACGACCACATTCTTAATACCACAAAACAACGTTCTCTTTCCATTTGCAATGGAGAATTCCTTGAGGGTGGGAGGGGACAGGATTCAAAACCAGTGACCTAGCATCTAGAGAATTCCAGGGTAGGAAAGAACAGGAAGGACCACCAGGTGTGACGTTGGGTACACAGCAGGTGCCTGATCCATGTTAATGGATTCCACAAAGGGCCATGAAACACTGAAACTCACCAAGCCTCTGTGCACAAAAGAAGTCTCTAACAGTGCGTTCAACTTGGAAAGTGAGTGGCTCAAGCTCTGGGGCTCATTATTTGAGTGAGCCCTGGTTATATATCCCTTCGAGAATTCATACCAGGAGTAAGAAAGAGAGAAGCCTTTATCTTTGTAACCTCTGCTTTCTGGCGTGGACACTTCCTTGGAAGCAGACAGCCACGAGACCCAGCAAGCCTTAGGGAGCCTGCTGAATAAACTCATCCTGGACCTCCTGCCTTCCAAGCACCTCTCCCCACCTCCCTGTACCCACAACCGACAAGGAGACGATGGCAGCAACTACAATGTGCATCTAGCTAAAATGTGACAGCAGAGTCTTGTTACCTCTAGCCCAGAAGTTCACAGCAGAGCCGGCATGAAAGGAGGGGATGAGGGACGGCACCCCCTGCTGGCCAGCAGACCCCCACAGCCCTCTGGAACGTCCACCCAGGGACATGAGCTCCCAGTCCCACACTCCCAGCTTCCCATGCTTATCGCCTCTACCTCCACTTGCTCCCGGTGCTGCGCACACCGCTATTATTTCGTTCTCGCTGAATTCACTCCAGTATCCATTCCACCCAGAACCATAACAATGCAAGCGGCTGACGGCAGGGGCCCAACACTCTGGGGTTAGACAGGGATGTCATCATGCTTGGCCACAATGAGTGGGGTAGCCTGCTGGCACCGCTGGACTACAGATTCCACTTGTCTTCTGGGGTTTGCGACAGTGCCCTTTCCTCTCTGCCTTTGTGCCATCCAACACTGTGTGCATCACTTGTTTTTCAAAAACTTTGCTTTTAGGAAAGTACTATCTGCTTTGAGTGTATGGCGTATGTAAAGCCTTCCTATTCAAAGTGTGACCGTGGGCCGACACGCAGCACTGGCATCACCAGGGGAAGTGTCAGAATTTGCATTTTAACAAGATCCCAGGTGATTCCTAAGCATGCAGATTTCAGAACCTGAGGTATAGAGCCCCCACTTTAACTTGGAAAAACACAAGAGGAGGCCAACCTTTGTGGGGGGAGTTTTTGATGTGCAAAAGCTTTTTAGGACAGAGCCTGGTCTGGAGAGGAAAGGTGCCAGCTGGTGAGAGCTGGTGCCAGCTGGTGAGAGCTGACGCCAGCTCACATCAGGTGTTTCCATGCTCTTCCTGTCCCAGGTGCTGTCTGGGAAAGGTCTTCAGAAACTGGGGTCAGGGGTACTTCCATCTTTCTTGTTCTTAACCGAGATGACCTTGGCTAATTATCAATTTCCACAATTAGGAAATGCAGCAACATTTCAATGGCAACTATACACACGGTGCTAAGAGTAATCAGAGTGTCAACTTACTGCTGTCTCCATTCTTTTACCATTGCACCACACATCCATAGTGTCTTTTTCTGTAAAAGTAACAAATTAAAAAAAATTACAATCTATGACTAGAAGATAAAGTTAACTCTTCATTATGTTAAGAAAAGTTTGATATACTAGATTTCTAAAACTCCATTAACTTTTCACGGTTTTCAAATTCTCCTAAAGTTGAAGAAACTATGTTTACTCTTGGTTCACAGACAAAACAAAAATTAAACAAAACACTCTTTTAAGAGACAATCATGGTCTCAGTACAAATGGATGAAGCCTTGTTAGACAAAATAAATGCCACAGCACAAACTTCAGGATTTAAGAGGATACACAGAAATCGATGTGAGGAAGGAGCTTTCCACATGGACTGTCATGACCAGATGACTCCCCTGCCTGTCAAACTGAGCCAACTGGATGAAAGCAGAAAGGCCACCAAGAAAGGCTGCCACGAGGTTCACACAGGAGGGACAGCACGTCAGGCTAAGAAATTTAGCTTTCAATTTCCTACTGGACAGCACAAGATTCTCTATTCATTTCTGTAATAGTTTCACTTTCACTTTCTGTAATAGTTTCAAATCACTTTGAAATTACTGGATCATAAAAACCAACAACACAGGTGGGCCTGGTGGACTGCGCTGGGTACGGTGTGAACACTATGGGGCCAAGCACTCCCATGATACACCTGGGTGTTGGTTAAGCTGCCAGAGATCACTTCGGGGGGTGTGCATCTGCGTGTGAGTGTGCATAAACACATGTGCGTTTGGGGGGAGGATCTCCAGGCCCGCTTGTGAATATTAGTGTGCTGGCAGGTGGCAGGAGAGAAGACTGCAGTCCCCAAGCAGCCAGAGGATGAGCTGTAGGTGTCATAACGAAGGCTAGAGAGAATCGTGAGCCATGTGCGCGGGATGCCCAGGAGGCAAAAACTTGCCTGGGGGTCAAGGCTGAGGTGCCAGTGAGGGGCTTAATTCTGACAGGCCATCTATTCCAGGAACACAGTCTAACAGGGATTCCTTTTTCCCCACACCTTGAGATGGGAGCCTCAGAGAGTAGAGAGAGGCCTTTGAGCTGGGCTAAAGGGAGAGAGGCAGAGGGGCCCAAACGATGTAGGCAGACATTGCCCTGGTGGCCGCCTGAACGGGAGGCATCACCAGCCACAGCGGCAGGGGATCCCTGCTTGTCCCAGCACCTGATCAGAGCACACAGTGGTAAACTAAACATGACGGTGGTGAAAACTGGAATTTTACTTAGTATGCCTACTGGACATGTGCTTGCACCCAGATTCCCTCTAAAGCTATTATTAATGTGCCTCTGAAGAAACCTGCTAATCCAGAAACCATAAAAGAAAAATGGGATAAATTTGACTACATAAAATAAAGAATATTTCTGCATGGTTTGAAAAAACATGTACACACATAAGCAAACTCATACAATAAATGACAAACTGGGAAGAATGAAGTGAAGCTCACAGCACAGACAAAACTCTAATCTTGAGAAAAAGACCAATAACCCAAAGGAAGTGGGTCAATGCACATGAAGACACATTATCAGAAAAGAAACACAAAAGGACCTCAAACACGAAAAGATGCTCAACTTCATTTCATTTTGAAGAAGGCAAATACAAACAACACTGAAATACTATTTTTCACTCAGCAGAATATCAAAAAACTAACAAAATCTGACACCATGCTTAGCTGGAGAACCTCTTGAGAACAAACCAGTAAAAGCACCAGGAGGGACAACTGGGCACCATCTCCTCAAATGACAAGGGCAGTGATGTTGGACCCAGCGACCCTATTTTCCCACTTCTGGGATTTTATATTAATGAGATATGTGACCTATATTCCAGGAGGCAGGTGAACAAAGCTTCTAACAGCCGCAGGTTAGAAATAGCCTAACTGCCCATCCATCGGGGATGAGTTAAATAAACTATTTTATTTACTATTGAGACTTATTTCACAGCTATAAACATATGAGAAAGTTCTTTATGTGCTGATAGAAGAGGATCCTCCGAATATATGAATAAATCAGTAAAGCAAGATACTTTTATGAAATAAGGCATTAATAAAATATTTTTATTTGCCTGAATCTAAATAATGAAACACTGGAAAGCTCATTATTAAAAAAATCTATCTCTATCGAGGAAACAGGGTGGATGGGAATAGGGGTGGAAGTAAATTTCTCCATGTATCTTTTCGTATCATTATGATTTCTGAATCCTATGAGTCTAGCATATGAGTCTATTCAAGTATGTATGTTAAAGAAAGAACGTATCTGAGAGAAAGACCAATGGTCTTTGAGTACTGATGAAGTACTCAGTCACTGCTGCTCAAGAAGTGGATTGGTGAGTCCCAGGAGGGCCTGGAGCAATGCATCCTGGGGCCTCTTCTCTTTGCCTGCCTGCAGCTTCCCTAAAAGTGAGCATCTTTTTTTTTTTTTTTTTAACGTTTATTCATTTTTGAGAGACAGACAGAGTGTGAGTGGGGCAGGGGCAGAGAGAGAGGGAGACACAGAATCCGAAGCAGGCTCCAGGCTCTGAGCTGGCAGCGCAGAGCCTGATACAGGGCTGGAACCCACAATCTGCGAGATCATGACCTGGCCCGAAGCCGGACACTTAACCAACTGGGCCACCCAGGCGCCCCATGAGCATCTTTAACGTATGCCCAGATTATGCTCTTGAATACCATTTTCCTCTATTAGAAATAGGGCTTCTTGGAAAAAGGGGTGATTTCAGGTCTGAGTAGAAAATTTTCACAATGAGCCTAAGACATCTTATCTTACCAGATTGTAAGGAAGCTTTCAACGTCTACCAAGGATGTGTCTACCAAGGATGGGACTTCTTTAGGAGTCAATCTAAAGAACACACCATTGGCCAAAATTGGGACAATTTGAAGGTCAATAAGAATAATAACTTCAATATGTTGTGATACACATCAAATTGTTTAAATCCATGAGTTAATAATGACCAAAAAACCCTGAATGATCCACCTTTAGAGGAGAATTCGTTCCAGTTCAGTATTTTGAAAACTGGTAAAGGGAAAACGTTATTCTACATTTCTTATACAAATTGTACCTCTGTGTAACCAAACAGTAGATCACAGGAGGTTTCTCATTTTAGAAATATTCCAGAACATCACCATTTGGCCAGTGCTAATGAATTAACAGATGCAAACATGAGGTATTAAAGGTTGCCAACATTAAAAAAAAATTGACAAATATCATGTGCCTCTTGATAAAACAAAATTATAAAGTAGTCTTGCCAGAAAAAAGAAATCAAAGCTAAATTTGATCAATTCTTCAGTCAACTACCAATGTATAGGAAATATTAGAGAAATGGGGTACCTGGCTGGCTCGTTGGTAAGAGCATGTGGCTCATGAGCTCAGTGTTATAAGTTTGAACCCCACATTGGGTATAGATATTACTTAAAAATAAAACATTTTAAAATATATATATTAAAAAAAGAAAAACAGAGAAACATCACAGAAATGCAATCCACAAAATCCAGACCACAGGAAACTCTTCAAGACAAAATGATCCATTTTCTTCAATAAATAAACTATTCAGGAGTTTCTGGTTTCTTTCTTTCTAACTATGTGCATTTAACTACTTCATCAGCATTTTTCATTCTTTTTTAAAGTGTACTTATTTATAAGTGATTTCTACACCCAACAAGGGGTCTCAAACTCATGACTCCGAGATTAAGAGTCACATGCTCTTCCAACTGAGCAAGCTAGTGCTCCAAACATTTTTCATTCTTTTTTAAGATTTTATTTTCAGGTAGTCTCTACACCAACATGGGGCTCAAACTCACAATCCTGAGATCAAACTCTCTGACCTAGCCAGGAGCCCCAAATTTTTCATTCTTAAAAAAATTTTTTTTAAAGGTATTTGCAGGGGTGTCTGGGAGGTTCAGTCAGTTTTAAGCATTTGACTCTTGATTTCGGCTCAGGTCATTATCTCACCATCCATGAGTTCAACCCTTGCATCGGGCTTTTCACTGACAGCGCAGAGCCTGCTTGGGATTCTCTTTCTCCCTCTCTCTGTCCCTTCCCCCTCACTCAAAAATAAATAAATAAACTTAAAAAAAAATAAAAAGGTATTTGCTAGCATTTGATTAGACTGCAGACTCTTTAAAGGTATGGACAACATCTCTTTCTCTATGTATCCTCAGTGCCTGGTATGCTAACTGGTATTTTAGTAGGTACTCGATAATATCTAAATAAGTGAATGAATGAATTAATGAGATGATCCAAATGGTCTTAATGATTTGAGAAGCAGGAAATAATAGGAATACCAGAAGAGAGAAAAGATAGTAACTGGTAAATATTTGTCTCAAGTTTTATAGAAACAACACAGATGGCAATCTGTAACAAAAGAACTTAGTTTAAAAATCAATGGCTTATTACTTTTTATTTTTTAATCTACTTTATCTGGACTTTGCAGTACTAAACCAAACCTAGAATTTTTCTCTGGTGGAGAGATTACTAATTAATCTTAAATTTCCAACTGTCTTTTTTTTTTTAATGTTAATTTATTTTTGAGAGAGAGGCAGGGAGACATAGAATTGGAAGTAGGGTCCAGGCTCTGAGCTATCAGCACAGAGCCCCAAGTGGGGCTCAAACTCACCAACCGTGAGATCATGACCAGAGCCGAAGTTGGACGCTTAACCAACCACCCAGGTGCCCCTCCAATTGTCTTTACACATCCTTTTAAAGAGAAATATCATAATAATAAGTAATAGAAATATCAATAATAATGACAAATGTCTACATCAATATTTCTCTTTTTTTAAACCTGTGTATACTTAAAACCATCACTCTAAAATCTGGTTCTCACATTTCAATTAAATGAATACTTCATTCACATAGGACACATCAGAAATACACCTACACTGGGGCATCTGGGTGGCTCAGTCAGTTGAGTGTCTTGACTTTGGCTCAGGTCATGATATCATGGTTCGTGAGTTCGAGCCCCACATTGGCCTCTGTACTGACAGCTCGGAGCCTGGAGCCTGCTTCTGATTCTGTGTCTCCCTCTCTCTCTCTGCCCCTCCCCAACTAATGTGCACGCTCGCTCTGTCTCAAAAATAAACAAATGTTAAAAAAAAAAAAAGAAAAGAAAAAGAAATATACCTAGCCTCACACTCTGTCTATTCAAAGCTCCCACAGAGGGACTAATTAACAACCATCATAAAAAGCCAATGAATTCTGCAGAAACAGCACTCACCCAACACAACTCTAAAGTCCTCACCATCCAAATGTAATACCCAAGTATTGGTGGTTTTTGACCTGTTCTCCATATACTTCTTGAGACTCTTCCCATTAATTTCCAGAGTATATTCATATGCAAATCCACTGACAGCATCTATATTTATGGTTGCTTTTGTCTTTGCAGCTCCAACGCAGAAAGTTTCTTTGCCCACTAATTTGAACATCCATTCTTTCCTTATCTCTTCCTAAGCAATAAAATATAAAAGTTGAAAATACACAAATGAAGAAAATTTAATATTTATAGAAATGCTATAATTTTTAAAAGATTTTTATTCTTTTTTAAGTTTCTTTTGAGAGAGAGAGAGAGAGAGAGAGAGGAGACAGAGAGAATGCAAGAGAGTGAGGGGGAGGGTTAGAGAGAGAGGGAGAGAGAGAATCCCAAGCAAGCTCCATGCGTCAGCGAGGAGCCTGAAGAGAGGCTTGAACTCACAAACCATGAGATCATGACCTGAGCCGAAATTGAGTCATATGCTTAACTGACTGATCCACCCAGGCACCCCAAGAAATGGTATAATTAATGTGAATAAATAGGAATGCTATTTAGGTATAATTTTATTCTTTCATGATTCAAACATTTTAGAAAATAAAAGCATTTGAAGTTTAAAGGTTATAGTCTATGGATTCTATAACTATAATTAGTTTGCTCTGTCCAGCAAAATGATACAGACCAAAATATAAAGATAGCCACTGTAAGAGAAAAGCCCTGAATTCATACGTGAAAAATCTATGTTAACAAAATCAAGCATTTTTTCCTACCTTCCCATCTACATATACCACTCGTTTGCCTGATGTGGTCCCATGTTCAAATTCAATCTTATGGACTCCGTCACTTAAAGCAACATCCCAAACGGCTACGAGATCTGTCATTTTTTCCAGGCTATAAGGAGGGCTAAGGGAATAAAATAAAGCAATTACAACAGACCAGAAACAGTAAGAGAATAACAAATTAATCTTTCCATACAAAAATATCAGATTTTTTAACCCGTAAAATTATAAAATATTAGAGTGATCGTAACTAAGAAATTCTACTCACAGTACATATAACTATCTTCTCCCTCTTGTGCACTCTTCCTTTAAGATGAAACTACTATATATGGGTATGTAGTCAGATAATTCCAAACAAAGTCACCTTAATATTAATAGGATTAAGAGCCGATCAGTTTATCCAGGACAGAATTCTAAGCTGGGCTACAGAATGCTTGGAAAGGTCAGTAAAAAGTCTCTACTTCTTCCCTGCACCCCCATTTAAAAAGCACAGTATTTAATTCTGGTTTTTCTTTTTCAGATCCATTCACTCCAAAACAAGCACTCTCCAAACCTTTCATACTTAAACCAATTAGGATTCATTTTAACAAAAAGGGTTCTAATTTATTATACTAAGAAAAATAAAAGTCATAGAAGAAATCCTATAATAAAAGAGAAAAAATGTATGGAAAACGGTAATTCTTGTCCTTACTATAGTAATCTTATTTAAAAAATAAAGGATTCTGTTTTGCCATGAGTTTCTGGCACAACTTACATACATATGTTTGATATTAATATTTTAATATAACATCTCTAACATTTATCCTATATGTCATATGTATGTTATATATATTATGTTATATAATACATACATAAAATATTTTTTGAGCCTGTTCTCTTAACTACATCTTACTCTTTACTCACTCTAATGTCCTTTGTGTGCTCTACATCAGAAATGGTAAGTGAATTTTTTGTCATTTTGAAGTGATTGCCAGGAACTCTGCTATAATGGGTGTGGAGACCTTATATCAGGCCCCAGGGGGAAATGCCAAGCGTTTACTACCCGTGCTCCATATCACAGAAAAGCAAAACCAAGCATTCTGCCACTTTACAAAATGTGTCCTTAACAACGTAGCCTGGATGAATAACGCTTGAGTGATTAAAACAATCTTGAAAGTTTCAAAAGCTAGTTTTACTGCCATGCAAGACATTTACCTTTCGTCATCTTCAAAGATAGGACTGTCATCTCCAGATGCCATGGTTGGCAAAATAGCCTTTAATCCAATTAGCAGCCAGGAAAGAAAAAAGCAGAATTGCAGCAAAGAAAGATTGAGAGCAACAAAGATAACATCTGCAAAGGGTTTTTTCTAAGTTTGCAATCCATTTTTTAAATTGCATGCAGTTTCTGATGAAACCAGCTTTTACATACAATAGAATTGCAATCTCCTATTTCAGGAAAAGAAATTAAGTCATGCAAATTGGCCATATTTTTCCCTGTTATAAATTTATAATTTCCTAAAACTAGAGAATAAACTCTAGTTTATTTCAAATATTATACCACATCAGAGCTGCAAGAGACCTAGAGGTCCTCTGGGTCCTGTGCTTCTCAAATCGAGGTATAAGAAGCCCCAAGGGTGTGAGGCAGTGGGTCAGGGAATACATAAAACCCCAGGATAAACAGAATGCATCTTCAGGAAGCATCAATGCTACAGGATGGTGACAAATTTAAATGCAACCGTAATTTAAAATTTTAGGCTATAAATTAATTACGTTGGAATATATAACTTAAAAAATTTTGGGGGGGCGCGTGGCTGACTTAGCCAGTAGAGCATGCAACTCTTGATCTCGGGTCGTTAAGTTCAAGCCCCACATTGGGTATAGAGCTTACTTAATAAAAAAATAATAAATAATAAATTTAAAAAAATTTTTAGATATCTTCAAAGAAATGACAAGTTTGCAGGAAGCAGCCAAGGATATGCTAGTGCTGTTTTCCAACATCAAACTTAATTTATCCACTTACTCAAGCCCATTTAATTTACTAGTGCCAATAATGAACCCACAAAAGTTATGTGGTTTGCTCAGGTCACTAGTAGGGCCTGAGCCAGAACTAGAGCCCAGTACTCCAGTGCAAATACCTCAGAATTAACTGGGCTATAATACTAATTAAATTTTACTAAAATCAAAAGCACACATATTCACACATTCATAGGATACCCTCCACATTTGGAGATTTGAGATTAACAGCCTATATCCCTGCCAAACCTACCAAAAAATAGGTTCCACTATTTTTTGTTTCCAAGATCTACTCTGGCCTAGCCTTTTCCCTAGAGTTGCCCAAGGGTGCTCTCTTCTTGTTAAAAATGGGAGATAGCCCAACTTCTTTAGCTGGAAACAGTCAGAAGCCACAAATTGTTTTTAAAAGGATGTTAAAGAAGAGATTAGTACTGATAAAAGCAATCCAACAGGCAAAGAAAACATACAAATTTTAGAATAAAAACTAGATAAAACTTCAGAACACTTTGTACCTAAAACAAATCTTTTTTTTTTTTTTTTTTTGGTAGCACCTTAAAACGTTGTGAATTTTTCTAGTCTTACGAAGCCCTAGGATATCTCCTATGAAAGTGGAGGGTATCCTGCAACTATGAAAGCAAAGAGAATACAGAGCGATAGAGGAAGCCAAAGAGCAGAATATAAACTTGGATAAGCCATCCTTTGCACATCAGAGTAGGCTTAGGGATATCATTCAAATTTTGCTTTATAACTTATACAGACCCTATAAAGCTCAGTAATGCAGCAAACTTGAAAGAATTGCCCAGTTTTCCATTATAAGAAACTTCAAATTATCACACTAAGATAAAGGCATGGTACCATCTTATAATAACTTTTCATATAGAAGTATAAAAGACCACACAAAAACTAGAAGGGAAGTAAGAAATCAAAATCACATTTATTTTTTGAAAACTTTCCCTAAACTATCACCTTCATTTATACATTCATTTATTGAATGTATTATGGAGTATCTATTTAAGGTACTGAAAAGTTTTAGAAATAGTGATGGTTGTACCAAACTGTGAATGTGCTTAATGCCACTGAATTGTACACTTAAAGATGGTTAAAATGGCTGGGGCACCTGGGCGGCTGTTTGTTAAGCATCCAACTCCAGCTCTGGTCATGATCTCATGGTTCATGAGCCCCATGTCGGGCTCTCTGCTGTCACTACAGAGCCTGTTTGAGATCCTCTGTCCCCCTCTCTCTCTGCCCCTACCCTACTCTCTCGCTCTCTCAAAAATACACATTTAAAAGAAAAAGATGCTTAAAATTGCAAATTTTATGTCATATGTATTTTACCACTACTTAAGAAAATTAATACTGTAATATACAAAAAGACATTCTACACTTTAAATGGGTGAATTGTATGTGAATTACATTTCAACTAAATTGTTAAAAAAAAAAAAAAAAGACCTAGGTGCCCTTCTGGTAGTGTTTCTTGGAATGTGATTATATCTATAACCAAAAGATGATCACAACTGTCCTTGTCCCCAATATCTACGTTACTCATTTGAATAATAAATATCGGACACACATCTCTAAGTTACAAACTGGACTTAAGAAACACATGTCATATTCTAAATTCATTCACCATGCTGATAGTTATCTGTCACTTATGTGCCAGGCACTCGGCTGGACACTGAGCTCAGAGTGAGGGGCTCTTGAGAGACCAAAAGATGACAGACCCATGGGAGTGTCCTCAATTGAAAAGGGAAGAAATGAAGGGCAGAATGGGCCCACAGAGAAAGGATACTAGCCTTGCTCAATGGGTGGGAAGGCCAGAGAAGACTTGGCTTTAAAACCTGAGAGAATGCAGTACCTAAGTGGCTTAATCTGTTAAGTGTCCAACTTTGGCTCGGGTCATAATCTCACAGTTTGTGAGTTTGAGCCCCACATCTGGCTCTGTGCTGACAGCTTAGAGCCTGGAGCCTGCTTCAGATTCTGTGTGTATCTCTTTCTGCCCCTCTGCCGCTTGTACTCTTTCTCTGTCAAAAATAAACATTAAAAAAATTTTTTTTTAAACTTGAGAGAAAGGAATTAAACCACTGTCATTTTAAACTCTTATATGGGGCGCCTGGATGGCTCAGTTGGTTAAGCGTCTGACTTTGGCTCAGGTCATGTTCTCATGGCTCATGGGTGGGTTCAAGCCCCCTGTCAGACTCTGTGCTGACAGTTCAGAGCCTCCATGGAGCCTGCTTCTGATTCTGTGTCTCCCTCTGTCTCTGTCCCTCCCCCACTTACACTCTGCCTCTCTCAAAAAAAAAAAAAAAAAATTAAAGTTTTAAAAAATAAACTCTTATACATACACTAAATTTTCAGGATCATGTGACCCAACTGGAAAATGATCATCACAAAGAAAATTCCCTCTAATTAACAACAAACGTTAAAAATGTTAAGTGAAAAGGACAGAAAAACAAATTCCATTGATTTTCACTGATGAAGATGATGTCACTCACTTGACACTTTTTACAAGTCATCAAAGAA
Organism: Cryptoprocta ferox; assembly: GCA_028646485.1. NCBI lineage: Eukaryota > Metazoa > Chordata > Mammalia > Carnivora > Eupleridae > Cryptoprocta > Cryptoprocta ferox. Next base: position 117,456,511 of record CM053573.1, read on the forward strand.
AACTTTTTAAGTATCTAGGCATCAGTGTAATCTTTTTTTAAAAAAAATTTTTAATGTTTTATTTATTTTTGAGAGCAACCGAGAGACAGCGTGAACAGGGGAGGGCCAGAGAGAGAGGGAGACAGAATCCGAAGCAGGCTCCAGGCTCTGAGCTGTCAGCACAGAGCCCGACGCGGGGCTCAAAACCACGAAGATCATGACCTGAGCCAAAGTCGGACACTTAACCGACTGAGCCACCCAGGCCCCCGCCACTGTAATCTTTTATAATCTCTTCCCTAGAGATCCGACAGTCATGTTTCCGAGTATGCCTCAAACATTAAGTGGAAACTGTTCACCTAACCCCAGCTTGAATTTTGCCTTAACTTGGGTTTAACTGTGCTGCGGACTGTAATGGTATGTCCAAGCTAAACCTAAGTCAGTTTTGAAAATTATTAACATATTTATAGTTCCCTTTTCAGCAAAAGCTCTAGGTAACGCCAGTCACAAGGGAGGTCACTCTTCAACAAGTAGGCGCTGACACTGTACGCCCAGACCCTTGTGAAGCCCTGGGGCCTCCAGAAAAGTCAGAAAGCTCCGTGAGCCAGGGGGCTCAACGAACTGCTTTTTGTAATAGCTACAAACTGAAGACCACTGCATGTTCACCCACGGGGGGGAATCCACGAAGTAAATCACAGTCCTGTCACTCAACAAACTGCACGTCCAGCCCGGCCAGGCCCCGGGGATGGATGAGGCGGTCAGCCTGGCGCACACGGTCGCAGTTCAGGGCGACCAATACAAAGGACGCGGTAAACCCCGCGAGGCCACGGCCAGCTGCCCGTGCTGCATCCTTCGGCCAAGAAGCCGCGTTACAGCACCTCACGATCTAGGCTCTGCACAAATTCGGTCTGCTCGTGCGTCCAGGGGAAAAGCGGCTGGAAATGTATTATCATAAGGTCGCAGAGCCTGGCCGGGCGGGAGCGACCCGCGGCCTGTCGCTCGATCCCGCCTCTGCCCTCGGCCCTGCCGACGGGATACGTCCGGAACACCCCAGCACAGCCGGATGCCTCACCCGCGGCGTCTCACTGTCCGCGTAAACACCGCCCACCGCTGGCAGCGCCCGCAGCCGCTACAGCCGCCGCCGCCTGAGATGGCCGCCGCCGCCGCCGCGCTGCCGCGGGGTCGCCCGCGGCTGCGCGCAGGGGCTTCTGGGGGCCGCCCCACCTGCGCCGCGAGGCTCACCTGGCAGCCGTGGACCGCTGGAAGCTCTGGGCTACGCAACGCGCGGGTTCCGGCTCTGGCGCTTAGGCCGCGTAGCCTTGCTCCCTTCGCCGAGAACCAGGCGCCTCCTCCGCGAAAGCTGAAAGCTCGGCAGCCGCCAGTCCCGTGCGCGCCGACTCTCCGTGGCACTTCAGGTCCCCTGAGGTGCCCAGCGCAGGCCGCCACCCGCCCCCGCGCACCGCAGACTCAGCCCCGCCCGCAGCCTCAGCGGACCGCTTAGCGCTCTCTGCTCGGGCACCCCACCCCCCCAAACCTTAAGTCCTGCACCGCGTCCAGTCCCGCCAGCCAAGGTGGGTACGACCCGCTGATTGGCAAGCGCGAGGCTGGACGCTGGGGATCACCTGGCGGCCAAACCAGACCCCGGGTCTTCTCTGAAGCCACCAGGCAGGTAAATCTGATTAAGGCATTCGTTCCTTGGAATCTGTTTATGGCTCCGGCTACTTCCATAAGGACCCAAACTTTACGGGGGCACGAGGCCCCCTGTAGATTCTCAAATGATGCAAGCTCTTTCTCTCCGCCCCGCGGGCCTCTGCAGATGCTCTTCCCTCTGCTGGGCACTCCTCCCTGCCTTTTCCCTTAATTATCCTCCGCTTTGTTGTGGTGCTTGCTCTTCAAATATCATTTCTTAGGAAAAACTGTCTTGGCTCTGAAGACTTGGAGCACTTGGAGTTCTCCTTAGTCCCTGCCAGGGCGTGTAGTTATTTGTGTAATTTTCGCTTAATGTGTAATTTAATAGTAGACTGAGGTCCTTAAAGGCAGGGAGGGGCTATGGGTCCTTGGCTTTCACTCTTGTATCTTCCACATCAGCACAGTGCAAGATACTGAGCAAGTATGTGAGAGAAAGGGAAGTTGAGGGACAATAGGAAACAGACTATGAATAGATTAATCAGTCTGCAAAGTCATAATGACTGAATTCTTAAGCAAATTATGTTACAAGGATTCTGCTTCGTGAGCACTGATTTCTTGTTTGCTACCCTGGATTGAAAACTCCTCTAAGACAAAGACTTTTCATACTTGTATTTTCTTCTAAACCAGTGGCTGGAATAGATAATTTTCAACGAATGTTCAAAGAATGAGTTAGGGGCAGAAGGTAAAAGGCCACAGAGTGGAAGTTTTCAGGGATGGGACAAGGCTAACTAACTAAGACAACTCCCTAATTAATTTTTCCTAGTCTTGAGTTCTTCTAAGAAACAATCCTGAGTTGTTGGGCTAGCACTAGGAAACCTTGGTTGGGAAGCAGCTCCGTGATACTGTTTCAGGAGGAGTCATATTTTCATTGTAAAACTTTAGAAATCTGGATATCCTTGACAAGATCAAAAAAGGTATAATTTATAGAAAGCTTGCTAGGTCCTTGTATATTATTGTCTGTAATTTTCACACTAGCCCTGTGCTTCTATTACAGAGAGACCCAGAGCCCTTCAGGGCCTGCAGGACCAGCACGTGGAGCAAGGCCTGTGGGATTCAGCAAGTTCATGTTAACAGGGCCTGTTACTAGAAAAGTGTTGATTGTGTTTGAAGAAAAATGTGGGCGCGTCCTTAGAGGCCTGGGAAGCTGATCTGCCTGGGGTCTGCAGAATACATTCAGGAAGTACAGTCAAGTCTGCACCAGGGATAGGCCATGCAGTCTGAGTCCTCAGCTGGCTTGTTCCCGTTTTCTCTTTGGGTATGCTTTCTCAGATACCTGGCATTAAGGAACATACCAGTTTGGGCTACATTTTCCACCGACTTATTCCCAGGGGCCCAGGACAGTAGAGGTAGCAATAGTTACTTGTTACCAGACAGGATTGTTATGGAAAGAAGGTCTGAAGAAAACAGTGTGAAAGGTATTGAACTTGAGTATAAAATGTATTCATTCAAGCTGATTCTGCTTTTGACTTTACTTCCTCCTCCCCCCAAACTAATCTCTATGCCCAACATGGGGCTCAAACTCACAACCACAAGATCAAGAGTCACGTGCTCTATTGACTGAGCCAGGCAGGTGCCCCATGCTTTTGACTTATTCTCAGATTATTTATTTGTTTCCCAGGAAATACCTAGAGGCTGTTCTTACCTCTTAAACTTCCTCTCTCAATTTGCCCATAGACATCAGTGATTTATTTTTTTAAGATCTTATTTTTTGGGGCAGCTGGTGGCTCAGTCGGTTGGGCAGCCTACTCTTGATTTTGGCTCAGGACATAATCTCACCATCATGGGATGGAGCCCCACATTGGGCTCTGTGCTGGCCATGGAGCCTGCTTGGGATTTTCTGTCCCTCTCCCTCTGCCCCTCCCCTGCTTTTGTGTGTTTGCACTCTCTCCGTCTCTCTCTCCGGGATGGGGAAAAAAGATTTTATTTTTAAGTAATCTTTATACCCAATGTAGGGCTTGAACTTAAAACCCCAAGATCAAGAAGCACATGCTCTACTTTAAAATGAAGAAAAAAGAAAAAAAAGAATCACATGCTCTACCAACTGAGCCAGCCAGGCACCTCATCAGTGATTTATTTTAGGAAAGCAGCTAAAAATGTTTTCATTCGCCATTCTCCATGTTTTCATTGGGCCTCCATTTAAAAAGGTAATTTTTTAAAATGTTTGTTTATTTGAGGGGGGCAGCAAGGGAGGGAGGAAGGGGCAGAGAGAATCCCAAGCAGGCTCTGAGATGTCAGTGCAGCCTGAGACGGGGCTCTGTCTCAGGGACCATGAGATCGTGACCTTAGCCAGAATCAGGAGTCGGATGCTTAACCGACTTGAGCTGACCCCAAAAGCCAACATGAACATAAATTTTGGTGTTTCCTTCTATAGTTATAAAGAAATTATATACATGAATAGCTTATACCTGTTAGGATGGATATTATCTAAGACAAATAACAAGTGTTGGCAAGGATAGGAGAAAAGGAAACCCTTGTGCGCCGTTAGTAGGATTGTAATTTGGTGTAGCTACTGTGGAAAACAGTATGGAGGTTTTAAAAAAAAATTAAAAATAGAACTATGCTATGATCCAGCACTTTCATTTCTGGGTATTGATCACACACACACACACACACACACACACACACACACACACAAATTATTCAGCTGTAAAAGAGAAGGAAATTCTGCCATTTGTGACAACATGGGTGGACCTCAAGCAGACTATGCTAAGTAAGTCAGACATAGAATGACAAATAATTTATATGTCTCTTATAGGTGGAATCTAAAAACAAAAGCAAAAATAAGCTCATATATATAGAGAACAGATTGGTGGTCATAAGAGGTTGATGGGGGGAGAAATAGGTGGAGGATATGTACATTTATTTAAAAAATAATGAAGAGGTGTTTTGAACTATTCCACTTTGAATTATATACTGTCAGTTTATTAGTTCTAGTGTATTTGGCTTGTCTCTACTATTTTACCTTTAGCTTTCTAATTGTCCCACCTTTGTTCTGATTTTTGTTCTCCTTTCTTGTATTCTTTCAAAAATTTTTAAATGTTTATTTTTGAAAGACAGAGAAAGAGGGAGAGGGAGGGGCAGAGAGAAAGGCAGACACAATTTGAAGCAGGCTCCAAGCTGTCAGCACAGCGCCCGATGCGGGGCTCAAACTCATGAACTGTGAGATCATGATCTGAGCTGAAGTCAGACACTTAACCGACTGAGCCACCCAGGCTCCCTTCCTTTCTCGTGTTCTTAAAGGTAGACTTAGCTTTTGTTTTCTTATTCCACTTTTTCTGTCTACTGGCTTAGAAGTCATTGGCTTTATTCCTGTTCTTAGAATGGCTACACTTAAAATTTTACATTGCATTCTTAAAGCCTAGACATCCCACCCCTTCTTCCAAACAATACAAGGACCTTGGGATACTCTAACTCCAGTGGCTGCCCCCATTTTCATTTTAGTCTGTCCTTTTTTTTCAGCCCACAAATTTGCCATAATGATCATTATACTGTATTATACGATTATACGATGTTTGTTTAGATTTATCTACCTGTTTATCATTTTTTTCCTCCACAATCCCTGCATCTCAGACTTGTCTTTTATTACTTTTCTTCTTTCTAAAGTACATACTTAGAAGTTCTTTTACTGTAGGTCTATTGGTGATTTTTAAAAAATTTTATTTTGAGACAATTGTCTCTGGGAGCTAGGGAGAGCCATTGATCTGAACCCATTTTAACATGCTTCCAGGGTCCTGGTCAGTGCAGGAACTTGGGCTCTGTTCCCCCCGACTTGCTCCTGGCTCTGCCAATGCTCCTGACTGTGCTGAGTAGGTATTTACCTATAGGTAACATTCCTCTCTAAATGTGTATGTCTCATAGCTTTGGGTTCAGCTCAAAATTTTGTTTCATCTTCTTTGAGATTTTACTTCTTGGAAAACCAAGGAAATAAAATTATTATTTTTTATATATTTTTTAAAAATAAAAAATTTTTTTAATGTTTTTAATTTATTTTTTGAGAGAGAGAGAGACAGCGTGAGCAAGGGAGGGTCAGAGAGAGGGAGACACAGAATCCGAGACAGCCTCCAGGCTCTGAGCTAGCTGTCAGCACAGAGCCCAACGCCGGGCTCCAACCCATGAACCGCGAGATCATGACCTGAGCCGAAGTCAGATGCTCAACCGACTGAGCCACCCAGGCACCCCAAAATTATTTTTTTTAATGTTTATTTATTTTGAGAGTGAGAGAGAGAGAGAACAAGTGGGAGAGGGACCGAGAGGGAGATAGAGAATCCCAAGCAGGCTCCACGCTGTCAGTGGAGAGCCCTACATGGGGCTCCATCTCACAAACCGTGAAATTATGACCTCAGCTGAAATCAAGAGTTGGATGCTTAACCAAATGAGCCATCCAGGTGCTCCTATTATTATTTTTTTTTAGTATAAAAAGAAAAAAGAAATTACATATATAAATAATGTCTTAGGTATCATAGAATCCTGCTTTTGAAAAATTATTTGAGGGTATTTGAGGGGTGCCTGGCTGGCTTAGTCAGTGGAGCATGCAACTCTTGATCTCGGGTTTGTGAGTTTGAGCCCCAGGTTAAGTGTGGAGATTACTTTAATATAAAACCTTTAAAAATAAATAAGTAAATAATTATTTTGAAGTGTACATTCTGGTGGAGGAGGCACTCACAAAAAATGAGGAAACAGATTGTGGTAAGTTGTTTCCAAGAAGGCTCCGAAGGATCCCCACCTCCTGGTATTCACATCCTTGTACAGTCCTTTACTGTGTTTTACTGTAGTTGGTCTGTGTGATTAATAGCGTTCAGCAGAAGTGATGATATGTGACTTCCTGGATTAGGTTATAAAAAAGACTTCGGCTTAAGTGCTCACACATTCTCTTGGATCATTCCCTCTGTGGGAAGCTGCCATGTTGTAGGGATATTCCAGCCACCTTTGGAGAGGCTCTCTTGATAAGGAACACACTGAGCCCTGCCAGTAACCACGTGAGTCAGTTCGGAAGTGAATCCTTCAGCCCCAGTTGAACCTTGAGGTGACCAACCCTGGCTAACAGGTTGACTGCAACCTCATGAAAAATTGTGTCCAGACCATCTAGCTAGGCCACTCCTGTATTCCCGATCCACAGACATGTCACGATACTACATTTTTGTTTTAAGGGGCTGTGTTTAGGGATAATTTGTTATGTACCAGTAGATAACTAAGACACAGGTGAAATAACTTCAAATGCCCATCAAGAGAAGTGGTTTGGTCAAGTGGTTAATGAAATAGGCCTTGGAGCCTGAATGCTGGTTTCAGATCCTGGCTCTGCCACATATTAGCTGTGTGATCTTAGCAAGTCTTTTTTTTTTTAACTTCGATATTCCAATTTGGTCATTTGTAAAATGAAGATAATAACACTACTTATGTTAAGGTTGTTGTGAAGAGTCAAGAAGTCAGAAAATAAAAGTGGTTAGCCCAGAGCTTGATACATTTTAAATACATTAATATAACTATCGTTAGCCTGTATTGATTCTTGAGCATTTGTTATTAATATGTTTGAGCTGTTTGCTTATGATCTCTCATATTGGAAAATGGCTCCTGAAGGTGAATACCCCTGTTTAATCTGACTCAAATTTAACAGTGCCACTGTACTAAGCACCTACTATGTGCAAGGACTATGCTACGTGCTGTAAAAGGTAAGATATGATCCATGTCCCCAGAGTTCCAATTTTCATATTAGTGTAATTAAGGATTCTAAGTTTAAAAGACTTGTAAGTTGAAGAATCTTCAAGAATTCATCACCAAATACCATTCATATTTGGTATACTCTTTGTTATGGGAATAACTTTGATAGTTTTATGCCTAGGAGAAAATTTGAGAATCAGTTTAGAAGTTTCGAAATGAAAAGATCTGTTTCAATTGCTAATGAAGGCTGTAATTTATACTGGGAAGACAACAGAGGAAAGCAGTAAGCTGAAATGAAGACAGCCTTTGGATCTCAGCTTAAAAGTCACTTCCTGAGAGAGGTTCCTCCACACACCTCTGTTCTCTTCCTTCACAGCACTTATCATAATTAATGCTTATTTGTGTGTGTGTTTTTTTTTCATGTTTCTCTTCCCAACTAGATGATAAGCACTATGAGGGCAGGAATCACATCTGGTTCACTCACCACTGTAAACTCTGCATCTGGTTTAGTCCCTGATACATAACAGGTGCTTAATACATTTTTGTCAGTAAATATTAAATGAGTGTTTAGAACCATTAACATTCTGGTGGGTCCATGAAGACTCCTAGGAAACTTGACACCAATGCAGCAGAATGCTACGCCAAAGATAACTTGTGTGGAGAACCTTTTACTTCTCTAGCAAAGAGAGGTCCTAAAAAGGCCTTGATGGTCCATAAGAAAGGAATTCCTTTGGAGGACAGTGCTGTAGAACTTCCTCCCTTTCACTTGATACACACAAAATCCAGGAGTAATGAGGAGGAGGCTCTCTTGTTAGGAAATAGAGAGTAATCAGCGTTCTTGTGCTTTGAAGATTGTAAAGGATACTGGTGATCATACATCTAGCATCCATTGTCCTCTTGCCCCTTACAGGACTGCAGTTTTACTCAAGTAGCCATACCTCCACCTTGCAATTTATGTGACTCAAGAACCACCCACCCCATGTCAATTCCAGTTATGGTAATCCCTTTCCCCTTCCAGAAAACAGGCTTAAGCCATCTTCACATTTGCAAGATAGTTACTGATTGGGAAGCAGAGTATGTGCCTGTGAGACCTAACTGGCTCAAAAAACTGGAAGGAAAGATTATGGAAAAGAAAATATGTGGTCCTGATTGCTCCTGGTAGACATCTGGAAAATCACTTTAGTATGAATTTGAAACCTACCATGTTTACAGCAGGGCAGAGGACTAATAGCAACTGGGTCCTTGATAACTTGTTGAACCATTGAGTTCACCAGCCTTAAAGTCTGTTTTGCCTGTGGACTTTCTGTTATGTGAGAAAATAAATTTCCTTATTGTTTAAGAAAACAATTTGAATTGGGTTTTCTATTATCTGGGGCCAAAATGATCCCAACTGACCTGTAGATACTTGGTTTCCTGGCTACAATTAGGGCAGCTACACTCAGAAGAGTGGGAAAATGACCCTATTGTCTTGGAAAATGCAAGCAGTGGGACTCTGTGTTTCGAGGGTTGAAGATGAAAATCTATTTAATTAACTCTTGCTACTGTGAATAGGCTGGTAAGGAAAGGGGTTGGGGGCAGGGGTGAGAACCATTTTGCATGCGGCAGACACAGAGCTCAAACTCGCAGTGGCCCCAACTGCCTGGAAGAAGGTTGAATATGGGCCTGAAAGTATTGTACCCTAAAAGCTGTGGCCCTGAGACCTCCTTTTGATACACATCATGATTAATGCCTTCTGTTGGAGATCCTCATTGTCCCATGTGGAACCTGCACCACCACAGACCTGGAAACAACAGGTCATCAAGCAGCGACACCATGTGGCTCTAAGGTGCAACAACTGTAGTTAGCAGATGAGACTCCAGGCCTTCTCTTCCTTCAGGTGCGTGGAAGCTGTATTTTCTGCTAGGAATTTTTGAATCACTTAACCCACTATGAGTTTTTGAAAATGGTAGGCAGGGACCCTATTTGTAGATTCTTAATTTATTGCTCTGAGAATAGAATATTGAGGTGATTTCATTTTGTGGGGGAAAAAAAGCATATTTAATCATGGTGGAACTGTTTCTACAAGTTTTTTTGTTTTTGTTTTTTTTTTAATTTGAGAGAGAATTCATATGGGTAGGGGGAAGGGGCAGAGGGGGAGAGAGAGAATCTTAAGCAGGCTCTGCATGGAGCCTGACACAGGGCTCAATCCTACGACCATGCGATCATGACCTGAGCCAAAATTAAGAGTCTGACACTCAACCGACTGAGCCACCCACGTTCCCCTCCAGTTTTTATCTATATTATCAAGATGCATGAAAATTAGGCCTAAAGATACCCAAACAAAAACATTTCCATTTTATTACCTCTTTGAAAACTTGTCTATGGTTTCCCATCACCCTCTGGATAAAGTCCCAGCTCTTTAGCACACCTCCCAAGGCATTCCTTCTCCCCCTCTCCAGTGATACAACATACTACTCAGTTTTGTCAGCAAGCCCTTAGTAAGTTCCATTATATTTGTAAAAGCTTTGGGAGTTAGGTTTTAAGCGAGGGCAGATATGAGCTGTCCCAAAGGAGCCCAGGTTTAACGGCAAAAAACAATAAGGTTTACTTTGCACTTGTAACCTGGGCATTATAATAATGTGCTTTGGAATTATTTAATTTTCACAGGAAGTTTTCCCTATCTTTCCTCTCTGTATTGCTGGGGAACTCCTACCATTCAGAACCATTCCTCTAGGTTTGCAGTTCTTGAGATTGGCTGCACATTGGAATCACCTGGGGTGAGACTATTGACAAACTCTGACACCTGAATCCCACCCTGGAGATTCTGATTTAAGTGGTCTGGGGCTTGACCACCAAGTTTTCAAAGCTCCCCAGGTGATTCTAAAATGCAGCCAGCTAGGAAGACTTAGGTACCCTATTTAGGTAAGCCTTCTCTTTCTCTTCTGCGCCTCTGATTATGCCCATCACATTGTATCTGAATTTCAGAGCGTATATCCATCTCCCTAACTAAACTTTGAGCATCTCCATTCATTCACCCACCTCTGCATTTCTGGAGCCTGATGTAGGGCCTGACAGTTCGTGGGGATTTGAAAATGCTAAATAGAAGGGTAAAATGTCATCAACAAACACGTACTGGGGTCCTCCAAATGCCAGGTGCTGCTGCGCTCAGCCAGGTCTGGAACCTGGAGAACAGGCTGACTATTCCTGCAGCAAGAGCTCGCATTCACGGCTTGACTACGTGTAGAGGGCAGCGTGCGGTGACCACGTTGCCCCGGCCTCACTTTCACCAACGGCCTAAGTATGTATATCTGCGGTCTTCCGGACAAACGAGTTTCCAGGTGGCTGCAGGTGGCTGCGAACAGCACCGGCGAGGCCAGAGACTCTTAAAAGAGCAATGAAGGTGCGCAGGCGCAGACTGCAAGCGCGGCGCATTCTGGTCTACGCGAATATAGGCCCCGCCTCCAGCAGCGAAGCCAACCGGGCGCGGGGCCCGCCCAGCCTCCCCGGGTGCCGGAGAAAACAGCTCGCGCGTTCGGAGGCGGAGCCGAGGTTTGATTGGCCGCCTCCCAAGGCGCGGTAACGGTCGCGGAGGCGGGGCCGGAGAGGGCTGAGCCGGGCCGGGGCGGGCGCGCTGCTGGTGGGAGGCCGCGGCTGAGAAAGGTGAGTGGCGGCGCAGGAGTTCCCCGACGCGTCCACCGGAGCACCTCCCGGAAGCACCTCCCGAGGTCAGCCTCGGGTGGTGCTGGCGAATGGCCAGAGCGACCCTTGTCTGGTCCCCAAGAAAACACACCAGTTAAAAGTATACCAGTGTAAGGATTGGGGTGCCTGCCAAACCTGGTTCGAGTCCTGGCTCCCTGGCCCTTGCCGTCTTTGGCTGCTCATTTAACGGCTCTGCGCCTCAGTGTCTTCATTCGTAGCCTACATCTGGTAATTCTTGCCTTACGTGGTAGTTGAGAAGGTTAAATGAGGCAGTAAGTGTAAGGCTTAGGACGATGCCTGGTGCAGACTGGGTTGCGGATAAGTCGTAGGTAATTCCTCCATCTACACGAGTGGGCCAGGGTTGACCCGCTTCACTTTTCAGTGTCAGGTGTCTGAGAAGGTTGCTTGGCTAGAGAAGACTCGGAGCAAAAGGGGGATACACGGAGTAGGTGAGTAGCCCTTCCCACGGTTCATAAGGCTGATTCCAGATTGGGAGGTCCGCTGCCTTCCTGCGGAGTCTAATTTGATTCTGTTAAGAAAATTAGGTGGAAATGTCTGAAGGCTGAGATCCGTCACCTAGAAACCACACTTATTTTCTGACCATAATAATATCAAGCACTGTACCGGCATTACCCATATTGGTTCCAATCTTCTGCATGATTTGTTTTGTTTTTACTTTGTGTATTGCCGAGTGGGCCCC
>CM053573.1:117468708-117528706 GCA_028646485.1 Cryptoprocta ferox
GGGGGGAAGAGGCTGGTGCAAACTATCAGCACATTAACAGGGACCTCTGAAAGGAGGGCTTGGTCACAGGTGGAACTGAGGGGATCGTTTTTCTTCTTGCCTTTGCCTTTTGTGATTGGTGGTGTTTGTCCATCTGAAAGTGCTTCATTTTAGTACCCTGGGAAATGAGAATGTTCTACCCTTGTGGCCAGAAGTCCGATTTAATGATAGGTGACGATAGATTTGGACTCCCAGCTAAGGTGGCAGTGTCAGAGTCCATCAGCTGTTGTTCATTCGTTCCCATGTCAGTAGTTATTGGTACCGTTGATACTTGCTTTGGGAATAACACAGGGCCATTCTTACTAGGAGGTCAAACATTTTAAGATATGGATTTCTCTATCTTTTTGAAATCTAGATGAAGATCCAGTTTCAGACGTGAGACTCACTGGGTGATCATCTCATTGAGATCAACTTGAATGACCAGGTGAAAAGTGCAAGAGGGACGTGCTATGACTGAGGTATGTCTGCTGTGACAGATAACTCTCTCTGGATGTTGGGAGGCCATGGAGAAGACGTGTTACTTATTGAATATTGTAATAGATACATTGCATATGTTTTCTTTTGGTCTCCTGATAATCTGGTCAGGTAGATATTTGAAACTCAGGTAAGGAAACGGAAGCCCAGAGAGGTTAAGTAACTACACTTACATAGTTGGTCACCAACTCTAATCACCACCTCTGTTTTGCCATGAGCCAGGCACTGTTCTGTTTTCTTTCTATATTAACTCTCCTAATCTCCGTAACAACCCTATGAGCTAAGTACTTTTATTATCCTCATTGTATGAAAATGAGATTGAGGCACAGAGGTATAAGTGCTTCCCTGGCTGTGTGGCAGAATCCACGATTTGAACCCAGGTATCCTGGCTACAGAGTGATATCAGCTTTCTTTTGGTTAATGTTTTGTTGCTTTTGTTTTTATTGTTACTTAGGAAAATTCTTTTATTATAAAATGAATTTTTATTATGAAGTCAAACAGAAAACACATGCCAAATGTGTAGCTTAATGAATTATTTTTTAAGCTATTATTTATTTATTTTGAGAGAGAGAGCGAGCGAGCATGTGCATGCATAGGAGGGGCAGAGAGAGAAGAGAATCCCAAGTTGGCTCTTTACTGACAGAGCTCAATCTCAGCACGGGGCTCAGTCTCATGAACCATGAGATCATGACCTGAGCCGAAATCGTTAACCGACTGAGCCACCAGGCACCCCTAAAATCCAGTAATTTTATGAAGATGTGTCTTCTGGGTCAGTATTCTCATGTAGGTGATATACTCTTTGCATGTGTAATTTCATATATATTTTTTTCATTTCAGGAAAGTTTTTTTTTTTTTTTTTTAACAGCTTTGTTGAGATAATAAGGTGAATATATTTAAAGTGTACTATTTGAGAGTCATTTGGCCATCTGACTCTTGATTTCAGCTCAGGTCATGATCTCACAGTTTTGTGAGATCAAGCCGTGTGCCTGGCTTCACACTGAGAGTGCGCAACCTGCTTGAGATTCTCTCCCCCTTTCTCTGTCCTTCCGTCGTTGGCACATACATATGCACACTTTCTCTCTCAAAATAAATAAAACTTCAAAAATAAAATAAAACTGCAGCTTCCCCTTCTTCATCTCCCTTTATGAAAACAAAATAAAGTGTATTTGATAAATTTTGATATACATATACACCTGTGAAACCATCACACAATTAGGATTGTGAATCTATCACCCCTAAAATTCCCTTGTTCCCATTCGTAATCCATCTCTCTAGCCTCTCATTCCCCTAGCCACCATTGATCTATGTTCTGTCAGTATAGATGAGTTTTTATTTTCTAGAATTTTATATAAATGGATTCAAACAGTATATAGTCCTTAGTTGTCTGGCTTCTTTCCCTCAGCGTAAGTATTTTCATGTTCATCTGTATTGTTGCATGTATCAATAATTTATTCCTTTTTATTATTGAAAGATATTCCATTGTAGGCATATACCACTTTATGTATCCATTCAGCTACTGATGGATATTTGAGTTGTTTCCAGTTTCTGGGTATTACAAATAAGTCTCTTAAGGACTTGTATGTATGAGTCTGTGTGGTCATATGCTCTCATTTCTCTTGGGTAAATACCCAGAAATGGAATGGCTGGGTCTTAGGTATATATTTAAGCTTTTAAGAAACTGCCAAAGTATAATCCAAAGTTATTGTCCTATTTTACATGCCCATCAGCAGTGTATCAGAGTGCCAGTTCCTTCATATTCTCATAAACACTTAGTATAGTCTTAGCCATTTAAATAGATGTACTGTGGTTTCATCTTGTGGGTTTAAAAATTTTTATTTCCAGTGTAGTTAACATACAGTGTTATATTAGTTCCAGGTTTACAATATAGTGATTCAGCAGTTCCACATATTACTCAGTGCTTATCAACTGAAGTGTACTTTTAATCCCCTTCACCTATTTCAACCTCCCCCCACCTACCTCCTCTCTGGGAACTGTCTGTTTGTTCTCTGTAGATAAGAGTCTATTTTGGTTTGTCTCTCTCTTTTTTTTTTCTTTGTTTATTTTGTTTCTTAAATTCTATATACGAGTGAAATCATGGTATTTGTATTTCTCTGACTTCACTTAGCCTTATACCTACTAGGTTCATCCATGTTGTTGCAAATGGCAAGATTTTATTTATTTATTTTTTTTTATGACCAAACAATATTCCATTAGAAATATATACCACCTCTTCTTTATCCATTCATCTCACTTGGGCTGCTTCCATAGTTTGGTTGTTGTAAATATTGCTGCTATAGACATAGGGATGCATATATCCCTTAAAATTAGTGTTTTCATATTCCTTGGAAACTCAGTAGTATGATTACTGAATCATGGGGTAGTGCTATTTTTAATTTTCTGGAGAATCACCGTACTGTCTTTCATAGTGGCTGCACCAGTTTGCATTCCCACCAACAGTGCACTAGGGTTCCATTTTCTCCACATCCTCACCAACACTTGTTTGAGTTTTTTATTTTAGCTATTCTGAGATGTGAGGTGACATCTCATAGTGGTTTTGATTTGCATTTCCCTGATGATTGAAACAGAGCATGCTTTTGTGTGTCTGTTGGCTGTATGTTGTCTTTGGAGAAATGTCTGTTCATGTCTCCTGCCCATGTTTTACTTGGATTATTTGTTTACTGGGTGTTTTATAAATGTTTTATATATTTTGGATACTAACCCTTTATCAGATATATCATTTGCAAATACCTTCTCCTATTCAGTAGGTTGCCTTTTAGTTTGGTTGGTTGTTTCCTTTGCTGTACAGAAGCTTTTTATTTTGATGTAGTCCAAATGGTTTATTTTTCCTTTTGTGTCCCTTGCCTCAGACATATCTGGAAAGATATTACTATAGCTAATGTCAGAGAAATATAATGCCTTTGCTTTTCTAGGATTTTTATGGTTTCCAGTCTCACATTTAGGTCCTTAATCCATTCTGAGTGTATTTTTGTGGATGGTGTAAGTAAGTGGTCCAGGTTTCTTTCTTTTACATGTAGCTGTCCAGTTTTCCCAAAACCATTTATTGAAGAGACTCTTTTTCCCATTGCATAGTCTTGCCTCCTTTGTCAAAGATTAATTGACTATATAACTGCAGGTTTCTTGCTGGATTTTCTACTCTGTTCCATTGATCTATGTGTTTTGTGCCAGTACTATACTGTTTTGTTTACTACAGCTTTGTAATATAACTTGAAGTCTGGGATTCTGATACCTTCAGTTTTGTTTTTCTTTTTCAAGATTGCTTTGCCTATTTGGGATCTTTTGCAGTTGCATACAAATTTTAAGATTGTCCTAGTTCTGTGAAAAATATTGTTGGCATTTTGATAGGGATTGCGTTAAACCTGTAGATTGCCTTGAGTAGTGTAGACATTTTAACAATATTTGTTCTCCCAATCCATGAGCATGGAATATCTTTCCATTTCTTTGTGTTGTCTTCAGTTTCTGTCATCAGACTTTTATAGTTTTCAGGGTCAGGTCTTTCACCTCCTTAGTTAGGTTTATTTCTAGGTATTTTATTATTTTTTGGTGCAATTCTAATTGGGGTTGTTTTCTTAATTTCTCTTTCTGCTGCCTCATTATTAGCATATAGAACTGCAACAGATTTCTGTATAGTGATTTTGTATCCTGCAACTACTGAATTCATCTATCAGTTCTAGTAGTTTTTGGGTGAAATGGTTAGGGTTTTCTATAGATAGTGCCACGTCAGCTGCAAATAGTGAAAGTTTTACTTCTTCTTGACCAATTTGGATGCTTTTTATTTCTTTCTGTTGTCTGATTGCTGTGGGTAGGGCTTCTAGTATTGTGTTGAATAAAAGTGGTGAGAGTGGATATCCTTATCTTTATCTTCTTCCTGACTTTAGAGGAGAAGTTCTCAGTTTTTCCCCATTGAGTATAATGTTAGCTATGGGTTTTTCATAGATGGCCTTTATTATGTTGAGGTATATGTTCCTTCTAGACCTGTTTTGTTGAGAGTTGTTACCATGAATGGATGTTGTACTTTGTCAAATGCTGTTTCTGCATCTATTGAAATGATCATATGGTATTTATTTATCCTTTCTTTTGTTGATGTGATATATCACATTGATTCTGTGAATATTGAACTACCCTTGCATCCCAGGAATAATTCCCACTTGATTTCAGTGAATGCTTTTTTTTTTTTTATAATTTTTTTATAGTTTATTTTTGACACAGAGACAGAGCACGAGTGGGGGAGGGTCAGAGAGAGACGGAGACACAGAATCTGAAACAGGCTCCAGGCTCTGAGCTGTCAGCACAGAACCTGACGCAGGACTCGAACCCACGAACCATAGATCATGACCTGAGCCGAAGTCGGATGCTTCACTGACTGAGCCACCCAGGCTCCCCAGTGAATGCTTTAAAAAAAAAAAAAAAAAAAAAAATATATATATATATATATATATATATATATATATATATTTTATTTTTGAGAGAAGAGCGAGCAGAGGAGGATGAGGGGCAGAGAGAGAGAGCTAATAGAGAATCCCAAGTAGGCTCCTGCTGTCAGCACAGAGCCTGATGTGGAGCTTGAATTCATGAACTGTGAGATCATGACCTGAGCCGAAATTAAGAGTCACTTAACAGGCTGAGATACCAAGATGCCCCTGTTTTGTTTTGTTTTTAATCCACTCTGTCCCCCTAATGTGTTTTGATGATTTAGTCCATTTATATTCAAAATGTTGATAAATATGTCGTTATTGCCAGTTTGTTACTTGTTTTGTGGCTTTTATAGTTTTTTTCTGATCTTGTTCTCTTTCGTGGTTTGTTGACTTTAGTGATATACTTGGCTTCCTTTCTCTTTATTCTTTGCATATTTATTACTGGATTCTGATTTATATGAACTATTAGGTTTGTGTATAATGCCTTCTGCATTTAGCGGTGTATATTAGGTTGATGTTCGCTTAAGTTTGAACCCATTCTTTACTCCTACCCATGTTTTAGGTATATAGTGTTATATTTTACATCCTTTTATGAATCCCTTGAATGATTTTTACAGAAATACTTATTTTTACTCCTTTTGTATTTTTTATTTTTCATATAACTAACTATGGTCTTTCCTTTCCACTCAGAGAGTTACGTTTATTTGGTATAGGACTGGTTTAGTGGTCATGAACTTCTTTAGTTTTTATTTGTTTGAGAAAGTCTTTATTCTCCTTCTTTTGTGAATAATAGCCTTGCTGGATAGAGTATTCTTGGTTGCATATTTTCCCTTCCAGCGCTCTGAATACATCATGCCACTCCCTTCTGGCCCGCACAGTTTCTGCTGAAAAACTTACTGATAGCTTTATACAGTTTCCCCTTATATGTAAGTGTCTTCTTTTCTCTTGCTGCTTTTAAAATTTTTTCTTCCAACACTACCTTTAATTATTGTATGTCTTGATGTGGGCCTCCTTAGGTTGAATTTTTGGGGAAATGTCTGTGTCTCCTGGATCTGGATATCTGTTTCCTTCCCCAGATTAGTGAAGTTTTCTCCTCTTATGTTTTCAATAAATTTTCTCCCCTGTTTTCTTTCCTTCTTTTGGGATCCTTATAAAGTGAATATTACTGTGCTTAATGGAGTCAGTAAGTTCCCTGTTTTCTCAATTTGCATATTGTGTTTTCCTCTCATTTGCTCATCTTGGTTACTTTTCATTACTCCATTACTTCTAGGTCATTAATTTGTTCCTCTGCTTTCTGTAGCCTGCTCTTAATTCCATCAAGTGTATTTCTAATTTCATTTATTGAGTTCTTCATCTCTGAAGATGTTTGGTTCTTTTTTTTAATCTCTTAATTAAGGGTCTCACTGATGTTCTCCATTCTTCTCAAGTCCAGTGAGTGTCTCCATTAAATTTTCCATCAGGCATCTTATAGGTCTTTTGCTGTGGTTTGGTCCTGTTCTTTCATTTGGAATATATTTTCTGTCTCCTCATTTTGTTTAACTCTGTGTCTGTTTCTTTGTGTTTGGAAAGTTAGCTATGTCTCTTGCTCTTGATGGTAATGGCCTTTTGAAGAAGAGGTCTTGTAGTGTCCTGTAGTGCAGTGTCCCCTGTTCCCTAGGACCTGATGTGTCCCTAGGAGTGTCTCCTATGTGTGTTGTGTGTGCTCTGCTATGGACTCCTGATTGCTTTTTCCTTTAGTCTTGTTGTCTGCAGAGGCTCTCTTTGCCTGTTGTAGATAGTGTTTGGTCCCCAGCCGGGTAGGGCATGTCTTAACAAGGTGTGTGGTGGTCTGCTTGTGAAGTGAGTCCTGGCACTGCTGCTGCTGCCGCCGCCGTAGTTGAGGTCCTGCAAAACCCACAGATTGGGAGATGTGGCGCTGGCTCGGGGGGGGACCTTCAGTGCTGGGACTGAGGCAGGCATCATGGGGAGGGGTGGATCCACTGCAGTGTGGTATGGGGGAGTGGGGCTGGTATAAGCAAATTAGGCAGTGAGTGTTAGCACCTGCGTTGGATCTGCTGAAAAATTACCTGATAGCCTTAGGGTTTTCTTTGTATGTAACTGTTAACTTCTGATGCTTTTATTTTTTAAAGTTTATTTTGAGAGAGAGAGAAAATACAAGCAGGAGAGGGGCAGAGAGAGCAGGAGAGAGAGAATCCCAAGCAGGCAAGCAGGCTCCATGTTGTCAGTGCAGACGCCAATGTGGGGCTTGATCTTACTAACTGTGAGATCATGACCTGAGTCAAAATCAAGAGTCAGACGCTTAAGCAGCTGAGCCACCGGGTATCCCCTTTTGGTGCTTTTAAAATTCTCTTTATCATTACTTTTTTGTCATTTGAACTACTATATGTTCGGTGTGGACTTCTTGGGTTGACTTTGTTAGGGGCTTTCTGTGCTTCCTGGACCTGGGTGTCTGTTTCCTTCCCCAAATGAGGGAAGTTTTCAGCTATCATTTCTTCAAGTAAATTTTCTGCCCCCTTCTCTTTCTTCTCCTCCTGAGATCCCTATTATGTGAATGTTACTATGTTTGATTATGTTGCAGAGTTCCCTTCTTCTATTCTCATTTTTTATTAAACTTTTTTCTTTTTGCCATACAGTTTAGTTCCTTAACATTATCCTGTCTTCCAGCTTGCTGATCTGTTCGTCTGTGTTTTTTAATCTCCTATTGATTACATCTGTTGTATTTTATTTACTTTTGTTGACTTTCTCCCTGAGTTCATTCACTCTTTCTCAAGTCCCGTAATTATCTTAATGACTATTTCCTTGAAGTCTTTATCAGGCATATTGCTTATCTCTCGCTCATTTGTGGTTTTTTTTTTTTTTTTTTTTTTACTGTGATTTTTGTCTTGTTCTTTTCATTTGGTACATATTTCTCTGTCTCCTCATTTTGTCTCCATGTTTATTCCTAAGTATTAGGTAGGTCAGGTACGTCTCCTGGTCTTGAAAGTAGCAGCCTTGTGAAGAGATTCTGTGGTGCCGTATAGTGCAGTCCTCCCTGGTCACTAGAACCAGGCACTCCAGTGTGTCCCCATTATAGGCTGTGGGCACCCTTCTTTTGTGGCTGAGCTGCATTTGTTGTGGGCATGCTGCTGGGTGGGGGCTGGCTTCTCGCCTGACTGGCTGCAATGACTTGCTTTGCCTGATGTGAGGGTAGTGGGCATGGTTTGCTCCTTGAGATGTTGAGAGGCCCAGTTACTGCCTGTGTGCTCACTGGTAGGTGGTGTTGGTATTCAGCCTAGCCAGGGGCCTGCAGTTACTGTCTGCCATGCCTGCAGGCGCAGCAAAGGGCAGGACTTGCTCTCTGCACAACCAGCCAAGAGGCTCAGCTGCGGGAACTGTGGACATGCTGGTGTATGGGTTAATCTCCTCCCCTCCCAAGGACGGGAGTCATTTTGAAATGGAACATGCCGGTCGACTTGCCTTCTGGGTGTGGTGGGGCAGGAGCTGTTTGGGAGGAATGGCTGCCAAGGTGGGCAAGTTGGGTGGAATGGTCTGCAGGAGAATGAGGGTGCATGGCACTCATTGATAGCAAGGTAGAGGGGGAGTGTTATAACTGGCTCCCAGAAGCATCTTGATATCTAGGCTGCAGGAGACAAAAATGGCACCTGCTGTCGCTTTTGTTTCCAGAGAAACCTCTAGCACATATTCTCAGATTAGTCACTAAATCTCCTTCACAAATACCCCAGGTGCTTGTCAGGCTACTACTCCTGCACTGTGTCTCTGAGTTACTTAGTTTGTTGACTCTTTAATTGTTGGAACTCGGTTTCCTGTAGCACTCTGGCTCTCTTGAGCTAAGCCGGCTGATTTTTATGTTCGTGGAGTTAGCCCTGGTGATTTCAAAGCCTGATATCACACGGTTCATCTTCCCAGTGTGGGTTCCCAGTTCAAGGGGGTTGCCCAGTGTGGGGTCTGTTCCTCTTGCTTCTCTATGCCTCTACTGTTTGTGGTTAGTTGTACCAGGTTAGTTGTACCAGGGAGTTGGTTCCCAACCGTGTCTCTGCCCTTTTTACCCTTTTCTATGTGATGTTCTCTCTATGACTAGCTGCGGAAGTCTTCTGGTCATTTTCAGAGTTAGTCACGTAGCTCTAGTTGCTGCCTCAGTGTGTCTGTGGGACAAGTTGAATTCCAGATCATCCTATTCTACCATTTTCCCTTGTATTCTCAGATATGGGTCGTGGGTCCACAGGCTTACTATTTGTGCGTTTAAAACGCAACAGAGGGAATTTAAAGTGTGGAAGGACAGAAAACCAAATGGTCAGTTATCAAAATCAACCAAGATTTCTAAACAAAGGAGCCTCAGTTGGGGGAGGTGGCCTGGCTCTTTATCTAGTCTTATAGCTGGCACTGTGTTTATTGGAGAGGGCCGTCTTTGAAGTGGAGGTCTTTTTGAAATGGATCCCTTCACAATCAAAGCTTAAGTCAGGCACTTGCATTACAAACAAAACAAAAAACCCACAAAAAACTGTTAGAACTTGCCCCACAACCACCTTAGTTATTTTTTAAGTGTACAATTCATTGATATTAATTACATTCGTAATGTGCCATTATCGCCCGCATCCATCTACAGAACTCTTTATGAAAATGTTTTTAATTGTTTTTTTATACTTGTTTATTTTTTCAGAGACAGAGTGCAAGCAGGGGAGGGGCAGAGAGAGAGGGAGACACAGAATCTGAAACAGGCTCCAGGCTCTGGGCTGTCAGCACAGAGCCCGACATGGGCTTTGAACGTAACAAACCGTGAGATCATGACCTGAACTGAAGTCGGACGCTTAACCGACTGAGCCACCCAGGTGCTCCTTTCTTTCTTTCCTTTCCTTTCCTTCCTTTCTTTCCTTTCCTTCTTTCCTTCTTTCTTCACTCAGCATGAGGCTCAAACTCCTGACTCTGAGATCAAGAGCTGCATGCTCTTCCAACTGAGCCAGCTAGGTGCCCCAGAACTCTTTTCATCTTGTGCAACTAAAACTCTGTATATATTAGACATAGGGCCCCTGTCCCCCAAGGCCCTGCCTGGCAGCTACCATTTTCCTTTTGGTGGCTATGATTTTGATCACTCCAAAGCAGTATAAATGGAATAATTCCAGCATTTATCTTTTTGTGACTGACTAATGTCCTCGTGGTTGTAGCATATATCAAAATTTCCCTGCTATTTAAAACTGAGTAATATTCCTTGGGACACCTGAGTGGCTCAGTCCGTTAAGTGTCTAACTGTTGATTTTGGCTCAAGTCATGGTGTCACGGTTTGTAGGTTCAAGCCCCACGTGGGGCTCCATGCTGCCAGTGTAGAGCCTGTTTGGGATTCTCTGCCCCTCCCCTGTCCCCTCCCCCCAAATAAATAAACTTTTAAAAAAGCTGCATAACATTCCATTGTACGGCTATACCACATTGTGCTTATCCATTTATCTGTTGATGAACACTTGGGTTTCTTAAACATTTTTGCTATTGTGAGTAATGCTGCCATGAACACGGATGTACAATATCTTTTCAAGATCCTGCTTTCAATTCTTTTGAGTATATACCTAGAAGTAGAATTCCTGGATTATATGAATATTCTTTCATTTTTATTTTTTTAAGAACTACCATATGGTTTTTCACAGTGGTTATACCATTTTACATTCTCACCAGTAGCGCACAAAGATTCCAGTTTTACCGCACCCTTGCCAGTGCTTGGTACTTAATTGTTTTTTGTTTGTTTATTTGTTTTGATAGTAGCCTAATGGATATGAGGTGGTATCTCTTTGTAGTTTTGAGTCATTTGTATATTGAGTTCTTTGCCCATTTAAAAATTTTTATGTATTTTTCTTTCCAAAAGTTTTTTTAAATGTTTATTATTAACAGAGAGTGAGAGAGCAAGCACAAGTGGGGGAGGGCAGATAGAGGGAGACAGAGGATCCAAAGCAGGCTCTGCACTGACAGCAGGGAGCCCGATGTGGGGCTCAAAATCACACAGCAAGATCACAACCTAAGTTGAAATAGTTTGCTCAAGTGACCGAGCCACCCAGGCACCCCTGCTTATTTATTTTTAAAATAAAGTTTATTTATTTTGAGAGAGAGAAAGGAAGGGGGAAGAGCAGAGAAAGAGGGAGAGAGTGAGAATTCCAAGCAAGCTCTGCACTGTCAGCACAGAGCCTGACATGGGGCTTGAACTCATGAACTGTGAGATTATGACTGAGTTGAAACCAAGAGTTGAACACTCAACCCACTGGGCCACGCAGCTGCCCCTCTTTGCCCATTTTTTAAGCAGGTTTTTTTTTTTTATTCAGTTTTAGGAGTTCTCTGTGTATTCTGGATATTAACTATCACATATATGATTTGCAAATATTTTCTTCATTCAATGGGTTGCCTTTTTACTCTGTTGATAGTATCTTTTGATGTGCCCATGTTTTAATTTTCATGAAGTCCAATTTGTTTTTTCTTTTGTTGCCTGTTTCTGGTTCAGATCTAAGAAACCACTGCCAAATCCAGTGTCATGAAGCTTTTACCCTGTGTTTTCTTCTAAGAGTTTTATAGTTTTGCCTCTTAAGTTTAGTTCTTTGATCCGTTTTGAGTTAATTTTTGTGTATGGTGTTAGGTAATGGTCCAATTTCATTCTTTGTATGTGGATGTCCAGCTTTCCCAGAACCATTTGTTGAAGACACTATACTTTCTCCATTGAATGATTTTGACATTCTTGTTGAAAATCTTTTGACAGTATATGTGAGGAATTTTTTCTGGCCTCTCTATTCTACTCCATTTGTTTATATATCTTTATGCCAGTACCACATTGTTTTGATTTCTGTAGCTTTGCAGTGGGTTTTGAAATCAGGAAGTGTAGGTCCTCCAGGTTTGTGCTTTTTCAAGATTGTCTCAGCTGTTTGTGGTCCATTGAGATTCCTTATGTAATGTTTTAGAATGATTTTTTTTTTTTTTATTTCTGGAAAAAATGTCTGTGTAATTTCAATAGGGATTGCATCGGTTGTGTAGGCTGCTTTGGGCAGTATTGACATCCTAATATTAAGTCTTCCAATCTGTGAATATAGGATGTTTTTCCATTTACTTGTCTTTTTAATTTCTTTAAAAAAATCTTTTTTTTTTTTTTTTTTACAGTTTATTTATTTTTGAGAGACAGAGAGAGACAGAACGTGAACAGGGGAGGGGCAGAGGGAGGAAGAGACACAGAATCTGAAGCAGGCTCCAGGCTCTGAGCTAGCGGTCAGCACAGAGCTCAACTCAGGGCTTGAACCCATTAACGGTGAGATCATGACCTGAGCCGAAGTCGGACGCTCAACCCACTGAGCCACCCAGGTGTCCCAGTCTTTTTAATTTCTTTGACCAGTATTTTGTAGTTTTAATTGTACAAGGCTTTGACCTCTTCGGTTAAGTATTTTTTCCTTTTGATGCTGTTGTAAGTGGAATTGTGATCTTAATTTCCCTTTTGGATTATTTATTATTAGTGTATAGATATGCAGCTGATCTTTGTGTGTTTGTTACATGCTTACATACTAGTACTTTGCTGAATTCATTTATTCTAACAGGTTTTTGGTTTTTTCGGTGGACTCATTAGCGTATTCTGCATATAAGATTACATCATCTGCAAGCAGGTATAATTTTATTTTTCCTTTTTGATTTGGATGCCTTTTAATTCTCTTTCTAGATTAATTGCTTTGGCTAGACCTTCCAGCACTATATGGAATAGAAGTAGTGACTGCTTTGTTTCTGATCTTAGAGAAGAAAGATCTGATCTTTCATAGAAGTATGATGTTCACTGTGTGTTTTCACATGTGGCTTTTTTTTATGTTGAGGTAGATTCCTTCTATTCCTAGTTTATTGAGTATTTTTATCATAAAAGGGTGTTCAATTTGGTCAGATGCTTTTTCTGTATCAGTTGAGATGATCGTGGTTTTTTATCCTTCATTCCATTAATGTAGCCCATTATATTCATTGCTTTTCATATGTTGAACTATTCTTATATTACAGGAATAACTCTCACTTGGTTATACAGTCCTCTTACTATGCTGTTGAATTTGGTTTACTAGTATTTTGTTGAGGATAATTGCATCAGTGTTCATAAGGAATCTTGGTCTTTAGTTTTCTTGTATTGTTTCTGTCTGGCTTCAGTATTAGAGTGGTGCTAGCCTTTAAGAATGTATTAGGGGGCTGAGGAGCCTGGGTGGCTCAGTCTGTTGAGCATCTGACTTTTGCTCAGGTCATGATCTTTTGATTCATGAGTTTGAGCCCCATGTCAGGTTCTGTGCAGAGCCCCATGTCAAGCTCCAGAGCCTGGAACTTACTTTGAATTCTGTCTCCCTCTCTCTCTGCCCCTTGCCCACTGATGCTATGTCTTTCTCAAAAATAAATAACCATTAAATAAAACAGAAAAGAATGAATTAGGGGGTGCTTGGGTGGCTCAATCGGTTAAGCGTCCAACTCTTGATTTTGGCTCAGGTCATAATCTGTTAGTGAGATCAAGCCCATGAGATCAAGCCCAGTGTTGGACTCTGCACTGAGCATGGAGCCTGCTTGAGAATCTCTCTCTCTCTCTCTCTCTCTCTCTCTCTCTCTCCCCCCCTTCCCTCTCTCTCTGTCTCTCCCTCTCTCTCTCCCCCTCTCAGTAATAAATAAATACACACACATTAAAAAAAGAATGAATTAGGAAGTATTTATTCCCTTCTCTTCAGTATTTGGAAAAGTTAGAGAATAATTGGTGTTAGTTCTTTAAATGTTTGGTAGAATTCCTCAGTGAAGTTATCATTTCCAAGGCTTTTCTTTGTTGGGATTCTTCCCCCCAAGTTTGTTTTGAGAGAGAGCACGAGCACAACCAGGAGAGGGGCAGAGACAGAGAGGGAGAGAATCACAAGCAGCCTCTACACTGTCATGCAGAGCTTGATGTGGGGCTCAAACCCTGGAGCTGTGAGATCATTCCCTGAGCCGAAATCAAGAGTTGGATGCTTAACTGACTGAGCCGCACAGGCACCCTTGTTGGGCGATTTTTGATTACTGATTCAATCTTCCTACATGTTATAGGTCTATTCAGGTTCTCTGTTTCTTTGTATTGCTTTTGTAGAATTTTTATTTCTGTATAATTGGGATTAATGTCCCCACTTTCATTTATGATTTTAGTACTTTGAGTCTTCTCTTTTTTTCTGTCCATTTAGCTAAAGGTTTGTCTATTTTGCTGATTTTTTTTTCAAATAATTTTTTATTTCAATGATTTTTCTCTATTGATTTCCTTTATCTCAGCTCTAATCCTTACTATTTCCTTTCTTTTGCTGGCTTTTGTTCTTTTTCTAGTTCCTTAAATTGTAAAGTTAGGTTGTTAATTTGAGATTATTCTTTTTAATTTTTTAAAATGTTTATTTTCGAGAGAGAGTGAGCCCTGGGTGGGGGGGGGACAGAGAGAGAGGGAGACACAGGATCTGAAGCAGCCTCCAGGCTCTGAACTGTCAGCACAGAGCCTGACGCAGGGCTCGAACCCACAAACTGCGAGATCATGACCTTAGCCGAAGTCAGATGCTTAACAGACTGAGCCACCCAGGTGACCCTGTTCTTGTTTTTTAAGGTAAATGTTTATAACTGTAAATTTCCCTCTTATCACTGCTTTCACTAAGTCCCATAAATTTTGATATGTTGTATTTTGGCCCCCCCCCCTTTTTTTAAGTTTTATCTATTTGAGCAATCTCTACACACAGTGTGGGTCTTGAACTCACAATCTTGAGATCAAGAGTTGCATGCTCTTCCAACTGAGGCAGCCACGTGCCCCATATTTTTGTTTTTCTTAATCTCTAAGTATTTTCTAATTTCCCTTGTGATTTCTTATTTGATCCATTGCTTGATTGAGTGTATTGCTTAACTTCCACAGATTTGTGGATTTTCCATTTTCTTTCTGTTACTGATTTCTGACTTTACCCTGTTGGGGTCAGAGAATGTACTTTGTATGATATCTGTCTTTTTAAATCTGTTGTGACTTAATTTGTAGCCTAACATATGGTCTATCCTGGAAAATGTCTTATGAATGCTTAAGAAGACTGTGTATTGTGTTTTTGTTGGGTAGAATGTTCTTTATAAATCTGTTATATCTGGTTGGTTTATTCTGTTATTCAGTTCCTGTTTCATTACAGGAACAACATTATCTTTGCTTAATGTGTTTTGATGGTCTGTTATTAAGTGTATACGTTTTTATTTATTTTTTTAATTTTTATTTTTTTGGAGAGCGAGCAAGCGTGAGTAGAGAAGGGTAGAGGGAGAGAGAATCTTAAGCAGGCTCCACTCTCAGCATTTTGTTTATCTGGGATTGTCTTAATTTCTCCCTCCTTTTGAAGGACAGTTTTGCCAGACACAAGATTTTTGACTGACAGTTTCTTTCTGTTAACTCTTTATCATCCTACTACCTTTTGGCTTCTAAAGTTTCAGATGAGAAATCTGCAGGATTTCTTATTGAGGATCCCTTTTATGTGATGTGTCACTTCATGTTGGCTGCTTTCAAGTTCTTTATCTTTCAGAATGCTTATAATGTTTCTTGGTGTAGATCTTTTTAAGTTCATCTTACTTGACTTCTTTGTATGTATTTGTGTCCTTCAACAAAGACATGTTTTTGGTCATTATTTCTTTTTTCTCTCTGACACTATTTTCCTTTTTTCTCTCTTTTTCTCCCACAATTTGTATATTGGCCACTTGATGATATCCTTTAGGCACTGTTCATTTTTTTTTAATCTTTTTTTTCTTTCTGTTTCCTAGGTTTATCAGTAAATTTGAAGGTAGGGCAATAGACTTTGTTTCTTTTGCCTGCTCAGATCTTCCTTTGATTGCTGTAGTGAATTTTTCATTTCAGTTGTTGTCCTTTTCAGCTTCAGAATTTCTTTCTGATTTCTTTTTAGGTTTTTCTTCTCTTTATTGATATTTCCATTTTGTTTATGTATTGCATGTTGCCACATCTTCCTTTAGTTCTTTATCTTTAAGATGGTGGTTTTAAAGTCTTTGCCTAGTAGATCTGTCATCAAGTCTATTTTTTTTTCTTTCCTCCCTAGCGAAAGTTCCTGTTGATTTTTTTTTCTTTGAATGGGCCATACATTCCTGATGTTTAACATGTTTTGTTATTTTTTTGTTGGAAACTGGACATTTGAATCTAGTAATGTGGTAATTCTCAAAATCAGATTCTTCTCCTTCACCAAGGTTTGCTGGATTTTGTTGTGTTTTTTAAATGTTTATTTATTTGGAGAGAGAGAGAGCATGAGCAGGGGAGAGGCAGAGAGGGGAGAGAGACTCCCAAGCAGGCTCCATACTGTTAGTGCAGAGCCCGATGCAGGGCTTGATTCCAGAACCGTGAGATCATGACCTGAGCTGAAATCAAGAGTTGGACGCTTAACTGAGACATTCAGGTGCCCCTTGTTTTTGTTTTTGATTATTGTGGGCTGTCTCTGTGCCAAGGATCTTCTTGCAGCCATTAGTGATGTATAAAGTTAATGTCCTCGCAGTTTTTTTCAGCCAGTACCTTTCCCTCAGCCTGTGCAGTGACTCATACATGTATTTGCTTTTTTTTTTTTTAATGTTTATTTTGTATTTTTTATTTTTTTAACTTTATAGTTTATTGTCAGGTTGGTTTCCATATAACACCCAGTGCTCTTCCCCACAAATGACCTCCACCATGACCATCATCCCGCTTCCCCTTTCCCCCTCTCCTTTCCGCTCTCAGTTTGTTTTTAGTATTCAAGAGTCTCTCTGTGCTTTGTCTCCCTCCCTCTCCCTAACTCTTTTTCCTCCTTCCCTTCCCCATGGTCCTCTGTTAGGTTTCTCCTGTTAGACCTATGCATAGAGGCACATGTACCCCAATGTTCGTAGCAGCACTTTCAACAATAGCCAAATCATGGAAAGAGCCTAAATGTCCATCAACAGATGAATGGATTAAGAAGATGTGGTTTATCTATACATGCATTTGCTTTTAAATGTTCTAGTCTTTATTGTCTGGCTCCCCAAAGGGGCAAAAGAAAACAATGAAGAGGAGAAGAGAAGATGATGGTCCTTTACATTTTCTGGAAGTCACTTTACCTTCTTTGGTTTTTCCAAGTTAGAAGCAGTAATCAATGATCAGATCACAGAACCCTGATATTTGGAGCAAAGGGTTCTTTTTGCCCACCCTGACCTACACAGACTGGGTGCAGGCTGCTCCTGGTACACCGTGCACAGCTGCTGGTTGTGGGATTGGGGGTGGGGATGGATAATTGTTAATGTGCTAAGAGCTGAAATTGAAATTAACCAGAAAATATGGTTCTAGTGTTCCTTGGAATTTGCAAATCTCAGTAGACTCCTTAGGGTTCCAAAATAGTTTTTTGAGACAGAATCTTCCCAGTGCAATTGTTGATTAGGTGGGGAGATTCATTCCTGGTACTTCTTACTCTGCAATCTTCCCAGAATCCTTTCCTCCTGAACCTTTACAATGGGATGGAATTCAGGAAAGCCTTTCTGACTTCTCAGATTTCCCTCTTCTGTTGCTTTCGTGTAGTAGGGCAATTTGTTTTCTGAGGTTTCCAACCAACTTTTGTCTCGCCTTGCCCTTCCTCTCTCTTGTCCCTGTCTTGCTCAATTTTGTTTCCATTCCCAGAAGTTTATTTTCACTGTGGGCCCTGTCATGGAGCTCTAGCATGTCATTGAGTGTTCATAGGACTCCAGCAGCTGGCACAAGGGTCAAAAGTCCTTCCAGATTCACCTACTGTTTTTGTATTAGTGCAGTAGTGAATGTTAGTGAATACTCATAAGTTGGGAATCCTCCTGTTTTCATAACTGTTAAATACTGCCTGTTTTTTGTTTTGTTTTCCTGCACAGATGATGACACCCTGTAGTTCTTGCGGCCATTAGTGGTTTGTCCCCACCCACTTATATTTTGATGTTTGTGGGGAATAATTTGTCACTAAGTTTGCATCATGCAAATATTGTTCTTTCATTTTTGTCTTTGCTACCTTTTAATGTAGAGATTCAGATATTTAGACTTGGAGGTCAGCATACAATCCTTTCTTTATTCTTTAACCATTTTGTATGTCAATATTTTATATGGCTTTTTAATATTTTAGTTGTCTTTTTTCCTTCAGTAACATATAGTTTGGCTTTTTTTAAAATTCATCTTGACAGTCTCCTTTAACTGGAAGATTTAATCTGTTTACATTTAATATAATTACTGATGTGAGTTTAAGTCTGTATTACTTTCTTTTCCATTTGTTCTGTTTATGTTTCTCTTGTTTTAGTATTTTTTTAAAATTCATCGTCATGGTTCCTTTTTTCCCTTTATTACTTAGAAAATTACACACCTGAGTTCTATTCTTCAGTGGTTATTCTGAAAAATTTCCAGCATCCTTAATTTACAAAATACTGATATTAATAAATACCTTTATTCTCCTCCTGAATTATAAACAAAATTAGAACACTGTTACTCTACTTACCCAACTCCCAGCTAATATATTTTGTTATTGTGCACTTTAGCTATGTTTTTCAATCTTCACAGGACATTATTTTGTGTAGTTAGTATTTGTTTACAGTTATTCAATTCTTTGCTCTTTATTTCTTTCTACATCTCTGCCTTTGATCAAGGAATCTTTTCCATGAAGCATCTTAGAATTTTTTATAAAATAGATCAGATTTGTTTTGTTTGAAAACATCTTACTTATGCCTTTATTATTAATGGATATTTTCACTGGGTTTAGAATTTGAGATTGGTAGGGACGCCTGGGTGGTTCAGTCAGTTAAGTATCTGACCTCAGCTCAGGTCATGATCTCGCAGTTTGTGGGTTTGAGCCCTGCATTGGGCTCTGTGCTGAACACTTGCTCAGAGCCTGGAGGCTGCTTCAGATTCTGTGTCTCCTTCTCTCTGCCCCTCCCCACTCACAATCTGTCTCATTCTGTCTCTCAAAAATAAGTAAATGTAAAAAAGAAAAAAGAAAAAAAAATTTGAGATTGGCAATTATTCTCTTTCAGCACATTGAAGATATTTAGTCCACTGTTAGTTTTCATTGTTACTGCTAACAAGTTAGCTGACATTTCAACTGTCAATCCTTTGAAGATCATCTTCTTTTTCTGTAATTGATTTTAAGATTTTCTGTCTGTCTTTGTTTCTCAGTAGTTTAATTTGATGTTTTTAGGTGTGATTTTTTTTTGGGGGGGGTCTATTTTGTTTGTAATATGCTGGGCTTTTTAGAATCTGTGGATTTATGTCTTTCATTTGCTCTCAAAACTTTTTAGCTACTATATCTTCAAATCCTTCTTCTGCCCCATTGTTTCTTATATTTCTTGGATGCCAATTATGCATGTATCCCCTCCCATTTGAAGTAGAATGTCTGTTGTATTTTCCTGAATGTAGCATAGAGAACTAAAAAGATGAAGTCTCGTCTACCTTCCCTTCTAGTTAATTTAATGTTCTCTTCTCTTTTTTAATCTGCTGTTAATTTTGTGATTTGCAATCCTGATTTCAGCTACCGTATTTTTCTAAATTTTTTGTTTGTTCTTCTTCTATCCGTTTTTGTTTTCAGTTTACAGTTCTTTGCCAAAGGTTTCAAGCTTTGATTTTTTAATTCTTTTGAATATTGTCAGCATAGTTGTTTTGTTGTCTCTGCCTAATAATTACAATATCAGAAGTCCTTTCTTGGTCAGTTTCTTTTGACTACTGTTTCTGTTCTCTTTATGTCTTGTTTTCTGTATGCCTTGGTTATTTTGGACTGTTTGCTAGATGTTGTACTTGAAACCTATTTTGGTGGGGATAGTTTAAGGCCTTTCCCCAGATATTTCATTTGCTTCTGTCATTCACATGGGGGCACTATTTGTTTGGGACCTTCGTGAGATACTGGAATGACCCAGAGGAGAGGAAACCAGTTTCAGAACGCTGTGCTGGTGGTTTACTTCTAGTTAATCCTTACGCTGAGCATTGTAGCCCTTATAGATAAGAAATGGGGGGTATCTTTGATCCTTAGCATTCATTTTCACTATTCTTTCCTTGGATTGCCAAATGCCTTCAGGGGAAAAGTGGGTTCTCATCTCCCACTTTTTTTTTTTTTTTGGGGGGGGGCCTGGTAATTCCTCATTACTGTGTTAGATCTTTTAATGCTTACAGGAAAAATAATTTAAGGGTTTTTTTCTTGTTTGTTTATTTTTAATTTTAAGTAATCTCTACCCCCAATGGGGCTTGAGCTCATGACCCTGAGATCAAGAGTTGCATGCTTTACCAACTGTGCCAGCCAGGTGCCCCAAACTTAATGCATTTTATTCAGCTTTCTTCCTTGCCTTTAGAGACAGAGCTGCCTACTCTATCATTACCAAAAGTAGACTACTTATCTCATGAAATGTAGTCTTATCTAGACACATTTATGTAAAACAACTTGTATGAAATAATGATCTGAGTAATTTGTAGAAAAAAATCTAAGCTAGTATATGATGGTAGGATCAATTTTATTTAGCATACTTTTATTTATTTTAATTTTCAATGTTTATTTTTGAGAGAGAGAAAGACAGAGTGCGAGCAGGGGAGGGGGGCAGAGAGGGAGACACAGAGTCCAAAGCAGGCTCCAGGCTGAGCTGTCAGGACAGAGCTCGACGTGGGGCTGGAACTCAAGAACCGCGAGATCATGACCTGAGCCAAAGTTGGAAGCTTAACTGACTGAGCCACCCAGGCGCCCCTAGCATACTTTTATATAACAACAACTATCACTTATCTATAAGTTGCTGTATGCCAGGTTCTTGTTCTAAGTACTTTCTACATGTTGTATGATTTAATTTAACCTATTAGGTATATTACTGTGTTCTCTCTTTTACAGATGAAGAAATAAATGTTCAAAGATATTAATGAATTTGTCCTTGTCATATAATTTAATAGTCACCATCTGACTCTGAACGCTAAACCTCTATACTTTATTCTTTATAGTGCTACAAGAACATATAACAAGAGGACCTAATCTAGTCATGGGATCAGGGGAGATTTCCCTGAAGAAAGAAATCTGAGCCAGGATCTGAAGGTCGAGTATGAGTTAATTAAGTGAAGAACAGAAAAAAGTAGCCAAGCTTTGAATATGGAGAGGAATGAGATTTTGAAGATTTGAAAGAGGTCCAGTGTGGTAGTTAGAAAGCTTGTCAGAATATGTAGCTTCACACTCTTTGGAGGATCTTACATCCTTATTTCTGATCTCCAAGGATATATTCTTCCCACTTTAAAATTCTGGCTGACTCTTGATGATGATACAACTGGATGAACATAGCACCACCTCTGAAGTATTCCTGCCAGAAAATACCGAACCTGAATTTAATAAAGTCTCTAGATGTACAATTTACAAGAAATATAGGGAGTGGAGACATGTTAAATGACAAGAATACAGTAAACCAAATCTGAAATACGGGTAGTTTTGCAGGATAGATGATCTATTTTTTCAACAAAAAAATGCATGTCAAAAGAGAAGGGGGGGATGGGACTGTTACAGATTAAAAGAAACTTTAGAGGGCTACATGTAAACTTTGTTTTGATCCTGATTTGGAAAATAAAAAGACATTTTTTAAGACATGGATTTATTGGGGTGTCTGGGTGGCTCAGTCAGTTAAGCATCCAACTTCGGCTCAGGTCATGATCTCGTGGTTCATGGGTTCGAGCCCCACGTCAGGCTCTGTGCTGACACCTTGGAGCCTGGGGCCTGCTTCAGATTCTGTGTCTCCCTCTCTCTCTGCCCCTCCCCTGCTCATGCTCTGTCTCTCTCTCTCAAAAATAAACATTAAAAATATTTTAAAGACAAGGGTTTATTATATTCTTTATCTTTATGTATTTCTGAAAATTTCTCTAATGAAAAGTTAAACTAGCTGAAGGGTTTGTAAAGGCAGGAGGAATTAACATAGCGGGTTATTGAGTTGGTAAAAGAGATCAAAGTTGATGTCAAGCAGCACAAGTGGCAGAATTTGAAAATTTTTAACATGTTACTGAGTTTATCTAAAACTGGAAAGCTACACACTGTAGACACACAAGGGTGACTGGTAAACTGTCTAGTTGGATTTCATTATCTGAAGCAGACATAGAAGGATAGAAGGGTGCTTTGGAAGAAATAACGACCTGGTAGCAAGGAGGCCTACTTCTTTCCTAATCAGTCCTCAGACGATCATTTCACACCTCTGGGCCTCAGATGGTTACAGTATATGATACACTGGTACAGCTCTCCCATGTGCTTCCCTGCCAGCTATGAACAGCTAGAGATTTGGGATTAAACAATTTCCAAGGTCCTCTCAAGGTCTAAAAGTTGATGATGCTAATGAACGTGTGTGATTGTGTCTCTGGAAAGGAGGAATTATACCTACATATCAAACAATAGAAGAAAATTTTTTCCTATAGGATGATAGAGTCTTAGAAAACAAGAGAAGTGATGGTCGGGTAGAGTAAATAAAAACTTTTGTGTCCCAGACAGAACCCTGTGCTGCTAGCTTCTGATCTATTTAGAAATAAAGACCATCTAAGAAAGTGGTACTGCATTTACCTTTGGAATTAGTCCAGTGAATTGTTAGACTGACGTATAACTTTAGGTCAGGCACAGTTCTTTTAGTTTTTGGAGCAGCTTGCAAAAGATAACTGTTTATTAGCAGTATGTGCTTTGCACATTATCTAGTTAATAGTTTTCTGTGTGTGTGCGTGTGCGCGCGTGTGTATGAGAAACCCCATAATGTTTTATTTCTAGAGGAGAACATAAGATCAGGCTTATTCTTTTTTGTTTTAATTTTAAGCAGTCTCTACACCTAATGTGGGGCTTGAACTCAGGACCCAGAGATCAAGAGTTGCATGCTCTTCCAACTGAGCTAGCCAGGCATCCCCAGATTAGGGTTTATTCTAATCATTTTTAAAAATTTTTTATTAAAAAATTTATTTTTGAGAGACAGAACATGAGCATGAGCGGGGGACGGGGAGGGGACAGAGAGAGAGGGAGACAAAGAATCTGAAGCAGGCTCCAGGCTCTGAACTGTCAGTACAGAGTCCGTTGTGGCACTCGAACTCACGAACTGTGAGATATGATTTGAGCTGAAGTCGAACATGTAACCAACTGAGCTGCCCAGGTGCCCCTATTCTAATCATTCTTAAAAATCAACTTTCTGAAAACTCATATCAGTTTTGACACAGGAATGGCTTAAATTGCCCAAGACTTACTAGTTTTTTTTAAGTATAATGGCCTTTAACACCTGTTGCACTTTTTCTTTTTTAATTCAGGCAACTCCAATATTTTTTTTTAGTGCCAATCTACTTCTTCTGATTTTACAAAAAATACCAAATCTCCAGCAGCCCCTAAAGCCTAGGAGTCCAGTAAATCATCAAACAGACTCATGACTGAAAAACAGGTAAACTTAAAATATTTAAAGCCAGTGGTTCATGAATGTGCCAAAGAATACTCCATCTACAAATGTGAACAAATCTTTCTTAAAAGGGTTCTTTAGTAAAATAACTTTGGGAAATGTGGCAACTGTAATAACTTTGGGAAATATTATTAAAGATTATTTAATGATTTCATTATTCTAAGACTTCACCAGACTATCCAAAGAGAGACTTTAGTGTACATGTACAGTATTTCCTACTTATTTAACAGTCTCATGAACAGTTCATTAGTGTTCTGTGCCACATGCTTTAGAAAATGCCACTCTTAGCTCTTTTCAGAATTAGCAATTATTCTTTTCCTTAAAAGAGGTATCCAGGAACAGTATATATAATTTGATCATTCCAAATGCATGGCATTATTTACAGAGTGCTTTGTTTTTGTGAGTCATAATAGACATCCACTGAGATGCCCAACAGAACTTTTGGCTCCTAAAGCCTATCTTTTTTTTTTTTTTTTTTTTTTTTTAATGTTTATTTTTGAGAGAGAGAGAGGGAGAGCGAGAACGTGAGAGCATGAGCAGGGGAGGGGCAGAGAGAGGGAGACACAGAATCCAAAGCAGTCTCCAGGCTCCGAGCTGTCAGCGCAGAGCCTGACACGGGGCTGGAACTGATGAACCACGAGGTCATGACCTGAATCAAAGTTGGACACTTAACCGACTGAACCACCCAGGCGCCCCTAAAACAGGTACCTTTAATAATTTTAATTTTGGGTCATGAATCTTGTGACCAGAAGGCCTTAAAAAAATAATAAGGGAAAAGATTTTGGGAGGGTGGAGAAGTATAGAAAGGATAAAGATGGGGAGGAAAACAGTCAAAAGGAAAGATTTGGCGCTGTTAGTGATAGTGCTATCATAGTTATCAGGGTAATTTGTTCCTTTTTTGTCTTGAGAGATTTCTTTAATATCTACAGGCATTTGGATATGGAGAATAATCCTTTTATATGTATTTTGTCTATTGCCTGAATTGTTAATCTTTAAGCTATTATATTTAATACTATTCCACTAATGAAAACTATTATATAAATTACACTTTTTCAAGTATTTTAACACCGAAAATTCACTCAAATTACCTTTTCAAATATACTTTAGTAACTTAAATGTTTGTTTATTTTGAGAGCGAGAATGTGTGAACAGGGGAGCGGCAGAGGGAAGGAGAGAGAGAATCCCAAGCAAGCTCCATGCTTGGTCAGCACAGAGCCTGATGAGGGGCTTGGTCTCACCAACTGTGAGATCATGACCTGAGCTGAAGTTAAGAGTTGGACAGCTAACTGACTGAGCCACCCGCACACCCCTATTAATAACTTAAAAAGCAAATAAATCACCTCACACATTGATTCCCAATTGTTCATTGGATTTACATCAAAAGACTGTTTTAAACTGTTAATACATGGATTTAAATGTATAGTTTAAAAAACTCTTTCATTTTTACCTGTATTGTATGTTCTTAATTATCTTTTTTTCCCCATTATTATGTTTTTATTTACATAGTCTAGAGAGTTAGGGTTCCCCTCTTAGGTTTATGTTATAAATACATACTTAGAGTCAGGGATACAAAAACTTGCGAGTTATCTTTCAGAGTGATTCTACCAGAGTCAGGTACCTAGATGGACTCCTTTTATAATTAGATCTTGTCTACTATACAAGAGACTATGTAAATTATTGACTTTGACCAGTCAGATGTCTTTATTTTTTTTGTGACTCTACTCATTAAGCGATACTTGTTTCTGAGTGACTGGCATTTAATTTACTATTCAGCTAATAGGACCTAATTTGCAGCTGTTTCTTTTGAGTAGAGCCTGGTCTGGTTCAGTTAAACCAAAAAACTAAGGTCTGTTTGGTTCACTGAAATTACAAGGTATTTTTTTTGTTGGTGTTTTTGTTTTACTTTATCCATTAAGGCCTTATGTATGAGTATTCTGGAATTATATAATGTGATTATGCTTATTTTCATTCTTTTTAGTCTGCTAATTTTGTCAGAAATAAGTTTAATTTTACTTATATGTAAAAATTGATATGAAAAAACTTTGGAGAAAAATTTCCATTATTCAGAAGATAAGGAAATTATTTTCAAGAGGGTGTTTCTTTTCTTTGTATGTTAAAGTTGATTCTTTTCTCCCTTGTAATTATAGCAGGAAGAAGCAGAATGGGAAAGCATAAATGTGCTTTTGATGATGCATGGCTTAAAACCTTTATCTCTAGTCAAAAGACCTGATCTTGAAGGTAATCAGATCCTATTCTTGCTCATTATGGTAAAAAAAATTTCTTGTTCCTTTTAAAACCTTTTATCTTAAAATTCTTTTGCCTTTTATTTTTATTATCTGTGTTACATTCCAAAAATGTAGATCTCATCGTTTTTGACAAACAATCATCACAGAAGATGAAGGAGAATTTGAAAACATTGGTGGAAGAAACAACACGTCAGCAGAACATGATCCAGGAGCTCATAGAAACTAATCAGCAGCTTAAGTAAGAAAATGGAAAAAAATCTCTTTTGAGTTGTTTGTGTATAAGTCGTATGTGGTCTAAAAGTAATTTCCTTGAAAAGAATCTTGTATTTTAATTTTCTATTTTGACTAAATATTAAGTTTAAAAAATATTTTTGATAAATCTTTCAGTAATAGCTTAGTTTAGATATGTAATAGTGCCCTATATTTCTTATATTGGTTTGTGTTATATGATGGAAATTTTAGAAATT
Organism: Cryptoprocta ferox; assembly: GCA_028646485.1. Classification (NCBI taxonomy): domain Eukaryota; kingdom Metazoa; phylum Chordata; class Mammalia; order Carnivora; family Eupleridae; genus Cryptoprocta; species Cryptoprocta ferox. The sequence continues at coordinate 117,494,725 of CM053573.1, forward strand.
CCTTATGTTGTTAGATGGGTATGTTTGTTGATGTGATTTACTTTTATTACTAAGGGAAGGAATTGTATGTCTGTTATTAGAAATGAACTTCAGCTAGAACAGAGCCGAGCAGCCGAACAGCAACAACGAGCTAATGACTTGGAACAGATTATGGAGTGTGTGAAATCTAAAATTGATGAATTGGAGGATGAATCCCTAAATAGGGTTTGCCAGGAACAGAATAAAATAAAAGATCTTCAAAAGGAGCATAAAGCTTTACAGGTATTGATGATCTGTTTTCTTACATGATGGTACTAAAACAGCTCATTAAGGTCACAGGTGACTTCTGTGTTGTTGCTTAATTCAGTGGACTTTGTCTTACTGACCTGCCACTGCTGCCATCTTAAAATTCTTTCTTTCTTTGGTTTCCACAATATCCTTTCCTCTGGTTTTCCTTCTGGTCATTCTTCAGTTCCTTTGCTGGTTCTTATCTCTCTATCCTCTTAGTGCTGGGACTCCCCAGATTCTTAGATCTTTTATCTTTCCTATATATTCTGACTCAGATGTTCAGTCTAATTCATAGCGTAAACTCATTTGTAAGTTAAATCTATAGCCCAGGCATCTTCCCTTAATTCCATACTGATAATTTGCAGCCCATTTGATATCTCTACTGGATATCTAATAGATATCTAGAATTTTACATGTCTAAAAAGGAATTCATGAATTTCTTCCCAAAACTTTTAATTTTTTTTTAAGTCTCCACTCCCATCCAAGTCACCTCCATTTCTCTTGTACCCCTCTGTTGGTCTCTTTTGTTTCCACGCTTGCCTTTTCAGTGTGCTTTCAACACAGTAGCTCAGAAGCCTCTCATGGCTTTCCTTTTTCTTGAGAGGAAAATCAAAAAGTCTTACCATGGTCTCTAAGGTCCTACGTATATGGCTCCCCTGTTACCTTCTCATTTCATCTAGTGTACTCCTTGCTTATTCTACTCCAGCCATACCCATGTTCTTGCTCTTCCTTGAACATTTTCTTTGATCATCCTCACCTCAGGGCCTTAGTACGTTTTGTTCTTTCTTTTCCCTTTGCCCTGCATGCCTTTCTCTCTCTCCTTTCTCAGTGTCACCAAGAGTTAGCTGCATCGCTTGTTCTCTCTGCCCTTTCTTAGATGTCACCATCTCTCAGGGATTCCTTTCTTGAGTACTTAGAGTGCCAGTGCCATCCACCACACTTCATACTCATTCCTTGATTCATGTTTTATCTATAGTTCTTACCACCGTCCAACATCCTAACATACTATATACTTTGTTTTGTTTATATATCTTCCTATGTTAGAATGTAAGCTCCATGAAGGCAAATATTTTTGTCTATTTTGTTTAGGCTAAAAGAGTACCTCTTTTATTAGTGGGAGTAGATGCTCAAATATTTGTTATTGAATTAAATTTATGTAACATTTTTATGGAATATCCTTTGTGATTATTATAAGTTGTTTGGTTACTTTTCTTTTTATAAAAATAGTATTTTAACACTGAATGCTTATTAATTCTCCAATTTTAAAAAATTATTTTATTAAATTTTTTTTACTGTTTATTTTTTTGAGAGAGAGAAAGACAGAGCGTGAGCAGGGGGAGGGGCAGAGAGAGAGGGAGACACAGAATCGGAAGCAGGCTCCAGGCTCAGAGCTGTCAGCACAGAGCCCACAGAGCCTGATGTGGGGCTTGAACCCAGGAACTGTGAGATCATGACCTGAGCCAAAGTCGATGCTCAACCCACCAAGCCATCCAGGCGCCCCTATTTTATTTTATTTTTAAATGTTTATTTATTTTGAGAGCGAGCACATGGGTGAGTGCAGGGGAAGGACAGGGAGAGAGGGAATCCCAAGCAGGCTCCATGCCCAGGGCCGAGCCCCATGCAGGGCTCAATACCATGTTCATGAGATCATGACCTGAGCCATAATCAAAAGTTGGCTGCCTAACTGACTGAGCCACCCAAGCACCCCTATTTGAAGAGTCTCTTATGATTTTTTCCATCTGTTTTTAATCTTCCTTTCTTTTTCCTTCCCTTTTGTTTCTTAAATTCCACATATGACTGAAATCATATGATGTTTGTCTTTCTCTGATTTTTTTCACTTAGCATAATAGACTCTAGTTCCATTCACATTTTTGCAAATGGAAAGATTTCATTCTGTTTGATCTCTGAGTAATATTCCATTGTATACATATACCATATCTTCTTTATCTATTCATCAGTTGATGGATATTTTGGCTCCTTTCATAATTTGGCTATTGTTGATAGCACTGCTATAAACATTGGGGTGCACATGCCCCTTTGAATCAGCATTTTTGTATCCTTTGGATAAATACCTAGAGGTGCAATTGCACTTATTTTTTGAGGAACTTCCATACTGTTATCCAGAGTGGCTGCACCAGTTTTCATTCCCACCAGCAGTGCAAAAGAGATCCTCTTTCTCCACATCCTCGCCAACATCTGTTTTTGCCTGAGTTGTGGATGTTAGCCATTCTGACAGGTGTGAGGTGGTATTTCATTGTGATCTTGATCTTTTTTATACTTGTTGAGGACTGATTTGTGCCCCAGTATGTGCTGTATTCTGGAGAATGTTCCATGTGTACTCGTGAAGAATGTGTATTCCACTACTTCAGGATGAAATGTTCTGAATATATCTGTTAAGTCCATCCAGTCCAGTGTTTCACTCAAGTCGTTGTTTCCTTCTTGGTTTTCTATTGAGATGATCTGTCCATTGCTGTAAGTGCGGTGTTGAAGTTTATATGGGTTTATATGTTTGGGTACTTTGACGTTGGGGGCATAGATGTTTACAGTTATTAGGTCTTCTTAGTGGATAGACCCCCTTAATTATGATATAATGTCCTTCTTTATCTCATTACAGTCTTTATTTTAAATATTTGGATTGTCTGATGTAAGTATGGCTATTCCAGCTTCCTTTTGGCGACCATTAGCATGATAGATGGTTCTCCATCGCCTTACTTTTAATCTGAAGGTGTCTTTAGGTCTAAAGTGGGTCTCTTGTAAACAGCATATAGATGGATCTTGTTTTCTTACCCATTTTCTTACCCTATATCTTTTGATTGGAGCATTTAGACCATTGACATTTAGAGTGAGTACTCAAAGATACTAATTACTGCCATTGTGTTTCCTATAGAGTTCGGAGTTTCTGGTGGTGGTCTGTAGACCTAAACTTTTTTAAAGTCAGCAAGACATTCAGAATACATCTGCCTTATAAGTACTAAAATCTAAGTAGGGAAAAAAGATACAGGAAGGAAAAGGACATTTTATGTGGCACTGGCTATTAAAGTTGTTCCTGGTGGGAGAGTCTGTGCTGTGTGAATGGAGATCTGGTTCTTGGATTCCTCATGAAAGATTTACGTGAGAATCCGCACTCCAGTAAAGACAGCCAGAAGGAAAGTAGCAAGCACAAAGCAGTTTATTAAGGACAATATGCCCTCAAGATGGGACAGCGGGCAGGCCCAAGGTGGCAACTGCACTGGAGGTAGGAGTGTCTTTTCTTTTTATGGTTGCATAGGTTATGGGTAGTGGCTCGAGTGGTCTCTGACTGAGGTTTCCAGTCATCTCAGGGACTCCTTGAATAGGGAGGGGGAGTTTTGGGCCCTACAGGGTGCTTGCCAGAACTGTCATGGCTGTCTTCCCTCATGGGAGTGAGGCATGTTGAAACTACAGATTAAATACAGTATAATGAAGTTATAGGTTGTTGCAGGCTACAGGCTGGCAAGGAGAGCACATGCCCTGCACTTGCTGTTCTTGATCTGATAGCTCTGGAAGGTGGGAAGCTATGAAACCACTGTTTCATCCTTACCTCCAGCTCATAGCTAACTACTCTATCAAAATCATTGATATCTAATCATTTTTCAAGGTTTATTCATGTTGCTGGATGTATCAATAATTATTTTTTATTACAAGTATTCCATTGTATGGATATACCACAATGTATTGACCTGTTAGTGTGTATGTGAGTTGTTTCTAATTTCTGACTATTACAAATAAAGGTTATTAACATTTGTGTTCGAGTGTTTCTGTGGACATAGGCTTTCATTTCTCTTTGGTAGATACCTAAGACTAGAATTGCTGAGTTGTATGGTAAGCATATATTTAACTTTTTAAGAAACTGCCTTCATTTTTGCGGTCATTTTCAAGGAGCTTAAGTTCTTAATTTTGATGGAAGTTTAAGTCAGGTTTTAAAAAAAAAGATTATGCTTTTGGTTTGTATCTTAAAAAATGGTCCCTAGCCCAAGGTTACAATATCTAATTGTTCTACCACCAGTCGTTAAAAAGAGTATCCTTTCTCTACCACATTGCCAAAATGAATTTTTGTATGTGCGGGTCTACTTCTGGACTCTCTGTTCAGTTTCATTAATGTATGTATCTGTCTTTATGGAAGTACCACACTGTTTTGATTACTGTCAATCTTGTAATCAGGCACTATAAGTCTTTTACATGTTTCTTTGTCAATATTGTGTTCACTGTTTTAGGTCTTTTGCATTTCTTTGTGAATTTTCTAATTAGCTTGTTGATTTCTTAAAAAAAAAAAAAAAGCCTGCTGGGATTGAATACATAGATCCATTTGGGGACAACGACATCTTAACAGTATTGAATGTTGTGATCCATGAACATGCTGTTTCTATTTGTTTAAGTCTTTAATTTCTCTCTGCAGTGTTTCGTAATTTGGGGTACTCTGGCCTTTCACATCCTTTATCAGATTTAGGTCTGAGTATCCAGTATTTTATTGGTATTATAAATGATTGTATTTTCTGTTTACTTAAAAATAAAATCTTAACCAAAAAAAGAAATCTCTACACCTATTGGGGGTCTCAAGCTCATAAGAGTCGCGCACACACTTGAGATGGAGCCACCCAGACACCCTGATTTTCAGTTTAATTTCTTAATGTTCATTGTTAGTTTATAGAGAGAAATTGATTCCCCCCCTTTTTTGTTGTGTATTATTATACATAACATAAAACTTACCATTTTTAAGTGTATATTTGAGTAGCATTAAATACATTCTTGTGCAACTGACCTCACCATCCATCTACAGAACTTTTTTCATCTTCCCAAACTGAAACTTCATAATCATGAAACAGTAACTCCTTATTCCTTGCTCCCTGCAGCTCCTGGCAACTACCATTCTACTTTCTGTCTCATATGGACTACTCTAGTTACCTCATATAAGTGGGATCGTACAGTATTTGTCCTTTCGTGACTGGTTTATTTCATTTTACTGTCATGTCTTCAGGATTTATCCATGTCGTAGCATGTTGGAATTTCCTTTCTTTTTAGAGCCAGATAACATTCTGTTGTATGTATATACCACATTTTGTTTATCCATTCATCCATCAATAGACACTTGGATTGTTTTCATGTTTTGGCTATTGTGAATAATTCTGCTATGAACGTGGATGTACAAATGTCTCTTCAAGTCTCTGCTTTCAGTTGTTTTAGTTATATACCCAGAAGTGGAATTGCTTGGTCATATGGTAAATTTATGTTTAATTTTTTTTGTGGAACTGCAGTATAGTCGCTGGAGTTGACACACAATTTTACATTTCTACCAGCAATGCACAAGGTCTCTCCACATCCTTACCCACATTTGTTATTTTTGATTCTGTTGTATTTTCAATTATAGCTATTCTAATGGGTGTGAAGTATAATCTTATTCTGGTTTTAATTTGCATTCCTAATGGTTTTTGATGTTGAGCATCTTTTCATGTGCTTATTGGTATGTTCTTTAGAGAAATGTCTATTCAAGTCTTGTTTTTTTAATTGGATTTTGTTGTTGACTTGTTGGAGTTCTTTATTTTGGATACTGACTCTTACCATATGTATTATTTGAAAATATTTTCTTATTCTGTCGTTTGCCATTTTTACTCTGTTGATAATGTCCTTTGATACACAAAAGTTTTCAGTTTGGAGAAAGTCAATTTATCTGTTTTTTTTCCTCTTGTGTTTTTTGTGTCTTATTTAAGAAATGATTGCCAAATCCAGTGTCATGAAGCTTTTGTTCTGTGTTTTCTTCTAAGAGTTTATAATTTTATCTCTTAAATTTAGATCTTTGATCCATTTTAAGTTAATTTTTGTATATGGTGTTAGATAAGGATCCAACTTCGTTCTTTAGCATGTGGATACCCAGTTTTCCCAGCATTATTTGTTGAACAAAGCCTGTTGTTTTCCCTTTGAATCATTTTGGTATCCTTGTTGAAAAAAATTTGATTATACATCCACAGGATTATTTCTGAGCTCTCTCTGTTCTACTCCATTGGTATATATCAATATCACACTATTTTGATTACTATAGTTTTGTGATAGGCTTTGAAATCAGGAACTTTAAGAACCTTAACTTTGTTCCTTGTTTAAGATTGTTTTGGCTGTGTGAGATCTCTTGAGATTCCATTTGAATTTTAGGACAGGTTTTTCTGTTTCTGTAAAAAAAAAAAAAAGTGTCATTAGAATTTGGATAGGGATTGCATTGAATCTGTAGATCACTTTGGGTAGTATTGACTTCTTAACAATATTAAGTTTCCAGTCTGTGAACACAGAATGTCTTTCCATTCATTTATGTTGTCTTCACTTTCCTTTAGCAGCGTTTTATAATTTCAATGTATAAATCTTTTGTCTTCTTGATTAATTTCTATTTTATTCTTTTTGATGCTCTTGTAAATGGAATTGTTTTCTTAATTTTCCTTTTAGATTGTTCATTGCACTTATACAGAAATGCAGTTGAGGGATATCTGGGTGGCTTAGTTGGTTGAGCGTCTGACTCTTAGTCTCGACTTAGGTCATCATCTCTTGGTTTGTGGGATTGAGCCCCATGTGGGGCTCTGCATCAACAGTGTGAATCCTGCTTAGGATTCTCTCTCTCCCTCCCTCTCTGCCCTTCCTTCGCACATGCACTCTCTCTCTCTCAAAATAAATAAACTGAAAAACAAATGCAATGGATTATTCTGTGTTCACTTTGTATGCTTCTCCATTGCTGAATTCATTTATTAGTTCTAACAGGTTTCTTTTTGTGGACACTTCAGGCTTTCTGCATATAGGATCATATCATCTGCAAACATACTTTGACCCCTTTCCAAAATGGATGCCTTTTATTTCTCTTTCTTGGCTGATTACTCTGCCTAGGACTTCCAGTACTATGTGGAATACAAGTAACGAATGCAGGATTCTTTGTCTTGTTTCTGATTTTAGAGGTAAAGCTTTCAGTCTGTCACTATTGAGTATGATATTCACTATAGGTTTTTCATAAATGGCTTTTATTATGTTGAGATTGTTTCCTTCTGTTCCTGGTTTGAGTGTTTTTATCATGAAAGGGTGTTGGATTTTGTCAAATACTTTTTCTACATCTATTGAGATCATCATGTTTTTTTTCCCCCTTTTATTCTGTTTATGTGGTGTAGTATGTAGATTTTTCATATGTTGAGTCATTCTTGCATTCCAGGAATAGATCTCACTTGGTCCTGGTGTCCTCACAGGTCCTTTTAGTTTGTTAAAGAATTTGGTTTGTTAGAGTTTTGTTGGAGATGAACTGCATTAGTGTTTATAAGGGATACTGGTTTGTGGTTCTCTTCTCTTGCGTTGTCTTGCTTGGTATCAGGATAATGTTGGCCTCATAGAATGACTTAGGAGAGATACAGTTGATTTCTTACATGTTGCTCTTAACACATGCAACCTGGCAAAACTGATAATTAGTTCTGATTTCATGGCTAATGTTTAGATAGAGGTAGAACTGGGACACATGTTACTTGGCTATAGAGCAGCTGCTTGGCTTCCAGTTGGGGACTGAGGCACATGATCACTGGTTACTAGGAGATGTTGTAGTATCAGAAGCTGAGTCCCCTTTTCCCCTGGAGGCTATCTAAGTATCAGTAAACTTGACAATAGGGCCAGGTGAACATGTGCTTAGACAAGTTATTCTCTTCTGAAAATGGTATATCCTAGTTAGATAGGGATGGAGTTTCTCACTGAATTTAGTGAAAAGTGTATTAATAACAGCAGTGATGATGCTGTTGATAATGAGCTTTCAAAGGACATTGAAGGATTGAAGGTAGGGAATAAGGGAAAACCAGGCCAGTGGTATTTCATTGAAGATGCAGTGTCCGAGAGTTATATTCCTTTGTATAAATCTTGGGGTATATATTATTCCTTAATAATAAATCCTGGTTAGGGACTTAGTCTAAGTTTGTCGTCTCCCATATTACATGAAAAGCTAAATTGATCAAATTATCTGAAATCTTGAATTATCATTGATCACTTATTCTGAATTTTAGAGGCATTTGGGTGGCTAAGTCAGTTAAGCATCCAACTTGATTTCTGCTCAGGTCATGATCTCAAGGTCATGAGATCAAGTCCCATTTCGGGCTCTGTGGTTGGGCTCTGTGCTGGGCATGGAGCTTGCTTAAGATTGTCTTCCTCTCTTTTTCTCCCTCTCTCTCCCCCTCCCTCTCTAGCTCATGTGTGCATGCATGCTCTTTCTCCAAAATAAAAAAAAAGCAAAGAAAGAAAACTGAATTTTAAATCCTGGTTTTTATTAACATTCTTAATATTGGTCGTTTCCTGATTATTATTTTCATCTAAATGAAATTATATCATTTTTATGAAGATTCTTAAGTTGCTTTACTTACTATCACAACTTGAATACATTCAATTAAAGTGTTATTTTCGTATTGTTACTTTTTTTGGTTTTATGACATTAATGTTCTTGGAGCTTTTACCCATGTGAAAACAGTTCTTAATGTTCTTGAATGAAGCATCTCGATAAAAGCTGTGTACAGTATTGTTGGGACAGCGTGTCCTAGATGTACATATTGTAATTATGATTTTTGAAAAATTCCTTACAGGCAAAATGTCAGCATTATAAGAAAAAACAAATGGAACAACAAGAGACCATTGCTTTTTTGCAAGAGGATATCTCTAGATTAACAAAGGAGGAGGAAGAGCGCATGGTCACTCAAAACAGAGTGTTTGCTTATCTCTGCAAAAGAGTTCCTCATACCATCTTGGATAGACAGTAATGTTTCCTGCATAAATTAATATGTGTAGCTGGATTCATTTTTTTTTAAACAAATTTTATCTTGGGAGTGGTTGTATCTCTTGTAAACTAGAGGAGTCTTCCTCCCTTTCTTGGCTGCTTATTTTTCCCCTCAAAATGTCATTGGCTTGTTGAAGAAACTGGTCATTTGTCCTGGAGAAGTTCATGCTAGCTTTGTTTCCTTATTATGTCATTTAATTTATTTTTCTGTCTCCTATATTTTCTCTAAACTGGGAATTTGGGCTAAATTTACATACAAATACTTTTGGCAAGCGTGCCTGGGTGGCTCAGTCAGTTAAGCATCCAACTCTTGGTTTTGGTTAAGGCCGTGATCTCACAGTTGTGAGATGGAGTCCCGTGTTGGGCTCTGCACTGACAGCACAGAGCCTGCTTGGGATTCTCTCTCTCCCTTTCTGTGCGCTCAAATGCACTCTCTCTCTCTCAAAATAAATAAACTTTTAAAAAAAGAAAACTATTTTTGGCAAAATACTTCATAGGTGGTAATGTATGCTTCTAATTGTGAAATATCAGGATGCACATGTTGTCTTGTTGACTTAATTCTTAGGGAATACTAAAACTGTTGGGGTTAAATAGTAATCTGATCCTTCAACTATAAAATTTCCCATCATCTCTTCATCTAATGGTTTCACCCAATTTATGATTTTGCAAAATGGTGATTTTTCAATCCTGCTGTTCTTTTTTTTTTTTTTTTTTTCTGGAATTATTTCATAAAAAAGAATCTTTCCTATTGACTAGGGGCTGTTTGGTTGCCATATGTGGCTTGTTACAAGAAAGATAGAATTAATGCCCAGTTTTTTCATTTTAATTCCTACTTTTTATTAAAAAAAATTTTTTTAGAGTTCCTTTATTTTGAGAGAGAGAGAGAGAGCGAGCGAGCTAGCAGAGGAGGGGCAGAAAGAGAGGGAGAGAGAATCCCAAGCAGGGGCTTGATCTCACAAACCATTAGATCTTCATGACCTGAGCTGGAATCCAGAGCCAGACTCCCAACCAACTGAGCCACCCAGGCGCCCCTTAATTCCCACTTTTTAGAGTAAGGAGTTGATACTCTTTTGATTTCCAGTGATAAGCAATAAGATTTTTTGTGGCTCTCTTTTTCTTAAAGTTGTTAACTCACGTATTTTAATGATCAAATTACTCTGTTTTCAGCTGGTGGGAACTTTTTCATGCTGGTATTATATCCTTTTGACTCAAACTCATTAATCTTTGATAAATTTCTTACTTTCAGGCAGAAGGCACATTCTATGCTGCTTTTTTTTTTTTTTTTCCCCAGGGCACTTTTTGGAGAGTGGACTCAGATATTTATTAAAGCTAACACTAAACATTTAGAATTAACTAAATTAAATTTAAAATTAATTAATTAGACATTTCTTTTAATCAGAAATGATTTTTAGAGACCACAATTTGGGTGTTGGGGTTGTTTGTCATGCTTCTAATGTTTATTATGTTGTCATTGATTTTAGGACTTTTTAGTGAAGAGTGCGGGGAATTATATATATTTCTGGGAAAAAACAAATCGTTGATTGTTTTTTCTTTTTTTTTTTTAACATCTGAAGTTAACCTTAGAGAATTTTAATTTAAAGTCTGATTCTACATTTATAACTTTCTTTTATGCTAGAAATCGTTTTTCCTAACAATAATATAATAATTTGCTTTATTGTATAACATATAAAAATTGTTTCAAAATAATACCAGAATTACTGCTAACAGTAAACCTACTTTATGAAATTTAAATTTCTTTGCAATTATCTTTGACATCAATAATGTATTCTAGGATACAGTCAAATACAGTGTTCTAAAATACCTTGAAACATTTCTTTGTGTGTTTGTGTCACCAAATTAATATACAGTTAGGTTTATTTATTTAAATATGTTTTGAATTTTTAGGGATTGCTTTTTTATATTCCATTTACTTTTGAATATTTAAGACATCGATATGATTCCAAAGTCAAAACTAATTATTCATATCTAGAAAAGTTGTGTTTTCATTTCTGTCCCCTTGACCCTATTCCTTACCTTCCCCTATAGTAATTTTAAATGTTTAGTGATGTTTTTAGCAAAAACAAGCAGTATGAATATTATATTCATATTTCTCCCCTTTTTAAGTTTATTTTTTAAAGCAATAGAGAGCAAGCAGGGGAGGGGTAGAAAGAAAGCGGGATAGAGAATCTTAAGCAGGCTCTGTGCTGTCAGTGTGGGCTCCATCTTATGAACTATGAGATGACTGAGCCAAAATCAAGAGTCGGACGCTTAACCAACTGAGCCACCCAGGCACCCCCACATTACCTCTTTTTGTATAAAAGGTAGCACTGTGGTTTTTTTTTCCCTTAATAGTATAAACTAATTATATTTTAACTAGTCTTATGTATTTACATAGTAGGATTGGGGATCTTTACTAACTAGGAATTTCTATTTTACTCTAAAAATAAATGAGTTCTCATATAAATTAAAAACAAGTTAAGACTAGATTATTTTGATAGTTATTTGAGATAATATATACATAATTTTCATCCTTTTGAAGGAAGAACAAGGACAAAAATTTAAAAAAATTAAAATATCATAAATATATAGAGTTAGTATAAATAAATTTTATTTTACTAATTAAAATTTTCTTTTGATGTTTGTTTATTTTTTGAGAGAGAGAGAGAGAGAGAGGAGGAGGAGGAAGGGCAAGAAGGAGGAAATCACAGAATTGGAAGCAGTCTCCAAACTCTGAGCTGTCAGCAGAGAGCCCAACATGGGGTTTGAACCCATGGACCGTGAGATCATGACCTGAACCAAAGTCAGACACTTAACTGACTGAGCCACCCAGATGTCCCTCCTTTTTTTTTTTTTTTTTAAGTTTATTTCTTTATTTTGAGAGAGAGAGAAAGAGCATGAATGGGGAAGGGGCAGAGAAAGAGGGAGAGAGAATCCCAAGCAGGCTCTGTGCTGTCAGCATGGAACCACATGCAGGGCCTGATGTCACGAACCATGAGATCACGACCTGAGCTGAAATCAAGAGTGGGATGCTTAACAACTGAGCAACCCAGATACCCCAATATTTTATTTTATTTTATTAATTTAGTTTGAGAGGGAGCAAGCATGAGTGGGGGAGAGGAGCAGAGAGAGAGAGAGAGAGAGAGAATCTTCAGCAGGCTCCATGCCAAGCATGGAGCCCAACATGGGGCTCAGTCCTATGACCCTGGGATCACGACCTGAGCCGAAATCAAGAGTCAGATGCTCAACCAACTGAGCCATGAAGGCGCCCCTAGGGGTGAATAAATTTAAAAAAGAGAGGAGCAAAGAAAGAAAATTAGGGGTAAGGAAGAACTGAAAGAAGGAAAGGGAGATGAGTATAGTGGGAGAAAGAGGCATATAAGGGAGGAATGAAAGAGAAAGGGGAATGAACACAAGAACAGGAAACAGCCAATTTGAGTGAGTAAGAGGACAAGAGAAAGAGAAGTATCGAGAGAATTTATGTGCCATCTAAAGTCAAGGTAATTCAGGTGTGAGTTTGATGACCTAGAGGTTGTCTATTTGATTTTTAATAAAGCTAATTTTCAGTTTGAGGTAAGGAACTTAAAAATTGATGAATTAACCTTATTAGAAATATGTGAGTTGGGACCACTACAGCTATTGTTAAAAGTTACAAAGGCATTGGGCAAAACAATATAGAACCTACACAGATGAGTGAAAACCTGTTCCCTGCCATTATGGACTTGACAGTCTAGCTGGGTAGCTAGAAACATACTCAGGTAAGTATAAGGCAAATAGTGGTATGTGCTGTAATGGGGGGCAAATAGGATACTAAGTGGACATGACAGAAGTAGAGATTAGTTTCCTTTGAGGAAGATGGGGATGACCAAAAAGGTTTCATGAAGGAGGTAACTTATAAACTTGATTATTAGAAACTATAGAATTTTAATAGTAGAGGAAAGGGAAAGGTATTTTAGTTAAAGAAGTATGGTGGCAGGAAAACTGAATATATTTGAAAATAGCAAGTAGTCCAAGAGGTCTAGAGGAGAGGGTGCACAAAATGATGATGGTAAGTGTCTTAGAAGATGATATGGAAAGGTGTGCTAGAACTTTGAAGGGCTCAAACTCCAGGCCAGAGAGTTTGGGTTCTGCTTACTATATAGCAGGAACCCCCTATTCCCCAGGATTTCTGATCAAAGAAATTAAACCCAGAGACAAAAAGACAAGTTACTAATAGTCGTAGTAGTCTAGGTTGGAGATTGCAAAGGCCTGCATTAGAGCCAAAAGAAAGGAGAGGTGTGGCAAAGATGGACAGAAATTGTCCAGACTAACTGGCTATAGATACTGAAAGAAGGAGAGGAGTCAAAGAGAGCCAGATTTCAAGCTAGGTTTGGGGAAGAGGGATGGAAGATGATGAATTCATTTATGGACATGTACTTAGGTACCTTCCATCAGCCTTGTAGAGATACTTGATCTACAATTAGAAGGGCCAAACTCCAGAGACTCTCCAAATTTCAGATAGAGGAAGAAAGAGGAGGGAGAAGAGGAGTTACCTGTGGGTGTCAGGGTAACTAAGGAACAAAAGTATTTTAGGCAAGAGATGCTAAGAAGTGTTATATGCTGCCTAATCATTTTATGTTTGCCTTCTCACTGCCTTGCTCAGAATTCTCAGTTTAACACACAGTAAGTCTTCGCTAAAAGTTTATTGAAGGTCTCTGGTAACAATGAGAATGAAGTGTGCTATGAAGAAAAAGACGGAGTGGTGGCATAAAGGAGAAGTAGGGGGTGAGAGGGTTTGTGAAGGATATAAAAGAAATTGAAGCATTTTTGTGGGGTAATAGGAAAGCTAGTATGTGTTGAGATGGAGAAAGATTGAAGAGAAAAAATAATCCAGAAAGTTGTAATATTAAGAGCACAATTGGCTGAATTAGTTCTGAAAAAAAGAGATGAGTAAGTTTTCCCAGATGGGGAAATAATATAAATTCTTGCTTTAAAAAGAGTAACATGTGAAAACATAGTGCTGTTTTTCTCTTCAAGGGTTTTTACAAATGCAGCACATTTATAAAAATTCAAACAGTATAAAAGTGTGTAAAGTAAAATATTACATACCTGCTTACCCCCTCCTAATTCCCACATTCCAGAGATAATCATTTTTAATATTTAGTTTGTGTCCTTCCTAGGGTTGAACAACAGGAGTGCCTTAGGCAGTTGGCAGGGGATGATTATTCATTGTGTAGTAGGGCTGTCAGTTCATTGATGAACTTTTAGCATCCTGCCCTCTCCCCAGTTAGTCGTTTGACACCCAGTACCATCCCCTAGGTTATGGTATTATCTCCCAGTTAAAAACCCACAGAGTTGAGCGCCTGGGTAGCTCAGTCAGGTTCTTGATTTTGGCTTAGGTCCTGAGATCAAGCCCCATGTCAGGCTCTACACTGTGCCTGCTTGGAATTTTCTCTCTTCTTCCTCTCCCTCTGCCCCTCCCCTACACGCGCTCTCAAAAAAATAAATTAAAAAAAAACCCCACAGAGTTCTTATTCAAGATAATTACAATTTCACATACAATAATTTCTCTTTAAAAGAGAAATAGATTAATACTCTATATTTGGCTATGCAACACTACTTTTGTCCCTTATCAATATTTATTAGGACATACAAATTTACATTTCTTCTATGCTTCATTGTTTTCTCTAGAGTGGATGTGTCATTATTTATTGAACTTTTTTTGAAGAACATTTAGATTATTTCTGGGTTTTTACTCTTGTAAATAATGGTGCAGTGGACAGCTTTGTTCATTTACAATTACAAGCTTAAATAGTTTTGTAGGAGCAATTGCTAGAGGTAGAACTGCTAGGACAAGGAAAATACTCATTTAATGTGTTGAGATATAAAGTTCATGGTTATTTTAAAATCTACTTTGAAATTCATTTAAAATATATGGCTTAGTAGAATACTTGTGGTAAAAAATCACTTAAATTTTTTAAATAAACTTGCTGGATACATTCATCACTGTAATTTGAAATTATGTGGAGAGAATAGTAGTAAATGCTCCAATACCACATTTTGAAAACTAAGTTTATCTTCTGTTTTCTAGGTTGCTTTGCCTAATTGATTATTATGAATCTAAAATTAGAAAACTTCATAAACAAAGGTAAGATTAATCCTGTATTACAGTTTTCAAAGTCAATTACCTGTCATGAACCACACCACAATTTTTTATAATGTTTTGAAATTTTAAATATATTTTGGAAATCTTCCTAATATTACTATGAAGTTCTTTTTTTTATAAAGATCTTGAAGACTGCATTTTACTTTTTATATTAAAATTGTTGCATTTATTTTAAAATATGTGTATTTAACAATCACCAAAATACTGGTCACAGAAGAAATAGTATTTGTTTTCGTTTCTTGAAGTATTATAATTTGTTCTATACGTCTAGCCACTGGACAGTTACTGAGTGTATCCACAGAGTACATAGCATTTGACTAGCTGCCTAACAAAGTGCAGATTTATAGTAGATAAAGATAAAACATCATAGTGAAAAATCACACATGGAGTAGAACACACCTATCACCTCTGATTAAAAAAATAAGGGTAGAGATAAAAATAATGGACTTTGACTAACCTAAAATAACTGAGGGGTATCTAAGGCCCTTGTTTCATTGTTTATAGATGGAATAATTCCTTGAACAAATATTTATTTGAGCACCTACCTTGTGCTATGTTGTTTTAGGTACTTAATATACCTTAATAAACATGCATATACATTCTCTACTGCATTCTCATATTCTTGCCCCAAGACTAATGACTCCAGAAACACAACAGGACCAATGGCAGAGCTGTGCTGGTTGCGGATTCCTTCTAGCAACTTGGGCACTGTGAAAAAAAAAAAGTGTGTGTGTGGCAGGATGGAGAGAAAAAGGAAGGAAGGGAAAACAAGAAGAGAACAACTACTGATAGAGCAATTCCTTGTTTCATTCTTTTCAGAAAGTAGCATTATATCAAATAACTTCAGAGACTTCCTTATTTCCAAGTGAGACTGTGTCTTTTAGATAGTGTTAGATTCTACAGAGATGGGACAAAGTTTTGGATATGGTTCTTACCTTCTAAGATTTTACAGTATAGTAAGGGAGATAAAATGTAAACACACTATAAGAAAAATAATAGGTTAAAAAAACACTAATACACATAATGTCATAAGAGAGTAGTTACTAAAACAGCCACTAATATAGGACTTTAGAATGAGAACAATATAGTTTTGGATGGAGTGACCAGGGAAGTCTTTACAAAGCAGATGAGGGTTGCATTTGAGCTTGAAGGAAGAGGAAAATTTGGGAAAGCAGAAAGTCAAAAAAGCTATGAGCAAAAGTGCATAGATACAAGAGTGTAGACTTTTTTTTTTTTAATGGCACTGTGATTAAGCCAATTTGGCTGGAGTTCAAGGTATTTGTAGTACCCTATAGAGAGTAATCTTTCACATACTGCACCAAGTCAACTGTAAATGAGTGAGAAGGCATCATTTGCCTTGGAAAGAAGGAAGGTACTTTTTCCTTTAGTCCAGAAAAACTGGATTTTTCAGTTTTTTTTCAGGGTTCTCAAGATAAATGGAACCAATAGGATATATATTGATGTAAATAGATTTATTTTAAAGGAATTGGTTCATGTGACCTGCCTCAAGATCATGAAGGCCATATACAAAAGACCCACGGCTAATATCATCCTCATTGGGGAAAAACTGAGAGCTTTCCCCCTAAGGTCAGGAACATGACAGGGATGTCCACTCTCACCACTATTATTCAACATAGTGTTGGAAGTTCTAACCTCCCCAATCAGACACAAAAAGAAAAGGCATCCATATTGACAAGGAGGATGTCAAACTTTCACTCTTCTCAAACCACATTATACTCTATGTGGAAAACCCAAAAGACTCTACCAAAAAACTGCTAGAACTGATCCATGAATTCAGCAAAGTCGCAGAATATAAAATCAATGTACAGAAAGCAGCTGAAAGAGAAATCAAGGAGTCGATCCCATTTACAGTTGCACCAAAACCATAAAATGCCTAGGAATAAACCTAACCAAAGAGGTGAAAAATTTATAAACTGAATACTATAGAAAGCTTATGAAAGAAATTGAAGAAGACACAAAGAAATGGAAAAACATTCCATGCTTCTGGATTGGAAGACCAAATATTATTAAAATGTCGATACTACCCAAAGCAATCTACGCATTCACTGCAATTCCTATCAAAATAGGACCAGCATTCTTTACTGAGATAGAACAAACAATCCTAAAATTTTTATAGAACCACAAAAGATCCTGATAGCCAAAGTAATGTTGAAGAAAATGTATTACAAAGTTATAATCATCAAGACAGTATGGTACTGGCACAAAAACAGATACATAGTAATGGAACAGAATAGAGAACCCAAGAATGGACCCACAAACATACGGCCAACTAATTTTTGACAAAACAGGAAAGAATATCCAATGAAGGGGCACCTGGGTGGCTCTGTTGGTTAAGCGTCTGACTTTGGCTCAGGTCATGATCTCCGGTTCATGGTTCGAGCCCCACATCAGGCTCTGTGCTGAGAGTTCAGAGCCTGGAGCCTGCTTTGGATTCTGTGTCTCCCTCTCTTTCTGCCCCTCCCCTGCTTGTGATCGCGCACGTGTGCGCGTTCTCTCTCTCTCTCTCTCTCTCTCTCTCAAAATTAAACATTAAAAAATATATCCAATAGAAAAAAGATGGTCTCTTCAGCGAATGTGTTGGGAAAGCTGGACAGTGACCTGCAAGAATGGACCTGGACCACTTTCTTACACCATACACAAAAATAAAATGGATGAAAGACCTAACTGTAAGACAGGAAGCCATCAAAATCCTCGAGGAGAAAGCAGGCAAAAACCTCTTTGACCTTGGCTGCAGCAACTTCATACTCAACATGTCTCCAGAGGCAAGGGAAACAAAAGCAAAAATGAACTATTGGAATCTCTTCAAGATAAAAAGCTTCTACACAGGAAGGAAACAATCAGTAAAACTAAAAGGCAACAGACAGAATGGGAGAATATATTTGCAAATGACACACCGGATAAAGGGTTAGTATCAAAAATCTATAAAGAACTTAACAAACCAAATAATCCAGTGAAGAAATGGGCAAAAGATATGAATAGACACTTTTCCAAAGAAGACATCCAGATGGCTAACAGACATGTGAAAAAATGCTCCATATCACTCATCATCAGGAAAATACACAATGAGATACCACCTCACACCAGTCAGAATGGCTAAGATTAACAACTCAGGTAATGACAGATGTTGACTAGGATGTGGAGAAAGAGGAACCCTTTTGCACTGCTGGTGGGAATGCAAACCAGTACAGCCATTCTGGAAAACAGTGTGGAGGTTCCTCAAAAAATTAAATATAGAACTACCCTACCACCCAGCAATTGCACTACTAGATATTTATCCACAGGATACAAAGCTGTATATTTAAAGGGACACATGGACCCCAATGTTTGTAGTAGCACTATCAAAAATAGCCAAAGTATGGAAAGAGGCCAAATGTCCATCGACTGATGAATGGAAAAAGATGTTTTATATTGTATATATATATGTATATATGTATGTGTGTATGTATATATATATACACACACAGACATACACACACATGGAATATTACTCAGCGATCAAAAAGAAGGAAATCTTGCCACTTGCAACATCATGGATGGAACTAGAATGTATTATGCTAAGCAAAATAAGTCACTCAGAGAAAAACATCATATGATTTCACTCATGTGAAATTTAAGAAACAGATGAACATAGGGGAAGGGAAGGAAAAATAAGATAAAAACGGAGGAGACAAACCATAAGAGACTCTTAAATACAGAGAACAAACGGTTGCTGGTGAGGTGTTGGGTGGGGGGGATGGGCTACATGGGTGTTGGGCATTAAGGAGGGCACTTGGGATGAGAACTGGGTGCTATATGGAAGTGGTGAATAACTAAATTCTATTCCTGAAATTATTACACTATTACTAACTTGGATTTAAATTAAAAAATAATACATAAAGGAATTAGTTCATGTGATTTTGAGGCAGGCCAGCAGGCTAGAGACCCAGGAAAGAGTTCCTTCTTGCGGGTCTCAGGCTTTGTTCTTGAGGCATTTAATTGCATGAGGCCCTCCCACATTATAAAAGGTTCTCTTTTTTTTTTTTATTTTTTTTTAATGTTTTATTTATTTTTGAGAGAGAGAGAGAGAGCGTGAGCAGGGGAGGGTCAGAGAGAGAGGGAGACACAAAGTCTGAAGACAGACTCCAGGCTCTGAACTAGCTGTCAGCACAGCCCAACGCGGGGCTCGAACCCATGAACCGTGAGATCATGACCTGAGCCGAAGCTGGACGCTTAACTGACTTAGCCACCCAGGCGCCCCTAAAAGGTTCTCTTTACTTAAAGTCTGTTGATTTAAATGTTAATCACATCAAAAAATACCTCACACCATCATCTAGACTAGTGTTGGACTGAACAGCTGGGCACCAAGGCCTAGCCAACCTGACACTAAAATGAACAGTCATAGTATGTAAGAGTAAAGGGAAGGCAAGTGAAGAATTTAATGGCTTGAGAGGTTGCAAACTTAAGCTCACACAATCAGGAATATAATGAAATTGAGTGAAGCAAGTTAGGTGAGGATGTGGCAAATTGGACAGCTTTGTACCATCCTTCTAAAAGGGGCCATTACTACACACTCTAGCCATTTGGTACGTTGTAAGAATGTGAGCTCAGTGTGGCTGGATTTCCTGGGTTTTTTTATTTTTGAGAAAAAGTAGAAGATTATGTTTATAAATAAGATTCTTTTTATTAAAAAAGCTTTTTGGGGCACCTGGGTGGCTCAGTCAGTTAAGCATCTGACTTCGGCTCAGGTCATGATATTGCAGTCTGTGAGTTCGAGCCCTGTGTCAAGCTCTGTGCTGACAGCTCAGAGCCTGGAGCCTGCTTCGGATTCTGTGTCTGCTTTTCTCTCTGCCCCTCCCCCACTCACGCTCTGTCTCTCTTTGTCTCAAAAATTAAATAAACATTCAAAAAATTTTTTTAATTAAAAAAAAGTTTTTTAAAAAGTGTTTATTTTCGAGAGAGAAAGAGACTGAGTGGGGGAGGGGCAGAGAGTGAGGGATATACAGAATCTGAAACAGGCTCCAGGCTCTGAGCTGTCAGCATAGAGCCCAATGCGGGGCTCGAACCCATGGACCATGAAATCATGACCTGAGCCGAAGTCAAATGTTTACCTGACTTAGCCACCCAGGAGCCCCATAAATAAGATTTTTAATGTTCACAATTAACTCAGTGATTAAAAAAAAATATTATATGGTCCACAGAGAACAAACTGATGGTTGTCAGAGGGAAGGGGAGTGGACGGGTGACCAGAATGGGTGAAGGGGAGAGGAAGATAAAGCTTCCAGTTATGGAATGAATAAGTCATGTGAAAAATAGGGAAAGCATAGGGCATATAGGTAGTGATACTGTAATAACCTATGGTGACGGATGTAGGTCCACTTGTGAGGATAGAGAACATACAGAGAAGTTGAATCACTATCATTGTGACACATTCTGTATCAACTGTACTCATAAAAATTTAAAAAACTAAAAACATAACAAAAATATGGTCCAAACTGAATATCAATTGCAACCTTTGAGCTGTGTCTTTAGTAAATTCTAATCTAGAGTCAGGCATTTGCAAACTTTTCTGTAACACGCCAGACAGTAAATATTATAGGCATTTTAGGCTATATCATCTTTCACAGATATTCAACTCTGCTGTTGTAGCGGAAAGCCAGCCGCAAATTATACGTAAATGAATTGACATGGCTGTGTTCTGTAAAACTTGAATTCCGAAAATCCACAGCCTGCATGCAGCCCACAGGCAGAAGTTTGCTGACTGCTAACTAATTAGATGATAGAGTTGGGGATTTTTAGTAAGAGTATAGCTATCATTTGAAATCTGCCACGTGGAGTATGGTGTAAGTTGCCTCTGAAGCTGTGCGAACTGGGGTTGTCTGACTAAAATTGATAAAAGGATGGAGGCCATTGTGGGGAGGAGTGTTGAGTTTGGTTGTCATGAATTTGCAGTAAAAATCCAGGGTTGAGGAATGAGAAGCTTAGGGGAAAAGAATTACTTTTTCACTTAGCAATCCTGTCATCACTGGCCTCGCTGAGGTGAGATAGTTTGGCCTATACAAAATATCTTGCTCAGGCCAGGTATTTGGATTGAATGTCTCTCATTAAGGAAGAAGGAGATAGAGAATAGGAGCTACATTATAAATAATCATCTTACAGATGAAAAAATTAGAAGTCATTTCAATTTTGCAGTGGTGAGTCTCCAAAGAAGAGGATTTTTCAGGTTTCATTGACTTTATAAACCAGTAGTCTACTTTCTGGGTGCCTGGGTGGCTCAGGTCATGATCTCAGTTCTTGAGTTCAAGCCCTGCTTCGGATAAAACACGAGCGCCGGGTGAGCCCTGCTTCTCTCTCCCTCCCTCCCTCCCTCCCTCCCTCCCTCCCTCCCTCTCTCTCTCTCTCTCTCTCTCATTCTCTCTCTCTCAAAAAAAAAAAACAACTCTCCCTCTGCCGCTCTCCCCTACTTACACACTCTTTCTAAAATTAAACAAACAAAAACAGTCTCCTAAGAGTGAGTACTCACTTGCTAGTGAGGTTGTAGCAACTTCAACGTGGATTTTGATATCTATAAATAGGGTATTATCACCTGAAGGAGGAGTATTGTAAAAGGAGGGTATAATTGACAAGTATGATATTACTGAAGAAAAGAAGATGGAAGAGTTGAGAGATGGGAGATGAAAGGGGAGAAAATGAGGGAAGACAGGCTAGGATTTGGAGGCCTACATGGGATAAACAGGAAGCCCAGGAGGTGTGTGCCTGTAGAACTAGGGGAGGGAGAGCAAAGGGAGAAGATTGATGGGGCCGACGCTTGAAGACGCAAAAGCCCCTGCTTAAAACCTGTTTGTTAAGGCCGGTGTTGCTCAGTTTTTCTCCTTACGAAAGACAACAAGTGCTATTGATATGCCACACTGGGGCCCACCCAGAGCTGCGGTGGGAAGCCCCTGGCTCAAGAACTCTGACCACCCCAAGCCCTACCCACTTGTCCGGAGGCCACAGGAGAAGAATATCTTGCCACACTTATAACACTTATGCAGTGTGCACCTATGACACATTATTTGTGAAGACTTCCAGAGGGACTTTGAAGGGAGTTTCTGAAAACTGTGGACTGTTACTTTCTGTCTCCATATATGAGCAAACTCAGAAAGTAAGGGAAGGGGCAATCAAGGCAGCAGAAATGTAAATATAAGAGTTAACCAGTTGGAAGTCTTAAAAAAACTGCAGACATGCCATAATCTCTGGAAAAAGAGGAAAAGTACGTTTTAAAATAATAGGTGTTCTGGGGTGCCTGGGTGGCTCAGTTGGTTGAGCATCTGACTTTGGCTCAGGTCATGAGCTTGCAGTTTGTGAGTTTGAGCCCCGCATCGGGCTCTGTGCTGACAACTCAGAGCCTGGAGCCTGCTTTGGATTTTGCGTCTCCTTCTTTCTCTGCCCCTCCCCTGCTCACGCTGTCTCTGTCTCTCAAAAATAAATAAACGTTAAAAAATAAAATAATAGGTGTTCAGTTATGCAACTTTATTTACTTTTCTTTGCCCAATGTTAATAATTCAGTATAGATTACATGACATAAATTGCTAATTATTAGTATTTCCCTGACTTGATGGATATGATTAAAGAGCCAAGGAAAATAACATAGGAATAAAAGCTACTAGGCTCAGATTTTCTTCTGAGATGTCAGAGACATTTGAAAAATTACCCCAGGGAAAATGGTTCTATAGTGAATTAGTAGGGGAAGCCCCCTCGTTTAATTCCATCTTTCTCTTTAGATAGAATTTTTAAAAAATGGTCTCAGATAACAGAACAAGTGACTTTGAAGTTCACTTCCTTATTTCCTGGAAATGAGTGCTTTCATATCTTTTATTTACTTTTAACACCAGTCCTGTGAGGTAGATGTCACAGTTACTTCTCTGGCAGAAGACAAAATCTGAGATTGGTGTACTCAAATACCAATGGGTTAATGGTAACAAGATTTGAATTGCGACTGTTAAATCTGTTGCCTTGTCCACTCATACTTTGCATTTTTTTTTTTTTTTGTATAGGCTTTTTGCTGGCCTAAAAGTACTAGAAGAAAAAAGAGTATGCTTTGGTTTTTTTTATTCATTCAAAAAGTGTTTTTTTCACCACCTCTTATGCCCCATACTCTTCTAGACAGTGAGATACAATGGTGAACTAAACAAAGTTCTGGTCCACATGGATCTTATGTTCTAATTAAGGTGATGGTGAACAGATATGTATTATAATACTGGGTAGTATGTTCCAATATTATTCTCTCTGAGTACAAGTAGGAAATTTGGCTTAAATTTTAATTGATGTTTAGGTTATCAAACCTTTACTGATTTTTGTTAGCTATATTTTTTCCATTGAAGATAGATTTTTCATAAATACACACCATATGTCTTTTCATAGGCTGTTCGTGGAAGATGAAAGTCAGTCAGAAGAAGAAAAAGACTACAGAAGTTTGGATGCCCCACTGACTTATAAAGGCCTTCTAACGGTATGGGGACTACATAAGTAATAAGTACTTTTTTATGAAGTAAAATAATCTAGGAGAGTTAATTATTTTTCTATGAAATGTGTTGAAGTCATTACAGAATCAACTCAAGGAATCGAAATTCAAGATTGATACACTTCTAAGTGAAAAGCTGAATCTCCAAAAAGATTTGGAAACCAGGTGAGAGAAACTTAAGTCACTTATCTTTAACTTTTGGAAAGTAAATACATCCTGGAATTTGGGGTGTTAAATGAACCTTTGTAGCTCCTTTTCTGTAAAACTAATCCTGGAAACCATGCTTTCACTCATTTTAGAGAGTCGTATCTCACATGGCAGAAGGAACAAGAACGCATAGGCAAGAGAAGTGAGAATATAGGAGCTCACACTGAAGAAGATAAAAGTGGGTAGGAACACAGAGTAGATTCAGATTTATATCAGCAGGTTTCCCATTCCCCAAAGTACTTCGGAATGTCTTATTATCTCATCTCATCCATGTGTTGTGAAAGGGGAAGAGAACTAAAGAATGTAAATGGTGTACAACCAGACCTATTTCTCTGCAGTGTGCTACCACAAGAGCATGATGCTCTGTGCGTGTTGACCGTGAATAATAAGGAATGAACGTTGTCAGAACTTTTTCATTTAATAAGCGTTTGTTGAATACTTCTTGTAAGTTAGACACTGTCCTAAGCTCTGATGTAATGACCAAAATAAGTAACTTGTTCTCATAAAGGTTATACTTAAATGGAGAGGGAACTGATACCTACAGTAGGAACCATTTAGGTAAAGTTTAAAAAACCTGCCAAATAATAATATATAAATTTATATAGTAAAAATTGTATACCATGCCCGGGAATACTGAACAGTTGGATTTGGGGTAGTGGTTACCTAACAAGGGACACACATGGAACCTTAAGTATATGTATGATGTTTTAGTTAAAAGAGGATTTGAAACAAATATGTTAATATTTAACTTTGGTAAAGCCAAGTAGTGGGATGCCATTTTTGTTTAACTATTCTCTCTTCTTTCTGTATATTTGAAATATTTCACTATAAAAACAAGTAATAGATGAACAACAATAAAAAATAGGTAAAAAGTTTTGAACAGGGAATACACAGAAGAAATTCGGTGGAATATTTTAAGATATTTAATAAGCATATTTGTGACAAGTAACATGGTATTTCTTATTAAATACCTTTATAGTTTTACTCAATAAATTAAATGCACTCAATGTGATTTACTTTCTACAGGCCCACACAACATGAATTAAGACTTTATAAACAACAGGTGAAGAAACTGGAGAAAGCCCTTAAGGAAAACATCAAGTAATTATGTTGTACCAAAGTTACAGATTCATTGTTGTTTTGTATTTTATTATTTTTATTATCTATAAGTTTACTTCATGCTTACCTCAGAGTGACCTTAGCTTGAAATTACCAGACTGATGGGGAGAAATGACATGAAGGATATTTTTGAGGGGTGGCTGGCTGACTCAGTCATCAGAGCATGTTTCTTGTTCCCAGGGTTGTGAGTTCAAGCCCCATGTTGGGTGTGGAGCCTACTTAAAAAAAAAAAAAAAAAAAAAAGAAAAAAAAAGTTACCTTCCTACTAAGGTGTAGTTTCTCAAAAGGATATTTCTGGTTCCACAGTTTAAAAACCGATTCTACTCTGTTGGATTTGGCTATATATTTATCTTAAATAAGAACAAAAAAAGGCATTTGCCTGATATAATAAGGGCAAAGATTTTAACTAGAAAATTGTCTTTGTAAGTCATAGAGGAGTTGCAAGAGAATCATTGAATTTAGAGATAAAAACCCTCCAGTTTTTGTTGGCGCTAGTCATGACCTGAATAATACATATCCTCATCATACTTTAAAAGTAGTAGGATGAATGGAGTGAGCCATTCACATCCATCACTTACTGGTACTTTTCTTGACTTTGAAAAGCAAGGCCTCAGAGCAGTTTGAAAAAGTTGGTCCTCAAATAGTAGTAGTGTTTTCTGAAGATTATCTAGGTGTACTCTTTGATTCGAAGGAATGGAACTTGAGGTAGTGTGGGGAGTGTTGGGAGGAAATATTTTGAAAACTATATGAGTTAATATATGCATTAGATGTATTAGATCAGTTGTATTAGCATAAATTGATTCACTTTTCAGTGACAGCTGTGTTCCTTCCTTCCTATGGCAACCCATGCCACAGAGAGAGGCAAATATTCTGGATATCTAGGAATTGACATACTGAGTTACATTAAGATAGTACAGAAGGAAAACTGAAAAAGAGAAGTGGAAAGTTTGGAAAAGCTGCATCCATTAGTTCAATTAATATTTTTCCCTTCCTACTATTGCTTAATATTTTGGGTACCTTTAGTACTTACTACCATGTGCTTGGTATTCTGGGTACTGGAATTGCAGTGATAAGCCAAATAGAAAGGGTCTCTGCCCTCAGGGAGATTACGTGAAGGGAGAAGGATGATGAAAAAAAACAAAGCCATTTTGATATAGTATTAAGTACTGAATGTGAAATAGTATGAGTTGCTGTTGTGTGTATTTGGACAAGAGGTGGTGGTGACAAGGTCACAGGGAGCAGTAGTGGCAGAAGTGAGAAGCGTTTGGAATATTGGAGGTAGAACTGATAAGACTTGGTGATGGATTGGATATAGGCAGCCGAGGGGGGAAAAACATAACTCCTCAGTTTTAGGTTAACAACTAGTTGTTGGTGTCTCAGTGAGATAGGGAAACTGGTTGAGAAGCAACTTGGAAAAGGAGGATGTAGGGAGGTAAAAAGAGGAAGTATAGATAGACGTTATATGTGACTGTATGGAAGTCTTCATAAGGAAATGAAGGCCAGAAGAAGCAGTTTAAGCTGAGCATTTTTTTAACTAGGTTTGATAAAGTGGAAAATTGTGGAAAAACATGATAGGACAAAAGAGCATGAACCAAGTACACTGGGGAAAACTCAGATTCTTTCTCGGAATCCCTCTGTCTTCAGAGATGAAGATAGTCCTTTCCTCTAGGTATAGGGAGGGCACCTAGTACATGAGGCTCTTAGAATCTGCTTTAGGAGAGAAGGAGGAGGTCAGAGAGAATCCTTGCAGCACCTGCCATATCTCAAATTCCTCTGGCTTAAAACATGTCGTATGTCAAAGTAGCATATTTTGGAATGGCATATCCTGATCCCCTTCGAAGGAATTTTACTCACTTCAAGGCAACTTTATACGTGAAGATAGAAACACACAATCATGTACATATGTATACATAGAGATAGGTAGTTCTCATTATTCAGATTCCATATTTGTGAATTTGCCTACCTGCTAAAATTTATCTTTAATCCTCAAGTCAATAGTTGTGGCACTTTCATATCATGTGTGGACATGCCCAACACACATTTCCAGCTGCTGAACAGGTGAGGTTCTCTTGTTTCAGCTCTCATAACTGTAAAAAAGCATTCTTTGTGTTGTCATAGTGCCACTTTTTTTTTTTTTGCATTTTTATGCTTTTTGTTGATGATTTCTCCAAGATGGGCCACGAACCATAGTGTTCAAGTGCTGTCTAGTGTCCCTCCTGGGTGGGAAGAGGCTGTGATGTGACTTACAGAGAAAATACATGTGCTAGGTAAATTTCACTTAGGCATGAGTTACACTGCTGTTAGCCTGAGTTCAGTGTTAAGGAATCAACAGTATTAAATAAGGTATCTTTAAACATTAACACACATAAAATAAGCTTATATATTGATCAGTTGAGGAAAATGTTTCCAGATGCATGCAGGAACCTGACTCTGTATTAACTCTAGGACCAGTGGTTCAGTCTTTGCGATTCAGTGTTTGTGGTGACTTTATAGACTCTAACTATCATGAATAATGAGAATTGAGTGTATATATTTTTGTTGTTCATTTGAGCTCTCATCTTTAGACTCACCTTTCACTATTTAAAAAAAATTTTTTTTAATGTTTATTTTGAGAGAGAGAGAGAGCATGAGTGAGTGCAGGGGTGGGGCAGAGACAGAGGGAGAAAGAGAGTCCGAAGCAGACTCCATGCTGTCAGAGCCCAACATGGGGGCTCCGTCTCATGAATTGTGAGATCATGACCTGAGCCGAAATAAGAGTCAAGATGCTTAAATGACTGAGTCACCCAGGAGCCTCCGACTTTTCACTATTAGCTTTTAAAACTACAATTTAGAACCAATCCTTGCTATATTTTTCTGTTGGACTTTGTAGAAACTATTTGTGCTTTAGAAATTTAAATTATTTAAAAGTTTAAATAATTTTTTTTAAGTTTGGAACTTTCATAGAATCTAGATGTGAAAACAGGGAATTAGGAATGTTAGATAACTTGCCTACATCACATGGGTGGTATATGGAAGAACTTGAAAAGAAATTAGATCTGTACCCAATCATTCTGACTCTTAACCATCATCCTAATTAGAACCAACAAAACACCTGATGAAAAACATTAAAAAAATTGTTTTTAATATTTATGTAATCTTGAGAGAGAGAGACAAAGCAGGAGTGGGGGAGGGGCAGAGAGAGAGGGAGACACAGAATCAGAAGCAGGTTCCAGACTCTGAGCTGTCAGCACAGAGTCCGATGTGGGGCTCAAACCTACATACTGTGATATCATGACCTGAGCCAAAGTTGGCTGCTTAACCAACTAAGCCACCCAGGCACCCCGAAAAACATTTTTTTAACGTAAAGCTTTTCACATTTTTATTTTCTGTAGTGGCAGAGGTAGAATATTTTTTCAAAGAACTACAAATGTTGGGCAAATGAAAATAAAATACCCCACCAGCCCGGTGAATGCTCTCCACATACGTAGGAAAAAAAGGAACAGTTTTATTACTGAGTAAACATCTAACTAGACTGTGATGTACATTATAGGCAATCTGCTAAAAAGATTACAAATACAGAAAGAAATCTCACTCCTTCATATAGCCTTGCATATACAGTCCATTACATACATGTGAATTGTCTTTATCCTAAGGAAAAATAAAACTTTCCATGTTTTTTGATAAGCAGAAAGTTAACCTAGAGAGCCAAGAGCCTAGGCAGACACTGGGAGACAAGGCATCTGATGTCAGAGATTTGGTTCCAAGGCTCTCAAGAAAGAAAGACATTCCTAGGATGTAAACCTGGCAAGAGGCTTATTTAAGTATCAAAAAGATTTACATACTTCTTAGAGAAAGGATTTACAACTACAAGTTTTCCAAAGGAAATGGTACAAGAAAAGAAGGGGAAAGTCTCTCTCCCCTTTTAGAACCTGAGAGAATTCAATTTTTTTTTCTTTGGACTTCTGATTGCCTTTCAACTAACCAATCTTCAATAGCAAACGAGCCTATTTCACATGGGAAAACATGGACTTTTCTTGTTTGAGTTAATATTACAAAGTTGATTATAAAATTCAGTTGTTAGGAAGTGATTAAATAGGTCTGCAAGTACAGGATAACTAAAGGTATTACACTAATTCCATTTAATTTCAGTGGTATTTATATTTTGCTAGGAGAAAACAAAACAAAATCAGAATCCTGTCACCCTGGTATTGAGCTGATGGATGTCAATGTCATCCGGACAGGGAACCAAACTGAAATTAACAAACAAGGCTTTCTTCGCTTACTGCAATAGCATAAGCAGCCAAAAAATGTTCCATTTTTAGTGTTCCGTTTTTCTCACTGGAAGGGTATCAGGCAAGGGTCAGTGAATGTGATGGTGCACAGATGGGAGGAAACATGTCACAGCCTAGGAGCCCTGCACAAGACTCCTGCTGTTTCATGGGCCAAGGGGGAGGCCTGGGGGTGGAAAATACTGAGTCAGAGTGGAGAAAAGTATATTAGTCAAGATTCCTCCCACCCTCAGTCAGGGCCACCTCACTAAAGAGCCTCTGGAGAGAGGCACCAGGGCTAGGAATGCAGAAATGCTGGTGAGCACAGCTGGCCTGGGAGTCACAAGGGAAGGGAGGGGTCAGGGGGTTTGAGTTCTTGACAGCAACTCGCTCCAGAGATTGCAGTGCCCAGGCTGTGCACCACGTCTGATTTGGGCCGGCAACTTTCCCCCATGAAGCTTTCCAGGGCAAAGCCTTTGTAATTGTCTGTAATTTGGGCCTGAAAGGTAACACGTAGGATTTTGACCTGGAGCTGGACTTCTCTCCTAGAGAAACAGTTAGCTTCAGAGTTGTAGCATTGGAGTTGATAGATTGAAGGGAACCCACCCTTCTTTTCATCTTAATCATATAAAAAATCCTAGGAATGTGGAGAAAAGGACTCAGGGAGCATACAGCTCTGAGAGGTTCACGTTGGTTTGTATGTGTGCTTTGTATCATCGTGGCTAAATAAACAGAGTTTTAAAAACAAAATTGGCATTCACTTTTCAACCTGTTCCTCATCTCCAGAATGGGAGCCATCATGAGATCATAGAAAGGCTTCAGACACAGTTAAAAGCTATAAAGTGTCTGTACATAGAAACCTACCGAATGGAGATGGCTATAGAAAACAGAGGAGACAGCACAGCATACCTTAAGTTGGAAGTGCAGTTTTCTGGGTTTCCCAAGCTCCACAAAGAAACAGCTCTTGTTTCTAGCCACATGGAATGAGTGTCCGCTAAGTATGTAAAGAATCCTTTAGCTGCTCTTAGGAGTTTTTATGGCCTTTAGGCCCTGCTCACTGCTTTGGAGACAACAAAACAACCCTGGCATGTTTCTGAGTACAGCCTACTCCTACATCATAGGTTTCTAAAACATCAATGAACTCATATGCAATTAGAAAATAAGAGAATGATTAGTAGTGTGACATAGGCATCCCATTGTTTACGTCATTTTTCTTAGTTACAAGGAGCTAGAATAGTGGTAGTATTACAGCTTTCAGGAAGGAGAAAAGCTTTGCTAGTACACAGGCAACTACTCTTTCAGCCCTATTCTAAGAATATTGAAAATGCACCCAGGACTCCCTCCATGACCCCCAGCATCACACAGACATTTGGATGGAGGCAAGTTGCACTTCCCCCCTTGCCCTCCTTGCCTGTTTTAACCTCCACTTCTTCGGCCTGGCGTTCCATTTCCATCTTCGTAGTCTGGGCTCATAAAATTAAAAAAATTTATATGTGCACGTGCACGCATACACACGTGTATATGTAAAATGATATAAAGCTGTTGGAGGGGAGCTGAATCACTGGCTCAGTTTGTTTTCTTAATTCAGTGTCTAGGAGAGCATTTTGTATTATCTTGATTTTTTTTTTTTGTCTTCTTTAGATTAAAGGATCTCATCAGTCAAAAAAAGGTGGAGGACCCAGAGAAGCAAGATGAACCCAGCAAAGACAACCAGCAACGGGCCCTTACTGACCAGAGATACTTTCAGGTACTGAACAGCTGGCAAAGAGACTGGTATTGGTAGTGAACCTTGGTTTCTTTTTTTTTCTTTTTAAGTTTTAATTTAAATTCCATTTAGTTAACATACACTATCGGATTAGTTTCGGCTGTGCAATATGGCGATTCATCACTTCCATACAACACCCAGTGCTCATCACAAGTGTCCTCCTTAGTCCCCATCACCTATTTCACCCACCCCCCCACCTTCCTTTTGTTACCCATTAGTTTGTTCTCTGTCGTTTTTTCCCTTTGCTCATTTGTTTTCTTTTTCTTTAATCAAAAAAAAATTTTTTTAAGTAATCTCTTTACCCAACGTGGTGCTTGAACTTACAACCCCAAGATCAAAAGTCACATGCTCCACCACCTGTGCCAGTCAGGCGCCCTTATTTTTTTCTTAAGTTCCACATATGAGTGGAACCATAAGATATTTGTCTCTCTCTGAGCGACCAAATACTAGCATAATACTTTCTAGCTCCATCTATGTTGTTGCAAATGGTAAGGTTTCATCCTTTTTTATGGCTGCATAATATTTCATTGTGCATATACATATCTTCTTTATCCATTCATCAGTCACTAGACACTTGGGCTGTTTCCATAATTTGGCTATTATAGGTAATGCTGCTATAAACACCAAGGTACATTTATATCTTTCAATTAGTATTTTTGTATTCTTGGGGTAAATACCTAGTAGTACAGTCACTGGATCATAGGGTGGGTCTATTTTTAACTTTTTGGGGAAACTCCATACTGTTTTCCAGAGTAGCTGCACCATTTTGACTCCCCCGCTCCCCGCGACAGTGCACAAGGTTTCCTTTTCCTCCACATCTTCACCTATACTTGTTGTTTCTTGTGTTGTTGATTTTAGCCATTCTGACAGGAGTGAGGTAGTATCTCGTTGTAGTTCTGATTTACATTTCCCTGATGATGAGTGATGCTGAGCATTTTTTCATGTGTCTTGATCATCTGTATGTCTTTTTTGAAAAAATTGCTATTTATGTCTTCTGCCTCCCCCCTCCGCTTTTTTCTTTTTATGAAAGGCAGACTGCCACATGCAATGCCTCATTTGGATGTGTCCGGAGTGTTAGAGTCAACTTACGGTTGACGACCTCAAGTTCTCCTACAAATAGACCTTGAGAGCTTGTTTGTAGGTTCTAGCAGGGGAATGCAGCTGCTTGTATACCCTTGACTGAAGAATGGTCCTCATTTAATGAGGAAGGTTGTCCTCTTCGACAGAATGTGCAGCTTCAAAAGGGATGGACGTGGAGTGGTGAGGGAGGAAGGGGACACTAGGTTGGCCAGCCAGATCAGCCGAATCAACCCTGATGATCAATGGGGTGACATGTTGCAGCCAGATCATCCCCACATCCTGTTCGTTTTTTAATTGGGTTGTTGTTGTCTTTATATATTTTGGATACTAATCCTTTATGGGATATGTCATTTTGCAAATATCTTCTCCCATTCAGTAGGTTGCCTTTTAGTTTTGTTGATTGTTTCCTTCACTGTGCAGAAGGTTTTTATCTTGAGGTAGTCCCAATAATGTATTTTTGTTCTTGTTTGTTTCCTTTCTTCAAGAGACATGTCTAGAAAGAGGTTGCTACAACTGATGTCAAAGAAGCTACTGCCTCTGTTCTCTTCTAAGAATTTCATGGTGTTAGGCCTCACAGTTAGCTCTTTAATCCATTTTAAATTTAGTTTTGTGTATGGTGTAAGAAAGTGGTACAGTTTTGTTCTTTTACATGTTGCTGTTCAGTTTTCCCACCACCATTTGTTGAAGAAACATTCTCTTTTCTGCTTTGTCAAAGATTAATTGACCATATAATTGCTGGTTCATTTCTGGATTTCCTATTCTGTTCTATTGATCTATGTGCCTATTTTTGTTCAGTACCAAACTATTTGGATTACTATAGCTTTGTAATATAACGTGAAGTCCAGAGTTGTTATGCCTCTAGTTTTGTTTTTCTTTGCAAAGCTA
This sequence comes from Cryptoprocta ferox, assembly GCA_028646485.1. Taxonomy (NCBI): domain Eukaryota; kingdom Metazoa; phylum Chordata; class Mammalia; order Carnivora; family Eupleridae; genus Cryptoprocta; species Cryptoprocta ferox. Next base: position 117,527,719 of record CM053573.1, read on the forward strand.
TTCAGGGTCTTTTGTGGTTCCATTGAAATTTTAGGATTATTGGGGTGCCTGGGTGGCTCGGTTGGTTTAGTGTCCAACTTTGGCTCAGGTCATGATTTCATGGTTCATGAGTTCGAGCCCCACATCGGGCTCTGTGCTGACAGCTCGGAGTCTGGGGCCTGCTTCAGATTCTATGTCTCTTTCTCTTTCTCTCCCTCCCCTACTCATGGTCTGTCTCTGTTTCTCAAAAATGAATTTAAAAAAATTTCAAATTTTAGGATTATTTGTTCTGGCTCTGTGAAAAATGCTATTGGTATTTTGATAGGGATTGTATTAAATGTGTAGATTGCTTTGGGTATCGTAGACATTTTAACAATACTTGTTTCTCCAGTCAGTGAGCATGGAATGTCTTTCCATTTCTTTGTGTCATCTTCTGTTTCTTTCATCAGTATTTTATAGTTCTCAGAGTAAGATCTTTCACTTCTTTGGTTAGGTTTATTCCTAGGTACCTTATTGTTTTGGTACAATTGTAAATGGAATCGTTTTCTTAATTTCCCTTTCTGCTGCTTCATTATTGGTGTATAGAAATACAGCAGATTTCTGAACACTGATTTTGTATCCTGTGATTCTACTGAATTCATTTATCAGTTCCAGGAGTTTTGGAGGATTCTTTTGAGTTTTCTGTATATAGTATCATGCCATCTGCAAGTAGTGAATGCTTTGCTTCTTCCTTGCTGATTTGGATGCTTTTGATGCTGTGGCTAGGACTTCAGTACTATGTTGAATAAAAGTGGTAAGAGTGGATATTCTTGTCTTGTTCCTGTTCATAGAGGAAAAGCTCTCAATTTTCCCCCATTTAGGGTGATATTAATTGTGTTTTTTTCCATGTATGGCCTTTATCATGTTGAGGTATGTTCCCTCTAAACCTGTTTTGTTGAGGGTTTTTTATCATGAATGGACATTGTACTCTGTCAAATGCTTTTTCTGCCTCTATTAAAATGATCATATG
>CM053573.1:117529206-117619028 GCA_028646485.1 Cryptoprocta ferox
ATCTGTTAAGTCCATCTGGTCCAGTGTGTCATTCAAAGCTTTTGTTTTCTTGTTTATTTTCTGTTTAGATGATTTGTCCATTGATGTAAGTGGGGTGTTAAAGTTCCCCACCATTATTGTATTTGAACCTTGGTTTCCATCTCAGTTTAATATGTTATCAGGTTGTAAGGAATGTTTGTATTTTTGTGTGCTTATACTGTTTTGCCATGACCTACCTTCTTGACTAAAAACACTATAGGTAGCTTAGAAATTGTCTTACACCTTGAAAGACTTTGGCCTAGTTCAAAGCAGGGTAGTAAAAAGCTGACAGGATTTTTAAGATTGATCTGTAGTTCTCTCTTTTTTAATGTTTGTTTATTTATTTAGAGAGAGGGGGAGTTTTTGATTACTAACTCATTTCATTTGCTCGTTATTGGTCCATCCTGTTTCCTCTCTTAAGCCATTTCTCTTTTTATTGTTTGTGTTGTTGCTTTTGTTGGTATTATTACTATGACTGTTATTATATATAAATTTATTTTCTTTAGGTCTTTATATGGTTTTGTTTTTATATGGATATTTAGTCCCTCTGAACTTTAATTTTCTATGTAGTGTGATGTAGAGATCTAACCTTACTGATTTTTATAGACCATTCATTTAATAGATGAGTGATTAAGCCAGGCTGCTTACTGACTGAAGTGGGCCTGTGCTCATATTTTATTGGACCCAACAGGGTTTTTTAAACTTTGAATTAATTACTAATATATTCAAAATTAAATATTTTATTTGTTCTTTTTTCTAGCTTCTCTTAAAAAGGTACAGAATATGACAACAAATTCCTGCGTAGTCATTATCAGAGCAGAGTTATGCCTCTCTGGTGTCACATACGGGCATGTGCTCTTCAGTTAGCCACAGGCCCTGACCATGCTTGTTTCACCCAGTCATGGTCTTACCTTACTTCTAGAGGCATCTGAGTTTGCAGTTTCTCATAGACCATTCTTTCTCTACTTCACTGAAATGAAACCTCTGTCATATCCACTCATTTGCAAGGTTTGTTTCTAGACTCCTTAGTCTGTTCCATTTTTATACTATTTCCATATTCTTTTACTTTTTGTAATTTTATAGTAGGTTTTGATACCTTTTAGGATAAGAATTTTATGCATTCTTCTTTTAAAAAAATTCCTTTGCTATGTTTTTAGCACATTTACTCTTCTGGATGAACAGTTTGTCATATTGACAATAGATCATATTGAGATGAATTGAAATCTAATTAACTTTTTAGATTAATACTTGGAAAGATGAGAACTTTACAGTTTTGAATCATCTCAGAGAGCTTGTATCTTATCTTTATGCTTGTATAATTATTTATTTAATGGTGTGGGCTTGATGGTGGTATATAAGGAAATGGCTTTACTTTCCCCCCTTTTAGTTTTTTTTCCCATTAATTAATTAATTAATTAATTAATTTAGAAAGAGAGAGAGAGAGCAAACTGGGTAGGGGCAGAGAGGGGAGAGAGAGAATCCCAAGCAGGCTCCGCACTCCGCACAGAGCCCAGTGTGGGGCTTGAACTCATGAACTGTGAGATCATGACCTGAGCCAAAACCAAGAGTTGCATGCTATCGACTGAGCCACCTAGGTGCCCCTACTCGTCTTCCTTTAAACTTTCTATTTTGGGTCTCTTTTTCCTTTCTTTGGATGATATATAAGGTGAAACTCATAGCTTTTGGCAGGGGGCATATAGTCACATATTATACATATTAAGATATTTAAAATTCACTCCAGGCATTAATGATATTAGGGAATTTCTGTTAAATTTCTTATATATAATAATGGTGTTACAATTTCCTAGGAGAATATACCTACTTTTAAGAGATGCATACTTAAGTATTTGAGGATAAAATTTTACCATGTCTATCTTTTCTTCAGATGATTCAGCTAAAAACAGAGTGAGCAAATATGGGAAAATATTAACAGTTGTTGAATCTAGGTAATATTATGTGGGTATTTATAATAGTTCATTTCATGTATCAATTTGACTGGGCCATGGGATCCCTAGATATTTGGTTTAATATTAATCTGAATATGTCTGTGAGGGTGTTTATGGATAAGGTTAACATTTGTTTGTAGACTGGTAAAACAGATTGCCTTCCCTAACGTGAATGGGTCTCATCCAGTCGTTTGAAGACAAGACTAAAACAAAAAGGCTGAATAAGAGGGAGTTCCACTTGCCTGCCTGCCCTTGAGCTGGGACATTAGTTTTTTCCTGCCTTCAGACTTGGACTAAAGCATTGTGTCTTCCTAGGTCTTAAGCCTGTGGGCATTCAGACTAGAAGTAGTCCCTTGACTCTTCTGGGTCTTCTGCCTACTGCAGAAATTGGGACTTCTCAGCTTCCATAATTGTGTGAGCCAACTCCTTAGAATTAATGTCTTTAGATATGTTTATATACATATACATTGTTTCTCTTTCTCTGTAGAGCCTTCCTTAATACAGATTGTGGTACTGAGAGTGGTTGTAGAGGAACAACATTTTAAGGATGAGTTCTCTGAATTGGGTCTGGGGTTTCCAGAATTGGCATGATGTTTCCAGGATTTCTGTATAGAATGTGTTCGACTTTATTATTCATGGTCCTTATACTTTGACCTTTAACTGAAGCTATGAAACAAACAACAGGAAATGACCCCTTTAAACATCTGATTTAACTTAAATATGAGGAGACAGAGAAATGTGAGATTCTAGCTAAGGATGTATTGATGATTACTTTTCCCTATGTGGATTATAAGAGGTCATTCATAACTATTTTCAAGTCTAAATCATTTGAAAATGCATTTTAGCTTTTCTATGTAGTTCTCATTAGAACTTATATGTTTAATTATGTTGATGTAACTACTGTATTTCCAAAACATTACAGGTGTCAGTCTTATTAAAGAACTTCTTAATGCCCAAAATTAATTCTGAAAATGATGATACATTGACATAGAAAGCACTCCTTTAACTTAAATCACTTTGAAAGGACTGTGATAAACATTTCAAATAAAACATTGTCTCTTTTTAAAGGTGCTAAGTAGCATCAATTCAATTGTTCACAATCCAAGAGCTCCAGTAATAATTTATAAACAGAGCAAAGGAGGAGCCCAACAATTTAATAAAGCTTTTGTTCAAGATTGTGGTTTTGAGCATCTTATTCCTATAATAGAAATGTGGGCAGACCAACTGACTTCCCTAAAGGTAAGGGGTTTTTTTACATGCTTTGAAAATCGATTGGATTTGCACCTAGACGTGCAAAATAGATCCTGCTCTTCTTTCGTCTTCCTCTCTTTTTTTTTTTTTTTAACTTTTGAATGTTTGTTTATTTTTGAGAGAGAGACAGAGCGTGAGCAGGGGAAGGGCAGAGAGAGGAGACACAGACGCTGAAGCAGCCTCCAGGCCCTTCTTCCTCGTCAGATGTAGCGTTTTATTCTTCATTCATTTTAATTGGGGATTTTTTCCTTCTTCATATTTTAAATAATTTTCCTTCTCTCAAAACTGTCCACATCTATCTAGAGCAGTTAATAGTGCAGTGTCAGCCAGTACTACTTTTACTTATTCTGTCTATGCATGGAAGATAAAAATTTCTTTACTTTTTTTTAAAATTTATTTTTTTATTTTTCTTTATTTTAATGTTTTATTTATTTTTGAGAGAGAGATAGAGACAGAGTGTGAGCAGGTAAGGGGCAGGGAGAGAGGGAGACACAGAATCCAAAGCAGGCTTCAGGCTCTGAACTGTCAGCACAGAGCCCGATATGGAGCTCGAACTCCTGGACCATGAGATCATGACCTGAGCCAAAGGCGGATGCTTAACTGACTGAGCCACCCAGGCATCCCTCTTATTTTGTTTATTTTAGAGAGAATGCAAGCAGGGGAGAGAGGACAGCAGTGCTCTAAAGGGCCAAGCACTGTGCCATGCACATAGTAGATGCTTAGTAAATGTTTATCAATTGACCAGTCTTAAACTTCCAGTAGCTTTATCCTTTGTGCACAATTTAAAATAGATTAGGATATTTATCTAGGCCAAGAAAATTAAGTAGTCTGTCATGAAGACTAGAATTAATTTAATTTAGGATCTTTTAATTTTTTTCAAGTTAAAAACCTGCCTGGAGATAAATGCTATAATAGATGAATCTTGAAAACATTATCGTAAGTGAAGGAAAGCCAGTCACAAAAGGCCACTTATTATATAATTCCGCTTTATGTGAAATGCCCAGAATAGGCAAATCCAAAGAAACAGAAAGTAGATTAGTAGTGACCCAGGGGCTGGGGACAGGGAAGAATGAGGAGTGGCTGTGAATGGGTATGAGATTTCTTTTTGGCGTGATGAAAATGTTCTGAAATTAGATAATGGTGATAGTTGCACATCTCTGTAAATTGAGTACAGTTAGAGACAGTGAATTTTATGCTAGGTGAATTACATTTCAATAAATCTGTTATAAAAATGTTAAAGGCCAAAATATAAAGGATGTTTATTTTTTATCCATGAATAATTGCAACATATAGTACTAATATATAACATATAATTACTTTAAACATCTAGAGTTGAGATAATCAAGGAGTGTCTTGGTGGCTCAGTCAGTTAAGCATCCAACTCTTGATTTTGGCTGGGGTCATGATCTTTGAGCCCCACACTGGGCTCTGTGCTGACAGTGCAGAGCCTGCTTGGGATTCTCTCTCACCCTCTCTCTCTCTGCCCTGCCCCACTCACGTGCTCTCCCTCTCTCACAAAATAAATAAATTAAAAAAAATAGATATGAGATCATCAATATATCATGTTTTGTGTAAGCCCCATATTTACCTGGAGAAAACAAATTTAACAGACTTTTTCTAAACTGGTAATGATACTTTAAAAAGGTAGTGATTGGGGTGCCTGGGTCACTCAGTCGGTTAAGCATCCGACTTTGGCTCAGGTCATGATCTTGCAGTCTGTGAGTTCAAGCCCAGCATCAGGCTCTGTGCTGACAGCTCAGAGCCTGCAGCCTGCTTTGGATTTTCTGTCTCCCTCTCCCTATATACCTCCCCTGCTTTCACTGTCTCTCTTTCTCTCTCAAAAATAAATAAACATTAAAAAAAAAAAAGGTACTGCTGATGGTTTGTTTATATATATATATATATATATATATATATATATTTTTTTTTTTTTTTAATGTTTACTTTTGAGAGAGAGACTGTGAATGCAGTTGGGGGAGGGGGAGAGAGAGAGAGAAAGAGAAAATCAATCCCAAGCAGGTTCCATGCTGTCAGCACAGAGCCCAACGCACAGGAGTCAGTCCCACGAAACGTGAGATCATGACCTCAGCCAAAATCAAGAGTTGGATGCTTAACTGATTGAGCCACCCAGGCGCCCCATGGTTTATATGTATATTAAACCTGCCTGATAATTATGCAGGAAAACCTTGGTTTGCAAACATAATTCATCCCAGAAACATGCTTATAATCCAACCAAAGCACTTGTATATCAAAGCAAATTTCTCCATAATGAATCATGGAAACTCAGATGATTTGTCCCACAACCCAAAAATATCATGTAAAAATGATTACAATTCTATAAATCTAATACAAAATAATAAAGAAAAATAAATTAACCTGCACTTACCTTTGAAAACCTTTGTAGGTGGTGTGAGAGAGGAGGGTTATTGTATAGGATGACTTTCACTACCAGTAACGGAATCACTGCTATATATTGGCTCAATGGAATCTTTTTCACTTTGTGCAACTGTAACAAGGAACCTATTCAGTGACCTAGCATTGAAGCAATGCATTCCTAAGCTTACTCTTGTAGGGAAAAGCAAAGGACTGTCCATAGGTGCTTTGAAGTGACAAAAAATACACTAGTGCCGGTTGAGGGCATCTTCCAAAGTTCTGAAAAATCACTGATTTCTGCCAAACACCATGGCCTGAGACCAAGCATTCAAGCATGGGAGACTGATCACGCACAGTCCCTCAGTAAGAGAGAACCATCGGTTCAGTTATGATCGTGTGACATTTGGCGTCATGTACTACTTGTACTGCGACATCACTACTTTATCAAGTTAAAATTTATTAGAAGTGTTTGCTCATCTTGCAGGATACTTGCAGAACAAGTTACAATCCAAGGTTTTACTGTATTAGCATCATTATGGAAGCTTTTTAAAAAACCAGTAATACCGTGTTTCTTTTTTTATAAAGGATTTGTATAAGTCCTTGAAAATACTATCTGCAGAACTGGTGCCTTGGCATAATTTAAAAAAGCAGGATGAAAATGAAGGCATCAGAGTTGAAGATCTGTTGTTTATAGTAGATACCATGTTAGAAGAAGTTGAAAATAAGGAAAAGGTAATGCTTAATACTTAAGTAAATTTTCACATTTTAATGTAATCTTATCTTAAAAACTGATAGTGATAAAGATACTGATATTCTGCTAGAATTCTATGTTTCTTTTTAAAGTTTTTATTAAGGCCTTGGGATTATTTTAAAACGTGAACTATCTTTCTCTTTCTCTTTTGGACAGGACAGCAATGTACCAAACTTAAAAACTTTGCAAGCTATTGTTTCTCACTTCCAAAAATTATTTGATGTGCCTTCTTTAAATGGAGTCTATCCTCGAATGAATGAAGTTTATACTAGGCTTGGAGAAATGAACAATGCTGTCAGAAACCTCCAAGAGCTCTTAGAATTAGGTGATGACTCTTTGTCCTGTCTGGCCCCCATTTAAGAATTATTCCTGATAAATCAACAAAAAGTAGGTTAAAAATTTTTTAAGTAAAAAATTGAGGATAACGGAAGCATGAAGTATTTGATTTAATGATTTTGAAAATTCTCTTTTAAAATATCCTTTTATTTTTTTCTTACAGATAGTTCAACGTCATTGTATATGTTGGTGAGCACAGTTGGAAAATTGTGTAGGCTGATTAATGAGGATATGACTGAGCAGGTTATGCAGGTATTAGGACCTGAAGATCTCCAAAGGTATTTATTTTAAAAGTTTGCAAAATATTATCCAGAATGCTTGGAATGATGAAATTAAAGACTTCTAAAACTTTTTAAGTTATTTGCCTTTGCCGTTTGGGATAGCATCTTTTAAATAATTTGACAATCTAAAATATCTCACACTTTATAGATGGAGAGAATGCCAAGCATTTTCAAGGTAAAAATAGATTTTAGGGCCTATATGTTTACATAGGTCAGGACTCCAGCATTATTGCTCTAAGCTCGTTCCCAGGGGAAATTATATATGGAGAAATTCAGACCTTGTTTCATGTAAGTGTTCAGAATATATAAACAATATATATTATTTTTAATATACCACCATCGACCACTTAATAATCACTAACAGTGTATTATTTAATTAGAAGATAAATGTTAAGAAATTTTTTTAAAGGTGGTCATCTCTAAAATAAGACCTGATTTTTTTAAAAATATGGAAACATTCTAGCTATACTTAAAGCAAGTCTTCCTCCCCCACCTCCCCCCGACCAATTTGATACTGACTATAACATAGGGGAAGAGGAACACATACATATACCACCTATTCCATATATTATGTAAGTTTTCCAAGAAAAATCCTTACCTAATCTGACACTTGAGTTTTTTGATACTTGCTGCCTTTTTCTTTTTTTAATTTTTTTTTTAACTTTTATTTTTGAGAGAGAGAGAGGGACACCTGGGTGGCTCAGTCGGTTAAGTGACCGACTTTGGCTCAAGTCATGATCTCATGGCTCGTGGTTTTGAGCCCCGCATAGAGCTCTGTGCTGTCAGCTTAGAGCCTGGAGCCTGCTTTGGATTCTGTCTCAGTCTCTCTCTGCCTCTCCCTGGCTCTCACTCTGTCTCTCTCTCTTGCTCTCTCTCAAAAAAAAAAAAAAAAAATTAAAAAAATATTTTTGAGAGAGAGAGAGAGACAGATAGGAGGAAGAGAGTGTGAGCGGGGTAGGGGCCGAAAGAGGGAGACAGAGGATTGGAAGCAGGCTCCACGCTGTGAGTGCAAAGCCCTATGCAGGGCTTAAACTCAAAACTGTGAGATCATGACCTGAGCTGTAATCAGGAGTTGGCTGCTTAACCGACTGAGCCACCCAGGTACCCCAAAACAAGTGGGTGGTTTTTTTTGTTTTTGTTTTTGAGAGAGGGGGTGCAAGTGAGCAAGGGACAGAGGAAGGAGGAGAGGGAAGCAGGGCTTACCAGATGTGGGACTCGAACTCACAAACCATGGAATCATGACCTGAGCTGAAGTCAGATGCTTCAGTGACTAAGCCATTCAGGCGCTCCTGATACTTGCTGCTGTTAAAAGGAACATAGGTCTCATTATTGGTCTTTTTTCCCTTCCCATATTTATACTGACGACTGATACTTATTTTTAATGTTTAATAGAATACTGGATATAAAAACCAATTTTTAGAAAATGTTAACAAGCAAGGTCTCTTTAAAATCCTCGAGCTAAATGGAAAGTTTTACACATAAAGAGTGTTACATAAATTTAACTTTGGAACACATGTTTACACTTATGATAGATATTTTTTAGAAAAGCAGTATTAGATGAACAAAGTTCAAAAATCAAAGATTGTGGGACGCCTGGGTGACTCAGTTGGTTAAGTGTCCGACTTCAGCTCAGGTCATGATCTCACCGTTACCAATTTCGAGCCCCGCATTGGGCTCTGTGCTGACAGCTCACAGCCTGGAGCCTGTTTCGGATTCTGTGTCTCCCTCTCTGTTTCTGCCCCTCCCCCACTCGTGCTCTGTCTCTCTCTCTCTCTCTCTCTCTCTCTCAAAAATAAACATTAAAATTTTTTTAAAAAATCAAGTATTGCAGTAAATGATCATTACATTTATATTTAAATTAGGATATTTCTTAACATTTTGAAAATGTTTTATTTTCAATCAAATGCAAACCTTAAGTTGGAAATTCAGTGTAAACTGTGCATTTCTTTTTAAAAGCATTATCAGCAAATTGGAAGAACATGAGGAATTTTTCCCAGCATTTCAGGCATTTACTAATGATCTACTTGAAATCTTAGGTAAGATCTTAGTTGGTGGTGGTTAAATTTCGAGTCTTAAGATGTCATTGGGTTTGAAGGAAGAGTGTCCCTTTAGTCACTGTATTAGTGCTTATACCTAGAAATGTTTTGGTAGAAAGTGTCTAAAAAGCACTAATAGTTCTGAAAACACATTCCTAACTTGAAATTAGAGTTGGTTGGGGTTGATCTACAGAACAGAGAAGGTACGTATCCTTTAAGGAGCTAGGGGCTGCCTTTGTTTTGAAACCTTAAAATGAGAAATGGCATTACTCTAGCTGGGCCTAGTTTAACCCTGACTCTGTCATGGCCTAATGAGAAATCTTGGTAGAATTTATGATCTTGGCAGATAGATGTTTTGTGGGTTTTTTTTCTCTTTTTTCTTCTTTTCCTCCTCCTCCTCCTCCTCCTTCTCCTCCTCCTTCTCCTCCTCCTCCCTCCTCCCTTCCTCCCTCCTCCCTTCCTCCTCCCTTCCTCCCTCCTCCCTTCCTCCTCCCTTCCTCCTCCCTCCCTCCTCCTCCTCCTCTTTTTTAGATAAAACTTACTGTGGTTTTTAAATATACAAATTAAATTTCCTTCTCAGGTGATAAGTAGAGTACACCTCTATACAAAGAAAGACAAATTTATAAATCTATAGTAGGGAAGATATATATTTGCATTGTTGGTGAGATTGAGAGTTTTGTTATTAGTTTTAGCTCTTAAAGGGAAAAAAATGTGATTTGTTTAGGAATTCTAGGCAAAACAGAGACCCAAGTCTCTTGTTTTATAAAAAGAATTTTTTTAACATTTATTCATTTTTGAGAGAGAGAAAGAAAGAGTGCAAGTTGGGGTGGGACAGAGAGAGAGGGGGGGATACACAGAATCTAAAACAGGCTTCAGGCTCTGAGCTGTCAGCACAGAGCCTGACACGGGACTCAAACTCATGAACCATGAGATCATGACCTGAGCCGAAGTCAGACACTTAACCAACTGAGCCACCAGGTGCCCCTAAGTCTCTTGTTTTAAGTGTGATTATATATGGCTATAAAAGTAATTTTATCTTACTATTAAGAACACTTTTTAAAGTTTAAAGTGATTTATTCAATGATTAATTTTTTTCTATATAGTTCATTTGAAAGTTTGTATTTTTTTTTTTTTTTTTAAAGAATGCCTCCATGACAGGAAATTGAATTAGAAGAGGAGGAGGTACATGGCTAGGTCAATTGGTAGAGCATGCGACTCTTGATCTTAGGGTCATGAGTTGAAGCCCCACATTGGGCATAGAGCCTACATTAAAAAAAATTTCTTAAATTAGAAGAGGAAATGCGGAATGTAGAAGAAGAAATGTAGAAGATAAGGGAATGAGTAAATTAAAATTTGATAAGAAGATGAATAAATGAAAGAAACATCTGACTGGAATATCTAGCCTGGTAAACATAAAGGAAGTTTTCTGGCCAGTTTTATGCAGGCTGTGGAAGCAAAGAGACAGTGACTGAATGTGCTTTAGGCATGCTCATGTTTGAAAAGATCATAGGAAGGGAGACTGTAATTTGAAAGTTAAACTTAAAATGACATGAAATTGCAGAAATGTGTTGCCTCATATTCCAAACAGCTTTGTTTCATACAGTATTTTTCTTGCTTTGGGGTAGCAATTAAACAGTGAGGTTCTCGTCATTAATAAACATTTCAGTAGGTGTATAGGTAACACTTAGGTCAGAATCCTTCTATAGAAGCTTCCTCTTAGATATTATGATACTCAGCATGGTTCATATGGCATCATTTACTTCAATAACCCACATTTCTCTGCAGATGAACTCTGTTTTTTTGTCACAGTTGAAATTCCGGAGTTAAATATTACACTTAACATTGGGAAAATTAAAGCTGTTTGGCAAACATAACTATTTTTATTATTATTAGTTGTCATTTTAAGCATCTAGAACTATGGAATGTTGTAGTGAATACCAGATATGGAGAAGGACTTTGTTTTCTTACATAAGTGGTGTGATTAGCTGAGAATATTCTCCTATCAGCCAAGATCCTTCTCTGTGAGGTTCATGTATAAGGCAGATTTCTCATGTAATGAAAAAAACAGTGTGATTTCAGAATGGGGTTCCGGAAATAACTTGATCTTGTACCTTATCATGATATAAGGTATGAATCAAATTCTCTGTTGTAATTTGTGTATATATTTATTTGTTCTTATATCTTGATGCTCTGTAAGTATATCTAGACAAGTATTCTGACTGAAGTCAGGAGCTTAAATAGCATGGGATACAAGTTTAGGCTAAAGGAAAAACAACCAAAATTCAGCTAAACATGGAGGAAGAGAGGTGGAATTGAAGGAAACATTTTTACATAAAAGAAAATGAGTTTCTAAACAGCGGCCTAGCAGAATAATGTAGAAAAAAGTGGTCAGAATCTAGAGAACCTGCCACTGGGGCTTTTAGGGCCAGAGTCTAGATAATGAGAGAAAAGGAGCTTGCTTCTCCAGTGGCCAAGAGCTTTCAGACAGTGAATTGTAACAGGTCGGTTGGAAGAAGACAGTCTTAGAGAAACCAGATTCACAAAGAATCTGGCAGAGGAGAACCTTAGCTAGTTTAGAACTATGGAATGTTGTAGTGAATACCAGATATGGAGAAGGACTTTGACCAGGCTAAGCTCTGCAACACACTCCATCTGAGATTTGTACTCGGAGAAGCCTCACACTTTTTATTAGGTAGATATGTTGTTTCATCCTAAAAGAGAGACCTCAGAAAGATCTAACTAATGAGAAATTTTTCCAGTAGAATTAAGGAGAGGACTGTGTTCCGTGAGAAGAAATCATTAAATCCTTAGATGGGTACCCAGAAGAGAGATAGCTTCTACGTAGGATTTTGCCATGTAGGCTCACCCATGTAATTATATAGATTTAAAGATGCGGTCAGTAGGATCTCTTAATAAGAGCACGCTGCTAATGAGATTATTATCAGAGTCAGAGGATACTTGTAGGTATATGGTAGCTTTTACAAACAGATGCCCTGTAGAGCATCTGTGTCTCAATCAGTGATACTCTTATCACCACTACTGGATAAAAATTTCATGTGCATGAAAGTGCTAGTGTTGCCTTTGCGTTTGAGGTTTTCCTTTGCAGAGAGAGTCTCATTTTGTATGAGCCTATCACTAGATAAAGCTGCTCTTATTCTTGTTTTTCTGTTACAGAAATTGATGACTTGGATGCCATTGTACCTGCAGTAAAGAAATTAAAAATACTTTCATACTGAAAACAAATCAAATTATTTTTACTGTGTAAATTGTATTCTTAACATTCTGAGCATTTTGTAGGATTGATCTTGCATTGAGACAAGGGTTATAAATGTACTCTCAGAATTCATCCCCTTCTTAGTATTGGGTCCTTCCCATCTATATTTTTATTAACTTTGAGATTCTTATAGAGAAAATAGTTGTTAAGCTAAAGTGGTAAGTTAACTTTAAGTCGTTTAATCATTTCTTAAGCAATTCTTAAGTGCTTATAAGATTTTTTAAAAATATAGTATGTGAGTAAAAGAGAAACTCAGGGAGACAGGTTGCAAACAATAGAAAGGTTGCATTTAATTTGAGGGTTTAGAGACCTTTTTGATCCTGGGAATATGGATTACCAATGGCTGTCTTAAATTCAGCCAGTAGGAACCTATTGTTTTCCTGGCACGGAAATCACACATTCTACTGAGAGATCCCTCATGGCACTTGCCCTTTCAAAGCTAGAGGGAGAAACGGAAGAAGGATAAAATGTCTTGTCACTGGGTTAGATCGGAAATGAATTATGAGGTAATATAGATGAGTAGATAGTAGTGTCTCATTGAAAAAGGTGTCTTTTTTGCAATCTTGATGTAATGTACTTTTTATAAGGACATGAAATCTTAAATAAAGTTCTTGTGAAGAATTTCCAAATATAAGTGTCTTCAGTGACTTATTTGTATAACTCACATATAATGAGTCATATTCTCTTAGAAGGCTGATTCTTGCTGCATTTTATTTTATATAAGAATGCTTTTATTGCTGCCTTCTACTTATTCTCTGTTCTCAATATTCAGTCTGAGTTTCTTAAGGGACCAGTGTTACTGCCCCCCATCCCTCGCCACTCTTTTATAAGTAGCAGGCCTAGATTCTTTCTAGATATAAAATTCTTTGTTTTGTTAGGCTGCAGTTACATTTCTAAACACTAGCCCACAATTTGTGAAAGAACCTGTGTCTTTGAGAGTTGGGTCGAAAAAGTAATTGGATATTCAATTATGTAAATACTCTGAGTTGATTAGATTAACTCCAAGAAATTGCTGTGAGGCAGTTTGGAAATCTAACAGTATTTGAAAGGAAAAAAAATGTAATTTAAAAATTATGTTAATTTAAATTTTGTTAGCTAGTTTAAGAGCCGCTGGTTAACTCTTAGTTTAAAACAAGTTTTCAGACTCTTCCTCAGAGGCCTCAAGAGTTCTTTGGAGGGTCACTGAATGAGACAGTGCCACTAGTAAGAAGAACTTTAGGCCCCCTCTGTTGGATCTACTTTTATCCAGTTTTAATTATTTAAGTAAAGTACCGCAATTAGTGTTTAGTTCTTCTTTTACCATTTTAATTATTGTGTAATTGACTAGTAGGCTGAACATATTTAAAGTATACAATTTGATACGTTTTGATGCACATATACCTGTGAAACCATCACCACAATCAAAATAATAAACAGACCAATCTCTCTCTCTAAAAGTTCTCTTTTTGCTCTTGGTAATCTACCTAGCCACTTCCGACCCCCAAGCAACAACTGATCTGTTCTCTGTCACTATAGACTCATTGGCATTTTATGGGATTTCATGTAAATGGAATCATACAATTGATTTTAAAAAGTTCTCTTTTTTGGTCTGGCCTCTTTTAGCATACTTATTTTGAGATTTTTGCGTGTTCCATTTATTAACAGTTCATTCCTTTTATTGCTCTGTAGTATTCCATTGTACAAATATACAATTTGGATATCCATTCACCTAGTGATGGAAATTTTAGTTATTTCCAGTTTTTGATTACTACAAATAAAACTGCTATAAACATTCATATTCAGGTCGTTGTGTGGACATACCTGATATCCAGTGTGTTGAAAATTGTTTCACGTATTTTGTCTGTTCTTTGTTTTGTTTTGGTTCTGGTTCTGGTACAGGTAGAAGAGTAATTTTGATTTCTGTTACTCCATGCTGATTAGAGATGGAAGTTTCTAATCATTTTTTTCTAATTTTACTGCACCGTAGTCAGCGAACATGTTTGTTTGTTTTTGTTTGGTATCAGGTCTTTAGAAATTGTTGAGAGTTTCTTTGTGACTTTCCATGTAATGAAATTTATACATATTCCACATGTTGCTTTAAAAAAGCCTCATCTCTATTTGATATATATGGCTATTATACTTTTTAAAAAATATATATAATTTATTAATCAAGCTGGCTAACATAGAGTGTCTACAGTGTGCTCTTGGTTTTGGGGGTAGATTCCCATGATTCATCGCTTATATACAACACCCAGTGCTCATCCCAACAAGTGCCCTGCTCAGTGCCCATCTCCCATTTTCCCTCCCCACCATCCACCCTGAGTTTGTTCTGTGTATTTGAGAGTCTTTTATGGTTTGCCTTCTTCCCTGTTAACTATTTTTCCCCTTCCCTTCCCCCATAGTCTTCTGTTAAGTTTTTCAAGTTCACATATGAGTGAAAACATATGATATCTGTGTTTCTCTGCCAGACTTACTTCACTTAGCATAATACCCTCCAGTTCCATCCACATTGCTGCAAATGGCTGGATTTCATTCTTTCTCATTGCCAAATAGTATTTCATTATATATATAAACCACATCTTCTTTATCCATTCATCAGTTGATGGACACTTAGGCTCTTCCCATAATTTGGCTATTGTTGAAAGTGCTGCTATAAACATTGGGTACATGTGCCCCTATGCATCAGTACCCCTGTATCCTTTGCATAAATTCCTAGTAGTGCTATTGCTGGGTCATAGGTTAGTTCTATTTTTAATTTTTTGAGGAACCTTCACACTTTTCCAGAGTGGCTGCACCAGTTTGCATTCCCACCAACAGTGCAACAGGGTTCCCGTTTCTCCACATCCTAGCCAGCATCTGTTGTTTCCTGAGTTAATTTTAGCCACTCTGACTGGTGTGAGGTGGTATCTCAGTGTGATTTTGATTTGTATTTCCCTGATGATGAATAATGTTGAGCATCTTTTCATGTGTCTGTTGGCCATCTGGGTGTCCTCTTTGGAAAAATGTCTATTCATGTCTTTTGCCCATTTCTTCACTGGATTCTTTGTTTTTTGGGTGTTGAGTTTGGTAAGTTCTTTATAGATTTTGGATACTAACTATCTGATACATCATTTGCAAATATCATTTCCCATTTCATCAGTTGCCTTTTAGTTTTGTTGATTCTTTCCTTTGCCGTGAAGAAGCTTTTTATCTTGATGAGGTCCCAATAATTTATTTTTGCTCTTGATTCCCTTGCCTTTGGAGATGGGTCGAGCCAGAAATTGAGACTGAGGTCAAAGAGGTTGTTGTCTGTTTTATCCTCTAGGGTTTTGATGGTTTCCTTTCTCACATTTGGGTCTTTCATCCATCCATTTTAAGTTTATTTTTGTGTATGGTGTAAGAAAGTGGTCTAGTTTCATTCTTCTGCATGTTGCTCTCTAGTTCTCCCAGCACCATCTGTTAAAGAGGCTGTCTTTTTTTCCCCATTGGATGCTCTTTCCTGCTTTGTTAAAGATTAGTCGGCCATACATTTGTGGGTTCAATTCTGGGTTCTCTATTCCACTGGTCTATGTGTCTGTTTTTGTGCCAATACTTGATGACTACAGCTTTGTAGTAGAGGCTAAAGTCCTGGGTTGTTAGGCCTCCTGCTTTGGTTTTCTTTTTCAACATTACTTTGGCTATTTGAGGTCTTTTGAGGTTCCATACAAATATTAGGACTGATTGTTCTAGCTCTGAGAAGAATGCAGTGAAATTTTTATTGGGATTGCATTGAATGTGTAGATTGCTTTGGGTAGTATTGACATTTTAACAATATTTGTTCTTCAAATCCATGAACATGGAGTGTTTTTCCATTTCTTTGTGTCTTCATTTTCTTTTATAAGTTTTCTATAGTTTTCAGCATACATATCTTTTACATTTTTGGTTAGGTTTATTCCTAGGTATTATGGTTCTCAGTGCAATTGTAAATGGGTTTGATTTTTCTGATTTCTCTTCATTATAATAACTTCATTATTGGTGTATAGAAATGCAACCGATTTCTGTACATTGATTTTGTTGTATAGAAATGCAACTGATTTCTGTACATTGATTTTGTACCCTGCAACTTTGCTGAATTTATCAGTTCTAGCAGCCTTTTGGTGGAGTCTTTTGGGTTTTTCATGCAGAGTATCATGTTGTCTGCAAAAAGTGAAAGTTTGACTTCTTTGCCAATTTTGATGCCTTTTATTTCATTTTATGGTCTGATTGCTAATGCTAGGACTTCCAACACTATGTTAAACAACAGTGGTAAGAGTGGACATCCCTGTCGTGTTCCTGACCTTAGGCAGAAAGCTCTGTTTTTCCCCATTGAGGATGATACTAGCTGTGAGCTTTTCACATATGGCTTTTATGATATTAAGGCATGTTCCTTCTATCCCATCTTTCTTGTGGGTTTTTATTAAGAAAGGATGCTATATTTTGTCAAATGCTTTTTCTACATCTATTGACAGGATCATATGGTTCTTATTCTTTCTTTTATTAATGTGATGTATCACATTGATTTTGTGAATATTTAACCAGCCCTGCAGCCCAGGAATGAACCCCACTTGATCATGGTGAATAATTATTTTTATATGCTATTGAATTTGATTTGCTAGTAACTTGTTGAGAATTTTTGCATCCAGGTTCATCAGGGATCTTGGTCTGTAATTCTCCTTTTTTGTGGAGTCTCTGGTTTGGGAATCAAGGTAATGCTGGCTTCATAGAATGAGTCCAGAAGTTGTCCTTCCATTTCTGTTTTTTGGAACAGCTTGAGAAGGATAGGTTTAAATCTGCATAAATGTCTAGTAGAATTCCCCTGGGAAGCCATCTGGTCCAGGACTCTTATTGGGAGATTTTTGATAACTGATTCAGTTTCTTTGCTAGTTATGGGTCTGTTCAAGTTTTCTATTTCTTCCCTGTTTGAGTTTTGGTAGTGTGTGGGTTTCTAGGAATTTGTCCATTTCTTCCAGGTTGCCCAGTTTGTTAGCATATAATTTTTCATAGTATTCCCTGATAATTGCTTGTATTTCTGAGAGGTTGGTTGTGATGTGTCCAATTGCTCTTCATTTCATCTCTTCTACTTTTTTTTGGATTCTATATTGTTTATTTCTGCTCTGATCTTTATTATTTCTCTTCTTATGCTGGCCTTGGAGTTTCTTTGCTGTCCTAGTTCCTTTAGGTGTGCTGTTAGATTTTATATTTGGGATTTTTCTCGTTTCTTGAGATAGGCCTGGATTGCAATGTATTTTCCTCTTAAGATTGCCTTTGCTTCATCCCAAAGGGTTCGGACTGTCATGTTTTCATTTTCATTTGCTTCCATATATTTTTTTAAAATATCTTCTTTAATTGCCTGGTTGACCCATTCATTCTTTAGTAGGATGTTCTTTAACCTCCATGCATTTGGAAGTTTTCCAAACTTTTTCCTGTGGTTGACTTTGTTTCTTTTTTTTAATTTTTTTTTTTTTTTTTGTATTTTATTTTTGAGAGAGAGAGAGACCGCATGAGCAGGGGAGGGTCAGAGAAAGAGGGAGACACGGAATCCGAAGACAGGCTCCAGGCTCTGAGCTGGCAGCACAGAGCCCAACGCAGGGCTCAAACCCACAAAGCATGAGATCATGACCTGAGCCGAAGTCGGACTCTTAACCGACTGAGCCACCCAGGCGCCCCATACCATATTCTTATCAATAAGATTGCTTATGTTTGTGATTAATTGATTTATATATTTGTATGCTTTCAAATTGGGTGCATAAACACTTATAATTCTTAGCTCTTCTTGATGGATAGACCCCGTAATTATGATGTAATGCGCTTCTTCATCTCTTGTTACAGCCATTAGTTTAAAATCTAGTTTGTCTGATAAAAGTATGGCTACTCCAGCTTTCTTTTGACTTCCAGTTGCATGATAGATGGTTCTCCATCCCCTCACTTTCAATCTGAAGGTGTCCTCAGGTCTAAAATGGGTCTCTTAAATCAAGAAACCGATCCCATTCACAACTGCACAAAAAAAAAAACCATAAAATACCTTGCCACACAGTGTGAGGATGAGTTTCAGGTGTACAACATTGGTATACAATGTATACATTATGCTCTCCACATAGCTGCCTTCCGTCACTATAAATGTTTTTCCAATACCATAGATTATATTTCCTCTTCTGTACCTTTTATCCTCATGATTTACATATTCCCTAACTAGAAACCTTAGCCTCCTATTCCCCTTCACCCATTTTGCACACCCCTGCACTCTGGCAACTACCAGTTCTCTATTTATGAGTCTGTTTGGTTTTTTTGTCTGTTCCTTTTGTTTTTTAGATTCCACGTATAAGTGAAATCATACGGTATTTGTCTTCCTCTCCTGACTTATTTTCACTTAGCGTAAATATCCTTTAGATCCAACATGTCTCACACGGCACAATCTCACCTGTTTTTTATGGCTGAGTAATACTCCATTGTGTATATATACTACATATTCTTTATCCATTTGTCTATCGATAAACACTTGGATTGTTATGCTTTTAATAATTACTGTAAATAATGCTGCAATAAACTTAGGGGTGCATATATCTTTTCAAATTAGTGTTTTCATCTTCTTTGTATAAATGCCGAATAGTGGATTTACTGGATCATATGGCATTTCTGTTCTTAAGTTTTGGAGGAATCTTGGTGGCTATACGAACTTAACATCCCCATCAGCGGTGGACAAGGGTTCCCTTTTGTCCACATCCTTGCCAACACTTGTTACTTATTTTCTCATAACCGCCATTCGGATAGCTATAAGGTAGTGTCTTCTTATGGTTTCGATTTGCATTTTCCTGATTTGCATTTCTCTGATTAATGATGTTGAACATCTTTCTTTTAAGTAATCTCTGCCCAACATGGGGCTTGAACTCATGACCCCAAAGTCAAGAGTTGTATGCTCTACTGACTGAGCCAGCCAGCCAGGCACCCCGATGTTGAGCATCCTCTGCCCATTTTTTATTTGGATTATTGTTTTGGTTAAGTTGTATAGGTTCTTGTTATATTTTGGATATTAAACTCTTTATTAGATACATCATTTGCAGATATATTCTCCCGTTCAGTAGTTTGCCTTTTTGTTTTGTCCGTGGTTTCCTTTGCTTTGCAAAAGCTTTTTATTTTGGGGTGCCTGGGTGGCTCAGTCAGGTGTCCGACTCTTGATCTCCGCTCCTGTCTTGATCTCAGGGTCATGAGTTCAAGCCCTGCATTGGGCTCCACACTGGGTGTGAAGACCACTTAAAAAAAAAAAAACTTTGACTTACTCTCAGTAGTTAAATTTTGCATTTGTTTCCCATGCCTGAGGAAACATATCTAGAATAATGTTGCTAAATCCAAAGACAGAAGGATTACAGAAACATACATTTTCTTCTAGGACTTTTATGATTTCAGGTCTCACACTTAGGTCTTTCATCCACTTTGAGGTGTATTAAAGTGTGTATGGTATAAGAAAGTGGTCCAGTTTCATTCTTTTGCTTGTAGCTGTCCAGTTTTCCCAGTATCATTCTATATTCTAGGCTTTCATAGTGGATTATCATGATTATAAATATATTGAGGTCTTTTGACCATCTTCTTTTTTTTCTAGGTAGTATAGTTTTCTGTGCTTTTTTTCTTATTTTGGGGGGATTGATTTTTTTTACCCCTATTTTTCTTGACTACTGATATGGAAGTTTTATAGTTCAGCTCTGTTGATATTCTATTGTTACTCTGTTTTACTTATTATCAACATTTTGAATATATACTTTGTCAGGATCCAATCAGGAAACAAACCACATTGCGTAAGTAGGTAACTGGGAAGATTTAAAACAAGAATTGCCAATTAGTAAAAGGTAGTTAACTACTAAAAGGGGATAAAAGAGGACTCGAAGGGGTACAAAGTAGCAACTTCAGAAACAGGTACCACTACCCCCAGCGATAAAGGAGAGTGAACAAGAAAGGAATTTAGAAATTTAGAAGAATGCCTTCCAACTAGGCGGAGATTAAAAACTACTTTGAGGAGAAGTTCGGCGGCCATAGGAAGAAGTCCACTTGTGGGGGAAACAAAAGAGAGACAAAACGAACTTGCTGGCTGGTTCTTAACCATGAAGGCCTTGGTTATGGTGGCAGATCCCAAGGATATGCACCAAGGGTAAACTGTGAGGGGTGCTTAGGTGACCAAGGAGAGCCTCCACACTACAACCAGCAAGCTGCCAAGGAAAACAGCACATCAGTAGAAAAAAGAAAAGCCCTTTCCTTCTGCTCCTGCCTCGCAGCATCTCTCCAGTGCCCTCTATTGGCAAAGCCTAACACCAAGTGCAAGATGGGTTGATTTGGAGCGGAGGATAAGCTAGTAACGGATAACAAATTTATAATTGTTTTAAATATAAAACTATATTTAGTTTCCTAAATAAGATAATGACTTGAGCACTTTAACTTTCCTCTGAACCAGCCTCATGTCCTTTTTCAAAGGTTAATGCCAGCATTTTAGCACCGCTGTTTTTTTGAACCCAGTTTTTGCCAAAATTTTTGGTTGCTTGCTTATATTTTTTAAACAGTCAAGACTTAGGTTAACGACCATTTTATGGATTTCTTTGCTCCCCATCATTTCCCACATGCCACTTCTGAATGTTACATTTTCTTTGTTCCTGAAATATATCTAGTAGCCAATTTTCACTTTGATGTTGCCATTGTGTTTCATATTTTTAAAATTCTAATTTTATATTGTAATTTTTTCCTGGGAGCTTCTTTTAGTGGGAATTACCTGCTGTAGTGATCCCACAGGTGCCCAGGATGGGAGTGGCAACCCTAAGGGCCAGTTTGCAGTTGCCTGGGTCAGGGCTTCACGGGATTGCAGGTTTGAAACCAGTTTTCACATTTTCAAGGTTTGGGGGTTTCTGTACAAGTCAATTATGTGTAACCACAGATTCCATACTCCTGTAGGACTGATTCGGTGATTGTTTGCACCCATTGCTGACAACCAGTTCCTTATCCTCTTCAGCACCCAAGGTGTTGTCTGATACAAAACTTTTCAGGCTTCTTGTCCCTTACACGGTAACCTTGCCTTTGGTCTAGTGTATATGCTAGAATTCTGCTTCCTGTCTGTACTTAAACTCCTTTTCAACTCCTGTACCCTGCTTTAGATGTCTCTTAGACCATCATCAGGAACTTTACCTGTGTTATTTCTTAATCAGCCACGTATAAAATAAATGTTCCTGTTTTAAGTAGGACTTACTATGAGTTTGGAGGAGGAAGGATAGGTTTTCACTAGTCTGCCATCTTTAGGAGGATTTTTTTTATAATGTTTATTTTTGAGAGACAAGGCATTGCGGGGGGTGGGGGCAGAGAGGTAGACACAGAATCCAAAGCAGGCTCCAGGCTCTGAGCTGTCAGCACAGAGTGGGACATGGAGCTTGAACTCATGAACCATGAGATTATGATGAACCAAAGTCAGATGCTTAACCAACTGAGCTATCCAGGTGCCCTGCACTTGTCTGCCATTTTGACCAGAAGTTGTTTTAGGGTTGCTAATACGCAGGGTATGATGCATGATGCATTCCCTTATACTTCTCTAGTGCTTTACCATTTTCAAGGCACGTGTATTTAGTGAACATTCGAATGCCACTGTGAGGTAGACAGGAGAGGCAGGCATCATTTGCCCCATTTTAGGAGAATTTGTCATTCAAAATAGAAATTTTAATAGAAACAAATATTTATTACACATCTGTGTACTTAGCATAGTTTTGGTTGATGGGGGTTGAAAATCAGAGTCACTTAGTTCAACTGGACAGACAGCAGACAAAAACATTAAATACCAAACAATATAAGTAGTTGCTTAGTATGTGACCTTCATAGATCTCTAATAAACATTTTTTAATGTTTATTCATTTTTGAGAGAGACAGACATAGCATGAGTCGGGGAGGGGCCGAAAGAGAAGGAGGCGCAGGCTCCAGGCTCTTAGCTGTCAGCACAGAGCCTGACACGAGGCTCGAACTCACTAACTGTGAGATCGTGACCTGAGTCAAAGACGCTTAACTGACTGAGCCACCCAGGTGCCCCTCTAATAAACATTTTTTTTAAATTAAATGCTATAAGGCAGCAAATTGTTAAAAATACACCATATTAACAGTAAATGATGTAGGAGGTGGGGAGAGGCCATTTCACTGTGGACTGGAGTAATAGACGAGGTAGGTTCTGAGACCGGCTTTTAAGAGGATAGTAGGATTTGAGTAGGCAGGATAGGATATGTAGACTATTCTGGACTACAGCATATGCATATGAATAAAGAGTAGCAAAAAACTGGGGACCAGATTGTTAGGTTTAAAGGGCAAATTAAGAAGTGGGTTTTATTCTTGTAGAAAACAGGAAATCATAGATAATTTATAAGAGAGTAACATGACAAAAACTTTAGGATGATACCATTCTTCAGAAAAGCGGCAGTGAAGGCAGTGGGGGAGGGAGACCAGGAAACTGATGTCAGGGATGTTGCCTGAGTCGGAAAAAGCTAATGCGAGCTCCACGGGAGCTCTAGGGTAACATCAGAGAGGAGAAGGATATTTGGTTTTATTAACTTTGAAATACAAAAGCAGCACTTGTTTCAATGTGCAGTTTACCTATTTTTTCCTTTTAAATGTTATTTACCAGCCACGTCAGGTGGAACAGATTGCCAAGCTATGCGAGAGATACCGAGCGAGGCCCCCTTTCCCCTCTGGCTCTCACACTCCGAGGCTGTCTCTAGTGCTCTGTCCTGGGAGTGCAGATGGAGACTCCGGTTTGGGATTTGCTCTGCCTTTTCTTATGGAAGTGATGCTGCACGCTGGAGTCTGGTCCCGGGCCATCCCGCACTGGAGTATTTAACTGAGGGTAATGTAGGTACCACTGTAACATTGTGGCCGTCAGAAAAGTACATGTCAGTTCCAAAGTAGATACAGCAACAAATTTCTAGGCAGCAGAGTACCAGAGGTGGCAGTCAGAAAGGCATAGGTAGTGTTGGCTTTTGGCACTTTTGGTGTGAGTCACTTTTTATTTTTATAAAAGAAGCCTCTTCCCTTGGTCACTTTGCAGGAATATTGGGAGCTGCTCCAGGAACAGACCTCTTTCACCCCCTCTGCCTGAGACAGGACCCTTTTGACAAGTCCCAAATTGTATGTAATCACCTACCAAAAAAATAAAAAATCACCACCGAGGTTCCCAGTAATTTATTAGGCATGAATACCCCATTTGTTTTTGGATGTGAACAATTAAATCCAACCAATAGAGAGTTGTTCTTGCTTTTACATATGTTTACCTCTTCCTAGTATCATCCAGTCAGGCACTTCAATTTCACACAAAAATGTATGTATATATTTTCAAATGGCCGTTCTGATTTAAATTACAAAATATACATATGTACACATTTTAATATAAAGGTGGTAAGGGTGCTCATCAACTCCGGGGCTGTCCATCTGGAGTCAGCTCATACCTGTAAAACAGTTGGGTTTGGACTTGTATTAGTATCGAGAGTGTGTCGTGGTGGCAGTGGCACAAGGCAGCCTTGTCTGGCCTGCCTGGGCCCCCGTGGGACAGGAGAACCCATCTCTCTGTCAGGAGACCAGGCAGGGTGAAGGTGAGAACTTAAAGAGGTTTGTTGGTCAAGTGAGATCTGCAATCGGGAAAGCCTTAAGTACAAGTCTAATCAGTCTCCCTCCTTAATAGCAAAGAAGCTGACATGTCCTGACAAGGAAGAACTTGGGAGCGACAATATATGCAACTGTCTGAGACAGTGTCTGGAGTTACCAGATCAATGTGATAAATGAAAGGGCTCACTTACCATTGTGAGAAGCCCTTAATCAGATCCTCTTTTGATAAGTCAATCAGTACCTAAATGAAAACAGATAATCAGTTTCCTTCCAAAAATTGCATTGAAGGGAAACCTATTGGGACAAACAGAGCTGATCATAAAAAGTGCTTCCTCGGCTTCAGTTTTGAGCAGGGGCTCTTTTTCCTTTGGCTCTCAACATTGTACTGTCCTTTTGGAGAGGTTCTGACAGTGACCTCAGTGTCCTGAGAAAAGGTGAACTGCCGTTTGGAGTTAGACCACAGAATTTATATGGGGCACTTGGGTGGCTCAGTCGGTTAAGCGTCTGACTCTAGATTTCGGCTCAGGTCATGGTCTTGGAGTTTGTGAGTTTGGATCCTGCACTGGGCTCCATGCTGGCACTGTGGGCCCTGCTTGGGATTCATTCTCTCTGTGTGTGTCTCTCTCTTTCTCTCAAAGTAAATAAAGAATATTTTAAAAAAGAATTTAAAAATGTTAATGAAAGGGAGAACAACTTGCCTTTACTTGTGAACTGATTATAATTTTTAGCAAGACACCATAGTTGCCTCAGCTGTAAAAGGATATTACCTCCATCAAGTGGGCTTTTAAAAAGATGTTTATTCAAATACAACAGCAAAGTATTAACAAACATCATTCTTTTTTGTCTCTCCTTGTAATCTTCCTGAAGATTATATGTAATCTTCCTGAAGATTATATTTACTGTACTTCTACTCTAAGTAAAATCCCATCTCCGCAAAAATCTTGACATAATGAGACCCAAGCCTTCACACAGTGCTGTATTAATCAAAACAATACTTAATACAAGAGATGTTCACATACTTGTGCAATGACGAATTTGGATAGATCCTCCAGTTTGTTAAAATAGTATATCATATTAATTTACACATCTGATATTTTCAGAAACATTAAACATGCACGCACACACAACATAAAAATCAAACCTCCCAAAGAGGCTCTAGCCTCCTTGAACCCAGGTCTGATGGTAACCAGATGACCCCTCCAGAATTTCTGCAAGGGGGTCCCATCAATGAAGAGTTAAGAGTGCCAGGGGGGACAGAGTATCAAGAGTCCCTCTTGTACTTACTTTTCCTAGTTCCTTCCTTCTGTGTGAGCCAAGTGGCCTACTGTTTTTCACTGCCACATCTAGTGACCTCTTCTTTACTTCTTCCATGGGAACAAAAAATTCAAATCTTGAAGAAGCAAAAAGTCAAAGTGAGCTTTGTATATTCTAATCATTTTTGTTTGCTCTGTTTTCCTACTTTTAAGACAGAAGAGTATTGAGGGGGGCATCCAGAACTGTGTTGGTTCATAGGAGATATTCAGTGCATCATTATGACAGACCATCACTGTCCTGCGCTAATCGCAGGCCCTGGAAGTGTCAAGAGGCTGTTTGCCACTCCAGGAAGTGCCTCGAACTACCACGCTTTAGGGTTTGCTTTGCACTTTGTCCGAGCCTGCCCTGGCTTGCCCCTTCTCTCTCTCAGCAGTGCCTGCTCATAGGCCCACCTCAACCCTCTCTCAGTTGTTTCTGACCAGCTAAGGACTAGGACGCTGAATACTTAGGTCTCTTGCAGTTTCATGGAAAATAGTGGTCCTTCCCTCTTCTGTCTGTGGAGTAAGACAGAGGAATCTTTGTGTACAAGCTTTGTCATGTCACAAGAGGCCACTGTACTCCTTACTTGTAGATATTTTTTAAATCTTTTTTGAGGTACAGTAACAGTTTCACGTGTATAACATGATTTGATATTTGTATATATTGCAAAATGATCACAAGTCAATATCCATCACTAAACTTTTTTTCATGGTGAGAACTTTCAAGATCCATCCTCCTAGCTACTTTCAAAAATGTAATATAGTATTATTAAATATGGCCACCATGCTGTACGTTATATCTCCATGATGTCATTTTATAAGTGGAAATCTGTTCCTTTTGACCCCCTTCACCTATCTCCACCCCACCACCCCCTGCCACCAACCACCAATCTGTTCTCTATATCGAGTCTGGCATCTTTGGGGGTTTTTTGGTTTCTTTTATGGGTTTTTTTCGATTCCACGTGTAAGTGAAATCATACATTAAGAATCTTTTCCTGACTGATTTCATTTAGTATAATACCCCCATACTCCATCCATGTTTTCACAAATGGCAAGATTTCATTATTTTTTATGGCAGTAATGTGTGTGTGTGTGTACACCACATCTTTATCCATTCATCCATCAGTGGACACTTAGGTTTCTTCCATGCCTTGGCTATTGTAAATAATGTTGCAGCAAACATGACAGTACCTATGTTTTTGAATTAGTATTTTCATTTTTGGGGAAAAATACGCACAAGTAGAATTGCTAGGTTGTAGGGTAGTTCTATTTTTAATTTTTTGAGGAACCTCCATACTGTTTTTCCACAGTGGCTGCACCAGTTTGCGTTGCCACCAACAGTGCACAAGGATTCCCCTTCTCCACATCTTTGCCAACTCTTGGTAATAGTCATTCTAACAGGTATAAGGTGATATCTCGATGTTGTTTTGATTTGCATTTCTCTGAGGATTAATGATATTGAGCACGTTTTTATGTATCTTGGCCATCTGTATATCTTCTTTGGAAAAATGTTGAGGTTCTCTGCTTATTTTTAAATCAGACCTTTCGTTTTTTTTTGCTATCGAATTGTATGAGTTCTTTGTGTATTCTGAATATTAACACCTCAGATAAATGGTTTGTAAATATTTTCTCCCATTCAGTAGGTTGCCTCTTCATTTTGTTGACTGTTTTCCTTTGCTATGCAGAAGCTTTTCAGTTTGGTGTAGTTGCACTTACTTTTGTTTTTGTTGCCTTTGCTTTTGGTGTCAAATCTAAAAAATGATCACCAAGACCAGTGTCAGGGAGCTTATTGCCTATATTTTCTTCTAGGAGTTTCATGGTTCAGGTCTTACATTCAAGTCTTTAATCCATATTAAGTTTACTTTTGTGTATGATGTAAGATCATCATCCAGTTTTCCCAACACTGCATATTGAAGAAACAGTCCTTTCCCCATAGTATAAGTTTTATTAATTGACTATTGTCATAAATTAGTCGACTATATATATGTGGATTTGTTTCTGAGCTATTTTGTTCTATTAATTTTTGTGTCTGTTTTTTATACCAATACCATACTGTTTGATTATCATAGCTTTATAATAGAATTTGAAATCAAAGTATTTTGCCTCCAGCTTTGTTCTTTAACATTGCTTTGGGTTTTTTATGGTTCCATACCAATTTTAGGATTATTTGTTCTATTTCTGTGAAAAATACCATTAGAATTTTGAAAGGGGTTGCATTACATCTGTAGATTGCTTTGGGTAGTGTGGACATTTTAACATTAATTCTTCGATTCCTTGAGCAGGAACTATTTTTCTGTTTAATGAAAAAAATTGAACACAACATAAATAAAGTCTTAGATTATTCAGTGTACTGATATTTTACCCCTTCGGTTAAGTTTATTCCTAGGTCTTTTATTCTTTTTGATGCAGCTGTAAATGGGACTGTTAATTTCTCTGATAATTCATTGTTAGTGTACAGAAATGTACTGAATTTGTTGATTAGTTCTCATGGTTTTTTATGGAGTCTGTAGGGTTTTCTATAATGTTATGTCATCTGCAAATAGTGACACTATTTGGTGCCTTTTGTTTTTCTTGCCTAATTGCTCTGACTAGGACTTCCAGTATTAAAAAAGTGTTAAGAGTGGCCACTTGTTCCTGACTTTACAGGAAAAGCTTTCAGTTTCTCACTGCTGAGTATGACATTAGTTGTGGGTTTGTCATCTGTGGCCTTTATTATGTTGAGCTACATTCTCTCTATACCCTCTCTGTTGAATTTTGTCACTTTTTTTTTCCTTAATGTTTTTTATTCTGAGAGCAAACAAGGGAGGGAGGGGCAGAGAAAATCGCAAGCAGGCTCCATGCTGTCAGTGCAGAGCCTGATTTGGGGCTCCATCTCACGAACCATGAGATCATGACCGAAGCTGAAATCAAGAGTTAAACACTTAACAGACTGAGCCATCAAGGTGCCCTGAATTTTGTCACATGTTTTATCTGTATCCTGTTGTGATGAACATATGATTTTTGTTAATGTGATATTTCACATCGATTGATTTGCAGATGGATATGGAATCATCCTTGAATCCTGGGATCTCCACTTGATTATGGTGTGCCATCCTTTCAATATATTGTCGAATTCAGTTTTTTTTTTTAAGAGAGAATGTTGTCTTTTTCTGTTTTTTAACCGTTTATTTTTGAAAAAGAGAGCATGAGCAGGAGAGGGGCAGGGAGAGAGGAAGACACAGAATCCAAAGCAGGCTCAAGGCTCTGAGCTGTCGGCCCAGAGCCCAACACAGGGCTTCAACTCACAAACCACAAGATCACGACCTGAGCCAGACTCGGACACTTAACCGACTGAGCCACCCAGGAGCCCTGGATTCAGCTTTCTAACATTTTGTTGAGGATTTTTGCCTCCGTGTTCATCAGGAATATTGGTGTATAATTTTTTCTTGTGGTGTCCTTGTTTGGTTTTGGTATCAGGGTAAATACTGGCCTCGTAAAATGAGTTTGGAAGTGTTCCCTCCTCTTCTCTTTTTTTGGAAGAGTTTGAGAAGGATTTGTATTCTGAGTGTTTGATAGAATTCACTAGTGAATCCATCTGGTCCTGGGAGGTTTTTTGATTACTAATAGAGACTGAATTAGAAATAGTCTGTTCAGATTTTCTATTCATTATTCAGTCTAGGTTGTATGTTTCTAGAAATTTACACCGTTGTCAAATTTGTTACCATAAATTGTGGTCTCATGATCCATTGTACTAATGTGGTATCAGCTATAATGTCTCATCTTTCATTTCTGATTTTGTTTCCTTTTTTTGATGAATCTAGACAAAGGTTTGTCATTTTTATCTTTTCAAAAAACCAACTCTTAGTTTCATTGATCTTTTCTATTGTCTTAGTCTCTATTTCTGCTCTTTATTTCCTTTCTTCTGCTAACTTTGGGCTTTCTTCATTCTTTTCACAGTTCCTTGAGGTGTAAACTTAGGTTGTTTTTTTTGAGATTTTTATTATTTACTGATGTAGGCACTTATCACTCTGAACTTTCCTCTTAGAATTGCTTTTGTTGCATTCCACAAATTTGGTACGTTGTATTTTCATTTGTCTGAAGATATTTTTTATTTCTCTTTTGATTTCTTCTTTGACCTATTGATCAGTAGCATAGCCTTTAACCTTTACATACTTGTGAATTTTTTGTGAAGTAATTGTATTACTTCTTGTACTTGATTTCTAGTCTCATACCACTGTCATCAGAGAAGATGCTTGATATAATTTCAATTTTCTTAAATTAAGACTTGTTTTGTGACCTACATATAATCTATCTTGGAGACAGTCCCATGGCCACTTGAAAAGAAGGTATATTCTGCTTTTGGATGAAATGTTCTGTATATCTGTTACATCCATGTGGTCTAACATGTCATTTAAGGCTGATATTTCCCTAGTGATTTTCTGTCTGGATGACTACCACTGAGGTAAGTGGGGTATTAAAGTCTCCTACTATTATCATATTGTTATTTCTTCCTGTAGGTCTGTTAATATTTGCTCTATATATTCTGTTGCTCCTATGTTGGGTGCATAAATATTTACAAATTTTATGTCCTCTGGCTGGATTGACCTCTTATCATTATGTAATTTCCACCTTTGTCTCTTACTATAGTCTTTGTTTTAAAGTCCATTTTGTCTGATAGACGTATAGCCACCTCAGTTTTCTTTTGGTTTCCATTTGCTTGGAATATCTTTTTTCCATCCCTTCACTATCAGATTGTGTATGAAGGGAGTCTTACACTTAGCCTGCATTGGAATATCCTTTCAGCTGCTCTGTGTCTTTTGATTGGAGAGATTAGTCAGTTCATAAAGTAACAATTGATAGTTAATAGTACTTAATGCCATTTTGTTCATTCTTTTCTGGCTGTTCTGTAGTTCCTCTCTTCCTTTCTTCTCTTGGCTCTCTTTCTATGTGTTTTATGACTTTCTTTAGTGCTATGCTTAGGTTATTTTTAGGTTTTATATAACTACTATAGGTTATTGCTTTGTGATTACCCTGAGGCTTACATGTAACAGTCTACTTTACGTTGATAATATCTTGTTTGAAAGCATTCTAAAGCTACATTTTGACCATTCCCCCTTTTACATTTTTTTATATCCCTTAACTAGTTACTGTGGTGATAGTTGTTTTTAGTACTTCTGTTTTTTAATTCTCATACTAGCTTTATAAGTGATTAATCCACTACCTTTACTATATATTTACCTTTACCAGTGAGATTTATACCGTTATATGTGTTCTTGTTACTAACTAGTGCTAGTTCCTTTAACATTTCTTTAAAGGCAAGTTCAGTAATAACTTCTCTCTCTCCAAATTCTTTTTTTTTTTAATGTTTATTTATTTACTTTTGAGAGAGAGAGACACACACACACAGAATCTGAAGCAGGCTCTAGGCGCAGAGCCTGACATGGGGCTCGAACTCACGAACCGTGAGATCATGACCTGACCTGAAGTCTGACACTTAACTGATTGAGCTACCCAGGCGCCCCCTCTCTCTCCAATTCTTAATGACAACTTGGCCAGGTAGTTTTTCTTTCAGCACTTTGACTATATCCTGTTAGTCCTTTCTGGCCTGCAGAGTTGCTGCTGAAAAATCCGCTGCCTAAAGGGGGTTCCCTTATATACGAGTTGTTTTTGTCTTGCTGCTTTTAAGATTCTCCCCTTAACTTTTGACATTTTAATTATAGCGTGTCTTAGTATAGGTCATGTACTCACAAGAGGCCTCTGGGCTCCTAACTTCTAGGTGTATTGTGAGGGTGGAGGTTGCCCAGTCTGCCCTCCAGATAATCCAGCCATATCTTGCTGTTAAAATTTTGAGAGAGAATTACTAACAGAAAATGTCAAGCCTCTCCCTCCTCTGTTACTACATGGCAATTTAGAAATCCTTTTACCATTGTGTCAGAGCTCTCCTTAAGTACAAAGTCTCTTACTTGTATGGCTCCAGAATATAGATGGTGCCTGGCATAGGTGTTCAATAAATAATGACTAGATTCTCTCTCTCCCACATCCTTTCTTGGTGCCACTGAACTCCCAAGTGAAGCTCTTAAAGGAACTTACTAGTTCTTAGACATGGCCCAAAGAGCACTCAGTGCAACTCTTTTAAAATGAGTAAGTATTGACCAAAGTAAGAGGAAATCAGAATGCTCAGGGATATTACCTTCCTAGGCTGGTTAGAAAGGTCTTTTGTTAGGATCCTGAAGCAGAAGGAAGCGAAGATGAGATTTTGACTTCTGTACCTTGAGGTCAACTTGAAGTCAAGAATATTCCACATAAGACTTGCCACACCCGGCCCATCAAAAGCAAGAAATGTGATTAGAATCTGCCAGTCTTGTACCCAAGGACATGGGTGGACAAGTCAGGGGAGCTTATCAGTTTCACTTGACAGCTATGCTTTGTTGCAGAAGGAAAGACAGGCCGAAGAGCTTGGAGCTTTGGAGGAAATTTTAAGTCCTTAGGTTCAAGGTGTATTTATTTTTAACTGCTACTTTAAAACAGATTCCACGGAAACCTATTTGACCATATTTAAATGAAGCCTCTTGAGCAGTAAAAGGATTTAAAGAGAAAAAGTATGGGACAGTTCATAGTCAGGAGCACTTTAGCCCTATAGGTAAGAACAGAGGGTAGCTGTTGTTTTGCTTAACTGCCCCGGGAGTCCTTTCCTCCCACTCATGTCTAGAAATTTCGTGCAGGCACGCATCAGCCTGGCTTGCCCAGCCCTCAGCAAATACTTGAACAGATAAGCCAGCACCCTAGGCAGGCAGCTTGGCCACTTACGTCTCATCAAACAGAGGTTCCAGGGTCTTCCTTTTTACTGAGGTCTTCTTACGGCACACCCACCTCCTTTCTGGCAGCAAGTAGACCCGGACATACGGGTCAGCTCCGCTGCTGGTGCAGGGGGTCAGGTTTCTGAGTTGGTTTCAAAGACATTAAAGAAAGTTTTAAAACACTGAAAAGACTCATTTTGAGAAAGCTATACTGGCCATTGAGCTCTAGACGATTTTGAGGATAAAAATGCCTGGTCAAACAGCAAAGGTCTGCAGATTTGAAGGACAAAACATCCGATGCATGATTTTGAAAGCACGTGTTTTTGTTTTTTTAAAGTAGGGAGTAGAGCGAGTACTTTGCATCTAAAGGACATAGGAGACTCCCACTTGAGAAAAGGGACTTCAAGTCACGCCC
The DNA here is from genome assembly GCA_028646485.1 of Cryptoprocta ferox. Lineage (NCBI taxonomy): Eukaryota > Metazoa > Chordata > Mammalia > Carnivora > Eupleridae > Cryptoprocta > Cryptoprocta ferox. The sequence continues at coordinate 117,561,536 of CM053573.1, forward strand.
GCCCGACACTTTTGCAGTAGTTATGTCTGAACAAAGCCCTTGGCTCTGGAGCCCGTCAGCAACATTGACGCCTAGTACGTCACAGCATGCAGCCTCCAGCCCTTCCCCCCTCCCCAGCGTATTACTTGTCTCCCTCAGCGATGCCCAGCCCTGCCACTGCTGCGAGCGCCTGCAGTCTTTCACCTGATGCTCCCAGAGGCCTCTTCCTGGCCCCAGCATCTCGTTACCTGCAGCCGTTGACAAGCACACTGAGGCAGCGCCGCAGACACACATAGCGCACGGTGAGCCGAATCTCCCCCAGCCTCCGGAGGGCCCCGCCGCTGTAAGGAGAGGGCTTGTCACTTCCCGCGCCCTGACAGGTGTTGGCCTCTCCCCCAACCCCGCCGACAGAAGCGTGTCCTGCTTTAGGAACACAGAGCCAGGTGGGTTAATAAAATAATTCTCCGGTTCCTTTCAGTCAGTAGTCAGCTCCATCCATTCACAGGGAATTATCCGACTTTACAGTAGGAAGGATAGGAACCTTGGAATGGATCATTCGGCCTTTATGATACTAAGCTGTATCTCGTAGGCTAATTGTGAAGACGGAATTAAATAACGAAGTCCATAGTAAACACTTGATAAATGGCAGGCACTGATTATATAAATCCCACCTTTTGAGCTCTGCACACTGTCCTCGTACACTTGAGGAGTCGTGTTTCTGCAGTAAGGACCCTTCACCAGAGCCCAGCACCTGTTGTACAGCTCGTACGCGCTTGCTCTCTCCCCCTGGCCTTGTGTTTCTAGCATACCATGCTGCCTCGACCAGAGCCACTCTGAAAGACCAGAACTTGTATAGAAAAGTAAGTTTGTATCTACTTTTGTATTCAGGGATGGAGTTTTCATGCAGGTCATTCTAGAAGAGATGAAGCAGAGAGGTGCATACTCAGTGTGGAGGCTGATATCTGTCAGGTCAAAGCAGGAGGAGGCCAGGGAGTTGAGGGAGGACATGCTGGGAGCCAGCCTCTTGGGTGGCCATGCAAATGGGGAGCCAGGGCATTTCATGGGTCTGGGTGACTTGATGGGCCCTGGAGAGTGTGGGCCTGGGACAGTCAGGAAGATGGTGGCCGAACTCTTCTTCTTCCCCGTGGGCTCACAGAACCCTTTGGCACTGTCCTTGCCTTTGGGCTCTGGGCCTGTCTCTTGGGGTGTGGGCTTGGTGGCAACAGTAGTGGCACTGGTGGTTGTCATGGTGCTCTTGGAGGCTTCCTTGGGATCAGAAACAGGGTCTGGGGGGCATGGCAAATTTTCAGGGCCCTGTCCCTGGGATGGGGCTTTGGGGTCCTGGCTGGTGTCCACCTTCTTAATGAACAGAGGACCTTTCTTTAGGGCTTCAGGTCCTGTGTATGGGCTCCCCATCTCCCGTTCTTCCACACGCAGGAACTGCAAACAGATGACAGGTGGGTTATGGGCTGCACCCCCCACACCCACTTTCTACTCCTCTGCTCTCATCTCAACCTCTGGGAAATGGTTCTTTCCTGACTGCCCAATCTACCGGATTTCCCCCACACACACCTTATCTTCCTTAATCTCTCTTTGCCCCTGGGTTCCTGTAACCAAATACCCTCCTTCTCCCTTATTCCTGTCTCAGTAGTGAGTGTTCATGAAGAGTCCTGCCTGCCCCCACTCACTCTGGCTGGTGGAGACCTGGCTCACTCTTCCAGCATGCACTGTTCCCGTATGCAGGGGCCTCCCAGATCTTCACCTCCAGTCCTGTATTGCCTTCTGGACAGGGTCTGTTCCAGCTGTCACCCTGATCACCACTGCTTTGCCTAAAACGTTTCCTGTCCACTTACACCCCCGTGCTCCTACCACCAAAATTTCAAACCTCAGCCACTGTTGTTTCTCCTTCCCTGTTAGTCATCAAGACCATTCCTAGGGACTTCCATTTCTAGCACTGTGGTGGTCAAAATATTCTGAGAAGTCTCGTTAGTAATGTCAATAAAATGAAACAAACATCCTTTTAAATGCATTGCCAAATTCACAAGAAAGTAGGGAAAGCCTCTGGGGTTACTGAAAAATGAAGGCTAAGCTTTATCAACCTTGAAAATCCGAGGGGTTAGGAGAAGAAGCCTCGGGTCGATGTGAGGCTGGGAGTTGAAGTGGGAACCATGAAGGTGGAATCTCTTTAGGGAAAAAAGCAGTCTAGGATAAACATGCCTGTCTCATCCTGTACTCTGGTGGGGGGAACGGGAGATTGATTCATATTTTTACCTGTGGAATCTTAAGAATGAACCCTAGTTTGTAATGCCTCTGAGGCTTCCTTGGAAGCAAGCAGCCTCCATCCAGGTCACAGAAGAACAATGAACATGTTTGCACCCCAAGTCACCAAACTCGGTAACTAGAAACTCTAACTCTCAAGATCTTCAGAGAGTAGAATTCACAGGTACATGTTATAAGTATTTTTCAAATGACTAAAGATGGAAGAGAAACGTCATAATAAAATACTATGAAAAAAGACAAGGTGGATTTGGAAAAGATAAAATCAGAAATAAAAATTAGCCAAAGAATTCGTGGTCTAAGAAGACAGAGATCAAGGAAATTAGAATGTACAGCACCAAGAGATAAAGAAAAAGAAAATCTGAAAGTGAGGTCAGGCTGGGACACGGAGGAGGTGGTGAAAGGTTCCTACTAGAAGGAAGGATTAAAAAATTGCAAGAGGCAATATCTGAGGAGATAATGGCTGACCATATTCCAAAGTTGATGGAAAATATGAACCTATCTCCTAGCTTCTTCTCGGCACAGAGCAGGTACTTAGTGCTGGGATAGCCTGCCTTGTTCCATGGCCAGAGCTCCACCCCTCACCTACCCTGGGGCACAAGAAGAGATACTTACCCGAAGCACTAGCCTCATGGAGAGGAGGCTGTCCAGGCCTGAGTGGTCCAGCTGAAAGCGCTGCTCAAGGGTGAGGTCTGTATAGGGTAGAAGCTGGCACAGGGGGAACTCCAGCACCCCCAGAGCATACTCCTGGTCATCGTCAAGCACCTGGGCGGTGGGCCGTTCACAAAACTGAGATGAGGTGGGATGACCCAGCCTCAGACCCACCACCACCTCTCCCAGGCCCCATCCAAGGCTCAGTTCACCTCAGTAAGTATGTACTGTGCTTCTCTTGGCCCCGTTCTGAAAACCTGGGACCGGGGCCAGGCCTGGTCCCTGTTTGTAGTCAGGGTAAAAGCAGCTATGGTCTGTATGAGGCAGGGGTGCCAAATGCCCATGGCCACAGGGGTTTTAAGGACTGATGAGCTGAGGTGTTCCGTGATGAGACATCTGGACAAGGCTGAGGTCCCCAAAATTGTGTTGGTCATGAAATCTTGGACAAGTTACTGTTTGAGCCCCTATTTGCTCATGTGTAAAAATAAAGAAGGTATCTCTGTTCCAGAGATCTTTTTGAAGATTAAATTATTTTTTAAAGAAGTCCATTATCATGGAGGTCCAGGGAGGATTCCAACACGGGCCACTCTGGGTGCTATATAACCACCAGAAAGACTCTTGCAGAGAGAGAGCCAAGGGACTCGAGGGTTGGTCCTTCACAGCCTCTTACCCACCAGCCCCTGAGGAGGCAGGGCCTCCACATCCTCTCCCACACAGGGGCTGACCTCACCGCTGGGAGCACCTGCTCGAGCTGCACTTCAAGCTCCCCACCCCTCCTGCCTTAGACTCCTCTTAGCTTCGTTCCACGACCCCACTGTGAAACAAACCTTCAGACGCAGCTCCTCGGTTGCCACGTCACACACGAAGAAGGAGAACACCTGGCTCCACACGGGGTCCTTGGTATGGGGACAAGTCTGGGGACAGAGGAGAAAAAGATCACTGAAGGGTCAGAAGGGGCAGAGCAGGGTGCCGGCACCCCCTCGCACTGCCTGGGGATCAGACCCACACACCCATGGCTTGGAGACATTAGGGCCGGGCAGCCAGACTCAAAGGCAAGGAGAGCTTTCCCAGGAAGTTTAGTTAACATACAATGTAGTATTGGTTTCAGGAGTAGTGATTCATCACTTACATGTGACACCCAGTGCTCATCCCAACAAATGCCCTCCTTAATGCCCATCGCCCATTTAGCCCATCCCCCACCCACCTCCCCTCCCTCAGCCTTTAGTTCTCTGTGTTTGAGTCCCTTAAGATTTGTGTTCCTCTCCATTTGTATTTTATTTTTCCTTCCCCTATGGTCATCGGTTTTGTTTCTTAAATCCTACATAGGAGTGAAATCATAGGATATTTATCTTTCTCTGACTTATTTCACTTAGCATAATACACTCTAGTTCCATCCACGTTGTTGCAAAGGGCAAGATTACATTCATTCTGATCTCCGAGTAATATTCCATTGTGTGTGTGTGTATATGTATATATATATACACATCTTTATCCATTCGTCAGGCAATGGACATCGGGCTCTTTCCGTAACTTGGGAAGCTTTGCAGGGCTGAAAGCATAGCAGCATGAGCGCTCACTTCTAGGGCAGGGGCCCCGCAGCATCGCTGCTGCTTTCCAGCATGTGCCCTTGGGCGAGTCAGTCATCTCCGACCCTCAGGTTCTTGAACCGTGGAACTATGTTGTGAGGTGGTTTTGAAGACACAATGCCTAGCATATGTCTGACAACTCAGAAGGGCCGTTCCGTTCCCTAATCCCCCGCCCTTTTGCTTCTCCCCTGCAGAGGGCTGGGGCCCTCCTTGTCCCATGGCTACATGCAGAACTGTCTCACCTTGCTCACGTGCGTCTTCTTGCCTACAGAGAGCTTGACATAGGAAGAGGGGTCTCTGCTCACTTTATTCTGCAGGGGGCAGATCCACGACAGTGAAAGTGGTACCATTGGTTTGAGACACCACTCCCACCCCACCTCACCTCCCAACCCCCAAGAGCATCAGTGGGACCTGGGGCCACCACTTGCTTCCCTTTGAGAGAAGCCTGCCCTGGTGCCCCCAGGGTCGCTGGGCTGCCATCACTGCGAGCTCCAGGATAGGGCTAACCCCAGGGGAGGCTCCAAGGGAAAGACAGGAGGCCTGGAGCTAGGCCTGCTTGAGCACACGCTCCGTTCCCTAGAGCTATGGAGACAGACAAGGTGGAGTCACGTTCTGGCTCTTCCTTTAACTTGTGACCTACGTACTTAACGTTCTGGGTGCTACTTGTAAAATGGCAACAAACCCAGACCCACTCATCATGGGGCTCGGGCATAACAGGTGTGGGGGATGATTGCAAAGCCCAACACCTGGCACAAGGCAAACTCGATGCATGGCACTCTTGGCATCCCTAGGCTGTGTGGGCACAGTCACCCAGAAGACAGGGCTGTGATTACTCCGGGGAAAAGGAGCCATGACTGGCTTCCACTTACCTTGGTAAACCTAGAGAGTTTTTTGGCTCGATATTCACCATTCAGGTAGTCAAAAGGGTTTGTCTGCAGCACAAGAATAGGACAAGTGAATGACACGTGGACATTTGCAAGGAACGGGCACAAGGCAAGGGTGTAATGTGACACTGGTCTTGGCACCACTCACCGGCAGGTTGCAGGCACTCTCCAAGAAGACCACGAGGATGGCAGTTGACAGGCCACCTTGGTCCTACAAGCAGACAGACTTTCACTCATTAGGGGCTGAAGCATCAGGAGACACAGACTGGTTTTGGAGAAGCCTATTCATGGCAGAAGGAAGCCAGCCCACCCTTGACCTCCAGACAAGCCCTGAAATTGCTCACAACCTAGGTTTTTGTTGAGACTGAATCTACAACTGCAGCATATCAGATTCAAGTCAGACACAGGGGTGGACTTCCCCATGAACTGGGCTGACCAACACTAACGGCTTTTAAGGATCCCATCTTCCCTGCAGATGGCTGAGATGCTCACAGACTGTCTGCTGAGCCATCAGGGGCGGCCCCGTGTGGAGGTGAGGCCAAGGGACAGGTGCTGCAGAAGGTGGGGCTGGCTAGACGGTCCTGTGAGCAAGATCTGGGGGCTTCATCTCGCCCCCTTCCCACAGCTCACACATGGACCAGCCCTGTCGCAAGTCTCCCCCCACACACACTCCTTTCTGTTAGGGGGCGCTGACACCCCACCCTCACCTCGGTCAAAGCTTCTGGGCTGGCGATCAGTGAAAGCCACTCCAGCCGCAGGTGCAGCCGCCCGCTGGTTGTGTCGTTCAGGACAAACCACTGCAGGATATGGAAGCAGGGGGAGGAGGGTGAGGAGGGAGGACAGCTTGGGGAAAAGGCCAGTGAGATGCTACCGACCCTCTTCAAGCAGTTCAGTTCTGGGACCTGGAGGAGCCTGGAGGGGCTTTAGGGCAAAGATGACCCAGCCCAGATGGGGTGGGCCCTGGGCTCCAGGGACTGGGAGAGGTGGTTATAGGAGGAGAAAGCACTATACTTTGAGATGGAAACAAGCATGTCCATGGCGGGGGGCAGGGGGGGGTGTTGCAGGCACCAACTCTACCTCATCCACCACTCTGTTCATCATGACGTCGCCAAGGCAGATCTGCAGGCTGGAACACACAGGGAGTGGGCTTAGCTCCAAGGAAGCAGGAAGCAGCATATCTGAGTGGCTCAGGCCAAGATCTCACCATTTGGTTTGTGAGATTGAGCCCCATGTCTGACACAAGAGACAGCACGGAGCCTGCTTGGGATTTTCTCTCTCCCTTTCTCTCCACCCTCCCTCTATCTCTCACTCTTGATCTCTCTCTGTGTCTCTCAAAATAAATAACGTAAAAAAAAAAAAAAAAGGCTTACAATCTTTGAGGAAAAAAGGGGGATCTTATTCATCTCAAGGCACCAGTGGTAAAGTACTTGCCGCTCAAGCAAATGGACGACTGTGTGAGCAGTGAATCCCCAGAGGAGAATATGAGCAGATGCTACTGGGCTCACTGGGTCTGGATATCTTGCCGACGGTACTTACTGGCATTCTGAATGGGAGGATTCTTTGTGCAAAACTGCCCATGCAATGCAGGGGTTTAGCTTCCCTGTCCTGTGCCCTCAACGCCCACGGCACCACCTCCCACAGTCATCATAACAACCCCCAGGGCACGGCCCCTCCATTTCCAATGCTGCCCCAGGGGCCCTCCAGGGGATAAGTCTGGTTGGCATGTGTGTGACAGGAGGTGACGGAGACCTACCCTGACCGCAGCCCTAATGAAAGACCCTGATAGCCAGGGGGGAGATTAAGTCTGTGTAACTGTTAGAAATGTGCTTGAGCTCAGCACGCACTCGAAACGAGTTACACGCAGCATGAACTACAAGCCACACTTGTCATCTGCAACAATACAAAAACTGCAGCTTTTTCCATTAAGATGAGAAGACAAAGAACATCTGGTGGTGAGCTGTTTCTTAGGCTGTCAGATCACGTCCCTCCCGCTTTGTTTTGTTGCTGCTTTTAAAATTACACATTCATGAAAACAAGCCTACAGGAGTAGGAAGATTTGGGTGAGACTCTCGTCTGCCTCCTAATCCCAGCCCCCCGTGAGGCAAGCAGCGTGAACAGTCTGCTGTGTGGCTTCCATGTCCCCCTCTGTGCTCACACATGCACATACTCCAGGGTCCTCCCTGGAGAAAGGAATCAAACCACACAGACCACTCCCGGCTGCCTCCCTCCCATCCCCGATGGAGTCCTCCAGCTCATACACACCCAGACCCTTCTCATGGTTTTTAAAAGCTGCAGAATATTCGGTAGTTTGGCAATGGCAAATCTACTCAAACACTCAACCAATGTACTCTGAAGCTGGACATTTGTGTCTCCAGCCTCTTTCTTTCGCCACCCAGTTCTGCTCATTGTAGAGCATCTCAAGTATAATGCTTTTACTTTACAGGAGACTCCTGGAAGTGGGGCTGCTGGGCCAAAAGGTGTGTACATCTGCAGTTTTGATGGCCAGTCCCGCCATCTCAGCCCCCCCACAGCCCTGAGTTTGGGTGCTGCCCCAGAGTGAGTGGCCAGGGCTCCTTGGCACTGGGAACCTGACCATCCATCCCGGACCTGCTCCTGCGCCTGCTCCGAACAGGGACTCTGGCTACCTCGCCAGGACTGCAGGATGCAGAGCGCATGGGTCACAAACCTTGGGGTCCTCTATATCCCCGTAGCCCAGCTCAGGGCTGGGCACTCAAGAGACACCTAGCAAGGAGGTTAGTGGCAGGAATATGGAACGACAGAGCAGGCCGCCCAACGCGGTCACCATGTCAGGTGACTGAGTGCTGGAAGCAGGGGTGCCGTGTCCCAAGGCCTGGCTCAGTGCCCCTGCACCCGCTCAGCCCTCCTCCTCACCTGCCCAGGAAGTCGTCCCTGTCGGGATCCTCGTCGTACAGGTCCACCTCCAGGTCCTGCCCAGGGACTTCATACACTATAAACTGGAAAGAAAGACGGGATACTCGATCCACGGGCCGCCATGGCTGATGAAGCAGACCTCAAACATGACCCAGGGGGAGCCAAAGTCCAGCTCAGAGCCCTGGGCAGCTTCCCACCTTCAGTGCCTTTGGAGAACCCCACCTTTAAGAAGGGAGTGATGTCCTCCCCTGCAGGATGGGGAGAAAGTGGGTGGGTGCTCAGGGGTCGGTGGCTGCTGTGTGTTCTGCATGGGGCATGTGGCTTCTGGAGCACTTCGCAGGCTGTGGGTGCTGCCCTCGGGTAGTGGGGATTGTGGGTGAATTTAAGGAAGAACTTTAAGCTCCTGGTGTGAGGCTCTGGCAGGGGAGGCTGAGAGGATTTGGGCACAACTGACTCTGAGGTTCTCTCTTTTACTTTGATTTGAAAAATTCCAACAAAGCTGACTATGAAGGGAAAGGGAGGTGGGAATTCGTTTATGAGCTGTCCCTCTGGCAGGGCCATGGCAGCCCACCTCTGAAGCCCGGTGGGTGCGGGAAGTAGGAGTAATGCAGGAGAGTCTCCCCATGGCCGCTCCTTGGGCCCAGTGGTACGTGACACCCTCCCTTGTGTGTACCCAGCATGACGCAGCGTGGAGCCTGGAGGGCATTACAAGCAGCCGAGGAGACCCTCACCTCAAATACCTCGTTCCAGGTGGGGTTCAGGTTCTTGTAGATGGTCCTGCTCCGGAAATGTTGCAGGCCAATGCTCACCTTGGCGTAGGGGTCTGACTTGCCTCGGATCCCCAGGAAGTTGTCCTTCTGAGCCAGCTTCTCTGCCTCCAGCAAGTGGACTCTGGTCACTCCCTGGAAAATGCGCCAGCCCAGGGCTCAGCCCCTTCCCGGGCTGTGCCAGCCCCCGAGGCCCGCAACATCAGGGCCAAAGCCATCAGACATCACCCCGGGCCCATCTCACTGTCTCCTCGGTCTAGACGGGAGGCAAGCCAAATACGGTAGTTTCCTCACCAAAGCCACGCAGCAAATGATGGCAGGGCCCAGGGCTCTGTCCGCTGCATCACCGTGCCCTGCCCCAGATCCCGGCCCACAACCTGCACACGAACGGCTTGTTCAGCTGCGGCCATTTCCTCCTGACGCCCAGGTTACACACCCCTGTGGGCACTGCCTCCAGCCAGCAGGGTGCTTACAAAGGGCTTTGTCCTAAGCCAGAGTGGAGCACAAGACTTAGGAAGTATACTTCATGGGGCCAGGAGGTCTCCTGCCCTTTTTCTTTTTTTAAAGATCAGTAGATACACGAACACTTACGACGAGCACTGAGTAATATAGGGATGGCTGGGTCGCTATTCTGTATACCTGAAACTAACACAACACTGTATGTTACCTGTACTGGAATTAAAATTAAAAAATAAAACATCAGCAGATACATAGGCATTTAGCCTTTGAGCCAGCAATCCCACGTCTAGAGAGAGAGAGAGAGAGAGGGAGACACAGAATCCATGAAGCAGGCTCCAGGCTCTGAGCTGTCAGCACAGAGCCCGATACAGGGCTTGAACTCATGAATCATGAGATCATGACCTGAGCTGAAGCCGGACGCTTAACCCATGGAGCCACCCAGGCACTCCATGACGGCACTATTTGTAACAGTAAGAGATCAACACAGCTCACTGTCCACCTAAATAAACCCCTTCACATTCACACCGTGCAGTACGGGGCCGCCGTAAGCACGAAAAGAGGAAGGGCTCTGTCTCCACCGTCACGGAGCAGTGCCCATGACATATGGAGAGCCGAAAGCAAGGTGGGGAAAACCAGGTTGCTGCTATCCATCAAAGAAGGGGCGTATGACCATCATCAGATAAGCACACACAACCGTATCTGCAGCTGCTCCTATTAGAAAGCCAGCGATGAACAGCGTAAGGATAAACCAGTACTTAAAGGGGGACAGTGGAGGTCAGGTGGAGGGAAGAAGGGATAGAAGCCAGACCCCTTAAGATAGAATCCGTTATTTGTATTGGACTTCAGAAGCTTGAAAATATTTTACATGACTGTAAAAGGAAGTTAAGGTAAAAAAAATTAAGCCCTAAAAATAGAAAATGGAATGAAACAAATCAATGTAAATGTTCACGGCCAGTTGTCGCAGACACACAGAGAACTGTTCTAAACGAGTTTAAAACGCAGCAACTTTCCAGTACCTCTTGAGGGGGATATCCCCTGAGGACAGACTGTTTTCAGTAATGGAGACGGAGGGGTGAGACTGCCAAACACAGTGTGGAGAGGCTGAGAGGACACATGCGCTGCCTCCCTGCTCGGCCAGGGGACTCACCTCTGTGTGGCCTGAGCAGGCCGATGTCTCAAACCTGGCACTGGTGGAGAAATGGGCACATACCCCTCTCCCGAGCTCTGACTCAAAGCCCTGAAGGGGCACCTTCTGTAGGGAGGCCATGTGGCTGTCCTCAGGGGCCTCCCAAGGAAGGCCCAGGATGGGGGCAGGGGGCAGGGGGCAGAGCACACAGGAAGGCCCACGTCCTGGCTCAACTGAATATTCTTCCCAGTGCACCCGAAGGACTCTGTCTACCCCCAAATAATGGAGTCGGAGGCGCCTTGTGTCCCTGAAGGGACGATGGGAGTCTCCTAGAGTTTCCTGGGGGCACAGGCGACTGCTCACAGTCCCCAACCCAGGCTGCATGGGGGGTGGGGGGAACCAGCATCCAAGAAGGAATGCCACCTGGGCTCTGCCCCTCCCTAGATGGGTGGCTTTGGGCAAGTCGGTCAGTCTTCCCAGGACTCAGTCCTCACCCAATAAAACGAAGATGCCATGCTCTCACAGGGCAGAGACCAGGCCACCATCTGAGAATGTGTTCCCCCCTCCAGCCCATCTGTCCCTCAGCGCTGGGCCCAGGGCTCTGTGGCCAGTGCGGGTACTCACGCAGGGCAGAGGAAAGAGCAGGTTGGTCACATCCAGCCCCTTCTTCACAGGCACAGTCACGCGGTTGGGCAGCACCAGGTGGGCGGCGATGAGGTCCTCCAGCAGGCTGTCTGACACCTCGCTGGGGACAGTGAGCAGAACCAGCTGCAGAAGCCGCCCACCCCACCCCCCCGCCATCATCCCCAGAGCTCGAACCAGGAGCAGAGCATGGGGGGGTGGGTCCTGCTCAACAGAGAACATCCCTGCCCCGAGCCTGCCTGGCGGGTGGGGGTGGGGGAGGCTGTGGGGTGTACATTTTGACAGTCCCTGACTACCCTCCGCTCAATCCCGCTCTGTTCTCTGAGGCGTCACAGCGGGGTAGCTAAGAGTGATGGCCTGGAGCCTGTGTGCCAGTCTCGGCTCCACTGCCCATGAGCTGTGTGACCTTGGGTAAGTTGCTAACCTCTCTGGACCTGTTTCCTCATCTCTAAAGCAAGGGTATTAATACTACCTCCTGGGGTAAAATACATCAAGTGCAGAGAAGAGCACCAGGTGCACAGTACGTACTAGCTAAGTGTCTGCCCCCATATCTTTTCTACTCCCTGACATCCCATCGGAGTCCTCTGCTCACTGCCTGACTCCCTCTCCCCAGCAGGCAAGCAGGGACAGCGCCTGGAACAAGCCTGGCACAGGGAGCGGGTGCTTAGGAAATGTCTGTTGAGTGAAACCAGGCACCACTGGATCCTCTACATCCGGGGTGCCGGGATAATTGGGATGGTTCCCAGGGAGCGAGCCAGTGGTCCTCCCCACAGGCAGGGGAGCTGCCTGAGCCCGGTGAGCCCTCTGCTGCTTGCCCTGGCCAGCCCAGCTGTCCCTGCCTCCTGGGGACACGTGTCCACATGGGGCTGGAGCCCTCCTCTGCTCCTCTCAGGGGGCCCGAGGCTCCGAGTGTGGCCCCACCACGGCCAGTCCCAGGAAGGTGGGATTTCCCAGACCAGCTTCTCTTTGCTGGCCCTGGCTGTGACAGCCAGCTGCCCCCTGCGACCACGGCCGGGGGAGGCCATGCGGGCTCATCACCACCGCCTGGGTTGGGGAGGGGGCGGAGTACAGCTGAAAGGAGGGCATCCGCGTGTGTCCACACCCACAGTGCCACCGCACACGCCTGTGTGTCCTCCCGGGAATCACCACATAGAAGAACCGGGCTCCCCTTTCACTGAGGAAGAGCCCGGAGATGTCACGCAGTTGCTGAGCAACAGCAACAGGAGCCCGGTCTGGCTGGGTCTGCCTCCTGAGCCTGCGCTCTGGTTACCCCCACGGCCTCCCCCAGGATATCTCCCCTGCTGGCGTGTGCCCATGCGTTTGAGCGTGTGTGTGTGCGCGCGCGAGTGCATGAGTACGTGTTTGTGTGTTCTGGGTGCAGTGCCTGCCCACAGAGGCCAAGCAGCACTGTTAGCCTCCTGGTCCCACTCACACACCCCAACACCTTCCCCCCCAGGGCGGGGACAGTTTGGCGCCACCCCACTCCTCACAGAACCAGGAGGGAGGGCACGGCCGGCCGTGGTGCCAGCCCCAGGCACCGGCCACCTGCCTTGATCTTGGGATCTGCGCGGCAGCTCTCGCCGGGCACTCACTTGATTCCCGGCGCATCCAGCAGGTTGGTCAGGCCCGTCCAGTTGATCTGCAGATGCTGCAGGGGCAGAGGGAGGCTGTGAGGCTGGAGGAGGCCAGAAGCCCAGGACTGGAGTCCCTCTGCCAAGCACCTCACACCCGCCGGCGCGGAGACCCAGCCTGCAGGTGGCGGGGGGCCCTCTGCAGGGGTGTCAGGCATGGGAGGGCACCACTCAGTCTTGCTCAGGCCTCGCCTTGGGGTGTCTGGGGCCATCGGGCCTGCTGCTTCCCTGCCAGGACCACGCGGCAGAGCAGGGCATGCGGCCACAGGCCGGCCTGGACAGAGAGGCCTGTGTTACACCCTCCTCTCCACCCCAGTCTCCCTATGTGACCTCTACAAGCCACTGTCCCGAGCCATTTCCTGGTCTCGGGGAGAGCAGAGCTGAGCACTTCAGGCTGCCTTGGATGACATGAGACGAGGAGCTTCGAGTAGCCAGGTCTCGCTGGCCTCAGGCAGTTCCATTCTTGGACTCAGCCCAGCACCTGGGGCCCAGTGGGCAGTGCTTTCTCACCGGGAACCGCGGGCCCGCGTCTCTCTCTGGGACTTACTGGCTTCTGAAGGAAGAACACGGTCACGGCTCCCACGAAGGGCTTGTCCACCAGGAGGGGCTCCAGGATGATTCGCAGCGTGCCCTGCAACTGGATGGGCACAGGGGGCCAGTGGGACCTCGGCCCCCTCCCCCATGCACCTGCTGCGCCCTGCCGAGGCCACCCCCAAACGTCAGGGCCACCTGCTGTTGCAACAGGGACCACACTTGGGAAACAGAAACCTGCACACAGCTGCCACCCCTCTGCCGGGTACCAGGGGCCCTGAGCTAGCCACCGCTGCCTTCCACCTTGTGCCCACATTTCAGGCCAGCCCAGCCAGCGGGGCCCCAGCTCCCCTATTACTCCTCTACCACAGGAGATCTCCAGCTCCTCATCCATCCACCACATTTCTAAGCACTGGTTCTGCAGCACTCCATGAACAGAACCTTTCCCTTCCCTGGGCAGCCGATGTCTCCCTGGGAGGTGCTGTACAAACAGAGGCAGGCCTGGGGCTGTGGGGCCAAGCAGCAGGTTAGGAAGGCCCAGTCACCTCTTCCTGGCCATGCGACCTCAGGCCTGAAGTCCCTTGGTCATTATCAGCCTGTATTTGGTGTCATCACCTTTTCTGCAGCCTGCTCCAGCATGACCCCACTTGCCCCTGCCCAGCCTCCTACCCCAGGGGCAGGAATGGGAGGTGGGCAGTCCCACCAGGCTCCACGTACCTGGATCCCGTTCACGCCAGCCTGTATCTTCTGCAGCTCCGCACTGATCTCACAGTCCCCAATGTAGCTGAAAGTGGGGAGGGACGAAGGGAAGGTGCACCACTCAGAGAAATCAGGAAACTCGCCCAGTGCCACACAGCCCAAGTCCAGGCAGCCAGCCACCAAGCCTGAGCCCTGCATCACCTGGATATGGTCTCCCTAAAAGCCTCAGCCTTTTCAGCTCTGCAAAGATACTGACACAAGCCCAGGCCCTGGGAGGCAGCCCCACCGGTCCTTTCACCCAGGTGCATCATGCATATCCCTACCTCTGCCCACGAGGGCAGTGACTATGGGCACCACTTTGCCCCATGACACCCCACAGATGTGAAGGGGGAGCTCTCGATGGAACATACTGCCCAGCCCTCTGCTACTGCTGTGTGCCTGTTCTCTGTTCAGGTCTCTTCCCAGAGGATACAGGAACCTGAGTCCAGCTGGCGGCACTTACCAAGTAATGGGCACAGGGAGCCCAGAATGGGTGCCTTTGAGGGTAAAGATCATGAGACTCTGTCAAAGGGTCCTCTGACTAAAGGGATAGAGAGGGGGGAGTCTTTAAATATCTATAAGATATTTAAATATCTGCTGGATGTCACAAAAATGCTGAACACCCTCTGAAGAGTGGGGCTCCAGGGGCTGCTGGAGCTGACTGAGAAGCTTAGTGCCAGAGGCCCTTGATGTGCCTTAACTCTTCATACAGGTATCCTGTGGCAGAGGCTTGGAGCCAGGAATGCCCAATAGCCATCATCATCCCAACACACTTGAGACCAGCCCCCAAATGGGGATGGGTGTACCCAGAGTTGACTCCTGTCTTCCTGATACGCTCTTGGTGCCAGCCTCTGGGCTAAGGACAGGATATGAGGCACTGGAGAGGAATGGCAACATTCTGGAACTTTAGGAGTTGATCCTTGGTCCTTTAAAGCACAATTTGAATCTCACCACCTCCAGGAAGACTTCCTGGATTGAATGTCTCTTCTCTCAGACCCAAGCCTGCTGCAAACATCATTCAAGAGAGGTACCTTTGCCCAACCCACTGAACTAGTCACTCATGTGTCTTTGCATCCTTGTTTTCCTGAGGTGACACAGAGTCCTGTTCTCCCATGGACCTCTCACAGCCTGTGCTCAGAGCTCCCTGGGCTTTACCACAAGCTCCCATATCTTCTTGCCATACTTGCTCCCTCTTTCTACATCCTCTTTAAGGCAGCTGGTCTGACCCTCCAGGTGACTAGCCCTGACTTCCAAGAAAGCTCTGCTGCCTGGGCCTTGGCACCTGGAGCATGCCTGGTTCTAGTCTTATGGGAGGAGCTAGGCCTGGGCTGAAGGGTCAAACAGCAGTGGCTTCCTGGGGACCATCCATTACTCTTGATACTCTGCCCTGCTCCAGCCCAGGGCAGTGGGGGGTATGTATGCTGTGAGGCGTTTTCACACCCCAAATCCGAGTGTAAATATGCTACTCCATCCTCAAACTGGCTGTTCTCACACAGCGTTCCCCTGTACCCTACACCCGGTCCACGCAGGCAAGAGGGCTCACCATATTTGCAGGTCCAGGACCACCTGCCTCCGGTTGCGCTTGTTAGTGTGCGCCTTGACGCCGTTGACCCTGGGGCACTGGAAGAGATGCCAGAGGGCTAGGTCAGCAGGGCTCTGGCAGCAAGGGATGGCTGCCAGCCCCTTGCTCAGCACTGGGCTCTGTCCACAATGACCAACGTGGCCACTGCCCTCCTGGGATGAGGCACACAGAAATGCACGCTGAGGCCACTGTCCTGCCTTGGCACTGCGATACGTCCCTCCCTAGAATGCGCAGCCTTCCTTCTCTCTCTCTCTGACCACAGGTATTTACGAAGTACCTGCTCTGTGCCAGGCACTGGCCTGGGGTTGAAGGCCAGGAGCAAGGCAGGCTGAGCCTGCCCTCATGGGCTGGAATCCCAGCAGAGGAGACAATGGGGGTGGGGGGAGGTGCAGCCCCTGCTGTCACATGGGGATCTGGAGATTTCAGGAACAACCTCCCCTGGGGTGTGCAGAAGTTAGTGAAGGCTTCCTGGAGGAGGAGACATTTAAACAGTTCTGGCATATGAGTAGGAGTTGGCTGCCCAAGGGCAAGGGAAGAGGGCAGAATCCGTGGCTGAGGGATCTGACCCTAGAAATTCAAGTGCCCTGGCCTTGACCGAACCCTCCATGACCCAGGGCCATGGTCCCTCAGGCTCTAGAGCTGAGGGCTGAGCTGCTAAGTAATCCTTCCTACCCTGGTCTCCTCACCTTCTGTCAGGAGGCTATTGGGCACTGGAGTGGGGGTCTGGTTATTATTTATGAATGAAAAATAAGTATCATTTGAATCTGAGTTATACTCATGAGTTAGGGTTGAAGTTCACTGACGTTTGCAATCTAGGTTGAAATGCATTTAAAAAAAAAAAGATGATGAGGTGGGGCACCTGGGTGGCTCAGTTGGTTAAGCGTCTGACTTCGGCTCAGGTCATGATCTCACAGTCCATGAGTTCTAGCCCCGCGTCAGGCTCTGTGCTGACAGCTCAGAGCCCGGAGCCTGGTTCAGATTCTGTGTCTCCCTCTCTCTCTGCCCCTCCCCCGCTCGCACTCTCTCTCTCTCAAAAATAAATAAACGTTAAAAAAAAATTTTTTTTGAAGATGATGAGGAAAAATAGATGCATGGATATGTGCTAAAGCAAAGATAGCAAAAGGTTAGCAGTTGTTCAATCCACATGGCTCACTGCATAATGCTCTCACGTTTTCTGTATGCTTCAGTTTTTTTACAATGAAATGTTGGAGAAAAAAATTGATAACCATACTAGAGGAGATTCCATGATCTTTCTGTTCTCTCCTTAGAAAGTGACATTTACTAATGCATTGTCACATGAAAAGCCTATCAAAAACTATGGAACGAAAATGCAAGGAAAAAAGTATTAATAGGAACATCTCCAGAAGTTTAATTAAAATCATTACGTAGTTTTTCCAGAATTTGTGATACGTGTGATATGTAAGCTTTTTTAAATATATAGTCTGCTGTGGTTTATTTTGCCATTCTTTCTCATATTTCTTTAATTTTTATTTATTTTTGTCCTGATTTTACATTTATTTTTATGTTCTCTCTCTCTCTCTCTCTCTCTCTCTCTCTTTTTAAGAGAGAGAGAGAGAGACACACACAGAAAACCTGTGAACAGTAGATGGAGAGACTGAGTCTTAAGCAGACTCCATGCCCATTGTGGAGACAGACGCAGGGCTCCATCTCATGACCCTGAGATCATGACCTGAGCCAAAATCAAGAGTTGACAACTGACTGAGCCACCCAGGTGCCCCATGTTCTTATATATCTTTCTTGTAGAGGCTCCAGGCTGCACGGCACCTGGCTCCCCCCTGGCCTCCAGGGCCTTGATATTAAAGACCCAGAAAAGCCAGTGGAAGGCTGGGGAGCACAGCCCACAGGCATCAGGCTCTGCAGTAAACACAGCAGTCTGTCGGCTTCTTAGCTCTCAGTCTGCTGAATCCTTGAAATGCCAACTCAGACATCACCCACTCCCAGCAGCCTTCCCTGACTATCACACACCCCTACATTCCTGAATTCACGCATTCCTCCCCCATCAGGTATACACTGCCATGCTGTGGTCCACCAGTTTATACGTCTGTCTCACACAGGACAGTGACCTTTCTGAAGGCAGGGGCACAGCCACACCCATTTCTGTCTATGGTGTCTCACTCACAGCCATGTTCCATAAGGTCTCTCTGAAGGAACCAGGAACTGAACAAACGAACCAATGGATGCTGGGACAAGCCAGTCCTGGCTGAGTCTGAGTGGCATACACCAGAATCTCCAGGGCTCAGGCATGCCAGTTCTCACCACCACTCAGGCAGCTAGTGGGGCAGCACTGGCACGCACTCTGGGGGAGGCAGACGGCTCTCAGCAGGCTGGCTCGCACTCTGACACCTGCCTATCCCCCAGCAGACTGCAGGCCGGTGCCTCTGGTTTCCTGAGTGATGCACATCACAGCAGTTCTCAGCCTAGAGGATGTTTTTTTTTTTTTTTAAAGTAAACTCCACACCCAACATGGGGCTCAAACCCATGACCCTGAGATCAAGAGTCACGTGCTCCACCGACTGCGCCAGCCAGCCAGGTGCCCCTGGGGATGAATTTTCAAACAACAAAAATAAGACTCACATCAGTGGGGCACTTTGGGGCAGCAGGAACAGGGCACGAGGGTGGAGTAGGAAGCTGTCAAGAATATCCCACACCCAAGTGATGTTGGGTATGTCAGACGCAAACCTCTTCTATCCAGGGTCACCTATTATCTTCACAGAACTGGGGTTGGGCTTGTGACGTTGACTGCCAGAATCAATCATTTGGTAGAGAACTAACCACTGCTTTGAGGCACTGCCTCACTCTGGGAAGGTGGGTTCTCCGTAGCTGATGCCTTAGGAAGCATGACTTGTACATCTTTGTATCTGGTGCCCTTCCACTGCTTGGCATCTTTCCAAAATTTGGCTTAAGAAAAGTGGACTTATTTCTCACCTTTCCCTTTTGTTCTTTCTGAGCCAGGCTTCCTTAGACCCCACAGAGACAGTGGGGCCAGGACTCAGGGGTGAGGGGTCTATACCGAGGCTGAGAGGCTGAGAAGGGCAGGTGGCAGCCGGGCCCCCAGTGAGGTCCCCCGGGATGTTCTCAGTCAGGCACAAGTGACCAGGGGCAGGGTCTGGTCCAGACAAAAGGCTGCAGAGCAGACACAGGCCCCTCCTGAGACATCACCCACCTTCTGTCCAAAGTAGAGCTTGGTGAAGGTGAAAGTCTTCAGGTGGATGCTCTTCTCCCGGATCTTGGGCTCGAGTTTCTCCCGGAACTTGCTCTCCATGATCATACTCAGGTAGGGCCAGATCTGCGAGATGATCTGTGACCACAGGAAGAGGCTCTTAGAGGTCAAGTCTGTTTCCCCCACCCAAGACCCAGGGCTACGCAGAACAACCTGGCCCCAGGGGGTGGGGGGTCCCATGGCCCTTACACTGCAGTGCCCAAAGGCCTGCCTGTCCACCCATCTACACACCTATCCATCCATCTGTCCATCAAACATCACATAACTACAGCAATGGTTCTCACTCTGGCCTTGGTGCTGTTTTGCAGACCACCACAAAACAGTCCCTCAACTAACTATTATGAAACTTTCAGTTCTGTGCTAAAACATAAGCTATCACAATCAACATTGTGGTATAACGAGGAAGGAGCAGGTGCCAGAGGCTTAAGGAAAAGGAATCACAGAAGAGAAAGTTAAATAGCTTCCTGGGGATTTATTTTTTTCTAACAATCAAAAAAGACTGCCTTGGGCTGATCTCTGCAGCAGAATGACTCATGGCGTGGGTCTGGGGAGCAGGCTTAGGACTGGTTTATTTATTTTTTTAAGTGTTTATTTTTGAAAGAGAGAGACAGAGTGTGAGTGCGAGGGGCAGAGAGAGAGGGAGACAGAGGGAGAGTCTGAAGCAGGCCCCAGGCTATGAGCTGTCAGCACAGAGCCCTGTCGTGGGCCTTGAACCCACAAGCTATGAGATCATGACCTGAGCTGAAGTTAACTGCTTAACCAACTGAGCCACCCAGGTGCCCCAAGAGGGGCCATAGTTTAAAGATAGTTCCCGTTTCTCAGGCCCAGCAGGGGAGGACAGAGGCTGTGAGGTTTCAGGGCTTTACTGCCTCTGTCTCTCTCAGGGGCCCCGTTGGGGCTGGTCCCATCTTCCTGTCTCGCTGCTTTGTCGTTTACCGAGTGCATCTGGAGCACAAAGCTCCATGGGACACACTTGGTGCCCCAGTGTGTGATCTGTCCACACAGTTCTCTCCCCAGCCATGCCCTGAACTGAGGGCAGGAGCCTCATCCCGCCAGTCACACATCCCCAACACCTTGTGTGGAACTGTGTGTGCCAGGGTAAGAAAGAAAGATGTGATGCACGAGGGCACCCATCAACTAGTGGACACAGGCAGGAGGAACTCCACTTTGGGCACAGAACAGGGTCTGTCCCAGGGGCCCTGGGCCCGGCATTAATCCAGAGAAATCTGGTCACTCCCCTGAAAGCTGAAACCCACTTCGTCCAACTTCTACCTGCAGGCTGGAAGCAGTTGTTTTTTTTTTTTTTTAATGTTTATTTATTTTTGAAAGAGAGAGAGAGAGTGTGCATGCACAAGCGGGAGTGGGGGCAGAGAGAGAGGGAGACACAGAATCTGAAGCAGGCTCCAGGCTCTGAGCTATCAGCACAGAGCCTGACGCAGGGCTTGAACCCACGAACCATGAGATCATGACCTGAGCCAAAGTCGGACACTTAACTGACTGAGCCACCCAGGCACCCCTGCTGGAAACGGTTTTTGATCCACATGGCACTGACATCGTTGGTAACACAGGACTATCAACTTTCATTCAGAAACCATCAGGAAGTCCTTTCTTACACCTAACTTAAGTTACTCTTACTATGGCTGTTCTAACCAGAACAGAGGCAAGGTTCCTATTAGAAAAGTCCTGAGTCAGAAGACTTGAGTGGGTGGGAAGATCCACCAGCTGTCACATTTAGGGGACAGGTATGGGCTCTCCAGGTAGGGGCCAGACTGTGTTTCCTCATCTGTAAGAAAGGGCTAGACTTGGAGTCGCAGTCACAGCTATGATGACAGTGTTCATGACAGCCCAGACACTGGGGAGCATTCATTACCTCATTAACCTGCACAGCCTCACGAGGCAGGGACCATAATTAGTCCTGTTGCACAAATAGGGGAACCAGCTCGGAGAGGTGAGGCAGCCTGCCCAGGGCTGCAGAGTCAGTGCTGGCCAATCTGGGCTGGCAGCCAGGTGAAGTGTGGCAGCTGCTGGGGGACCACGGCCCTCCCCTCCCTAGAAAGCACTGATCTTGGCCTCGTGGTCCACTGGGAGGCTGCATTTTTCTCTATACTTCTCTGTATTTTCTAACATTTCATCTGTGGCCATGCTTTAATTTCACACTAAAATAAATTTTGTTTTCTTTTCTTTTAAATAGAATCATTGGGGGGCACCTGGGTGGCTTAGTCAAATAAGCATCGCACTTTGGCTCAGGTCATAATCTCGAGGTCTCTGAGTTCAAGCCCTGAGTCCAGTTCTGTGCTGACAGCTCAGAGCCTGGAGCCTGCTTCAGATTCTGTGTCTCCCTCTCTCTGCCCCTCCCCAACTCATACTTCCCTCCCTCCCTCCCTCTCTCTCAAAAATAAATAAACATAAAAAATCTTTTTTAAAAAATAGAATCATTGGTAATGAGAAGATCCCTGAGGGTGAGAAGGGGAAGAAACCGGCAGAAGGCCACCACCCCAATTGGGAAAAGGCCACTTCTACCCCCCATGGGCAGTTACTGCCAGGAGGCCCCTGTCCGGATGCATGGCCTCGCCCCCTACCCAGGCTGGGGTACTTCTGCCTAAGGCCAGCAGGAGGAGGAGGCCTAGAAGGAAGCCTGCCCCGCCATACCCACCCTGGCCTTACCTTGTTGGCCCACTCGACCCGCTCCACATCTGGGAAGTGGATCTAGGGAACAGAAGCCCCAAAGGGAAATTAGACTCAACACCTGCCCATCCCTGAAAACCCAGAAGCACAGCGCTGGGCAGGTTCCCGCTCCCACCCCACACGCACCTCTGCTTTTCCTCCCCGCCCCACTCAGCACCCACTTGGCACGGGCACGGGCCAGGAGAGTCAGCCAGCCCTGCCCCGGGTGCACTGTCTGGTGGGGCAGGCAGCAGGCAACCAGACTGTACCAATGCTGCGCCAACACTGACACTACCACTGGGCTTGGAAGACAGGTGCGCGGTTTTGAGACCGCTCCTTCCCAACCCCCAGGTCACCCTGCAGCCTTGGGCGGGGCTGGATACCCCCCTCCCGTCCCCCAGTTGTTTGCTTATGCAAATAAGACCCTCCTTCCAGGTGGACACACAGAGGCTCCACTAGGGCTGGCCCAGGGTACCACTCGACTTAGCTCCTTGCCACTTTCCTCCTCCCTATTCCTTTTAATGCCACAAGTAATCATGGACTCTGGAGAAAAATTAGAAAATACAGCTAAGCAAAAGGAAAAATATTTTACAAGAGAATGTCAAGGGATAACCACTGTTAACAGGTTCATACATTTCCTTCTAGCCTATTATGGAAACAAGGATATGTAGTTCCACAGAAATTGAGGTCACCGTGCTTTGATAGTCTACTTTTTTCCACTTAGCATAGGTAGAACTGTATTGATTCCTAAGGTAACAACTGCCAGTTTGAAGGCCATTTTCATAGGCAACTGGAGAATGGGAGTGTCTCCATCAGCAGGCCAGATCTGTGGTCACATAGGGGAGCTTCCTTCAGGTCACAGCCCCCAGCCACTATGCCTGCTGGGTGAGTCCTGCCACTTCCTTGGGTAGGGGAGGGGACTTGGTGGGGGGGGGGCACAGGTAAAGTGACAATCCTATTGGCTAACCTTTGCATGACCTGAGTGCATTTAATAATCCCTTCCTTGCAAGAGTCTCAGTCTCTGCCAATGTCTGCTGAGCTTCTCACAGACCCCCTCCCCAATCCCCAAGGTTTTCAGGGATGAAGGGGTAAGACTGTACTGGTGCCTGACACAAAACACAGATCAGTAAAATGGTGGCAATGGCTACCATCACTGTCACCAAGACAAGGCCAACTTAGGATCAGATTCATGGTGGGCATAGGAACTCCCAAGGTCAGGAAAGGAAATGTGTCCATGCAGTTCACACTCCTAGTGCACGCCAGGCCCTGGGCTAGCTCTGGGGATGCCCTGAAGGCCTAAACGTAGACCCTGGCCTAGACCACTTGCCCAAGAGGAGAGCCATTCCCAAAGGAGTGATAAGCAATTCAGTTTTCCTAAGGAGTTTTTAACAACCGTGAGAAGTCAGAGAAGCCCAGTGCTTCTGAGACTCCTGGAACATCACGCCATTCTCCCAGCCTCAGTTTCTCCAGCTCTGGACACTGATCCATACTAACTTGGAGAAGCATCTGATATGCTCAGGTGCTAAAGGAAAATCACTGCCTGGTTCCCAGAGTGGGAGCTGTCCCAGTCCACAGGAACGGAAGGGAATTGTGAGAAGGGAATCTTGAGGGAAGTAAGCAGGGATTAGGGTCAGCCCATCCGGTTCAGCTGGGGAGAAGCAGCCTAGTCACCAAATATTCCCTGCTGCTGCCCTGCGTTAGGTCCCAAGCTGGTACCAGGCAAATGGAGCAGGACACCCTTTCATTGCTCCCTATCACACTGCCCAGCACTCAAGTAAAAACTCCTGCATGTGAGGCTGAAACAGACATCCCCACTTCTCTTTGCCTTCACTTCTTCCAGGCAGCCTTTCCTGATCTCTCAAGTCAGAGACAGGTGTCCCAATTAGGTGTGTGCTGGTTCTCCTTTGAGACATTTAACACACCTAGTTAGAGCTGCTTGTCTGCCTGCCTCCTTACTAGACTGGAAGCTCTCGTGGGCCGACTCAGCCTTGTTCCCTATGAGTGCCTGTCCCTGGCATATGAATATCCTAATAAATATTTGTGGAGTGAATGAATGCATAAATGAATGCAAGGTTCTGGCCCTCAAATAGCTCCTAGGCTGGTAAAGGAAGCAGACAATTCACAGACCATTCCAGTACAGGATCAGTACCAAGGTGTGGGGAGTGGGACCCCCACAAAGGAGAAAAGTGGCTTACAGCTGGGCTTTCACTGGCACTGTTGTTCCTCCTCTGCCCAAGCCTGCTGGCTGGACCCATTCCTCTCCTCCTTCCATACTGACCACTGCACTCCCATCCTGCCCTGGGGTATACCTTATGTGCACACCCCTTCCACTCACCCCTTGCCTCTCCAGGGGAGGACCCAGAGGAGGTTCTGTACCCCTGGGAACTGGGTTCTGATCTCCTGCACCCTGGAAAAGTGATCCAGCTTGGCAGGTCCAACCTTGGCCACACTTGGGAGCCAGCTGGACAAAGCTTCCTGAGCTGCCTCACACCTACTGACTCAGAGTGTTTCAGGGTGGGGCCTTGCAATTTATTTTTAACAAGCTCCTGGCATGATTCTGGAGTTCCATCAGGGTTGGTTGTGAGGCATCAATGATCAGCCCGCCCCTTGCATTAGAGGTGCCCACACTCAGCCTGACAGCGTAGACAGCAGCAGAATGCCCAGGGCCCACACTGTTCTCATGATCTCTTGGCCAGCTGCACTTGTGATTGAGGCCCCTGCTAAGAGATTCCCCTGGACAGCGAGTCTGAATGCCCTGATGAGAGCAGCAATTCAGGCCAGGATGTTAAGACACCATCAAGTCACCCTATTCTGCCTTAGGCCCCCTGCCAGCTCTCCCTGGGCCTAAATCTCAGCACCTATTGTGACTAGCCAGTGAGCAGATTCAAGAGCCAGGCCACCTTCTCCGTGACGGCCCCAGAGTAAGTTCTGGACCAGGGGATGACATCTGAGTGATGGACATTTAGGGACCAACTACTCAGACCCAACATTCCCTCAGTTTGATGGAGACAAATTAGTCATATTTCCATTATAATCAGCCTTTTTTATCCTCTACTCCAAATTCTCAAAGGTATTCCACAACTTTATCTATTGACTTTATACCTTAGCCTTTGTACTTAGGTCTTCAATCTGTTGGAAATGTTTTTTATGGCGGGTGAGATAGGCCTGTACTTTCATTTCTCTCCACACTCCCATAAGGCAATTTTCTAATATCACATACCAAAACCCAGTCCATCTTTCCTCCTGACTTGTGAAGCGACTTCCCTCATATGTCAGCTTCTCATGTTACTCTGCTGTGCTTCTGAACTTGGCATTGAACTCTCTGGTCTGATTGCCTGTTCCTTGCCAGTCCCACACTGTGCTAATCATTCTAGCTTTGCAACATGACCCGGGTAGGGTGATTCCTTTCCGTTTGCTTTTCTTTTTCAAACCGATTTAGCTAATACTAGGTATTTATACTTCCATATGAACTTTAGAATCTTGTCAATCTTCCTTCCAAGAAATCCTCCTGGATTTTGATGGTTATATTCTTGAATTTATAAACTTGTGGGAGAACTGACAGCTTTACAATATTAAGTTTTGCATCCATGAACAGAGTATTTCCCTTTATTAATTCATGGTAGGCTGCACTCACAACTGAGGTCATAAACTTTTCCTATAAAAATTCCATACATTTTTGTTAGATTACTTTGTGGGGTCTGCAGTTATTAAAAATGTTCTTTCATTTTCCGGGCAACTTTGTTGAAATTTGTTGCTAGTTCTAATTGTTCATTAAGTCTCATAGATTATTTATACACACTTCTAATCTCCAGTAACAATTTTTTTCTTATCCTTCTTTCTCTTTAGTTTGTCTTCATTGGCCAGGCCCAGTAGCGGTGATTGCAAGCAGCTCTACCTTGTTCCTGGCCTCAAATGGATGAAGCATGTTTTTGCTGTCGAGTTTTAGAGGACAGCCTCTATCAAGTTGAGGAAGCTCTTCTTAATAACTAAATTTCCAAGAGTTTTCATTATAAATGGGTATTGAACTATATTCAATACAATAAATAGATATTGAATTGTTATTTTTTCCTTGTTGTCCATTAATGTGGTCAACTTAACTGATGTTTCTTTATAATACAAAACCATCTCTAGTTCCCAGGAAAGCCCCCACTTGAAGTAATACATTTAGTTAGAATGATATTTCATTTAGGTTTTATACAGTTAGGATTCAAAGTGACCCCTACAATTTTCATTCTTGTACAATTCATACCCAGTTTTGGTACAAAAATCTTACAATAAATTGTAAAACTAGTGGGACAGGTTTTCCATATCCTCCTATTTTCTGAAACAACCTGTAAATAATAGGAATTATCCAATCAATATAGTTTAATGTACCTTACCTATAAAGCTATCTTGGCCTGAGGTGCCTGGGTGGCTCAGTCAGTTGAGCGTCCAACTTCAGCTCAGGTCATGATCTCAGAGCTGGTGGGTTCGAGCCCTGCGTGGGGCTCTGTGCTGACAGCTCAGAGCCTGGAGCCTGCTTCGGATTCTGTGTCTCCCTCTCTCTCTGCCCCTCCCCTTCTCATGCTCTGCCTCTCTCTCTCTTTCTCTCTCTCTCTCTCAAAAATAAACAAACATAAAAAAAAAAAAAGCAGCTATCTTGGCCTGAGGCTTTTGGGGGAAGGAAGTTACCATTTCTCTTTATAGTGGTTAATGGTGTATTCAAGGTCTACTTACCTCTTTTTGCGGCAATTTTGGCATTTATATTTTTCTAGAAATGTATCTAGTTCATCTAGGCTTTCAAAGGTACTGATAGAAATTATTTCAAAATGTTTTTTATTTATTTTTGAGAGAGAGCGAGAGAAGTGCGAGTTGGGGAGGGGCAGAGAGAGAAGGGGACAGAGGATCCTAAGTGGGCTCTGCACTGACAGCAGGGAGCCTGATGCGGGGCTTAAACTCAGGAAACATGAGATAATGATCTGAGCCTAAGTCTGATGCTCAACAGACAAAGCCACCCAGGTGCCCCTCCTATTTTATTTTAAATCTGCTTTATCTGCTATTTCTGCTTTTACTCCATATTTTATTTTCATCTTTTTCTATTTTTTCTAATTTTTAATAGATCTAGCTTGACAAAGGTTTTACCCATGCATTAATCTTTCAGAGAACTAGCTTTAGTTGCTGTTAATAATTTTCTTTCCCCTTTACCTTTATATTAAAATTTTTTTTCACTTTCATCCTTATATGTTTTATTTCCTTCCCTATTTCTTTAATATAAATCTGTTGCTTTTTTATGTCCTTAGAGTTAAATTTATTTTCAGTTTTTGGTTTATGATAAATTCAAAGTTTAAATCCCCTATGATTTTTGGCATAGTGTTTTCATTATTTACCTCCCCATTTTTTTGTCATTTCCATGATGACTACCTTTTAAACAAGGATTTTTTAAAATAATATTTTTAAGTATTTAGGCATGTGAGATTTATAATGCTCTTTATTGCTTTCTGATTCCATTTTTTTATGGCCTGCACAGTCTGGAGGATAGCAGTCCACTGGAATATATTGATAGTTCCTTTGTGGCCTAGAGCATGATTAATTCTATGGCTGCTCCATGTATGATCAAGTTATTAATCATCTCCTTTGTAAAAAAAAAAAAAATCATGCCCTTCAAAAACTCTTTATCCTTGTTTCGTCCTTGCCTACTTATCGTTTTCAGAGAGGAATGTTATTAGAATTTCCAAGTCCAGCTGTTGCTTTATCTTCTTCCCTGTGCAGCTCTGTCAGTTGGTTTTTTATTTCAAGTTTGTATTATGCAGTACATATATCTTCATGACTGTTATCTTTTTAAAATTACTGTTCCTTTTATGATGACAGAACATCCTTGTCTTTAGGATATATCTGAGTTACATTCTATGTTATCTACTGTGAAAATTGCCACTCTAACTTACTTTTGTTTAAAAGTTGCCCAGTTATATCTTTTTTCCACCTTATTTTCAAACTTTTTGAGTTCATGTTATCTGATGTCATTTAAAACTCACCTTAGTCCCTTTTTAGCCCCATTTTACAGATAAGGAAACTAAGGCTCAAAAGGTTACTTACAGTCACCAGCTGCAGAGTGCCAGAGCTGAATCAGAGATCCAAGTCCTTTGAATTATAAAGGACATTTCACAGACACTTTCATTTCATCCTCCTAATACTCCGTAAGGTGCACAGCAAAGCTACAATTATCCTCATTTTGCAGATGAGGAGAGGCTCAGAAACTAGTTGGTACCTGCCAAGAATGCCCAGGTGACCAGAACCCAGATTTCACCTGCATGTAATCTGAGCCCAGCCTTCAAGCTTTTTTTTCTCCCTGACTTCTCCACCTGAAGTGTCAGATCTGAAGTACATTTCTTAGGGTCTAAGTAGTCTTTGTGCATTTAAAATGTCACCTCCGTAAGCCTTGGTTTTCTCATCCACAAGATGGGTACACTGCTACCAATTTCACGGAGTTCCTGAGTGAATAAATGAGACAATGCATGTAAGTGTTCGGTACCCTCCCTGGCTCAGAGTAAATGATCCAGAAGCAGTGTTGTTGGCAGTTGTATAGACCCCGAGGGTGCAGACACTGACGTCTTTGTCCTCAGGTACATGCCAAGAACAATGCCACCTGGGCTATGTGTCCAGTTCTGTCTGACTCAAAGCCCGGCAAATTCTCTATGGGCTCCCCAGGTGCCTGCGGCTCCGCACTTTGGGAAACACTGAGAAGGGAGACTAGAGAATGAGGAGAGAACACAGTGAAAGCAGCTCAGGCTGAAGGAAGACCACAGTCGAGTGGTTTCCCTGGCTTCTGCTGATTGGCTGAGGGATGCACCCAATAGATAGGCTGTCCAATGCCTGAGAGGCGCCTGTGTGAAACTGTCCAATGAGGGAGCTCCACAGTGAGGCGTGGCAACCGGCCCCAATGAGAGCCTCTGTGCATGTCTTTCCCTCACGAGGTAAACAAAAGGAAAGCCTGAAAAGAAGAATGGTGGCCCACTCTCAGAATCCTAAAGTCACTGAACTTTTGTTCCAATACTTCACGAGGCTGGGAGTCTCTGAGACCAGCGAGCAGGGAGACACCCACACCTCCTGGCAATGCAAATGGCTAGACTCAGGAGTGGGGGAGAGGGGGAGACATCTCAAACTTTCCCGAACAAAGCCACCACCCGGAGAGCTCCTTAAAATGTGGATTCTTAATGAGGCCCCTCAGAGGTTTCGATTCCGATTCCGATTCCGGGAACTGAAAACTTGGGGCAGGGGCCTGAAAGCTTTTATCTTTAACAAGCTCCCAGATCGTTCTGATCCCAGTGGTGGGGGGTGTGGAAGAATGAGTGGACAGGCCTCCCTAGGCTGGGGAACCCGCTCAGACCCTGGGAGAAGGTGACTCCTCCACCCCCTGAGGTTCCTCACTAGGGCTCCAAAGTCACAGCTGTCACTTTGTCATCAAATTCCTACCAGCAGCTTATGGACCTCAATTCTTTTACAAACAGAATATCATTTGTGCCACAAGGAGCAAGGGGAGACAAGGGCTAGCAGATACAAACACAGTATCATGAATCTGCCTGGCTTTGGGCACTGCTCCTGCCCCTAAAACAGTGAGCCACTTCCACCCGATGCTGCTTTCTATAGCCAGGCAGCAGAGGCAGGACTGCTGCCAGGAGGACCGAGGAACAGGGTCTGGTCCTGACCCCCTTTCCGCAGCCTCAGGTTTCTCCTGACTGAGGGAAGTGAGGCTGTAATGCCTATGCTGCCCAGGTCTACAGTCAAGAGATAATGAAGCAAATCTACTCTATATGGAAACAAATTAAGAGCTCTAGCAAGGTAGGGCACCTGAGTGGCTCAGTCAGTTAAGCAACCAACTTCGGCTCAGGTCATGATCTCACAGTTAGTGGGTTCAAGCCCCACATCAGGCTCTGTGCTGGCAGCTCAGAGCCTGGAGCCTGCTTCAGATTCTGTGTCTGTCTCCCTCCCTCCCTCCCTCTCTCTCTCTCTCTCTCTCTCTCTCTCTGGCTCTCCCCTGCTCACATGCTTTCTCTCTAAAATAAACACTGAAGAAAAAAAAAAAAAGAGCTGTAGCAAGCTTCATCCCCCTAGAACGTGGCCACTACCCTGACTGCTGTATTACAGGTGTGAGCACTTTCCCAAAGCAGGCCTGGAAAACCTCAAAGTTGCCCAGGCCCATGGTCAAGCCACCAGGACCTTAGATGCCTGCTCTTGCCCCATGAAATGCCCCTCAGAGAAGCTTAAATAGATGGGGGCCTTGGCCCCATCCAGACCCTCCCTGTGCTAAGTCACATCTTGCTGCTCTTAGTGCACTTGGGCCAAAGCTTCCCAGGCAGAGCGGACTCATATTTTAATGACAGCATTTTGTAGACAGTGGCAGTAAGGAGAGCTCAGAGAAGAGAGACAGACTGTAAAGCAAATTCAGGTCTAAGTCAGAATTCCAGGCTAGCAGAGGCCACTGGCGCCACACCTTAATGCTTCATCTCTAGGTAGTGGTGCTTTATTTCTTAAACCTTTAGGAAAAATGACTCCACAGCAGTGAGGAAATGGAGCCAGAGTGGTGGCTGTACCCAGCAACGCTGCAGCCTATGCACGGCCCGATGGGCTGGGAGGCCTGGACAGCAGCTCTGGGCCACCAGACCCTCTCAGGAGGCAGGGGGATTGGAGGGCTTCACTTAAAAGGCCTGGTGTCACCAGGTGAACCCGGCTCACTCCCTGTCACAAGGATGGTAGCTCTTCCCCTGGGAGCAACCATGTACAGACACACAGACATACAGAGATAGAGTATGTTCCTACGTCTCTTTGTATCTCAAAGACCTGAGACACACGCTCCTGTCTTTCGAGATAGGTCCCTGCTCCGTGGTGCCAATTCAGCAGTTTCTCCTCTATCAGAAAATGGTCCCTCATTTCATTCACTTCTTTTTCTGGTGAAGAACAGCCTTCACACCCCTTTTCTCTCTGTTTTGGGGAGGTAAACATTTAACCATAAAAACTGCTTTTAAATTTGCCCACTCTTCTGCTTAAAATTACCCTGCTAAAAGTGCTTTAAGGGAAAAAAATATTTTGCCAACTTGAAGTTCCATTTAGTGCTGTTCTAAAATCCATAGGCTATTTAACAGCACACCCAGCCAGCAAGCTGGCCCAAGTCAACTGGACCCAGTAGGAGGAGGACGCTGAGCAGATACAACTCCAAAGGCAGTCACTGGCCACGAGAATACTGGTGCCAGGAGCATGTCACCATTTGCTGAGGAGTAAGGGCTTGGAGCATGGAGGGACTCCCTGGGCTGTCCAGAGTCTTTCTTTCAAGGAGACCTGAGTGTGATGTTAAGTCTCCAGAGAGTTCGGTCACACAGTTAGGTTTGGTAATGCCCAAAGGTTAAAAAACATATCCTCTTGCTTATCAAACTAGTATAGACATACCTCAGAGATGCTGCAGGTTTGGTTCTAGGCCATAGCAATGAAGGGAGTATTACCATAAAATGAGTCAAATGAATTTTTTCATTTCCTATATAAAAGTTATGTTTACACTATACTGTAGTCTATTAAGTGCGCAATAGCATTATGTTCAAAAAAACAATGTCCACACGTTAATTTAAAAATATTTTATTGCTAAAAAAATGCTCACCATCATCTGAGCTTTCAGGAAGTCACAATCACTAACCCCAGATCACCAAATATAACAATGGTGAAAAAGTGTGAAATACTGCAAGGCTTACCAAAATGGGACACAGAGACACAAAGTGAGCAAATGCTGTTGAGCAAATTTACTGATAGACTTGCTCTATGCAGGGTTGCCACAAACCTTCAATTTTTTAAAAAATGCAATTATCTTCAGTGTGTAATAAAATGATGTACACCTAAAAAGACCAAAAACTGTAGGGCTGCTTGGGTGGCTCAGTTAAACACCTGACTTCAGCTCAGGTGACCATCTCACCGTTTTTGAGTTCCAGCCCTAAGCTGGGCTCTATGCTGACACTGTGGAGCCTGCTTAGGATTCTCTCCCTCCCACTCTCTGCCTCTCCCCTACTCTCTCTCATAATCAATAAATAAACTTTATTTTTTAAATGTTTATTTACTGTTGAGAGAGAGAGAAAGAGACAGAGTGTGAGTGGAGGAGGGTCAGAGAGAGAGGGAGATGCAGAATCTGAGGCAGGCTCCAGGCTCTGAGCTGTCAGCACAGAGCCCAACGTGGGGCTTGAGCCCATGGACCATGAAATCATGACCTGAGCCGAAGTCAGACACTTAACCGACCAAGCCACCCAGGCAACCCAAATAAACTAAAAAAAAAAAAAAAAAAAAAAAAAAAAGACTAAAAAAAGTAGTATCAATGCTGATAAGGCCACAGTGAAGTGGGAATGAGAATCTTTAAGTTGTTCCCAAGCCTTGACCTATCAGTTTAACATGTAGAAATCTATAGTAAGGAACTTGAGAAACACAGACTAAGACTTATTCGGATTTTTACTGAGAGCCTACTATAGGTGCCAACTGAGGAATTAAGGGTACGGACCGGAGCAGGAAACGCACCTTGCCTTAAGAGAGCATTCAGTCTGAAAGAAAAATCAGATGCAAAAATAGGGAGGTATAAGTCCAGAAAGGAAGTGGGGTGACACAGGCTCGGGGTACTGTGGGGGCCTGAGGAGCAGTGTCTGAGAGCGGGGAGCCTGAGCTTGGACTTGAAGGAAAGGTCAAGGGAACCTCTGACAGGTCAAAGGGAGAAATTCCAGACAGAAACCGCAAACACCCCCCACCTCGGCTAGCCACGTGAATAGGACACACCTGAAAATAACTGAGACAATCAATTCTAGAGAAATAGTTAAGCAGCATAGGCTATATTCACATTAAGGAGATCATAATCCTTAAGCATGTTTTTGGAGAATGTAATAGAATGTTAATGGGAAAAGGGTACAGTTTTTTAAAAAAAAACCTGTGTTCGTATATTTTCTATGCAAAAGAAGTACACACAAATAGAATAATGTTATCTCTGGGTGGAGGGACTGTGAATGCTGGATTTAATTCTTTTAGGCCATTTCCAAATATTCTACAACAGGAATACTTCCGCTTTTACAACCAGAGAAAAGATTTTTAACCCCTTTTTATAACCAGTGACTTAAAAAAGTAAACACAACATGGGCAAAGGAATGGAGTGGGTGATTCTGGGGTTTTGAAACATTCTGCATTTTCCTGGCTCTTTCCTGAGTGTCTGGAGGACCCCTGGCACCCTGTCACGGGGCTTCTCGGGCAGGAGCGGCCACCCTGAGCTCCTAGAGAGAGAGGACTTGCGGGAGCAGGGCCCTGACGCCCAGTGTGGCCCGAGGGGGTCACCTCTGTACCCTTGGCTTGAAAGGCAGGGTAAAGAGAATGGGCTTTCCCCTTTAATAGTCCCCAATTGGACAGAAAACACCTTTTAACTCTTCACTATTTGCAGTAAAAAGGAGGAAGGAGGAAGAAGGAAATCACTCCCCTCAGGCACATGTGAACACTTCGGGGCTATGAGCTCTGGATTTTCTGAGAGGAAAAACCCCTGGAACTCTCCCAGGAGAAGTAACTGAAGGGAGGGGGAAGAGGGTCAGGAAGGAGGAAGGGAAGGCTAAGCAGAGTCTCCTCTGTGTAGCTGGGTTGTGACCTTCAGGGGGCAGCTCACACCCTTCAGCGGTCCCCCCAGCATCACTGGGAACATACCCACTGAAGTGGCAGCTCAACCTGCTGTCAAGCCAGGACTAGGAGGCCAATGGAAGCTAGTGACCAGCTCATCACACTTCCTGCCTGCTAGACAGGGGGCCGAGACAGAGCAGGGCACTGGCTGTCTCCTGCCTTGGCCCAGATCCTTTTCTACCACATGACCTCCCCATCACTCAGGTCCTCAGGTACTTGGCTGGGAGAAGAGATTGCCGTGGACACTGCTGTTGCAGAAACATTCAGCCCCTTCTACATAAAGCAATGGGCAGTCTCGTGTGAGTTAGGGTATCGTAAGTTGCTGTCCCAGAATCCTCTCACCCCAGAATGAGATTATTATGAGCTCAAGTGACCAAACCTTCCCACAGTCCCCATCCCTTTCCTCAGCCAGCATCACCAAAGTGTCGCTTCGTAGGCCACTTCCAGCCTGGGTTAGATCCCTTCCCCCAGGCGCTCTCAGAGCCTTGCGCGGTCACCTCACAGGACTGATCACACTGTATCAGGAAAGGCTGTTCTAGCGGGTATGAATCATCATCTAGATCAGGGGTTCCTTGAGGGTGGGGACCACGTGTCACTCATTTCATTAGTCAGCCTGCAGCACCGTGCCTGACGCATTGCCAGCCCTCGATGGATGTTTCCGGACTGAGTATAGGAATGAACACACGGATGCCTGAGATCCCTGTGCTGGGCCTGGAGGGGTGGACACCCACGTTCTGTCCCCCTTATTGCCCAACCCTGGCCCAAGACGTGGTAAATCCATGAAGCATCATTAAGATGTGGGGCAGAGACTCAAGGGGCATGACTAAAACATGCTGCACCTCTTCCTTCCTGAGGACAAGCCTGACTCCAAGCCATACACATGACATCACGGGGCTGCAGGGACCCCACAAGTAAGTCCCCTAACTCCAAGCAGATGTTTAAGACCAGCTCCCACAGTACTGGCTCCAAGAATTGAGCTCATCAGCTCAGAGCTGTTATTGCATTTACTTCCGCTAATTAACAACAGT
Organism: Cryptoprocta ferox; assembly: GCA_028646485.1. Lineage (NCBI taxonomy): Eukaryota > Metazoa > Chordata > Mammalia > Carnivora > Eupleridae > Cryptoprocta > Cryptoprocta ferox. Next base: position 117,595,863 of record CM053573.1, read on the forward strand.
ATCAGTATGGGACAGACCGACAGAGCCTGGGCCCTGGAAGGCTGCTGCTCCAGCCACAGAAGGAAGGTCAAACTCAGCCCCAGGAAAGCAAAGCACTCAATCCTGGTCCTCAGCCTGAATGACGGGCAGGGAGGCCCGGAGGGCAACATCCTGGGGGCACTGTCCCCAGGAATGCTCACTGCTTTGTGTGAACTCTTTTCCCAGGTGCTCGCCTCAGCTCATGTCCCCAGGGCGCACCCAGTTAGATGACGGGTAGGCAAGAAAGACTGCCGAACCGGGTCCTGTGGGCGGGTGGCACTACAGAAAAGCCAATCTGGGACTGATTCATGATGATAGGCCTCCTACACTGAGAAGACTCCACAGGGCATCTCCTGGAGCCTCGTCATTTTCAGAGGGAAACCAGGGACCCAGATAGGGGACCTTCTCAAGCTCCCCCAGCGAATGAGCGTCAGACTCCAAGCCCCTACCAGCCACCACATCACCTCTCAGTCCCTACCGCCATCCCAGTGGATACTGAGGGTTAATTGTCTCTAACAAAGCTGCCAACTGATTGCTATCAGCTGGCAGGAGAGCAAGTCTGGCTAGCTGGGAGACCCAGACAGACAAAATGCCAGGCTTCCTGACAGTTTTTCCCCTGCTCTCCTCAGTCCCAGGCCCTCATCCCCCAAACCTGGAGCCCTGCAAGGCCCTCACTGAGGTTCCCTCAACACTGAGGTTGTTCCCTCAGCGCGCCAGCACAGTGGTGACAGGCACAACACACCTCTGATAAACCAGTCAGGGTTACCAGGTTACTGAGCACAGGACAAGTACTGAGCACAGGTCAAGGGCTTGATGAAAAACCTGAAAGGGCACGGGACACCAAAGGAGCAACCCGGTGCACAAGGTCAGGGGGGCAGCCCGCCAAGCTTCAGCCAGGGGCCCAGGCAGCGAGGGGTGGCAGGGCAGCGAAGGGACCCTGAGAAGGGTCTCGAGGAGCCCAGAGCATGGAGATCAGAAGGCGAACAGCTTCTGCAGCACGGTGGCTCGAACTCAAGGACCTGTAGGAGCAGGTCCCCAAAAGAGCGGGCGGGGGGGGGCCCCCCGGGATGGAGTCTCACTGCCACGTTCCCCCTGCTGGCTCTCCCCTCGGCAGCCACCAGGGACTGCAGCGACAAGGACTCCACTTTTGTCACTGTCTGGTCCACAGTCCCCAGCCCTGGCAAGGTGAGCTAATGGAAGAGGCTCCTCATTCCTTGAAAAGTATATCTAAAAACTGTGTGCAAGATATGTATATACATATATATATATATACATATATATATATAAATATATAAAAAGAAAAAAGTCGCACATGAACAGCGAGTGGCAGCCATTTCTCTGTTCAGAGGATGCGCGGTGAGGGCAGCTCAACCTGGTCTCTCCCAGTGGCCAGGCCACGTTCACAAGCCAAGAGGAACCCTGGCTTCTTCACTGGTGACCCCTTGCAAAGCAGAAGTATCCTTTCTTCCAGTTCTCTCCTCCCTGGAAGGGACCCAGAGGAAGGGCAGGGCTGTGTGAAGCTTGACCAGAAACAACCTCCTTTTACAGGCAGGGACACTGAGGCTCGGCGGGAGAGGAATCTCTAAGATCACCTGGAGGCCTCAGCTGGGAGCAGTGCGTTGAGGAGGAGTGTCACAGGGCAGGAAACACTGCTCCAGTGAGAACTAAGAATGCTCACAATGGCCTGGCGGGGGAGACTCGCTCCCCGCTCTTGGTCTGGGCCTCCTCTACTTGCTCACAAGGGCTTGGTGCAAATTAGAACAAGGTGCACTTTCCAAGCAGCCTGTGGACTGGATTCCCCACACTCTCCCTTCAAGATCCTCAACTTTTCTTCAGCTCCCCCCAACTGTTGGTTTGCTGTTAATTTGTAAAAATATTTCTTGATACCAAAGGAGATCATAAGGCATCGACCCCACTTCTGTGCAAGGAAGTCAGTTCTCAAAAGAGGAAGGCATGCTGAAAGGTTGGTGTATAAGGATAAAGACACCGGTGCTCTGAAATCGTGGGCAAGGGTCACGCTGCCCGCGCCATACCCAGAGCCGTGTCTCTGTCTTCATAAACAGCATGCATTGCTCGGAAGACAGGGACAGAGTATTCAACCAAGAAGCTTCCAGGTTTTCCACATCATCTCCCGGTTTGGCAACCTTCACGAGGTAGGGCGAAAAGCCCACACCTGAAGCTATTTGCTTTACACAGTTGTTCACACAGACAACCAACCTCCCCAGACCTGCTTCTCATTCTGGATGCCCAGCTCCCCAGATTAGAAAACACCCTGGAAGATTCCTGGAGCCTTCCCTCACACTAATCTAGAGGCCACCAAGTACCCAGAGTCCCAGTCTTACACATCTCTCGTCCTCCTCCTCCTCACTACCACCATCTTGGCTTAAATCAATTTCTCATCTGGTCTCTCTTCTCCAGCTTCACCAGCGCTCCCTGCCCACCATGCCGCTTTTTACAGGCTCTTTCCAAAGCCTTACACAGGCTCTTTCCAAAGCCTTACACAGGCTCCTTGTGGCCTTCAGAATCAGACCCACCCTCCATCAAGCCATCTGTTTGGCCCCTGTCCATCAACCCCTACTCCAGCCAAACCAAGCCAAACCGTATGGTCCTCTCATACACTGGCCGCTCTGTGCCTCCACGCTGTGTTGGAAAGCTTCCCCCAGCTTGGAATCCCCTTAGCACCACTGCCTCAATCCAAAAGGCGATCCACGTCCTGGCCCACCAAGCCAGCCAGCCAAGGGAGCCTGGAGAATGCAAGCAGAGGCCAGGCTCCTCCCAGGACTCTGCCAAGGCAATGAGAGGCTGTGGTCTGGGGATATTCTGATACAGAAATCAAGCAGGATGTCCTTTGCTCCATGCTTTCAACCCTGGACTGGACCCTGTTCAGACTATCTCTGGCTTCCCTGAGACCCTCTATGGCAACTACCTACATGCATCCACTTCCTGCCCCAGACAGGCCTGTTGGGAGGAGAGACACCATTACCTACCTCTGTGTGTCCCTAGACCCAGCCGGGTCAGTCCTGGGGTATGGTTGATGAGGTGAGCTAGCTTCCAGTGTTGTCTCACCCCTCAGGTTGAACTCACTGTTGGCTAGTGTCATGTTGCCCCTGGTGTTCATGTGCAGGGGGGCAGGTGATGGTGGTTGGGGCATGTCGGTGCCCCCACAGGATCTGATGTTTGCCTCAATTTCAGAAACATTACCTTTTGCATACAACTAAGTGTCTAGAGGCCTCTGTATCACAAAAAGGGGCATAAAGAGAGGGCTGTCATTTGGTGAGGACTCACCAGCCCCCTGCTCATGGACTGAAGCCACCATGGGGTCACAACAAGTCTGACAGGCATCCAGGACTCCCTGAACAATGAGCAAGGAGTGTGGCTAGGTCCAAGCCTGCTTTCCGGGCCCACATCTTTCAGGATCACAAGCCCCCAAAGAACAATCAGGATAATCAACTTTGGGAGACAGGCCGCAAATACTGTTTCCAAGGCTGCTATCATAGGAAAGTTGCCACTGTGATTATTGTGCACCCTTAACAGAAGGTTTGGGCTCCCTCATTCTCAATATACGTGAACCAATTTACAAAACGGTACTGTCAATCCATATATTAAGTATCAGTGTTATGAACTGAACCACAGTCCCTCAAACTCATATGTTGAAGTTCTAACCACCAGGACCCCAGAGGGCCCTTAAATAGGTGATTAAGTTAAACGAGGTCATTAGGAGAGACCCTAACCCAATGTGACTGGTGACCTTAAAGGAAGAGGAAATTTGGGGGCACCTGTGTGGCTCAGTCGGTTAATGTCTGACTCGATACTCTTAATTTCAGCTCAGGCCATATCTCATGGCTCGTGAGTTTGAGCCCCCATCAGGCTCTGTGCCGACAGCATGGAGCCTACTTGGGATTCTCTCTCTCCCTGTCTCTCTGCCCCTCCCCTGCTCACTTGCACATGCACACTGTCTCTCTCAAAATAAACTTAAAAAAGAAGAGGAAATTTGTACATGGATTTGTACAGAGAAGACCATATGAAGACATGGTGTAGACGGCCAATTAGAAGCCAAAGAGAAGCCTCAGAAAAAGCAAACCCTGCTGACAATTTGATCTTGATGAATTTCTGTTGTGTGTCTGGGTGTGTGTCTGTGGTACTTGTAACAACCCTAGCAAACTAATATAGTAAGGCTTAATTTCTCCCTTGTTTTAAAGATAAATATAAACAGATCTTTGTAATAGGTTCTTCTCACAAGCACTTTGAAGGCTACTGTCATGGCCGGCCTGAATTTTAGAATACAGGCCTCAGGCCAGAGGGCCTCTGGACATCTCCCTCTGTGGGTCTGAGTGTATCTGGAAGAATCAGAGAAGCACCCAGAGGGGTAGGTTTGCCACAGACCAGGCCTTGGACCGAATGCCTCTCTTGCCGGTACTTCCCAAACTCACCAGATCCCAAGATTCACCTAGGTGCCTTAGTCCTACCTGGGAGTTGCCAGGTGGGGCCCTGAACTTGTTTTTCTTAAGTGGGCCAGGTGATTCTCAGGACCAGAAGCATTTGAGAAACCGTAGTCCAGGCCATTCCACACCAGGAGGTGGGTGTGTAGTTGTAGAGTGTGAGTATGTGCACGTGCCTGGGCAAGTCTGAGCATCCCTACCAGGCGGAGGCAGGGAGAGAAGCTGGCGATCCAGCCTCCCACCCCATCCCGTCAATCCCATCTCTAGCCGGAGCCCTCCTTCTGTCGGGACCTCTGCTGAGGCAACTAGGCGGCAGTTTCTGTCATTGCTGCATTGGCGGATCCCTTTTGCGCCTTGTGTTCTTCCTTTGAATTAACAGGTGGGTGGAAGAAATAAATGCCTTCTGCTTCCCTCCCGAGTAACTTTGCAAAGTCTCAGACGCCCTTGTTGTTTTTTTTTTTTCCTGGGTGTGGCCCGCCCGTGACTTTTCTCCCAGGCTCTGGGCCCTTAAGCGAAACCTAAGCTCCCCGCTCCCCGCGCTGCCGGACCAGGCGTGGGGATGTGGCTGAGGGACGCCGCCGCGAGGGGTCTGTGCTCCCGGCTTAGTGGGACACCAGGTGTTCGGAACGCGGAGCTCCGCCCCCAGCTCCCCAGCGGACCGTAGGTTCCTTCCGAACCTCCAATGGCACCCACCCCACTTCCCATCTCCACCCCTCTCGGCCCTGCTTACCCAGGCCGGCAGGTGCTGGCCTCGTAGTTCGCGGCTAATGAACTGGCGTTCGTTGTCTAGGAATTCGAATGCGGCGGCCAGACGCCCCAGCTTCCCGCGGCGGTTTCTGCGCCACCACATCCACAGCAGAGCGCCGAGCAGCAGCCAGGTTATGCTGAGCCCCAGGTAGCCGGCAAGGTAGACGGGCGCCAAGTAGAACAGCACTCGCGCCACAAAGGTGTATAGCTCAGGCAGCAGTTGGCTGGACAGGCGCGGCTCGGGGCTGGGTGCCCGCTGGCTTCCCTGGGCACCGGAGACGTCAGGAGCGCCGGGTTCCTCCGCTTGCATCTCGTCGCTACCGTGTGACCCTTTCCCAGAGCTTCACCCGAGCTCAAGTCCACGCGTCCCGACACGCGGGCACATCGGTCCTCCAAGCGTGAGGACCCGGCCGCCGCCCCGCACCTGCCCTGCGGGACTCGCCGGTGCGGTCTGGGAGCTCAGTTCCAAGACTTCGCGGCCGCGAACTGGCGCGCGGGATCTGCAGATGCGCTGCGCAGCCGCCGCGCTCCACTCCCAACCAGGACCCTGGTTCCCAACGTCTCCGCCCCCAGAGGCGGGCCCAGGGGGAAGGGGCGGGGTCAGATAGTGGGCGGGGCGCCTGTGGGGTACTGAAGAGCAACCGGAGAGGCGTGGGCACCTTCCGACTCCCGGGTCCCGCACCGGCGTCAGTGAAGTGCGCAGCTGCAACGCCGGTGCAGAGCTCTGGTTGGTCTAGGTGCTGCCCGAGGCGGTTTATGACTCACCGAGGCATGTGGACAAATGGCTTGTCATGGGTAAACATCACATAAAACCTGTTTCTTAAAGCCGTCTATAATATGCACTCTAGTATAAGGGCTGTTAGTTGGGAGTTCGAGGCCCTCCACGGACAGGCTTGCCGGGCCTCTCCACCCCACATGGGTCTGACTCAGCCCTCCATCTGGCCCCTAGAGCCCGGCATCGCTGCCCCCTCCTCTGGCATCCCTAAAGCTTAGACCTGGCCCCCAACCCAACCTAGCCAAGCCCAGGGCCCTTGTCCCCCACAATGCCCTGTGACCCGCATTCCCCAGTGTGTGTGTGTGTCAGTTTGGATCTTAATTCCTTGCATCATCAGACTGGGAGTTTCCGGTGACCAGGCTGTCCTGCTGGTCTCTGGGGTGCCCAGCACAGCAAGCGGTGGGTGGACACAAGGGAGATGAAAGGCAAGCCCTGAGTGATTGGGGGTTGGTTGTGAAGCCCATGGTTTCTATCTAATCCTTTCTGAATTATGTGAGCAGGGGAGTCTCAGTCTCCACATTCAGATAGTAAATCGTCTTGTGGATGGCGTACATTTTAGGCAGTTCGCATGTGTGAACACATCCGTTACTGGAATGTGACTTTGGAGGTGACAAATGTACTGGAATGATTCTGAGCTTTCAGTAGTTTCATTGAAAGGCTGGACCCAATGGACAACAACCAGAAAATACTATGCTGTCTTTCCCTCTGTCCCTATCCTTCTCTCCTGGATAAAATTACTCACTGAAATGGGTGTTTTCAATAACAGACATATTCCTATTGGTCAGAATAGCTGAACTTTCCTCTATCATTCTTGGCCTTCCAGGACTCAGTCAAAATGGAAGGTGAAAGCCTCCCAGATTAACACTGTTACACTATTTCCCAGGGTAGCCTGGAAATGAGTAGGTGTAGGAAATGAGGCTCACTTGAGGGTTTTTGTTGTTTTGTTTTGGAGAGTTCCTTTTCTGGATGTACACAATCCTATGAAAAGCTCTGAGAATTCCTGCAGATAAAAAGCTGTTAATTTTTTTTTTAACTCAGTGTCCCAAATTATTTGACCACAGAACTCTTTCTGAAAACACTTCCGTTATTCATTGACCCAGGTCAGCTTAAACTAAAGAACTGTGAATGTATGATAAGGATATAGGAAGTGCTCTGTGAACCTGAGGCAAGAATCCAACCGGCCATCAGGATGGATGCACCAAGAAGCTGACTGTTGACTCAGCTCTGAATCCCTGCTGCTATTCCTACTCACCTGCCTCCTCTGACTCTGGCTGACGTGGAGAACACAGCACCTTTTCCACAGCTTTCAGGGTCCCAGAACTTTCCAGAGAGACTGCTTGACCCTTATCCTGTCCCAAGTGCAAATGCCTTGGAGAGAGGACCCAGTTGTATACATCATCTTCTTCCCTCTTCACACCACCAGGTTCTTCTTCCAGATTCCTCTTCTGGGTTAGTGTGTTTGCAGAGGGGCTGTGGAAGTAGGGTGTTCAGAGGAGGATCGGCAGACGAAGGAAGGCTGCTGGTTTGTGAGCTGGATGGATACCCACAAGATGTCCAGCATGAGACTTGGATCACCCCGTGGAACACTGCCACTGCAGCTGCACTGCTTTTCTGCTCCTTCAACACACCAAGCTCACATATGCCTCAAGGATTTTGTACCTGCTGTTTCTTCTACCTGGAAGGTTCCCCTTCTGAATTTTTCCCAATATTAGGGCAGTGGCATTACAGTTGATTCTCTTTTCTTTAAAAAAATTTTTTAACGTTTATTTTTGAGAGAGAGACAGACAGAGTGCAAGCAGGGGAGGGCCAGAGAGAGGGGAAGACACAGAATCCAAAGCAGGCTTCAGGCTCCAAGCTGTCAGCACAGAGCTTGATGTGGGGCTCGAACTCATAAACCATGAAATCATGACCTGAGCCGAGGTCAGATGCTTAACCAACTGAGCTACCCAGGCACCCTGGTTGATTTTCTTTTCTAAACTTTATTTATAATGCCATTAAATTGCTCTCATAAATTAAATATATAAGAATGTGGCATCTAAAACTTCATATCCTGCCTGAGGCTGAATGTGTACCTAGAACATTTGAACCATTATTTCTCTTGACCTGGATAGTCTATTTTTTTATTTACTTTTTTTTTTTAAACTAGGCTTCAAGCCAAATGCAGAGCCCAGCACAGGGCTTGAACTCACAACCCTTTAAGTTCTTTAAGCTAAGGAACTGAGAATATATGATAAGGATGTAGGGAAGGGCCCTGGAACCTGAGATCAAGAGTCAGACACTTAACCAACTGAGCCACCCAGGAACCCCTCTAGTTTAGTTGCTATAGTCAGTAAAAGACATTTAGTTTACACACTGTTTGATTATCACAAAACCTGGGCAGAATCATCGGACCCTCTGTCTCCCTCTCTCTCTGTCCCCTCCCCTGTCTGCATGCATGCGCACGCTCTCTCTCAAAAATAAATTAACATTAAAGATATTTAGAAGTAGAATTGCTGGATCATACGGTAATTATATGTTTAGTTTTTTGAGGAACCACCATACTGTTTTCCACAGGTTTTACCATTTTACATCCCCACCAGCAGTGCGTGAGGGTTCGACTTTCTCTACCAACATTTGTTATATATATAATTTATGGTAATCATCCTCATGGGCACGTGGATATCTCATTGTGGTTTTGACTTGGATTTCTCTAATGATTAGTAACATTGAGTTTTATTTTTCCATATGCTTATGTTCCTTTGTATATCATCATTGAGAAAACACAGAAACACTTCTGGGGATATAATGTTCAACCATGGCAACCAAGGTTTAAAATACTGTATTCTAGGGGTGCCTGAATGGCTCAGTTGGTTAAGCGTCTGAACTCCTGATCTCAGTTTAGGTCTTGATCTCATGGTCATGAGTTTAAGCCCTCACATTGGGCTCTGCGCTGGGCATGAAGCCTACTTAAAAAAAAAAATACTTATTCTATATTTGAAAGCTGCTAAGAGAGTAGACCTTACCACTCCCTCACACAAAATTGTAACTATGTGAGGTGATAAATGTGTTAACCTTATTTTGATAAGCTTTTCACAATATAAACATATATCAAGTCATTACGCTGTACACCTTTAGCTTACCCAGTGTTATATGTCAATTATATCTTAATAAAGCTGGAAACAATTTAAAAACACAAAACAATGATATGCTGTATGACCATATGCAAATGTCCTTCTCTCTCTGGACCTTAGCAATCCCTTGTATCCAACGCAAAGGGTTTAACCAGGGCATCTGTGAGGTCATGGGCCCCAGTTGCCTCAGTGTGTCTTGATAATTTACTGGGTTACCAAGCTTAGTACCTAGCAGTAGGTGCTTAACGTTTGTGAAGGAACACACACAAGAATGAATACACGAATGTGTTTGAACCAAGAACAGAATGGTCCTTAATCATATTTTCTGATAAAAAGCAACAGACAGAGCTGCAAATCCATAGCTACTTAGCCTCGAATCTTTTCAAGCCAGGCCTGAAAAACCACACACGGCACTAAAATTTGACAATATTTACAGAGCACTGTTTGGGGTGCTGGGGGTGGGAAGGTACAGAGGCTGTACCTAAGAAGTCAATTATTTCATACTCTCATCATGACAATGTGGCAGAAGTTGTGTGTGTGTGTGTGTGTGTGTGTGTGTGTGTGTGTGTGTGTGAAGGTGGTGGGGCAGCAGGAAGATTTCGGGGGGCAGGAGGGTGGGAGATGTCCCCACAATGTCCTCCATGATTTGACCACTGCCTGCCACTCCAAGACCCCCACCTGATGGACTCAACCTGTGCCTGTGTGTCCAATGCCACCAACCTCTCCCCACGCTCTCACGCCCTAAGCAGGAAGAAGGCAGGGGGGGCCTGTGGGTGTTCGCTGTTCTGGGTCAAAGTGGAGTTCCTAGGCACATACATCAGGGCCCAGCAGTGTGGCCATTGCTGCCATCTCAGAGGGTCAGGCTCTAATTGCTCCCCCCTCCTCCAACCTGGTGTGGGGGACACAGTCAAGGAGAGGACCACTTTGTTTAAGGCCTCAGCCAGGTCCCCCTCAGACACCACAGGCAGGCTTGGTGCCTCCTTTCCCACAGATGTAGTTCCAGAACTCCTCACACAGGTCCTAGAGGCTGAGGTTTGGGGAGTCTGCCTCCCCCGTTTCTTCAGTACTCTTCTCCCCTCCCCCTTCTTCTCCACTTCATTGGCTCAACTTCCATTCCTGCCATTCTTGACACCCACTTTGCTTACCAAAAATAAATGAGACCAAAGGTGTCTTTTTTTTTACTGTCATAAAACACACTAACATAAAATGCACTATTTTAAACCATTTTAAGTGTACATTTCAGTAGCATTAAATCCATTCACCTTGTTGCCCAATTACCACACCATCCATCTCCAGAGCGCTCCCATCATCTCAGACTGGACCTCTGTACCCACTAAACAGTAACTCCCCATTTGCCCTGCCCCAGCCCCTGGCGACCACTATCTTACCTTCTGCCTCTATGAATTTGACTACCCTAGGTACCTCATGTAAGTGGAATATTTGTCCTTTTATGACTAACTAATTTCACTTAGTCCAATGTCCTCAAGTTTCATCCAGGTTGTTGCATGTGTCAGAATTTCCTTTTTAAGGTTGAAGAATATTCCATTGTAGGTACAACCACATTTTGTTTCTCCATTCTTCCATTGATGGGCTTTTGGATTGTTTCTACCATTTGCTTGTTGGACTAATGCTGCTATGAACACAGGTGTACAAGCATCTGTTTGAATCCTTGCTTTCGGTTCTTTGGGGTATGTACCCAGAGGAATTGCTGAATCGTGTGGTAATTGTATGTTTCATTTTTTGAGGAAATGTCATAATGCTTCTATATTTGTTAAAGTTACTTTATTCAAGTTTGTAAAATTACAAAAGTAATTCATGCTTGCTTTAACAAATAATACGAAGATGTATAATGAAGTTTAAAATCATGTACCCCCTGTGTGAACAATGGTATCCACTTGGTTTATGTCCTTTCTCACCTCTCTCCATGTTTATACAAAGACAAAAACAGAGAAAGTTTTAGTTCTTTTTCTTCTTTTTCTTTTCTTTCTAAAATGAGATGATAGAAACTCAAAAGATCTCCAAAATAACTCCCCAAATCCCTATGAGCTACATATTAAATATTGAAATTATTCTATAGTTCGTTCTTAAAATAAATCAAAATAACATTCATGTGCTCATTACAGTGGTAAAAGTATGTGTGGGGGAAGAAACAGCCACAAGAATTGTTGGACTCAAGCAGGAAAAAAACAAGAAAAATAGAAAAAAAAGTTAGAACTCACCTGAAGAAAATGCAAACAGTAATTCGAAAAGATCTATGTACCCCTATGTTTATTGCAGCATTATTTACAATAGTCAAGATATGGAAGCAACTGAAGTGTCCATGGACAGACGAGTGGATAAAGAAGATGTTTTATATATATACATATATATATTCCACTGTATATTGGAATATATATATTCCATATATATATATATATACACACACACACACAATGGAATATTCGCAGCCACAAGAAAAGAACAAAATCTTGCCATTTGCAACAACACAGATGGACCTAGAGGGTATTATGCTAAGTAAAATAAATCGCAGAAAGACAAATACCATACAATTTCACTTACGGAATCTAAAAAACAATACAAAGAACAACAAAAACCAGACTTATAAACACAGAGAACAAACTAGTCATTGCTGGGGTGGAGAGCAGGTGAAATAGAGGAAGATGATTAAAAGAGACAAACTTCCAGTTATAAAATAAGTCACAGGGCTGAAAAGTACAATACAGGGAATATAGTCAATAATATTATGTCAGCAATGACCCCTGGTAACCATTCTTCTTATGGTGAGTATTTCATAACTGTCAAATCACTATCTTGTGCACTGATATATCAACTATACTTCAATATCAAAAATAAAAATATAAAAAATAAAACAAGAGCAAAAAAAAAATACCACAAAAACCCAAAATACTCTTCTAGGTAGCTCATTACTCACGGTATGTCACTCTGCAGACGGTAAATGAATTTTAAACAAGACCAACAGGGACCAAAGGTGAGGTTTTTTCTGTAAAAGTAAAGATGAAATCTGTCATTCAAATTACAAAATGAAATCTCACCCAACACATTGTCCAGAAAAATGCCAGGAAAAGTAGGAATAGCTCTTTTAGTAGAAGGAAGGCACAGTGGCTACTGTACTGAGACTTTCTCAATCCGTCCTTGAGTTCACCAGCCTCCAGCCTGTTGTGTGGAAGGCCTCTCCTTGACTCTGGGAAGAGAGTCTCTAAGATCCCCCAACTTTCATCCCATTCCCATGTGTCTCCCACTTCTAGGGCCCAGGAACACCACCTGCCTGAAATAAATCCCCGATGAATGTCATCAGTTATAGAGCTAGTAAATCCCTATGATTATAAGAAAAGTTTTGTCTTTCCAAAAGCACATATACATATATATTTTCAGGGACAATAGACAAGATGTTTTCTTTTCGAGTCTATAATTAGATCAGCCTTAAATGTGTTGAGAATTTTCTTTCAGGCCATAGTAGTATGAAGGAAAACTGCAACTATCATTCCTTAATTAGGAAGAGCAGGGGAATATTAGCTTTTTATGCCTGTCTTGACCATACACACTTATAATGATTAGCAGATTTTTTAGTGTGGAAACAAGATCTGAAAATGTTGATGTTATTTGATCTTGACCTTTGCATAATATCCTTTCCTTTATCTTGTATCCGCTGAAAAAATTGATTCTTCTAATTGTGCAAAAAGAGGTCTATGTCCTCCAGTCTGGTGTTTAATTGCCCTCCCAGGTTTTCCACATTTGTCTTTGGCTGGTTCATTCATTTATTCAGCAAGTATTCATCCAGGGCCTTTGACATGTCAGGCACCGTTTAGAACACTGGAGATGTTGCAGTGAATAAAACAGACAAAACTGCTTTGGGAAGCTTATGTCCTAGTTTTGGTTTTCTAGCTTAGTTGGCTAGCTAATGCATATATATTTTTTCTAACATCTTCCACTCTTCTCTTTAGGGACCTAATACAACTTTTGAGTTTCTTCTTCCCATGACTAGAAGTAGGAAAACTCTTTTGACCTCAAACAGCAGTCCTAGTTATCAGCAGAGGATCTCTTCTAGAATCTTCTCACATACTAGGGTCAGAAACTGTTCCACATTCGTTTGCTTTCCTTTGGTCTGAGATCTTTTGTCAGTGCCAATCCTTTTACCCAGCTGCAGATTGCTCCTCAATGATACTGTCTGGGAGACACCTGGCTTACAGGATCATGTCCCACAGGTCCTCCTGGGGCTGGCAGATGCAGGAGTGGCAGAAAGGCCAGTCCACACGGACACCGCAGCCGGACCCCACGAGGAGGTCTGTCACCACTGAGACAATCACCGCTGACCAATGAATGCCAGTGCTGACCACGGTGCACACCTAACTCTTCAGAGCCAAGGGCCAGGTGGGAAATGGACAATCCTCTCTGTCCTTATTGCCCTTTGGACAATTGGCCTGCTGTCATCTCTATGACGACAGCAGTTTTACCTCCAGCCCCTCCGCTCCAACCATTCTATATTTCCCATCACATTGTTTTAATAATTCTAGGACTGTAACATTTTCTTTCTTTTCTTAACCAGTTGTGTTTTTAAAACTAATTGTGAGGTTGTTTTCAAGGAATTTTTCAATTTGATCTAAAATTTAAAATGTGTTGGTATGGAGGTGTTTATAATATTCTTATTTTTAAAGAAGGTCTGTAGGATCTATAGTGACGTTCTTAAATTCTTGTTATGGATATTTTATGTTTTCTCCTTTTGTTCCCTTTAGTTTTGGTAGGGTTTTTTGATTTTATTAATCTTTTCAAATAAGGGACTTTTGGCTTCAATTATTTTCTCAATTATATGTCTACTTATTTCCATGATTGTGCTTCCATATTTATTTCCTTCCTTCTACTTTCTTTGGGTTTACTTTGCTGCAATTTTTTTCTCCTAGCTAGCTTCTTTAGATAGAAATTAAGATAATTACTTTTCAACTTCCTTTATAACGTATGCATCTAGTGCTATAAATTTCTAAGTACAGCTGTAGCCGCATCCTACAAATTGCTAATATTTATTCAGGTCATACTGTGTGTAAAGCACTGTATTAAAAGCTTTATAAACATTTTCTTTCTATTTATATATTTATTTTTAGTAAATATAATTTACAAATATTAAAGCACGCAAATCTTAAAGGCACAACTTGACCAATTTCTAACAATTATACATCTATATAGTCCCCAGATCCAGATATGAAACATCTTTATCACTTCAGAAATTTCGCTCATGCTTCTTCCTAGTTAACATCCAGATCCAGAGGCAACCACTCATCTGAGTTCTGTTACCATTGATTTAATGTGCCTGTTCCTGAACTTCATATAAATTATATCCAACAGTAATTCAACAGTATGTATGTACACTTCTGTGTCTGAGTTTGTTGCTAAGTCTAATGTTGTTAGTATTTAACTGTGTTCTTGCACATATAAGAAATTCTTTAAATTGCTATGTAATATTCCATTGTATGGATGTGCTACAATTTGTTGATCTGGTCTCCTAAAGATAGAAATTTAAAATTTTTTCTAGTTTAAAAAAAAAAGGAAAAAGAAAAAAATTTTTCTAGTGTTTGATTATTATGAATAAAACTGATATGAAAATTCTTGCACATATTATTAGGTGGACATATGCTCTTGGTCTTATGTGAAATTACTTCCTTTGTCATAGAATATGTTATTTTCTAGTTTTAGTAGATATTGCCAGTATTTTTCATATTTAGAATTACATTGTATAAATATTAATTTTACTATTTTTCTAATTACTTGATACATTTATAATTGACAGTAAGGGAGTTTTTAATATTTGTCAAATCCTTTTAAAGGTCAGGGAACAATCATAAATTTTCCCATTGATTATTATTAAAATTTTTTTTAATCTTTATTTATTTTTGAGAGACATAGAAAGACAGAGCGTGAGTGGGGGAGGGGCAGAGAGTGAGACACAGACTCCAAAGCAGGCTCCAGGCTCTGAGCTGTCAGCACAGAGCCCGATGTGGGGCTTGAACCCATGAATGGTGAGATCATTTGGCCTGAGCTGAAGTCCGACACCCAACTGTGCCCCTCCCATTGATTATTATTATTTTATTTTGAGAGAGAGAGAGAAAGGGAGAGAGAGAGAGAAAGTATGTGTGAGCAGCAGAGGGGTAGAGAAGAAAGGGAGAGTATCTTAAGCAGGCTCCATGCCCAGTGCAGAGCCCAATAGAGGGCTCGATCCCATGACCCTGGGATCATGACCTGAGCCAAAATCAAGAGTCTGATGCTCAACCAACTGAGCCACCTGGGAACCCTGGTTTTCAATATTTTTGATGCTATGGTAGATGGTGTTAATTTAAAAATTTTTAGTACTTTACAGCTAGCATATAGAAATACAATTGGTTTTTCTTTTTTTTTCTTTTTTAAGGCTAGTCAAGTGAAGCAGTGGGAATGGAGAAGGAGCTAAGAAATCTATAACTGACTGTGATCAATTAATTGTGAACACCACTGCACTTGGACCAGCCTACAATTGGTTTTTCTATGTTGACTTTGTAGTCACTAAATTATTAGTTTGCTTATAGATTCTTTTGAAAGCTTCAAACATATAATCATGTAATCTACCAGTAAGCACTTTTTTTTTTAGTTCTTTGTTTTCAATCTTTATATATTTTGTTTCTTCCCCTTTGAGATCAGTTTCCTGAATTTGATTGAATGCTTTTTCTGAATCTGTGGAGATGATCGTATAGTTTTCCCCCTTTATTCTGTTGATGCAGTGAATTATGGTGATTGATTTATGGGTGTATAATTGATCCCACATGCCTAGAATAAAACCCATTTGGTCATTAGGTATTGCCTTCTTTTAATTTATTTGTGTATTTGATTTGCTAATATTTTGTTTAGAATTTTTGCATCTATGTTCATGAAAATTATGGTTCTGAAATGTTCTGTCCTTATAATTTTCTTTCCTTGTCAATATTTGATATCATGATTATGCTGGCCTCTTAAGTAAGTTAGGAAGTTTTCTTTTTCCTTTGTGCTTTGAAAGAGTTTGTATACAGTTGGTAATTTCCTTTGATGTTTGGCAAAATTTACTAATGAAATCATTTTCTCTGTGGGAAGGTTCTTGACCATTGATATAATTTCATTAACACCAGTGAATATTCAGACACTTATTTATTCTTATGTCAGGTTTATGTTCAATAGGTTATAATTTCCTCATCTGTTGAGTTAAAAATTTTTCTATTTTCTGTTGTGACTTCCTCTTTGACCCATTGATTATTTGCAAGTTCCTGTTTACTTTTTAAACAGCTGGGGTTTTTCTAGTTTACTATTTTCTTATTCAATTCCATTGTAGTTATAAAATATACTTTGTATGATTTCAACCCTCAGAAATGTTTTGAGTCTTGTTTTATGGCCCAGCATATAGTCCATTTTGGTTCTATGTGTGCTTGAAAAGGTATATTCTGCAATTGTTGGGTATCATATTTTATAAGTGTCATTTAGACCAAGAAGATTGATGGTATTGTGCAGAACTTCCATATATTTAGTAATTTCTTGTCCAGCTATTCCATAAGTTACTGAGAGGAGGGTTAAAATCTCCAACTATAATTGTTAGTTTGTCTATTTCTTCTTTTAGTTCTGTCAAATATTGTTTTATGTATTTTGAAGCTCTAATATTAGGCATAAACACATTTATAATTATGTCTTTCTAATGAACTCAGTTTTATTATAAAATGTCCTTATTTACATTTGATGGTTCTCCTTATCTTAATTTGCCTCAAATGAATATGATCACTCCAGCTTTCTAGCACTTACTACTCATATGATACATTTCTCAATCCTTTGACTTTCAACTTATCTGTGTTCCTATATTTAAATATTTTTAAGGTTTATTTAGTTTTGAGAGAGAGAGAGAGACAGCATGAGTGTGGGGCGGGGGCGCAGAGAGAGAAGGAGATACAGAATCCAAAGCAGGCTCCAGGTTCCAAGCTGTCAGTACAGAGCCTGATGCGAGGCCCAAACCCACAAACCGTGAGATCATGACCTAAGCCGAAGTCAGACGCTCAACTGACTGGAGCCACCCAGGCAAGCCTCTGTGTGCTTATATTTAAAGTATGCCATATATGTATAAAGTTGGGTCATTTAAAAAACTAGTCAGACAATCTTTTTATTTTTATTTTTTATCTTATTTTAAGCAGGCTCCACACCCAATATGGAGCTTAAACTCAAGACCCTGAGGTCAAGAGTCTCATGCTCTACCAACTGATCTAGCCAGGCACCTCACAGTCTTTGTTTTTAATCATAGCATTTAGTTCTTTTGTGTTTAATATAATAACTGGTATGTTTGGGTTTAAGTCTTTTATCCTGTTCTTTGTTTTCAATTTGTTCCATGTGGTGTTTGTCCTTTTTTCTCCTTTTCTATCATTAAATAATATTAAGCAAAGGGAATAGACAGTTCTTCAATCGTATTTTGAGGATTAAATACTCTTCCTTCAGCAACTGATAAAACTAGACATAAAATCAGAACTATCACACTTTGATTTAACTGAGATTTATAGGACACTGTACCACAAAATGGCTAACTACATACCTGAAGTGTATGAGGTATACCATATGCTAAACATAAAATTAAAAGGACTGAAATGATACAGAATATATTTTCTGAAAACAATGGAATTAAATTAGAGCTTAATAAGTAAAAAAAAAATATTTGTAAATTAAACAGCACACCTCGAAATAATCTAAGAGTTAAAGAAAAAAATCACAGGAAAATTGGGAAATACTTTAATCTAATGATAAAGAAAATATAGCACATCAGATTTTATAAGATGCAGCTAAAGCTGCACTAAGAGGAAATCTCATAGCTTTAATTTTTTGTATTAGAAAGAAGAAAAATCTAAGGGCAATGGCCCATGTCTCTACCTCAAGAAATTGGAAAAAGAATGCAAATAAGCCTAAAGTAAGTAAAAAGAAATCATATAGACAAGGGAATGATTAATGAAATAGAACATAGACCAACAATAATGAAAATCAGTGAAACTAAAAATTGGTTCTTTTAAAATATGAATGAAGTTGTAAAAACACCAGAACATAATAAAATACAATACATACCTATCAATAATTACTTCAAAGGTAAATGGACTAGATGCTCCAATCAAAAGATAAGGGATGCTTGAATGGATTAAAACAAAACAAAACAAAAAAACAATATACATCTACATGCTGCCTACAAGAGACTCACTTCAGACCTAAAGTCACATACAGACTAAAAGCCAAGGTATGGAAAAACATTTACCATGCAAATGTAAGCAAAAGAAAAAAAAAAGTCAAGGTAGCAATACTTCTATCAGACAAAATACACTTTATACACTTTAAAACAAAGACTGTAACAAGAGACCAAGAAGGGCATTGCATAATGATAAAGGGATCAATCCGACAAAAAGATACAGCAGTTGTAAATATCTAAGAACAAGCATAGGAGCACCTACATATATAAAGCAAATATTAACAGACATAAAGGGAGAAGTTGAAAGTAATATAATAATAGTAGGGGATTTTTAACACCCCACTTACATCAATGGACAGATCATCCAGACAGGAAATCAACAAGGAAACAGTAGCTTTAAAAGACACTGTAGATAAGATGGACTTAAAGATAAATAGAGAACGTTCCATTCAAAAATAACAGAAAATACATTCTTTTTAAGTGCACATGGAACATTCTCCAGAATAGATCACATGTTAAATTATATCAAGCATATTTTCCCACCACAATGGTATAAAACCAGAAAACAATTACAAGAAATAAACTGGAAAAAACACAAATACATGGAGGCTAAACAACATGCTACTAAACAATGAGTGGGTCAACCAAAAAGTCAAAGAGAAAATAAAAAAACACATGGAGACAAATGAAAATGAAAACGCAATGGTCCAAAATCTTTGGGACATAGTAAAAACAGTTCTACAAGGGAAGTTTGCAGCAATACAAGACTAACTCAAAAAAACAAACAAAAAATCTCAATCAACCTAACCTTATCCCTAAAGGAGCTAGAAAAAGAATAACAAACAAAATCCAACACCAGCAGAAGGAAGGAAATAATAAAGGTTAGAGCAGAAAGAGATTAAATAGAGACTAAAAAAATAATAGAAGGGGTACCTGGGTCGCTCATTTGGTGAAGCATCCAACTCTTGATCTTGGCTCAGGTCATGATCTCACAGTTTGGGGATAGAGCCCTGAGCTGTTAGCGCAGAGCCTGCTTGAGATTCTCTCTCTCCCTTTCTCTGCCCCTCTGCAACTCAAACTCACTCTCTCTTTCAAAATAAACTTAAATAAATAAAAATAATAAAACAATAGAAACAATAAATGAAACCAGGAGCTGGGTCTTTGAAAAGATAAACAAAACTGATAAACTTTTAGTCACCTAGCCAAGAAAAAAAGGGTGGGGGGGGGGAACTCAAACAAAATAAAATCAGAAATGAAAGAGGAGAAATAACAACCAACACCACAGAAATACAGAGGATTATAAGAGAATATTATGAAAATTTTATGGCAACAAATTGACAACCTGAATAAATTCCTAGAAACATATAATCTTTCAGGATTAGAGGACTGAATTGGAAAGAAATATAAAGTTTGAACAGACCAATTACTAGAAGTGAAATTGAATCAGTAATGAAAAACTCCCTAAAAACAAAAATCAGGACCAGATCGCTTCACAGGCATATTCTACCAAATATTTTAAAGAAGAGTTAATACCTATTCTCCTCAAACTATTCCCAAAAAAAGAAGAGGAAGGCAAGCTTCCAGATATGTTCTACAAAGCCAGCATCACCCTCATACCAAAGCCAGACAAAGACACTACAAAAGAAAAGAAAAGAAAAGAAAAGAAAAGAAAGAAAAGAAAATTACAGGTCAGTATCTCTAATGAGCACAGATGCAAAAATCGTCAACAAAATGTTAGCAAACCAAATTCAACAATGCATTAAAAGGATAATTCATCATGATCAAGTGGGATTTATTCCAGGATGCAAGGATGTTCCAATATTTGCAAATCAATCGATATGATACATCACATTAATAAGAGGAAGAAAAAGAACCATATGATCATCTCAATAGATGCAGAAAAGCATATAACGGCCACTCATGATAAAAACTTTTAACAAAGTGGGTGTAGAAGGAACATACCTCAACATACTAAAGGCCATAAAGACAAACCCACAGCTAACATCACACAATGGTGAAAAACCTAGAGCTTTCTTTCTCAGATCAAGGACAAGACAAGAGTGTCTACCCTCACCATTTTTATTCAATATAGTAATAGAAGTTCTAGCTGCAGCAACCAAAACAAGGAAAAGAAATAAAAGGCAACCACATGGGGAAGGAAAAAATAAAACTGTCACTGTTTGCAGATGAGGTGATACTACATATAAAAAACACCAAAGAGCACCTAAAATCTATTGGAACTGGCAAATGAATTCAGTAAAGTGACAGGATACAGAATTAATATGCAGAAATCTATTGCATTTTTTACACTAATAATGAAGTAACAAAAAGAGAAATTAAGCAAATAATTTCATGTACAGTTGTGCCAAAAAGAATAAAATACTTAGGAATAACTCAACCAAGGTAGTGAGAAACTTACACTCTGAAACTTTTAAGATACTGAAGAAAGAAATTGAAGAAGGCATAAACAAATGGAAAGATATTCTATATCCATGGATTGGAATAATTAGTATTGTTAAACTGTCCATACTACCCAAAGCAATCTACAGGTTCAGTGAAATTCCTATCAAAATACCAACATTTTCCCCAGGACTAGAACAGACAGTCGTAAAATTTGTTGGAACCACAAAGACTGACAAGAGTGAAAGCAATCTTGAGAAAGAAGAACAAAGCTGGAGGTATCACACCCTAAGACTTCAACCCATACTAGAAAGCTGTAATAATCAAAACAATATGGTACTTACATAAAAATAGACACATAAATCAATGGAACAGGATAGAGAGCCCAGAAGCAAACCTATACCTATATGATGAATTAATCTGTGACAAAGGAGGCAAGAATATACAAATGGGAAAAAGACAGTCTTTGTTTAAAAATTTTTTTCTCTTTATTATTTTATTTTGAGAGACAGAGACAGAGAGTGGGGGAGGGACAGAGAGAGAGGGAGACACAGAATCTGAAGCAGGCTCCAGGTTCTGAGCTGTCAGCACAGAGCCCGACACGGGGCTCAAACCCACGGACTATGAGATCATGACCTGAGCCGAAGTTGGACACTTAACCGACTGAGACACGCAGGTGCCCCAAGACAGTCTTTTCAATAAAAATGATGCTGGAAAAACTGGACAGCTACATGCAAAAGAATGAAACTGGACCACTTTCTTACACCATATGCAAAAATAAACTCAAAATGGATTAAAGACCTAAATGGGAAAACATAAAACTCTTAGAAGAAAACATAGGCAGTAATCTCTTAGACATTGGCCTTAGCAACATTTTTCTAGGTATGTTTCCTCAGGCAAGGGAAATAAAAGCAAAAGTAAACTATTGGGACTACATAAAAATAAAAGCTTCCTCACAGCCAAGGAAACCATCAACAAAACAAAAAGGCAACCTACTGAATGGGAGAAGATATTTACCACTAACATATCTGCTAAAGGGTTAATATCCAAAATACATAAAGAATTTATACAACTCAACACCAAAAAACAAAAAACAAAAAAAACCAGCCTGATTATAAAATAGGCAGAGGATCTGAATAGAGATTTTGCAAAGATACACAGATGCCAATAGGTACATGAAAAGTGCTCAACATCACTCATCATCAGGGAAATGTAAATTAATACCAAAATGAGTGTCACCTCACATCTGTTAGAATGACTAGTAACAAAAAGACAAGAAACAAGTGTTGGTGAGGATGTGGAGAACAAAGAATCTTTATGCACTGTTGGTGGAAATATAAATTGGTGCAAACTAGTGCAACCACTGTGGAAACCATATGGAGTTTCCTCAAAAGATTAAAAATAGGAATACCATATGATCCAGTGATTCCACCACTGGGCATTTACCTAAAGAAAACAAAAAACAGTAATTTGAAAAGGTATATGCACCCCTATGTTTGTTGCAGCACTGTTTACAATAACCAAGATATGGAAGCAGCCCAAGTGTCCATCGATAGATGAGTGAATGGATAAAGAAGTATAAATATATACAATTTAATATTACTCAGCCACAAAAAAGAATGATATCTTGCTATTTGTGACAACATGGATGAAATTTGAGGGTATTATGTGAGTGCAATAAAGCAGAGAAAGACAAATACCATATGATTTCACTTATATGTGGAGTCTAAAAAAGAAATCAAGTGAACAACCTTGATGAAATGAGTAAATCAAAGACAACAGCTGTCAAAATGGGCCTAAGAAGAAACAGAATATTTGGATAGCCCTATCATAATTTAAAAAATTGAATTTGTAATTTGAAATTTCCCACAAAGGAAACTCCAGGCCCAGAAGTCTTCACTAAGGGATTCTATGACACATTTTATTATTTTATTTAAAAAATTTGTAATGTTTTTTATTTTTGATAGGGAGAGACAGAACACGAGCAGGGGGAGGGGCAGAAAGGGAGACACAGAATCGAAAGCAGGCTCCAGGCTTGCTTAACAGACTCTGACATGGGGCTGGAACCCAGGAACTCCGAGATCACGAGCCATCAGGCGCTGAAGTCAGATACTTAACCAACTGAGCCACCCAGGAGCCCCATCTATGACACACTTTAAAAAGAAAATACCGAGGGAGCGGGCAAGATGGTGGAGAAGCAGGGAGCTCTGTAATCCGCGCACACCAGTATGGATTGAACTGAGAAGGACTGAAGGGATAAAACTCGAATTTGCAAGTGGGGGAAAGAAGAAACAGACGCCAGAAAGAAGACAACCTCAAAGATGCCTGAGTGAGTGACTGTGATCTGGGAAATTAGGGGACGGGCGGGTCCCAGTGGTAAAGGGGAAAGGAGCCCCCGAGCCCAACACAGGGAGAGCGCGCTGTGCCCCGGAGAGACCAGGGGAAGAGAAAGAGAGACGGAAAACG
>CM053573.1:117619528-117867414 GCA_028646485.1 Cryptoprocta ferox
TAGATGCTGGCGAGGATGTGGAGAAACGGGTACCCTCCTACACTGTTGGTGGGAATGTAAACTGGTATAGCCACTCTGGAAAACAATGTGGAGGTTCCTCAAAAAACTATCAATAAAACTCCCCTATGACCCAGCAATAGCACTGCTGGGGATCTACCCAAGGGATAGAGAAGTGCTGATGCATAGGGGCACATGTACCCCAATGTTTGTAGCGGCACTTTCAACAATAACCAAATCATGGAAAGAGCCTAAATGTCCATCAACTGATGAATGGATTAGGAAGATGTGGTTCATCTATACAATGAAATACTACATGGCAATGAAAAAGAATGAAATCTGGCCATTCGTGGGAAAGTGGATGGACCTCGAGGGTGTCATGCTAAGTGAAATAAGTCAGGCGGAAAAGAACAGATACCATATGTTTGCACTCATAGGTCTAACAGGAGAAACCCAACAGAGGACTATGGGGAGGGGGAAGGAGGAAAAAGAGTTAGGGAGAGGGAGGGAGACAAAACACGAGAGACTCTTGAATACTGAAAACAGACTGAGGGGGGAAGGGGAAGGGGGAAAGGTAATGGGGGGTGATGGTCTTGGTGGAGGTCACTTGTGGGGAAGAGCGCTGGGTGTTATATGGAAACCAACCTGACAATAAACTATAAAGTTAAAAAAAATAAATTAAGGATCTGAAACAAAAAAAAATTTAAAAAAATAAATTAAAAAAAAAGATGAAAATACCAATCCTATAGAAATCCTTTTTCAAAAATAGGAAAGTATAGGGGTGCCTGGGATGCTCAGTCAGTAGAGCATGCTCTACTCGATCTTGGATCATGAATTCAAGCCCCACACTGGGTGTAGAGCTGAAGAAAAAAAAAAAAGGAAGGGGCGCCTGGGTGGCTCAGTCAGTTAAGCTTCCTCTTGATTTTGGTTCAGGTCATGATCTCACAGTCTGTGTGAGATTGAACCCTATATTGGGCTCCGCGCTGACAGCATGGAGCCTGCTTGGGATTCTCTCTCTCTCTCCCTCTCTCTGCCCTTTTCCTGCTCTCTCTCTCAAAATAAATAAATAAACAGCGGTGCCTGGGTGGCTCAGTTGATTAAGCGTACAACTTTCACACAGGTCATGATCTCACAGTTTGTGAGTTTGAGCCCCGCATTGGGCTCTGTGCTAACAGCTCAGAGCCTGGATCCTGCTTTGGATTCTGTGTCTCCCCCTCTCTCTACCCCTCTCATGCTCATGCTCTGTCTCTCTCTGTCTCTCAATAATAAATAAATGTTAAGAAAATTTTTAATAAAAAAATAAATGAACAAAAAATTATACATAAATTAAAAAATAGGAAAGTATAGAACACTTCCCAATTCATTTCACAAGGCCAGTATTACCTTAATATCAAAACCAGGGGTGCCTGGGTGGCTCAATAGGTTAAACATCTGATTCTTGATTTCAGTTCATGTCATGATCTCCCTGTTTATGAGTTCGAGCCCCGCATTGGGCTCTGCACTGTCAGTGAGGAGCCTGCTTGGGATTCTCTCTCTCCCTCTCTGTCTGTCCCTCCCCCACTCATACTCTCTTTCTCAAAATAATAAATAAACATAACAAAAAAAACAGATGAAGAGATTGCAAGAAAAGAGAACTACAGACCAATATTCCCGTGAACACCGATACAAATGCTGGTGAAATTAAACTGTAGACCCCCATGTGTGTTTGTACATTATCTGTAATCTTCTATCTGCAAATGTGTTCTGAAAGATACCTGGAATGATGTTTACCTAATATTAATGATAATTGTTTCTGGTTAGTGGTTAAAAAATTTTATTGTTGCACTTTTCTGTATTGTTTCAATTCTTTTTAACAAACATGTTTTATGTAGCAGAATAATCATTCTGTAAAAAAAAAACCGTACGCAAATTTGCCAGCTTATTAGTTCTAGGTGATGGCAATATGAACGGTTTTTCTTTGTGCTTTTCAGAATTTTTAAAACAAAAATAGGGGTACCTGGCTGGCTCAGTCAGTAGAGCGTATGACTCTTGATCTTGGGGTTGTAAGTTCAGGTCCCACATTGAGTGTAGGGATTACTTAAAAATAAAAATAAAAATAGATATTAGTTGTTGGACTTCAGGCATATAGTCTTTAAAATTTTAGGGAGTTTCTATTCCTATTCTATCAAGTGTTTTCTATTGGGAATGTGTACTGGTTTTTATCAAATGGTTTCCCTGAATTAGACTGTGTGGTTTTGAAACTGTCTTACTCCTGAGCAATACGCACATGCCTGGTGGGACCAGCTGATTGCACGAGTGTCTAGTCAGTAGGGTGCAAGCAGCAAGCAGCCTCCTCCCACTGTCCTTCAAGCCCTTGGGCTGGGTGCGCCCTCCCTCACTCTGGATGGCCTCTTGGGCAACTTGCATAGCTTTCCCCATCCTTTTTAGTAGAAGAAGAGTTTTGTTTTAGTCATAAAAAGATGCTATTCAATCCAATAGTTAAACTCTAACCTCTTATCTAATTTAAATTTCCCTCTCCCTTAGCTCTCCCTCAGACTGGAAACTCTGCGGTGGGGACGGGGCACCACCTCTTTCCAAAGTACTGGTCAGGGTTCTTCAGAGAAACAAGACCATATCTATAGATAATTTTTTATTAAGTATATCTATTTTGAGAGAGAGAGAGAGAGAGAGAGAGCATGAACATGAGGGGGGGGAGGGACAGAGGGAGAGACAGAATCCCAAGCAGACTCCATGCACTGTCAGCACAAAGCTTTGAGGCAGGGCTCGAGCCCACAAACCTTGAGATCATGACCTGAGCCAAGATCAAGAGTCAGACATTTAGCCGACTGAGCCACCCAGGCACCCCTGCAGGCCTTTCTTAAGAGAGTTCTCACACATATCTGCTATTGGCAAGGGCAGCTCCAACCATGGTCGCTCATCTTGTGTCTTTATTGGTTCGTACACCCATCAGGTGTCAGGAGCCCCTTCTTTGACTTGAGGTAGAAGGCCAAGTGGGGGATATGCTCATTGACAACGTTTTCCAAACACCTCCTCACTCCTACTCCTCAACCTCTCAAGGAGACCTCTTGGTCTGGAGGGTTCTAGTGGGTTGGTAGGGATAAGGTGTCTTCCTCAAGAAAGGGAGAGTTTTGACAACCTTGCTCTTGTTCTGGGCCTGTGGGCTTCTGCCCAAACTCAGCTATCAGCAAGTGGTGCTCTTACCATCCCTTACAGT
Organism: Cryptoprocta ferox; assembly: GCA_028646485.1. Classification (NCBI taxonomy): domain Eukaryota; kingdom Metazoa; phylum Chordata; class Mammalia; order Carnivora; family Eupleridae; genus Cryptoprocta; species Cryptoprocta ferox. The sequence goes on from CM053573.1 coordinate 117,622,740, forward strand.
GGGACAAATCCTTCGAATCATAGTGAAGAGCATAGTGTTGTTTTCATGCACTGCAGATTTACTAGTGTATTCTTAATGTCTGCATCTATTTTCATAGGTGAAAATTCTCTTTTTTTCCCACTTGCTTTATCAGACTTTGATATTAAGTTATTTCTAGTTTTACGAAACGATTTAGGGACTTTTCTCTATAGTTTTGTATAGTTTGAGTGACGAGAGAGTTATTTATTTTGGGACATTAAATAGAACTTAGCTGTAAAACAATCTTGGCCTGGTGCTTTATAAAATGATATATCCCTAACAACTTTTCCAAGTTTTTCTATTGTTATCGAACTGTTCAAATTTTCTACCTCTTTCTGGGTCATATTTGGCAATTCAAACTGTCAGAAAATCATCAGCTTTCTTTCTAGGCTTTTCAAATTCATCGCAGTAAAGTAGCACGTAACGTTCTTGGGTTAGTTTTCTCAGGCTGCCGTAACAAATTACCACAAACTGGGTGGCTTAAAACAACAGACATTTCTTCTCTCACAGTTTTTACAGGCCAGAAGTCTGAAATCAAGGCGTTGACAAGACTAGTTGCTTCTGGAATCTCTGATGGAGAGTCTGTTTCACACCCTCCCTCCTGAGTTTTGGTGGCTTTCAATCCTTGGTGTTCCTTGACTTCTATTTTTTTTTAAATGTTTATTTATTTTTTGAGAGACAGGGAGAGTGAGAGAGAGAAGTGGGGGAGGGGCAGAGAGAGAGGGAACAGAGGATCCAAGCAGGCTCCAAGCAGGCTCCATGCTGACAGGAGAGAGCCCGACATGGGGCTTGAACCCATGAACTGTGAGATCATGCTCTGAGCCAAAGTTGGATGCTTAACCAACTGAGCCACCCTGGCATCCCCATGTTCCTTGACTTCTAGACACAACACTCCACTCTCTGCCTTCATCTTCACAAGGTCTTTCCCTCTGTGTGTGCCTGATCCCCTCTCCTTTCTCTTTTAGGACACAAATTCAGGATATTGAATTTAGGGACCTCCTCTAAATTCAGGATAACCTCATCCAAAGATCCTTAACTTAATTATACACGCAAAGACCTGAATTCCAAATAAAGTCATGTTCACAAGTACTGGAGGTTAGGACTTGGGCATATATTTGGGCGGGGGGGGGCACTATCAAGCCACTATACTTCTATTTATAGAATCATGAGAATTGGGTTGAGAGTTTTGGAGGAAAATGCAAGTTTACTTGTAATTAGGAAAAAAAATCGTTATTTTCTGGAGTCTTCGAGCATCATTAGTAGAGCCTTGTTTACATAGACCAACAGCCCTTTTTGCATGAAAAATAATTCTTTTCTCTCTCTCTACATGTGTGTGGAGGGATTTGGATTGCAATGCTGAGTTCTATGAAATTCCTCTCTTGGGTGTCACTTGGAGGGAAAGGAATGAAATTTTCACACTTTCTGCCAAAAGGTTATTTGTCTATTTGAGATTGTGAGCTTCCTAAAGAAGGGGTGTGTACCTTTTGTTCACCCAGGCACCATCCTGCTCCCATCCCAGGCCTGGACCTTCCCCAGGGCAGGGCTCTCCACATGACAGGGAGTGGGTGGGAGCAGGGCCCGTACTTCCTCCCCCTTCACACTAGAACAGGGCCACCTCAGTGTCTCTGTGCAACCTTCCCCCTGCCTCCGAGAAGAAAAATACTATAGCTGTTGGAAACAAGAGAGATCATGAAATCTGATCATCTGTGAAGTCGGTTGTCACAAGTCAGCGTTCTATTTGCTAAGCAACTGTCATGAAAACACTGCACGTGTTCATAAAGATGAAAACCAAAACCACGATAACTCTGAGCACTGTCCTATGGGAAGACACCTATCATAACCGTGTCAGTGGTGCACCACAAAACCCAGCAATCACACCACTGACAAAACACTTCAGCCCCTTGGAAATGATGAATTAGACCCACCGGCGCTCTGGAGAGAGCTATCTGGCGATGTTTGTGGAGAGAAATCCTGTGGCCACAGACGAGGGGACAGTGCAAGCCAGAGAGTCTGAAACTTCCGGAGGCAGCAGGCTCACCTGGAGGGCTTGTGAAGGCGTGGGTTCCTGGCCCCGTCCCAGAGTCCTTGCTTCAGTAGGTCTGGGGTGGGGAGAATATGCGTTTCTTACCAGTTTCTAGGTGATTTGTAGCAGCTGTCCTGGGACCACACCTGCAGAACCAGTGGCCCGACGCAGAACTTTGGACTCTTCCTGTTAACAAGCTCCATCTGTGATGTGAGGCAGGCGGTCCTCATACAACATCCGGTGAGATGCTGGCTGCAGAATGAGAGGCTGAAGGCCAGAGAACAGGGACTTGGAGTCTCCCAAGTTGGTGGCAAGTTGGTAGGGCTGTACGTGTGTGGAACCTTGTGAGAACAAAGGCAAGAAGAGCCTTTCTTTCTTTTTTTTTTTTTTTAATGTTTTATTTATTTTTGAGAGAGAGAGAGAGAGAGAGAGCGTGAGCAGGGGAGGGTCAGAGAGAGAGGGAGACACAGAATCCGAAGACAGACTCCAGGCTCTGAGCTGTCAGCACAGAGCCCGACGTGGGGCTCAAACCTATGAACCGTGAGATCATGACCTGAGCCGAAGCCGGATGCTCAACTGACTGAGCCACCGAGGTGCCCCAAGAAGAGCCTTTCTTAATCTCCTTTCTGGGGGCCCCATATTTCCTGTGTTCACCTGGAAAACTTTAAGCAGATGGAGCAATTCCTAGAGGGTATTTGAGGTCAGCCAGGAGGGGTTTGCCTTTGGCTTTCAGCATGGAGTGTTCAGAGTGAGCTAGCCTGGCCTCTGGTGGGGAAGTTTACGCCCAGAGGGGATCATCAAACAGTTCCTGCAAAGGCCTCTTGGCCTGACCCTGTGTGAGCCATTTGGCACAAAGTAGGTCCGGTGAACTTGCTACACTCAAGCAAGACCCCGGGTCACCAGGGCGCACGTGAATCTGGGTCCGAGCAGCCCTAGACGGAGGAAGTCTCAGAGGGCAGGGGTGAGAGCAGGGGCGAGTGGTAGAGGGATCTGCCCTCTGGGAAGCCAGGAGGCTTCCCTACAAACATGCCAAGAGGAGGTGGCCGGAAAGCCACCCATCTGCTCTGCAATGGTGCCACCTGGTGGACCAGAGGAACACTGGTCTGGCTTCTCAGGCATTCTCCTGCCAGGGGAACCTCAAATGGGAATAATACCAACTCCTGCTGCTCCTACCACAATAATAATGCTAGTAGTGCTAAAAATAGCAACTCTGCATATTAGAACTTTCTTTGTGTGCGCCAGACTCTATTCTAAGCTCTTAGAATGCATCAACTCATTGAATCCTCAACAGCCATAGTAGCAAGTACTCCTAAGAACTCAATTTTTCAGATGGGGAAACCTATGTCCATAGATTTGGAATAACTCGCCAAAGCCACATAGTGAGGAAGTGGGCTCTGATCCCAGCTGGGGGCGTGGAGGACACACAGAGTCTCGGTTTTGCTGCTCAGCCCGTGAGACCTTGGGGGAGTTATTTAACCTCTCAGTTTCCCACCAGTGAGGAGTTCAAACGTCCTCCTCACCTGGTCGCGGTCATGGTGAGTAGTGGTGAAAGCCCTCAGCACATGCCTTGGTTGCTCTGAAGACCAGGGGGCACCATTCACACAAATGCCTGGTTGATAGTGCCTCCTGGGCTGTGTGACTGTCAGGTCCTCTCCAGGACACAGAGAGCCCTCTATAAGTGGCATTTCAGCTCTTTGCCTGATAAAAAGAGACATCTCTGTTCAAAAAAAAACAAAAAAAACAAAAAAAACCTATCTCCTTCCCTAACCTTTGATACTATGCTCCTCAGAGAAAATATGTGTCACTGTGAACTTCCTTGCAGAGGTGAATTATGAGAAGGGAGACTAACACTGAGCCTCAGACAGAGGGAATCTGGCCCTTATTGGACCCAGGAATCAGCAGTGGCCAGAAAGACTGATTGGGTGACCCCCACGGGACAGCACCCCTCACCTCCTCACTGCCACCCCTCCAGGACAGAGGGTTTGTCTTCCTTTGCTCCTACCTGGGATGTCAGCTGGGTTAGGGGCCTTGCGGACCTTGGCTGAGCAGACTCAGTGGACTGTGGGAGGGGCGTGGCTAGAGGAAACAGAGACCAAAGTGAGGGGAGGATCTGCAGAAAGACTGAGGCAATATGGCTGAGTGGGGGCTGGAAAAGAACACAGCAAGCTGAGCATGTCTCAGGTCTGCACCCTACTTAGGAAACGTGTTGTGACGCAGGCCTAGACCTTGGCATGGTGGAGAGTACCAGGTGAGAAGGTGAGCAGGGGGCTTGGAGCAGCCTCATCCCCAGCCCACACCTCTGTAAAGGGAATTCCCCCCTGAACTTTGGGGTCAACACAGAGGTTGCATTTCAGCCATAGATTTTTTGATGAGGGCACAATGTATTATTGAATAAATAGTATTGGGACAACACTGGCTTAACACAAAACTCAAACTTATTTCACATCTAACTCCAGAAAAAATTTCCAATGAATTAGAGTTTAAATTAATAATAGCTAACAATGAGTACCTACTATATGCCAGTTATTGTTTCTAGAGTTTTCCATGAATTAGATCATTTAATCTTCATTATAATCACATGAGGAATGGGATAATTCCATTTTATTATTTTACGAATAGGAAGTCATCTGAAAAAAAGGTGTTAATTTTAAAGGTATGAGAGGGGCACCTGGGCATCTCAGTCAGTTGAGTGTCCAACTTTGGCTCAGGTCATAATGTTGTGGTTTGTGGGTTCAAGTCCTGCATCAGGCTCTATGCTGACAGCTCAGAGTCTGGAACCTGCTTTGGATTCTGTGTCTCCCTCTCTCTTTCTGCCCCTCCCTCATTCATGCTCTATCTCTCTCCCTCAAAAATAAATAAATATTTAAAAATTTTAAAGGCATTAGAAGAAAATACTATTTGGATGAGTAAGGATCCTGTTAGCATCACACCAAAGACAAGAACCATAAAGGAGAAAATTATAGCTTTGAACATTTAAAATTTTAAATGTCTACAGTGTAATAATAAATTAAAAGAAATTACATGCTAGTGAAAAATTTACCATAAATATGACACATAAGTGGCCAATAAACTTAACAGTTGGAAACCAATAAGTAAGAAATATGAAATCTCCAATAGAAAACTGAAGAGAGAGCATAAATAGGCAATTTATAAAGAATACAAGTTGACAAATCTTAAAAAGTCCAATCTTACCGGTGATAGTCACAGAAATGAAAATAAAAGGAATTGGATACTATCTCCTTCACATTTCCACCAAGCAAAGATTTTGACAAAGATGGTAACACCTAGGGCTGGTGAAAGTGCAGGAAATGTGTATTTTTCACACAGATTCACACATCTTCTCTTTAATTGTGGGGTCATACTCCATTCTGTGGGCATAGCATTATTTATTTAATCATTTGCCAATTATTATTCACTTAGATCATTTCCAAGTGTTTTGGCTTATAAATTCAAAGATCACCTTTGTTCATAACTCTTTGCATCTTTGATGATTTCTTTAGGAGACGGTCCCGGGAGCAGACTTTTTAGGATGGAAGATTTTAAGCCTCTGGATGCAGGAGGCCAAATTGCTTCTCATGAAGCTCAGATCTGCTTTGACTGATAAAGAGAGTGGGGTCAGAGCAGAGCTCAAAGTAGCCCTGGAACCAGGAAAGGAGAGGACAACAGGCAACATGAGTGGAGTGTGGAGGCTGCCTTTCAGAAGAGCACTGGGCAGGGGGAATGAGGCAGACAGGGAAGAGGTGGGAGGGCAGGAGCCGTGGCCAGAGGATGGGGGTGCAGGGCAGAGCCTTCCAGGCTGGCCATCCAAGGGAAGGAAGGCAATGCGGGATGAGGCTGAACCTCCCTGCTGATACCCAGCCCAGGGCCTGCCCCACATGGAAGGCTGAGGGGGCCCTGCAGGGCAGGTTGGCTTAGACCGAGATCCTCGCACCCCACTTACTGGGGCTGCATGCTTGGGCAAGTCACCCAGCTCCTCCCAGCCTTAAATGACCCATGCAAAGCACAATGACAGGTACTTGCTAAATGTTCAGTAATTGGTGACTGTAATTACTGGTATGCTCCAAAAGCATTTACTGATTGGATTCTGGGATCTTGGCTAACATTTAGATAGAGACTCTATGTGCCAGCCATTATTCTAAGGGTGGTAGATCTGATTCAAACCCAATAGCCCTAAGAAGTACAAATATTATCACCAACCCAATTTGACAAATGAGGAACTGGAGGCACAGAGAAGTCGGGCAACCTCCCTAAGGTCCTCAGGCTGCATAGCTGGGCTGCTCTTATCACCACCCGCTCAGCTTCTGCGTACCTAAAAGACCAGAAATCTCAGCAATGCCAACCACAAATAGGGAACAAAAGTCTGATTCATTTGGGGGTTGGGAGTGGGGAGGAGCTGTTATAGTCACAAAAAAAAGCCAGTTGTGGTGCCCTGCATCAAGGGCTCCCCCAGGCAGCCTTCAAGGGAGTAGGACCAAGGAGGGGTGCCAGGGGATCCTGGCTGTGGGGTGCTCCCCTGGGCTGGAGGTCGGAGGCCCTCAGACATCAGGCCTCTGCTGGGCCAGACCAGGCTGGCCTGTTCAGGAAGAAGCTGGAGAAAGGGGCAGAAGGGACAGGACTAGAGGCTACGTCTCGGGGAGAAGGCCCAGTGCAGAAGTTCTGGAAAATGACAGTGGTCTAGGTTCAAAATGCTGCTGCTGAGTCACCCAGGGGAAGTTGATCTGCATGTAGCTTACTCGGAAGAAGGCGGGGATGTTGGTGTAGTTGGCTGGGAGCAGCTGGTCTTCGGCGTGGTGGGGGTGGTAGTAAACTAAGCGCAGCTTTGCAGCCAGATAGAACTGGGTGCAGGTCAGGCTCCGTCACTCGGCTGTCCCTGGACCTCGGTTTCTCTTTCTGTGAAACATTCTCTTTCTGTGAAACAAGCACCATAGCACCTACCTCACAGAGGGTCTGTGAGGACTAATGGGATAATATGTATAAATGGCATAGTGTCTGGCTTGTGGGAAGTGCTCAACAAAACATTCGCCGGTAACCAGTATCTGTGGTGCACGTAAACCCATGCCAAGCCCTCTGCTGAAGGCATTATGTGGATTAGCTAATTCCAAGCTCTCCAAGTGTGAGACCAGGACAGCCGCGTCACAACCCCAGGGAAGATTCTCGGGCCGCACCCCAAACCTGCTGAATCAAAAACTCCTGGGTCTCCAGCCTCCCAGGTGTTTATGATGGTTGCTAACGTTCGGGAACTACTGCCTAGTTTAGAGTTATTAGTATTGCTCTTAAACCAGCTGAAAAATGATATTCTTACTGATAGGGTGACCAAATGTTCTGGTTTTAGCACTGAAAGGCCAGTTATCCTATTAACAACTGGAATGATATTATATCCTTGGAAGGGATGATGGAATTGTGGCAAAATAAAGCAAACCAGGCGCAGGTGAGGGAAGCTGAGGGGTGGGTGTTAAGCCGACTGAGGGGGGGCTGATGCTGGGGGAGGAGTAAGGTTGGTGGAGGGCCTAGCATGGCAAGAGCTGAGAGGTCCTGACAGCAGAGGGGCTATTCCTGGGACCCCCCCCCACCCAAGTCCTCAGCAAAGCTCAGGTTGCTGAGAGTGAGCTTTCTTTGTAGAAACTGAGGCAGGGGCTGAACTTCAGAATAGTATGAGTCTATCTGACTTAGGTTTAAGGCATGAAGGCCCCTGCTGATATCTATAGGAATTACTAATTCATTTAATAAACATTAAGTGTCAGGGCGCCTGGGTGGCTCAGTCAGTTGAGCACCCGACTTTGGTTCAGGTCACGATCTCACAGCTCCATGGTTCAAGCCCCACGTAGGGCTCGCTGCTGTCAGTGCAGAACCGGCCTCAGATTCTCTGTCCCCACTTCTCTCTCTGCCCCTCCCCCTGATCAAACTGCCTTTGTCTCAAAAATAAATAAACATTAAAAAAATAGTAAACATTAAATGTTAACTTTGTGTTACCATGCATCCCCCTGGACTTGGGGATGTAAAAATGGAAGGGATGTGAACTTGTGGACTGTGACCAGATGAATCAACAAGTCAGAGAGGACCTGGTGTAATGGAAAGAGAAGAATCCCTACGGTCTAGTGTCTGTTTACAAAGGGCTGGGAAACGGGTCCTTCAGTAACCTCAGATACCGGCAACTCCAGGCAGCTGTTTCTTTTATTCACCAATTTTCACTAAAAAGCCATAGGATTCAAGGGACCAGAATCAAGTGGAAACAGCTAGTGGTCTCAGCCCTAGCTATAGACCTGAATCACTTGGGGTGCTTTAAACAGTCTTCACATCTGGGCCCCAACCCGAGTCAACTGTCCCGGATTCTCTGGGGGTGTGGTGCGGGCACCGGGGTTTGCCCCACGCTCCAGAAGTGATTCTAATACTAACACGCAGCCCTTTGCGGACCACTGGCCTAGGCAGTTATAAATTCGAGAAATGGCATCAGATGTCAAGTGCCTTTGCTACACGGCTTACGTCCTTCCTCTGCCCCCCTTTCCCAGCCAGGCTCCCACCCCGTGGTGGGCCGTCAGGTGGTCCCAGCATCCTGAAAGTCGTCCTCCCATTTCACCAATTCTAGACCAGTGCCAGGGCCTGAGCAGCAGGTGGTGCAAACCCCAAAGGGGGGAGGTGAGTGAGTCATGTGCGGGTCACACACTTAGTCATGTGGGGGAACTGGGAGAAGGGTGGCCGGCCCCCTCCCTCAGGATGTTGTGGAGGCGGGTTCAGGGATGTGTCAACCAGATGAAGAATTTTGTCAGAGTGCCGGAAGCCAGTTTCTGGACTCACAAAGCTGAGAAAATTCTCCTTGTGAGGTAAGGCGGGTTTTGCAAGGCTCCCGCTGTCAGATGGCGACCATCGGCTACCTTTCCACCATTTCTGTTTGTCTATCACTCCACCATTTCTGCTTGAGCACCAACCCCCACGACACATTGCCAACTGCCATCGAGTGACTTGCCTTCTTATGCTAATGCTAAATTGTACCTTATGAAGGAGACTATAGGAATTTCTTCTTTTGTGTTTATGGGAGCAAATATTACATTTCCTGAGAAATCTGTTTTACTTCCCCTCAAGGAAACAGGCTATTGAACCCTGCTCACAGAGAACTAACCTTTGCTTTTACTATGCTAAAAACATTGCCTTGTATTTGAATGCTGAGGATACCTTCCTTCCTCATATAAGCATCTAAATGACCTACAATCACTATTTTTTTTAAAAAATTTTAAAGTGTTTTATTTATTTTTGAGAGAGAGAGAGAGACAGCGTGAGCAGGGGAGGGTCAGAGAGAGAGGGAGACACAGAATCTGAAGACAGGCTCCAGACCCTGAGCTAGCTGTCAGCACAGAGCCTGACGCGGGGCTCGAACCCACGAACCGTGAGATCATGACCTGAGTCGAAGCCGGACGCTTAACCGACTGAGCCACCCAGGCATCCCAATCAATCACTATTGATAAAGATTATGCATGAGTCTTCTACCAAACTATATTCTGGGAAATTTTTACATAACAATGAATTTGTCAATCCGGAATCATTGCCTAAGGCAATTGCCACTCTTGTTTTGTACCCCATACATTTTTTCAATAAAAAAGGCTGACTCTCCGGTCAGTGCAGAGATGCCTGCTTGCAGTGCAGGGATGCCTGACCAGAGAGCAGAGATGCCTGGCTGCTGATCTGAAAGAACCTCGTGGCTTTCTCATTTCCTTCCCCTTTTGCCGATTCTCATCATTTTCGTGCCGACACCGTCCATCCTTCAGGGGAACCCTGAACCTGCTGGAGCTGGACTCCGGCATTACTTCTTATAAGAGTAAATGGATCTTTGCTCCTTTTATTTCCTCTTCCTGCTCTCAGTGGCTCTGAAACTACCAGAAGAACCTGAAGTCAGAAAAGGAGGCTCAAGGGGCCAGTTTTTTGTTGGATAAGACATAGCAGTACAGTTAGAATCTGAAACTGTAGGATAGTCTCCCCAGAAGAATGCATGTATATACACAATTTTACATATGATTTTGGGGGAGGGGGCAGGGTCGGCCACCCCACTGTCACCCCATGGAGGCAAGGTCACTAACCCCTGCACTAGAGTCCCTGGGTTCCAGACCTTGAAGGAGCCTCATTAATCAGCTGCTGAAAGGAGAGGGCAGGCCCTGGACAACTTAGCCGAGATTGCACGCTGCTGCCTTGCAGATGAGAACAGAATAAGTTGCCACTTACCTGCATGTGGCGGAAGTTTTTATTTTTACTTACATATATTAATACAGTGCTTTTCAAACTCGAGGGAGCATTATAATCTCTGGGAGGGCCTGTTAAAACACACATTGCCGGGCCTCATCTCAGAACTTCTGACTCAGTAGTTCTGAGATGGGGCCAGATAATCCGCATTTCTTTTTTTTTAATTTATCAATTTTTATTTTTATTTTTTAGAGAGAGAAAGAGAGAGCACGAGTGGGGGAGAGGGGCAGAGGGCGTGTGTGTGTGTGTGAGAGAGAGAGAGAGAGAGAGAGAGAGAGAGAGAGAGAAAGAGAAAGAGAGAAAATCCTAAGCAGACTCCATGCTCATTGTGGAGCCCAATGTGGGGCTGGATCCCATGACCCTGGGATCATGACCTGAGTCGAAATCAAGAGTTGGACACTCCAACTGACTGAGCCACCCAGGTGCCCCTAAGATAATCTGCATTTCTAATCAGTTCCTACATCATGCTGAAGCTGCTGATCTGGGGACCAAACTTTGAGAAACACTTGCACAATTACTTAACTTCTGTTCATCAGCCCGGGCGTGGGTCCCAGGACTGACTAGGCAGCTGGGTTTGAGTCAGAGTTAATGGTTTACCTCATCATGGCCAGGATGTACATTCTACTGAAAGCATCCATCAGTGCTAGGCTCAGTGTGAACTCAGCTTTCCTTTTTATGTTTACACTTTCACATTAGCATGGTAATGAGCTATTTGACATGATGTTGGAGTTTTGCAAAGCGGAAGTCCTGGGGAACAAGCGTACCTGCAGCTTGCATAGAATACCCCACCTTCAGAGTGCCTGAAGAACCCAGAGCCTTTCAGCTTTCTTAGCTCAGATCGTGAGTTCTCTTGTTCTTTACCTTGAACATAGCTATCCACATTGGGAGAAAAATACTAGAGTGTGTGAGAAGCAAAATGGGGTCCCACTGGCCTTTGTGTAAAAACTCCCCATAATGAAGGGCACTGCATGCTGACTGGGGGGGGGGGTAGGGGACACTTCTGAGCACACTGCCTTGCCAGACAGAATCTTGCAGCCGCTACAGGCAGAGAGCAAACTCTTAACTGCCAAGTTGAATGCGATGAGGCTTCTGCTGGGTTGGATGTGGTTGAACAGGGTCCTGAGGCACAGTGAGTCCAGGGCTGGAGATCATTGTGAGGCTGGATTGATGTTCTAGGGCGATGCTACTCAAACTTTACTGTGATGCACACATCAATCACCTGGGGATCTTGCTAAATGTGGGTTCTGAGTAGGTCGGGCCAGGACCCAGGCTCCTGGGTGATGCCAACACTCACATCCGGGACACCTGGGAACTTTTCTCCACAAGTGTGTGGAGACAGAGGTGGAGTTTATTTTAAATAGTCCTGGGAACCTAGGCAGTGAAACCTTTAATCTTCACAAGCAATGGAATGAGTGGACTCAGTTTGTACCTGAAATTCTCATCTAGTCAGTGAACAACCTCATCATCGACTGGGTGTGAAGTCTATGAGAGCCCCTTCCGGCTCCCACAGGTTGAGGGACTCCTCTGAATGCACAGATCATAATAGTTCATCACCCCCATTAGGCTGTGAACTCCTGTGACTGGAGACCTTTTTAAAATTGAAGTATAGTTGACAAACAATGTTATATTAGTTTCAGGTATCCGACACAGTGGTTCCACGATTCTATACATTACTCAATGCTTTTTTGATGACCTCAAACAAAATATTTTCTAAAATGTAAGTACACTTGACACACAGTATTATTTCAGGTGTACAACTTAGTGGTTTGACAAGTTTCGACATTATGCTGTGCTCACCACCAGTGTAGCTACCACGTCACCCTACAACACTACTCCAGTATCATTGACTGTATTCCTTATGCTGTATCTTTATTCCCAGGACTTATTCGTTCCATAAGAGCCTACATCTCCCTCTCTCTTGTGCTAATTTTGCTCAACCCCTCTGCCAATAAAAGTTTGTTCTTTGCATTTATAGGTCTGATTCTGCTTTTTGTTTATTTATTTGCTGTTTTTTGCATTCTACTTATGAGTGAAATAGTATGGTATTTGGCTTTTTCTTGGTTCACTTAGCATAATACTCTCTAGGTCCATTCATGTGGTCTCAAATGGCACAATCTCATCCTTTTTTGGGTGCATAATATTCCATTGTGTGTGTCTGTATATATGTGTATATGTATGTGTATCATATATACGTATGTGTATATGTATACACCTCATATTTTCTTTTCTATTCATCTATCGATGGACACTTGGGTTGCTTCCATATCTTGGCTATTGTAAATAAGGCTGCAGTAAAATAGGAGTGCCTATATCTTCTTGAATTAGCATTTTAATTTTCTTTGGATAAATACCCAATAGTGGAATTACTGGATCATATTTCTATTTTTACTTTTTTGAGGAACCTCCATACTCTTCTCCATAGTGGCTGCACCCGTTTACATTCCCACCAACGGTGCACAAGTGTTTCTGTTTCTCCACATCCTCACCAACACTTGTTATTTCTAGTGACTGGGTTTTAACATCCTCTGTTGCTCTGATGTTTGGCGCAGAGCTCAATGAATATTTGTTGCCTGAATGAATGAACCAATTAGACTCCCCTTCTCTTGTAGGTAATGAACATCAGCTCACTTCTAGGTGTTCAGTGGCAGAGCTCACTGTGACACGTCGGGAAAATGAGATGGAGGGGCATTTGGGGTATGGAGGGTTGGACAGAGAGAAGACATACTCTGACTTCCTCTATTTTACCAAAATTCCTCTGGATGTGGTGTTGAGAATGAAGTGCAGGAGGACACAAGTGAAACAGGGAGGAATCCTGGTGGCGTGGGTCAGAATATTAGCAGTGGGGGTGAGGAGAAATGGGCAGCACATTTTGGGGGCAGGGTCAGCAGGATTTGCTGCTGGATTGGCTGTGAGGTGTGAGAAAAAGAGAGGAAGAATTAGGGAGGATCCCAAGGTTTTTGGCCTGAGTAATGAAGCACGGAGATCAACTGAGCTGGGTGAAGCAGGCATGGGAGGCCAGGAACTCAATACTGGAGATACTTTGAGACACAGTCTACTTGAGAACATCTAAGCGGAGATGTCAAACAGTTGGGTGTAAGTGGGGTCTGGGAAGAGATATGCCTTTAGGAGTCACTGGCACATAGAAGGCAGTTAAGTGTCAAGACTGGATGAAATCAAGAGAGATGTTAGGTACAGGATCAAGGACCAAGCTCTGGGGTGCTCCAGTGGAAGAGGAAGAATTAGCAAAAGAGACAAGGGAGTTATCATGAGGAAAGAGAAAAATGAAGAGAGGGCAACATCCTAGAAGCCAACGGAATAAAGTCAAACAAGGAAGAGGTAGTGATCAACTGTGCCAATGCCATGAGATCAAATGGGAGCAGACTGAGAACCAGCCACTGAATTTAGGAAGATGGAAGCCATGGATGACCTTGAGAAGAAGCGGGGTGGTGGCAGAACGATGGGTGAAAGTCAGTGTAGAGCAGTTTCAAGAGAAAGGAATGAGAGCACTTCATGGGCTGAGTGTAACTTACCCTTTTAAGATGCCTTCCTGCAAAAGACAGCAGAGAAGCCAGCGGTATCTGACAGAGGCTGTGTATCAAAGGAAAGTTTTGCTGTTGTTGTTTTTTTCAAGATGGTGAAGATCTGAGAGAAGAACTGATGATGCAGAAGAGAAAGAGGTGAAGAGCCAGAGGAAGGTCTTGGATGTATTCTAGAGAAGGGACTGGCTTCTGCCAGGAGCATGGATGGTTCACCTACAGAGGCCAAGAAGGCAGAGTATGTGGGTGTAGATGCTGGGGGGCGGGGTAGAAACGGGGGAAGGGGGCTTCGGAAATTCTGCTCAGCACTTCAACTTTCTCAGTGAAGGAAGGAGCATCAGCTCAGAAGGAGGGAACCTTGACACAGGGAGGAGGCCATGTGAGGACAGAGAAGAGAGAGATTCGAAGATGCTGGCTTCGAAGCCTGGAGTGAAATGGGCACAAGCCATGTGATGCCAGTAGCTCCAGAAGCAGGAAGAAGCAAGGTGTCTCCCCCAGAGCCCCGGGAGGGAGCGCAGCTCTGCCTACACCTGGACTTTAACCCACTGAGTTTGGACTTCTGGCTTCTAGAACTGTGAGAGAATAAATTTCTCTTTGAAACCACTAAGTTTGTGGTAATTTGTTACAACACCCACAGAAAACCAATACAGGAGTAAGGAGATCTGGTTACCAGAAGAGCCTCTGTCCTAATCACTACACGTACCTAGGACCCAGCCCCACGCCCAATAAATACGTGTGGAATGAATGGATGGGCAGGCAGCTGGGCCCAGGCGCCACCACACCACTGCTCCTACTCTAGTCTCCTCTCAGCCCAGGGGGTGTGAGGAGCCCCTGGGTTCATATGCTGCAGCCACTGTCCCCCACAGGGCTTCCAAAAGGGATTTGGTCTCTTGGCCTCTGGTACCTGATAAAGGACCCAGAGAGGCTCAACCTGGTCAAGTACCAACGAGTTCCATCAACAGAGAAATGAAACCACATTGCACAAAAGATTGCGATCTTGTAGATGGGGGCAGGGGCCAGTTTCCACGAAAAGCAATGTCAGACACCCCCATCAGTGTCCTTTACAAAGAGCGCCATTTTGGAGCTCCATCCCACAGCTTCACTTCAGTCCTGGGTCCACTCAGGAGGTGCACACTATCATCCCGTTCTAAGGCAGGACAGCTGGAGACTGAAGCAGGGAACTTGCTCAAAGGCACAAGAGGTCCATGGCCGAACTCAAATCCAAAGCTGCCAGACATCAAGAGGCTATGTCTCTAATCACCCCACTCACCTGCCCTCATCCTCCAGCTCCGGGTGGGAACGAGACACTTCCTCATGGCCACAAGCGATCTCATCCTTAGTTTAGGTTTGCTCTGTAAGAATGTGCTCTGGGCCAGACATGGGCAACTTATAATGCCCTCAGCAAAACTGCAGGAATATCAGAATAAGAGGAAATAAAAGACAAGTGCTCTTCTTTTCTTTATTAATGGGTTGAGCTACACAAAGACTTGATAAAAAGTTACATAAAAGGCTCAAGCATCATCGAGACCCTCAGGCATCACTCTCATGTCACAACAATGGCCATCTGGTAATACTGGGTAGCAGAAGTTGTGCGCTCACTGGCGCTCAACAATTCAAGTATCTTTTGTTCTAAGTAAACCCAACATGGAATTTCTCAATGGGCTGCTAATGGAGGGAATCTGTCTGTGGCTCCAGGTTGACTGTCACACGTCTGAGGGGCCTTCGGGTCAGAGCTGCCATGTGTTCGTGGGTCATGTCCCTTGGCAAAGTGAGACAGGCCACACTAGGCTCCCAGGCACTCTCCACAGCAAGCAACACAAGGTGGGGTCCCAGTCCTAAGAGAAACCATCCAAGTGACCCCCGTGTGGCGAAGTACAGGAGAAGCCAGTAGCCAGAGCCCCAGGCTACAGGGGTCAGGAAGATGGCTAAGATTACCTGCTAGAGAGAAAAGTAGCCCTCTAATTGGGGTTGTCAAATTTTTAGGAGGGAATCTGAGAGCACACATGGGCAAAGGCATGGGGTGAGGGGATTTCAGGAAGGGTGTGTTCCAGGAGATGTGAAGGTAGCACTTTTCATGTGGTCTGGAAAACCAGTGGAAACACCAAAATGTCACCAAAGATGAAGTCCCATCAGGTTCCTCAGTCACGGAGTAGCATGGCCACCTGGTGTTCTGACGGACTCTGCCGTGTGGCCACCGAGATTGTGCTGGGGATGCCCCTATGGTACACTCCATTCTGGCCTATTTGGAAGCCCTCACTGCCACAAGGGCCCACAGTTCTCTCAAACACAAAGACCTGTCTTTTAAAAGTGTTATTTATCTGTCTCACCTATGGGCAACACGAGGTCATGGACGACGAAGGCTGACCCCTGACTAGGCAGCAGGTGACCCTTCCTTAACCAGTTTCTCCCTCGAAGAAGGGAGCTGAGTTGTGGGCTGACTGCAGGAAGGATGTTCTGGAAGATGGGGCCAGTGGGCAGGTGCCCTGCCGGCACCAGAAGCAGATGGAATCCCTTTGTCTGGTGACTTCGTGGCTAAGGGCTTCGTTCTATATCAGCCAATCAGCTTCTAACGGGCCCCCCCCCCCTCAGTGCTGCTTTGGAGTCACAGGCTCTGCGGAGGGTGGGGGGCAGGGGTGTGCTGGTGGCGGCCCGTGCCCACTAGTCTTCCAGTAGTGGCCGCTGCCCGCCACCCCTTCGCCGCCGAGCATCTCCATCCTTACTTCTTCCCGCCTGCTTGCTGCCGCCCCCTCATCTCATCTGCACACGGGGCTGCTGCAGGCTCGGCTCAGAGGATTGAAGGGCTGGAAAGACCCTTGTTCTGTTAGTGTTTCAAATATCCAGTAACATTACAGGATCTTGGGACACTCTGAGGTGCTCAATCTGGAATGTTCTTTGTTATCTTTCCTTTTAGGGTCAGACCAAAAAGGCCCATTTAGACAAATAAAGGAGATTGATTTTCTAATTAACAGAAGTCCCAGTTATTTCATTCTACACAGAATCACTCTTCAGCTGGGCCCCTGGTGTTGGTGATCTTGCCAAGTTAGGAACTTGGCACACTTTCAAAATCAGAGAAGAATCCAGGTGTCTCGATGTCCAGTTGGGTACTCACTTTCTCAGGGTTTCTTTCTCCACAGAGTGGCCAGGCCACTTGCTGGGGCTGTTCTAGTTTGCCTATGGATCTGATTTGTATCACATGGAAAGTAAGGTTGCTAGCCATGCTACCTCGTCTCCTGACCTCCTCTCAGTGGTGCACTGCTGTTCTTGCTGCCGCTCCGCACACCCTGGCTGGGAAAACCCAGTCTTTGGATCACACCAGAAGCACCTGAGAGGGAAGTGGCATCGTCAGGAAGCTGGGGGAGTTCCCCTTGCAGAAACAGGTATATGGGAGTCATGTCATCACCCCAATTCCTTCTTTCTCCTTTAATTATACGTAAGAGTTAAGATCCGAGAGGTTAAGAAAAGCGTGTGCCAGGAAGGCAAGCTAATCCTAAGTTTGCAAATGCTTCGAGGGGTTTGCTCATGTACTGGGCTTTTAAGACGTGGTAGGCAGTCAGTGGACTCAAAGGGAAAATGGCTTCAGGTCTTGGTACTGTTTTAGTAATAACAGTATTGGATCGTTTTGGTTAAGATTAGGCATGAACTTGAGTTTTCTGGGTGGCGCCCACATTAGCTCACTGTGACGTGTTGCGACATACATGCCCATGTCACTGTCTGTATCCGAGAGGCACCAGGCAGCACAGGCCGTGAGAAAGCGGGAAGAGACAGATCCGGGAGAGCCCTCAGAGCGCAGAAGGGAATCTGCACTGTCTGAAAAGGAAACGAACCCCTTTGCAAAGCCAATCAGCTTCCTTAGTTTATACATTTAAAAAGGATAAGAAAAAACCTTCTTAAAACTGACACGCCTGTGCTAGCCTTTCTGCCCAGCAAAATAAAATTCCATTTCCTAATACCTGCACTTCAAACACAGCAGAACCTTCTGGGTGAATGCCTCTCTCTTCTCTCCAGCTTGGAGGTCATGAGTGGGGTGTTCATCCTGAGGCCTCCGGCCACAGTCCCCATTAACTTCCAGTCTCTCGGTCCCTCCACTTCCTTCCATGTTGAGCTGAGTTTTTGGCACTGCTGAGAAAACTCAGTTAAACACAACAACATCGATATTCCAGACATGTTCTCAGCGAGGCCTACTGAAGACTTAAAGCTCCGCCAGTCAGCGGGCATAGACCCCTTTAATAAAATAATAATCACTAAAATAATTTAAAAATCTACAAAAGACACCCAAGCTCAGACACTTCAGGTTGGGGGCTGGAGCCAACAGGGAATTGATCATGGCTTGTTTGGTACTTTGTCCGAGGTACACACTTCAATGTCAAATCAATACTGTGTACTTGAAAGAAACAACACAGCCACTGAGAGATGGGGAGGAACTGGGTTGCATCAACATGAGGGGCTTGGGTGCTGCTTCCGTTAGCGTTGCTTCCCGGTCTCTTAGGAGACATGGGAAAGCCTGTGCCCTTTTGGCAAAGCCAGAGCCTATCTCCTTCCTGCCCACCCTCCCTTTCTCCCTTCCCGTGCCAGGTCCTCGGGCCAAGGGTCATGGTTAGAAATGGTTTTCAGTGCGGTTAGGCAGTGGAGGGTCCCGAGGGCCGGCCAGTTCACGGTCACTGCGGCCAGGGTCTCAGGCCTGTCACAAGATCACGCACTGCAGTTTGTGGGTGCCAGTGGCCCGGTCTCCCCGCCATTTGGTTTTCTTCTTCTTCTTCTGGCTCTTTTCTGGAATCTGTTGTCTTTTGAGACAGAGAAAGGCAGAAAAACAAAGTCAGAAAGGACTTTGCTTCTCTCTGCCCCTCCCCTCCCACGCAACAAGCCGGCCTGTTCTGGATGCTGGGGGAGGGCCTGGCCCGGAGAGCGTCTCTGGGCCAAAGAGAGTGGAAGGCAGCGAGGGCAGGGCAAAGCCTGTCCTACTGCTGAGAATCCCTGACATCATGCTGTGGCTACAATTATTTAAATCATATGACCTCTATTTTTGTGTTTCATGTTTTAAATAAAATGACACGTCGGCTGAGGACAAAAGCTCTTTACATGTTTTCTGGTAACTATTCCTAGGTCTGCAACCTGTCCTTGGAACTACAGGTCCCTAACCGAGACATCCCCAGCCCCTGGTGTGGCAGCACATCCTAACCAGAGGCCCAGGCGAAAATCTGTTCAAGCGTGCAGAAGGGGAGGGCTGCGCTCTCACAGTCCATGCTGGGGAACGGGGACAAAAGGCGTGCGTGTGTGCACGCGCGTATGTGCATGTGTCCTGGGGGTGCTCAGAGCTGACAGAGCACTCTGTCAGAGCCCCGAGAACTCACCAGCATACGGCCTCACACTGTGTGCTGGATGTTCGAGGGCCACTGGTTAAGCTGTTCTGCACATTGCAGATTTGGGAAGTGGGCAGATGGGCGACAGGGGAGCAGCCAGGAGGCTGGTTCCATCCTCTAAGCATGAGCTACTTAGGGCTTGGGCCCTGACCGTGCAAAGGAATGCAGGCGAGACTACTGATTAGGATCTCTGGTAATATGTGCAGACTGGCAGTGTGTGCAGTGTGGAAAGGAGGCCTGGGTACCACGCCTTAGAAATTTGAGCCTAGGACTCAGAACAGTGGTTGTTCAGGTCGCATGTCCCAGGGTGCTCCTCTGGCATCAGCCTGGGAAAGGGGAGCCGGACCTGTCTGTGGTGCTGACAGGTGTGGTGGAGTGGGGAGACCACCAGACAGCGGGAGGGAGCTGCCCTCAGGGAGCCCGAGCTGCAGAGCCTAGGGGGTGCCAGACATCAGGCTGAGTGGGCCCCACAGGCAGGCAGGCCTCGGGCTTCCCCCAAAGGTACTAGGAGTGAGGATGTGTGTGTGAAGGCAGGTGGGAAGGGCGGGGCTTCTGGCCCTTTCCAAAGAAATGGATGGAGGTACAAGAAATCCGAAGCAGGGCCAGAACTGTGCGCAGCCTGGGCCCTGGAAGAAGCACTGTGTTCCTCCAGCGCCCACCCCCCTTCGCCAGGTGCCATCCTGCAGCAGAGGCCCTGCTTCTAGGAGGCGTGCCATGCTCACCTAATTACCCGCACCAGGTCGTGGAAGGCTTTGTCGACGTTGAGAGGTGGGTCCTTGGCACTGGTTTCTATGTACGGAATCTGGAAGGCAAAGCTTGACTTGGTCAAAGTGGCCCGGGAGTCCACCAAGCCCTGTTCCCTAAAACCACAAAATCTCAGCGGTCGTGAGGAACCGCCTGCCTTTAGAGACACCCCCACCCACTGCCACAGAACCCCAGCTTCAAGGACCTCAAGCCCTTTGGTAGCTTCTTGCTCCTTACGGCTGGAAAATTTTACTGACAGCTTTTCCATTTCCCTCTTGTTCTCTAGTCATAGAGATCTTTAATAGCCCCCCAGAAATAGAAAAGAAGTGATATTTTTATATACTTGAAGACTAAAGACTGTTTCATTTATCAAACTAAAAAAAATAGGCTCTGATGCTATTCTTTTTTTCTTTCTGAGGCCCATTTCTCCACCATGAGGGGACCTCTGCGACTTCCTGGGCTCTCTCCAGAGGGGACTCTGCAAGAAAGGCTGAGGCGAGGCTGGGCCACAGGCAGGACTCTGCACCCTGGGGACCCCTAGCTGCGCTGTGCCTCCCCACCCCCAGCAAGCTTGCCGGGCTCAGCTCTCGGCTGTCTGCATCTACAAGCCCGGGAGCTCGGCCCTGTTTACAGAAGGCTTGTGCCTGCGCCTTTAACACGGAGCGATCATCACCCGCCTGAAAGGCAGTCACACATGGGGAGATGTGGCTGAGGTGGCCCCACAGGACAGGTGTCAAGGGCCATGTCTACACCGAGCCTGGGCGGGTGCAGGGAGGGGAACAAAGGTTCCATGAGGTCAGGACACAGCCCTGACCTCTTCTCCTGTCACGGGGACCCCACGAAGGCAGGAAGCCTTGTGCCCACTCCCCCATGAATGGAGAGGGTGTAGGGTTTGCACAAAATATACAGGCTTCCCCAGGCCAGAGAGGTGGGCAGCTTGTGATCAGCCTGAAGAACTGTGGTAAATTTCATCACTTTTTCCTGGTTACAAAACTAAGGCATTTCACTGTAACACTTTCAAAACAGAAAAGCCCAGTGAAGAAAATAAAAATGATCACCAGCTCAAGTGCCTAGATAAGGGGTGACAGAGTAAGCCGTTACTTCAGAGGAGTGTGTTGTAAGCGACTGCCCAGAACATACCCTAAACTACCTTCACACACTGCTGTGGCTTCAGATAGGTGTCGTAGCTGACCCAGACCCCAAGGTCAGGGCACAGGAGGCATGGCTCACTCAGACTTTAGAAATAGTCCTCCAACAAATCTCTGAACCTCTGATAACACTAAAAGAAAACTGCCCTCCACTGTAGGTCATTTGGTTGAGATGACGGTGGGCTGTTTCGCCTTCAGGTCTCGACACCCCTGACCTCACTGAATCCCCACTTAAGCGTCTGAGGTGAGCAACTATCTCCATTGTGCAGTGCGAGACTGAGCTCAGAGTGACGCACTTGCCCAAAGCCACACAGCGGCCAGCAGAGAATCAAGGTTTGAACCGGATGTATGTTCCACCTCCTGCCTGGCCTCCCACAGACAGGTAGGGGTGCTGGGGGCAGCTGCAGGGCCTCCTCCACGCGTGGCAGGCACCCTTGCTAGCGCCTAGAAGTCAGAGTCCCGTGGCATCCTGTGAGGCCAGGACAAGGTGCTTCTGTGTGCGCACCCGGAGGGCAAGCAGGAAGGAGCCAGTAGTGGGGGCTGGGACCTAACTGGAGCCCCTTCACATCCCGTGGCCCTGCCCGCTCGGCAAGTCCGGGGTTCCGGGGGCCCAGACCACTGCTGCCTGCCGTCCCCCGGCACCACTCAGAAGTCCATCACTTGTAGCATCCCCTAGGTCCTCAGGCACCCCCCCACCCCCGCTCCTTCTTCCTGGGGGTCCTGCCTCTACCACTGAAAAAAGGCTGATGTGCATTTCCTGGGCTCTGAGAATTCTAGGATTTCAGGAGCAAGGAGACTTTAAGGGAAACCCTGCAATAAATGGTAGTACCATCTGAGTCAGCCACGGGGCTAAGAAATGCCATCTTCCTGCGCTGGGTGGGGCGCCGACCCTGCTAGCCAAAGAGGAACTTGCCTTAGGAGCTCTAAAATAGGATGTTGTCAAGAGTAGTGCACAGAACCACTTGGTCAAATAAGTCACTTGGCTGCAGGAGAAAGACGGCTGAGAGACCGGACCGGGTTCTGGAGGTGGGTTCCCCCCGCCCCAACCCCTGCCGTTGTTGCTTATCTGCAGGACTCTGCACCCGAGGGTCACACACAAGGTGTCAGGAAAGCCCTAAGGAGACTGTGAAATGGAGGCAGCTCCTCAGGCCCGTCTCTGTTCTGAATGTCCTGCCGCTGAACCAGCTCTCCTCTGGAGAGTTCAGGGCAGCTCTGTCCCGGTCGATCACTCCCTTCTCCTTGAGGCACCTTCTTCACTTCGCTCCCATGATGTCCCATTCCGGCCCTCATGTGTCACTGACCATTCAGGCCCTTTTGTGGCTTCCTCCTCATCTCCCCACATCACTAGTTGAAAGTGTCCCGGCCTCCTCGGTCCTTCAGTCTGGGGCCCTTGCCCTACGTACACCTGCTCCCTTGGCGTTCACGGCTTCAAATGCCATCTACGTGCTGCTGATTGCCAATATTTACCCCAGATGCTTATCTGACCGCTGTCTTGGCATTTCTATCTGATCATCTACTCAGCTCCTCAGACGACACAGATTCACAAGCTCCTGTCTTGCACACACTTAATCCTACTGTCTCCTCTGTCCAGCTACTCTCACTCCTGTCTTCTGAAAGTTGCTCATGCCCAAACGATGGAGTCACCTGCCATTGCCTTCTTTCTCTCACCCCATATCCGATCTGTGCACAAACCCTGTTGGCTCTCTCAGAAACATGTCTAGAAGCCAACCATCTCCTTACCACTTCCACGAGCACCCCACTGGGCCATGTGAATCTGCACCTGGATTACTGTGGCAGCCTCTCTAACTCATTCTGCTCCCACGACTGGCCCTACCGACCCTTCTCAACATGGCCACCAGAGAGAAGCCATCCAGCCGTAAACCAGACCTCATCACTCCTCACTCAAAGCCCTCCAGCGGTTTCCAGTCTCCCTCAGAGTAAAAGCCCATAAGGCCTTAACCTCCTTCTCTGACCTGACCTCCGGCTACCCACCCACCCCCCACACTCCTGCTCCAGCTGGTCTTGCCGATCCTCAAACTCCCGCCTCGGTCTTTGCACTGATTATTCCCTCAGGTGGAACATTCTTTCCCCAGAGATGTGCGGGGCTTACTCTCTCACCTCCTGTATGTAAGTCCTTGCTGAAATGCACCCTCCCTAGCAAGGTTTTCCCTGACTACCCTATTTGGAAAAGCATCCTTCTCCACCTTACATTCCTGACCCCCTTCCTTGATTTACTTTTTTCCATAGCACATGTCACCTTCCAACACACTGTAATTTGCTTTGTTTGTTATCTGTCTCCTGTCACTAGATGGAAACACCATAAAGGAAGGGGTTTTGTTTCCCAGGGCCTGGGGCGGTTAAATGAACATGTGAATGAACACAGAAGGCACAGACAAGCAGAAGTAACTTGCAGTGAGCCCCTTCCTCTACCACAGAGCTGGGCCCACCAGGCAGAGGAAAGGGACAACCTTGCAGCAGACCTCCCAGAAGGGAGAGTGGACTTCCACATAACTGACCAAGGAGGCCTGCGCTGTGCCTGTGCGGGGGAGGGGTGGGAAGAAGCCCGGTGACCCCACCCAGCATATCCAGAGGGCAAAGGGGCATCACAATGAGCTGAGAAAAAGGAAACAAAGATGTCTGCTGATATTCACGATGTGGCCCGGGCAAACCTCAGTCCAACCAACAGTAAGATGGTCATAATGATACACACCTCAGCGTGTGCTATGAGGCCTAAATGCTCCCCCCCATAATGCCTGTCATAGAACAGGGCTCGGTGAACTGCAGCTGGTCTGATGATTCTGAGCATAACCAGGCGGCTGGCTCAGAGAACAGGACAGACGTGTAGCCCTGCACAGCCCAGCGATGAATCTTCTGTGTTGGGGGCCACAGCTCACAAGCCACTGTGAAGGCCCTTGGGCCCCACATCAGGACCCCTTATGACTGATAAGAGGGTGCTTTCTTTGTCTGCTATTTTGTTTCACTACATATCCTCATCACATATGCCCTCTCTGTGGAATCTAACCCACTATCTAGGAGGCCCGGGGTGCCACAGGGGCGATGGGCACGGACTTTTATATATCCCTGACTGTCCAACACACACACACACACAAAAAAAAAAAAAAACGCAACCTACATTGTGTTTGGTCGCCATTTCTTTTCCTTGCTCCCTGGTGATTTTCCTCAAATGCATCAGATCGACCTTGTTGGCCACGAGGATCATCGGAAATGACTCTCTAGGAAATAAAGGAACAGCAGCTCATGAAGTTTCACTGTCTCCACGCCTGGTGAAGGGAACACAGCTGCACCTCAGGCACGGTGCGGCCCATACTGCCTCCCTGGTTGCCGTGGGGCCGACTCATGAGTCCTGTCTCTCCACGTCTCCAGGCAGGGGAAGGGGGCCTCAGGATTGCTGGTTTGGAGGCTTGTGCCTGCTGCAGGGAGAGAAAATGGGTCCTCCTGGGAAGCTCCTGGCTCAACACCATCAGTGAGGGCTCTGATGGACTGCCAGGGGGCGAGGGTGGGAGGCGGCGGTGCTGGCTTCCCAGACCTGCTCCCTCCCATCCCATCTCCTGGTCACCCTGATGCACCAGCCACACAGGACGGCTGTGGCCATCAGCAGTGGCTTGGAAGAGCACCTGGGCCAGCGTCTGGTACACAGCTGGCACTCAATAAATAGCAGCTGCAAAATCAGGATGGCTCCCAGGAGAGGAAGAGTGGGATCACACGGCATGTCTGCCTTAAAGATTCTCATTGATGTACGTGGCCATATTGCTGTCCAAAGATGAAAGAAATGTCAGTTTTACAGCATCTTTAACATCATTGGGCATTTTCATTTTAAAAAATTTAGAATTTTACAAGTAAAAAATCCTGTTATTATTTTTCTTGCGTTTCTTGGGTTAGCCAAAAGGTTGAATATTTTCCCATATCAGAGTCATTTATGTTTTCTCTTTTGAAATTCCTATAGTCAGGGGCTTAACCCACATTTACATCTCAGAGCTTTATGGGCGTGTGTGAGTGTGTATCCCTTTCCCTGGGAAAGTTATTAATACTTTGCCTTTGGAATTGGTGTGAACTAGACTTTTCTGAATTTACTGAGATCTGTTCAAAGCTTGCTGCTTTCCTATTAATTTGTCCTTTTACTCTCTTTGCATTGCCTCTTTAAGAGCCAATTAACTGAAAAGCCCAGTTAGGCTTAAAAGAAACTACCAATTATTTAATTACTCCATATAATGCTAAGGAAAAAACGAGCCTTTAATTAGGTGCTTGTAAATCCCACAGTCAAAAGTGATTTAACTAGTTACAATGCACACTGGAGAGAAAATTCACTTTTTCTTTGAACATAACAAAATTTGGTTAAATTGGGGATATCAGTGGACAGTTTACTTAAGGCCTTGGAAGTAGTTTGGCCCCAAGGAAAGAACTGGGGTAGGAGCCCGAGGGACCAGTGTCTGAATTCACCTCTGCCCTTCTGTGCCTCAGGAGAGAGAGACTGAGACAGACAGACAGGCAGAGCCTGCTCTGAGCCAGGTGCCGGGAGGTCCTGGCCCAGCTGCCCTTACCTGTCCTTGACGCGCAGGATGAGCTGGTGGAAACGGTCCACGTGCTCGAAGCTGGCCTTGTCTGTGACCGAGTAGACGATGAGGAAGCCGTCCCCTGTGCGCATGTACTGCTCCCGCATGGCACTGAACTCCTCCTGCCCGGCCGTGTCCAGAACTGGAGTGGGATGAGGCCACTCAGGGGCTGTCACCACCCACGGTGGAGCCCCCTGGGCCTGCAGACCCCCATGCTGCTGCTGCCATCCCCAGGGTGGCTCCAGATAAGCTGTCCCCATGAGAGGCCACATGAGCTCCCCGGGCTGAGATGTAAGGGACCCAGCAGGGCCTCAGACACCTACTGAGTCCAACCGCCTGTGCTCCCTGGGCCTACTGTCTACAGAAAAACCTCACAGTGTCAATGATCAACACTGCTACAAAATCCCTCTGGGGTCCCCACACCAGGGCTTGGATCTTGCTGCAGGCCTTACACACTGATTCCAGGGAAGTTACCTGGCTCTCTGAGCCCCCTTTCCTCTTGGGTAAGATAGAGACAATGCTTCAACCCTGTAGCTCCTTGGGAGGAGAGCCCAGGACATGCATTGGGCAAGCCCGGAAGAGGCCATCCCAGGTCAGGAAGGGTCCTCAGTTCCGGTGTGGACAGACAGCAGGCAGGCCGTGGGGAAGGAGAAGCCTCTGAGAGCCAGGATCACTCACCCCTAAGACACAGAGGTGATGGGAAGGGGAGCTGGGGAAGGCAGCAAGAATGGCTTGGGAGAAGGAGCGGGGCACCATCTCAGCAGAGGCTCTCTCCCCAACCCATCCATCCCCTCTCCTTTCCTCCACCCCATGGACTGACTTCTCAAGCCTACTCCCCTCCAGCTTCCTTCCTGCTAAGTTAAATGCTCACCCCCAGGCTGTTTCAGAGGGGTGACAGCCCCAGCTGGGGGATCTCCTTTGAGATGCTGACCTCCTCATCATCCTGCAAGCCCCTGCTCACCGTCCAGCCTCGCCCATTTCCTAGCTTGCTCTACTCTTGGACAGACCCACTTTCCCTCTCCCTGGAGGCAGTGGAGCAGGTAGAGATTTTGGAGCCAGGTTCTGGGTTGATTCTTCATTCCTAGAGTGTGATCCTGGGCAAGCCCACTTCTCTGAGCCTTCATTTCCTCAAACGGGGATCCTAAGGGTTGTTTTAAGTTAAAATACTTAGACCCTTGGAGCAATGCCTGCCACAAAGAAGCTCTGTAGGAGTGCCTGCTGCGAGCTTATTCTTCTCACCTGGGGTGCTGTCCCCCAGCCATCCCTCCTCTCTTGCTCCCTCTGCCTTGGCCAGCTGATGCTGACTCACTACATTCTGCTGCCTGAGCGCCCCAGGGCCTCTCCCCACCCCTGAAAAGACCCTTCATGGCATACTGTTCTTGCTGCCCATTTCCTAGGCCCCAGCTGGACTGTCAGCTCCCAGAGGCAGGGGGCTGGTCTATTTGGAGCCAGCACAAACAGAACTCAAATAGTAGCTGAATGAGTAAATGAATGTGAAGTCTATTCAATTTTGTTCATTCATTCATTGAAGAAATATTTGAGAGCCTACGATATCGGTGCCAGGCAGTGCTGTAGGCATTACAGAGGCAGAGTCAATAACGCAAAATCCTTGCTCTCTTGGGACTCATAATCTAGTGGGGAGACTGGCAAACAAATGAATGGGTAATATAATATCTGGTGGAGATGAGTACACACTTTAAAGATCAATATAGCCAGCTAAAGGTAACTGGTGGGAGTTGGTGTCACTTTGGGTAGGGATCGAGGACACTAAATAAATCCCATAAGCAAAACAGATAGAAAATGTCTGGCTGAAGGGATGGGAAGTCCTGACATTCAGGTGGTATGCAATTAATGTATTCACAGATTGTGAAGGTGTGTATTATCCAAAACAAAAACTAAAGATCTAGGGTAAGTGAAAATATGATTGTTCAGAATTTTAAAAACCCAATTTAATAGGGAGCTGAAAATCGAAATGGACCCTCTGGAAAGGAAAAATGGTCATTTCACACACTGATTGCCATAGAAGTAATATTATCCATGCTTTCTAAAAGAATTCTTGGAGGCAATACTTCAGCAAAGTGAAAAATAGAACCATGAAAGAATTTAAACAATGATAAGCAAGGAATACAGCAAAACATGAGTTAAGTTTAAATAAATATCATTACAGGATTTGAAGTAAATGAATGACAATTTAGAACTAAAATCTATGATGATCCATCGGTGAGGGGCGGGGCTGGGGAAAAGTAAGTTACTACTAAATGTCTTGCCTCATTTGGGAAGAGACTAAAGATAATAAATACATCCAGGTGTTAACAGAAAAATATAATTATACACACACACACAAGTATATGTCTGTACATAGAAGAACCACTTGAAATAAAACTCACAAGTTCTTAATCATCAGAAGAAAAAAAACAACAGAACAAATGGGACCAATCCAACAAAAGGCAAGAATAAACTACGAAAGCTAAAAAAGGAGACATGGAAGAAGATAGTGGACATAATTCTAATTATGCCTAACAACAGTAAATGCAAATGGGTTAAACCTGTCTATTAAAGCAGACATCCAATACAAAATCCACTTGTCTGATGGGGCAAAAGACACATATAAACCAAAATTACACAGGAAGAATGAAAAATGAAGGGATAAAAAAGGATATGCCAGGCATATGCATCCACAAAACAGAATTCAAGGACGACGCACTGGACAGGATGAAGCAGGGTATTTATAATGGGAAAAAGTACAAGCATCAAGAAGTGCTGAAGTCATGAATCACAAGTATACAAGAATGTTGCCTGAGACACATATATGTATAAAAACCTGATTTTTAAACACAGTAGGTATTGGCAAATCCCATAATCATTGTGAGAGAACTGAACAGGCCTCAATGGGCACATGAAAAAGATGCTCAACATCGCTCATCATCAGGGAAATACAAATCAAAACCACAATGAGATACCACCTCACGCCTGTCAGAATGGCTAAAATTAACACAAGAAACAACAGATGTTGGCAAGGATGTAGAGAAATGGGAACCCTTTTGTACTGTTGGTGGGAATGCAGACTGTGCAGCCACTCTGGAAAAGAGTATGGCAGTTCCTCAAAAAGTTAAAAATAGAACCATAGGGGAATCTGGGTGCCTCATTTGGTTAAGCATCCTACTCTTGATTTCGGCTCAGGTCATGATCTCATGGTTTGTGAGATCGAGCCCCGCACTGGGCTTCATGCTGACGGTGTGGAGCCTGTTTGGGATTCTCTCTCTCCTCTCTCTGCCCCTCTCCCATGCATTCTCCCTCCCTCTCACTCTCTCTCTCAAAATAAATAAATAAACTTAAAAAAAATAGAACTACCCTAAGACCTAGAAATTGTACTACTAAGTATTTACCCCAAAGATACAAAAATACAGATTCAAAAGGGTACATGCACCCCAATGTTTATGGCAGCATTATCAACAATAGCCAAATTATGGAAAGGGTCCAAATGTCCTTCGACTGATGAATGGATAAAGAAGATGTGGTGTGTGTGTATGTGTGTGTGTATATATATATATACACATATATGATAGAATATTACTCAGCCTAAAAAGAATGAAATCTTGCCATTTCCAATAACGTGGCTGGAGCTAGAGTGTATTATGCTAAGTGAAATAAATCAGTCAGAGAAAGACAAATACCATATGATTTCACTCATATGTGAAATTTGAGAAACTCAACAGATGAACATAGGGAAAGGGAAGGAAAAATAAGAAAAACAGAGAGAGAGGCAAACCACAGAGACTCTTAAATACAGAGAACAAACTGAGGGTTGCTGGACGGGAGGTGGGTGGGGGATGGGCTAAATGGGTGATGGGCATTACGTAGGACACTTGTTGGGATGAGCACTGGGTGTTGTATGTAAGTGATGAGTCACTAAATTCTACTCTTGAAGCCAATATGACACTCTATGTTAACTAACTAGAATTTAAATAAATATTTGGGGAAACAAAGAACTGAATAGGCCTCTATTAGAGACAGATCAGTGGCCCCTCAAAAGTAATGATCTCAATAATGCCAAATTTAAAAACATAATCTAAGAGAACAAACTTTATACTCAAACAGTAAATAAGCATGTTCAAACACACAGGAAATTGTCACAACTGGCCATATATTAGGCCATCAATAAAAACGTCAACAAATTCCAGAAAGCAGATGTCATATGGGCTATCTTTTTGCCTATATGCAAAAGATCAGAAATTAACAGCAACACATATAAAAGTAACTGTTCACTTCAAAGCATAAAGAGCTATACTACTCAAAAATGCTCTAGTTAAAGAGAAAAGCAAAGTAGAATTACTAACAATTTAGAATTGAATGACAGTGAACAACAAGAAAACCTCTGGTTTGAGGCCAAAGGACTCAGAGGAAAATTACAGCTTTAAATGCACTTCCAAAAACAAGAGACTGAAAATTAAGCATTTAGATGAAGGGCTAGGAAGGGAAAAATAAAACCAAAGAGAGAAGAAATCATCAATGAAAGTAGAAATTAAGAAAATGAGAGGCAGTAAAAGTAGTAAATATTTAAAAATCAAAAGCTGATTCTTTGAAAAGACCAATTAAAGAAAAAAAGCCTTTAGCAATTCTTATCAGAGACAAAAAAGAAAAAAGACTGATAAGCCTTTGGAATGAGGAAAGGCCTATGACTATGGATCTAGATATGTATTTAATTATGAGAGAAACTATATGCAGTTTTATAGCAATAAAGTTTCAATTCTTGATGAAATGGACAACTGAAGGAAAATACAAATGGACAAAACTGGCTCAAGAAAATATATAAAATCTGAACAGACCAATAATTATCCATGAAATTAAAGAGACAGATCTCCCCCATGAGAGGCACAAAGCTCTTTTTATTATCTACGAACTGTTCCAGAGCCCAGAAGATACAGACCTTTCCAGCTCACTCTAACAGCCTAGCACGGTCCTAATAACAAACTGGACAGGGATGGCACGTGGTTGTGTGGTAACGTCCAGGCCTGCCCACCTCTGGGGGACAGGGGCAGCCTGTATGGGGGACCCTAAGAGGGGCATTCAGTCACCCATTTGCCAATTATTTTCCGAGCACCTACTCAGTGCCATCCGCTCTGCTTGGTACTTCAGGGGGCTAAACAAAAAGCTGCAACTCATTATCAAGGTACTTAGAGGCTAGCTGGGCTGACACTTGAAGAAAAAGAACGATACAGGACAGAAAGTGATACATACTATTGGGGATCTGTGGGGGGGTTCCTTCAGCTTGGAGGGATAATGGAAGGGATATTTATCCTGCCCTTGAAAGATCAGCATTTGACATGAAAAAGATAGGGCCTAGGCAAGGTCTTCCAGGCAGAGAAACAGCATGGGCAATGGCCTGACGGTGAGGAAGAAGAGTTGTGGGGAGACTGGTGAGCTGGCAGAAAAGGTCTGTGATGGAAGCAGGTAGGAGAGAGGAGTCGGGGAGACCAGAGACTGCGGCCCTCAGATCCTAAATTAAAATGTTTGAACTTAGTGGGTGCTGGGGAGCTACCGAAGGCTCAGAGAAGGGAGAGATGTAGTCAGAGGGTAAGTCTGGCAGCCAAAGAGGGAGAGGACTGGAGGGGGAAGCTGTGAAGACGTGAAGGAGGGACCAGGGCAGAGGCAACAAGGGTGTCAGCGAAGGCAGGTGTGTTTGAGGTGGAGAGGGAAAAATGAATGGGGAGACACTGAGGACACAGAACATAGGGAATGGGGGCCAAGGGGAAAGAGGAAAGTGGAGGGCACCTTGGAAATTCTAAACCTCAGGGCCCTAGAAGGGCAGGTGCAGCCAGGAAGGAGCAGATGGGGGCTGAGCTGGGCCTGGTCTGGTTTGGGCTTCATCCCTCCCCTCCTCACACATACACCTGGGGCCTGGGCACAGGCTCCTTGTCAGTGGCTCTGTCTCCAAAGGAGGCTGAAGATAACGGGCATCTATGCATTTTAGAAATTATGATTCCATCTGCATTTCTTACGCCTGATGTCATGAAGGTATCGGAGACAGTATAAGTCATCGTGGGAGAAGAGGTGTTGTGCCAATGTGTGTGTGTGTGTGTGTGTGTGTGCGCGCGCACGTGTGAGAGAGAGAGAGAGAGAGAAAAGACAGAAGAGAGACAGAAAGAGACACAGGCAGCCAGACTGTGGAAGGAGGGAGAAGAGAGAAAGATCCTGGAGACAAGAGACGGTCAGCGCTGTGTGCCTCTGTCTGCTTTGCCCCAGTCTTCCCATCCAGAGGATAATGGGGCCAGCAGTGTGGCCGAGTAGGGTTTAAGTGGAAACTCGAGGGCTGCTCTTAGATCTTGTGGATTTCAGAAGCCAAGCCCCACATGTGGGCATGGCATGGGGCCTCCCACCCCCTCAGGTGGGCAGTCAGCATATGAGGGCACCAGCCTGGGTCCCAACTGAGCCCTCCTCCTTCTCCCCTCCTTATCTCCCTCCCACTCTTCCTCTTCCTTCTTCTCTTCTTCCTCTTCTTCCTCCTCCAGGGCCTCCAGTGGGAGGCGCACCCTGCCATGGGCTCGGGGCTCTGACCTTGGCGGCAGCCCAGGGCACAGTCTGAGCTCTTTGGCTTAAAACAGTCCTTCCCACCATGTTCCTACTGGCAGCAGGCACTTTGCCAGGGTTTTAGGTGCACACGTTCTCTGGGTCCTCTTCATGGCCTAGTACAAATGTGGAAACTGAGGCCCAGGGAGTTAAAGGGATCTGCTCAATTCTGCACACTGGGAAGGAGGCCACTCCAACTTCCCCAAGACTCAGCTGTCCCTACTCATCCAGTCTTTTACCTTCAACCAGAGGGTGCGGGTCTGGCCACCCAGAACCAGCCGGGCTGTGTTTCAATTACAAGCCTTTGCACAGATGAACCAGAATTCCCTCTCGGCCAGCTACCCCAGCCGCCCCGCCGCATGACTGCAGCCTGCCTCCTCTCCCGAGAGCCCCAGTCTCTGACCTGTGTCTTTGAGCCCTTCCTACTGGGTTATGGGTCCTGTGTGTTTCTCCTAGTCAGGGCCTCCAGGCCTGGCTTAGCTCCCCACCATGGACTGGAGCTCCAGAGATCGAGGGGGAGGGGAGCCTGGCTTTCATTTCCCCGAGTCTCTCAAAAGCTTCAGCACCCAATGCAGGTCCAAAAAATCCTTGCAGAATGACCAGACAGATCACATGCGTGCCATAGGAAATGCAGTTACTGTGTTCAACCAGCCTGGGGCCAGTGTTAAGGGAAATCACTGAGAAGTGAATTTTTAACTCGTGTAATGCACCCTTTGTGCTGAAGTAAGGGTTCTGGAATATGAACAACAGAGATGACAATTTCTAGAGATAATATGCCCCCAAGGACCATGACTGCTGTTTTCTACCTTTCTCTGATCCACAGACCCATCGTGGGAGGCAGTAGTGATCATGCCCATTTTACAGAGGAGTCAGGTGGGAAGGCCTGTGCCCTTCCCAGGGAAGACTCGAATAAATATACACCACCTAGTTGAGCATTAGTAGTGATGAGGGCTCTTTACTATTTTACTTGTGTTCCCCTTTCTGGGTAAGGGTGTGTATGGAGTGGGCTGGGTGTCAGGCAGAAGGGCTGGACCCATCGACCACACACTGTTCCCAGAAAAAGGGCTGCTTTCTTCTCCAAAGTGCTGGCAGGCTGTGGAAAGCCAGGCCACTTGGGACTCTCTAAGGGGGAGGGGGCTAGATCCTGCAGCAGACAGGGCCGGCTCCCTGGAGATGAGGAAGCTTCCCTCTGGCAGTGGCCCCAACCTCAACTCACTGACTTCAGGATGACAGGACAGAAGTGTTGGCCACCAGCCCTAGGGGACAACTGTGCCCGAGTCCACACTACTGTAGCTGGGGGAATGGGGCGAGGCCCTGGAGTTCATTTTCATGAGGTCCCTAACTTCCCTGACTTGGCGAACATATTGCATGTGTGGGTGCACATTCATTCAGGGAGATGGTCCATGGCTTTGTGGAATTCTTAGAATAGCCGGGAACACCCCTACCCCAAACAAATACCCTTCTCAGGGGGAGAAGAGGGCAGCAGGGGGGTGGGTCTCAGCTGGGTAACCAGGAACATCCCACAGACAGTGGGGGAGGGGCCTGGCAATGGAAAGGAACAGGGAGGCAAAGCATTGGCCTACAACCCCATTTCTTCCTCACAACCACTCGGGCTGGGGTGCAGGTGGGGGGACAACACTTTACAGGTGAAGAAATGAAGCAGGGCAAGGTGGTGACCTGCTTACGTTCACACTGCTGGCGAGCAGGAGAGGCACGATTTGAACACCAGGCTATCTGGGGCCAAGCCTTGCTCTGCTCCCGGCACCAGCCTGTCTTTGAGTGGGGAGCCAGCAGTGTCCCCACAGGCCTGTGAAGAGGCGCAGGTCTACCAGGAGGCGGTGAGGACCGAGCACCTGAGGCCTGTAGAGATGGAAGACACCCACCCCACCTGCTTACCCCAAACCGTCCACCTACCTTACACCTACCTTACACCTGCCCCTGGGTGGCCACACGCAGCTGGGAGGAGAGAACTCACAGCCGCACTCCTGACTCCCTTTAAAGTCCTAGCACCGACTTCCGGGGCCCTTAGAGCACCCAAGGAATCTAAACACAACCCCATCCAGTCCTCTCCTACTCCCGGGCCACAGCTTCCCACCGCCTCCTCGCCTCCAGCCTCCACCCCCAGCTGAGTGAAACAGATGCCAAGCAGAGATCACCAGCTCAATTCCACAAGCTTCCAAATCAACCCACCTCACAGACGGAGAAAGCCTTGCACACTGTGGGGGAGTGTGGCCATTGCAGAACACGGTTTAGCATTTCCTCAAAAAGTGAAACCTGGAGTCACCGCAGGACCTGGCTAACCCAGGCCAGGGACATACCCGAGAGAAGTGAAAACATATCCATACAAAAACTCGCACACGAATGTCCACAGCAGCAGTATCCACTGAGGCCCCAGGGAGGAGACAACCCGAATGGTCACCAATGGATGAGTGGATAAAGAAACTGTGATGCATATCCATACACTAGAATATTATTCACACATAAAAAGGAACGAAGTTCTGATACAAGCTACGAGAGGATGCACCTGAAAAACAGTGCGCTGAGTGAAAGAGCCCAGTCACTTTCTAAGTGAAGGGCTACTTAGAGTATGGCGCCACTTATAGGAAATGTCTAGAACAGGCTGATCCGTAAAGACAGAAAGTGGGTCAGTGGTTTCAGGAACTGGGGGAGGCAGTGGGGGACAATGGGGAATGACTGCTTAATGGGGTGAGCTTTCCAGGAAGAGGTGATGAAACTGTTGGAGAATCAGTGGTGATCCAAGTGATTGCTGATTTGTGAATCCGTCAGCACAACTGTAGGTATATACTGAAAAACACTGACTTGTACCCTTTAAAGGGGGGAGTTTTCCAAGGAATTGTATCTCAATGAAAAATATTGTATGAGGAACCCCCTCTCCTTTTCAATGACACACACACTCCACCTATCTTCTTACTCCAGGGGATGACCTGGCCCTGCTCCCGTCCAAGCCCATCCCCTCCAGCTAGGCACTGGATCCTGTCCTCTTCCACCTATACGAGGGCATTGCTGCTATCGTTGTCTCCTGCATCATCCACTTCTCTCTCTAGTGGTTCATTTCCACCAGAATGTAAACATACTATAATTTCTCTCACTTTAAAAAAAATAAAGCCAAAAAAATTATAAGTAAAAACCCTGCCCCTTGACCTCACATCTCCTTCCAGCTGCTGTCCACTTCTCTGTTCCTCTTTATAGCCACACCCCTTGTCTGTTCTCATTGCCTGCTCTTCCTCCCCTCCACTCTCTCTTGAACCCGTTATGATCAGACTTTCATTCCTGACCACTCTATCAAAACTGATCTTATCAAGTCACCAATGACTTTTGTGTCACTAAATCCAATTGGCACTTCTCAGTCCTCATCCCACCGGGCCACCTGTTGACATCTGACATTAATCTGGCTGGTGCACTCATCAACCACTCAGTTGATGGTTCCCTCCTTTCTGAAGAGCTTTCTTTACTTGGCCTTGGGACATCACTCTCTCTGGTTCTATTCCTACTGCAATGACTAGTCCTGCTTTGTCCCTTTATCTTTCTACCCTCTAAATGCTGGTGGGTCCCCACACTCAGTCCCATACATTCATTTCGTTGGGCCACCTCTCATATCACAGCTTTACATGTCCACTCCAAAATTTCCATCTCTAGCCTATATATCTCGCTTTACTCTAGCTTCAGACATCTGGCAGCCTGTTTGACTTCTACTGGTATATGAGAAAGGCATCTCAGATTTAAAATGTCCAAAATTAAACTCTTGATTTCCCCCAAAACTTGCTTTTCACCAGTCTTCCTAATCTTGATAAACCTAACTATTCTACCAATTGTGCAGGCCAAAGACTTTCCCTCTCTACCCCCACACTATGCCATAGAGTCCATCCACAAATGCTGTTGATTCCTCCTCCAAAATACATCAGGAAGTTAAGCTAACTCCTTGTCACTACTGCCTTCAGTGGCGCCCTAGTCCAAACTGGTCACATGACTTCTAAGAGCAATCAACATGAAGTTCTGAAATCAGGGCAAAAGCCTAAATTAACTGCAGGGGCATGGGACCTGTCACCAATGTAAGAGGAAACCCACCTGGGGTTTGGGGTACAAACCCCAGGACTGACTCCTGGCTGGGCTGTGACTTTGACGGGGGAGGGGTGTACACCGCATACACATTGTCATCACACAGCCTTGTTGACCTGACGCTGGGTTACTGGCTGCTGGTGTGCCCCTCAGCTCCCAAGCCGGCTAGTGGGGCTAGGCTGACACAGAGCAGGAGTATCATCCTTTGCTTCGGGGTCAGAGGAATGGGGCTCTAATCAGCTGTGTGACCTTGAACATGTTAATTCCCCTCTCTGAATCTTGGTTCCCTCCCCCTGCAAGGGCCTGACTGATCAGAGGGCTGCAGGACAGAAGCTGAGGCAGGAGGTCTGGGTCCCCAGGGGAAGGGCCCTCAGGGACACAGGACAGCAAAAGCAGCAATTTTTCAATGGTATGGAAGTATTTCACTATTTTATCAATGAGTATGGCAGTACCGGTGCATACTGGCCAAGGAGCAGCTGTGCTCACCTGTGAGGTGGAGACACTAACCTCAATTTAGCAGAACTATTACAAGGATGAAATAAAGCAATCCCTGAAAAGTCCTTAGCACAGGCTCTGACCTTCCAGAAAAGTCTGGTCAGGAGTAACTGGTCCCACTGCAATGAAGCAGAAGGAGCCATTGTGAAAGAGGGCTTGGGAGGCAGATCTGGCTTCAATGTACCAGGAAGCATTGCCCTGAGCACCTCGGAGATCAGTGAGCTCCATGTTTCTGGAAGCATTCAAGCAGTGACGGCTGATGGAACCAGGGTCAAGGGTCATGCAGAGACCTGCAGGGCTGGATTTCATAATCTGAGGCCATGTTCTCTCATAAAGAAAAAGAGGGAAATTCCTCCCACATCACTGCCGGTAGGAAAAGGGGAGGATGGGTGGAAAGGTAGAAGGACAGGCCAGCTCTGCCTGTACCCCATTTTAAGTTGGGGGGCCGTGGGGCAGTGCTTACTCTGAAGCTGGCTCACCAAGTAAAACCTCTAGCTCAGAAATACTACACTCGGTAAGTTTTCCTTTTCCTCTCGATGCCCTTCCAATGGAAGGGATGCCCTTCCCTCCCCCTCCCCAGAAAGAATGTGGATTCAAGCGTTCAGGGAAAAGCCAGGTCCAGGCTGCTCAGAGAAGACAACAGCACTTGTGTCTGAGGTTTGGGCAGAAGCCAGGGTGGAAACATCCCAGCTTCTGAGGGTGCAGGAGTAGGGCTGGAGCTTTCACTCTTTGCAAAGACCAAGCTGTTAATGGGGACACAGAGGACAGGGCAGCTGCAGAGCTGGGCCTAGGAGCCCCCCGTGGGAAGAGGTGTTGGGAGAGTCAGGGCCCGTGGCTGTTCTCTGTTGGTGGAAGAAAGATGCAAGGCTGGGAAGAAAGTGGGACGGGGAACCATACAGGCGAGAAGGCCCAGCAACACCCGCTCCTAGTGTAGATAGGCTTGCAGAGGATGTGGTAAATATCCTACCCTGCAGGGCCAAGACTCGGGGCCAAACAGGAGGCAGCACAACAGGACGGGGGATGTGCTCGGCAGAGTTGAGGGGCCCTGGGCCTGACTCTGCCTCTAGCTTGATCTTAGGCAAGTCACTTTTCCGTCTGCACCATAGTTTCCTTAGGTGTAAAGTGAGGGGGTGTTACCATAAAGCTCAGGAGCCTGCCAGCCGTAGCCTAACAGAAAAAAAACAGGCACACAAGAACTCCAGGACAAAACAACTGAAAGCGTGGACTGGAACGGTATTTGTACGCTCACAATAGCCAAACGTGGACAGAGCCCCAGTGTCGGCTACTGCACGAATGGGTGAACAAAATGTGGTATGTACTACAGTGGGATGGTATTCAGTCTTAAAAACGAAGAAATTCAGAGACGTTATAACGTGGATGAACCCTGAAGACCAGCGCTAAGTTAAATAAGCTGGTCACAAAGGAACCAATACCGTATGGGTCCACATATCTGAGGTACTCAGAGTAGTCAAATTCAGAGACAGAACATGGAATAGTGGCCGCCAGGGGCTGCAGGAAGGGGAGTTGGAGTTATCTTGCAGTGGGTGCAGAGTTTCAGTTAGTGATGAGTAAGTCTGCGGACGGACGGTGGCGATGGCTACACAAGGCGGATGGACTTAAGGCCACAGAGCTGTACACTTACAATCAGTTACAATGGTAAGTGTTGTGTATATTTTGCCACAATAAAATCATACATACATACATATGTACATACATACATACATACAAAACTTCAAGACTCTGCCGAAGTGTTGGTTCTTTCTGATTCATGAAACCTGAGGACTGGAGTGAGTCATGTGGCTGAAAGCCATGGTGTGGTGGGGACCAAAGTCCAGGACCAGGAGAGAAGGCTGGAGAGCTGGGAGATGGGGGAGCTGATGCAACCCCACAGCAGAGAGGTGGGCACCACACAGCGAGAACACGTTCTCAGAGCTGGGCTCTAACAATGACAGGGGAGCCCGGGGTCCCGTGGGTCCTGTGGGAAAGAACCCAGAGCAGGCTCGCTCCAAAGCCTAGGGGTCCCAGACACTGGGGAGCCTGGCTGCTGGCCTCTGAGGTCAGCTGTCTCCTGCATCTTAGATTCTGGGAGAACCAGGGCAATGAGGCCCCTTGAAAGAAAGTAAGAAACAAGTCTGTAAGTAAGCAAGAAGCCTGCGAGAATCCCGTGTGGCAACGAAAGAGGCTTTTTGAGCAAGCTTAGGGAGAGCACCAGGCCCTCCGAAGGGCCTCGGGCAAGTTGTAAGAAGGGCAGGAGAACACGTCTATTGAGCTTGATAATCAGGCCACATTCCCCTCTTCCCAGATGTCAACATCCATTCCCAGAGGCCCAGGGATCAGCTTGTGAGGAGGGAGAGGATTTTCCCCCCCAATCAGACTAACAGAGAATCCAGGAGACAAAGCGGAGTCCAAGCCATCGCTAGCTGTGGGAATCTCGCTGTGCTTTATTTTTATGGAGATAACAACAGTAGGTGGCACAGTAGTGCTGTAAGTATTAAAAGAGAGCGTATGCAGCGTGCTTGGCATGGGGCTTCT
The DNA here is from genome assembly GCA_028646485.1 of Cryptoprocta ferox. Lineage (NCBI taxonomy): Eukaryota > Metazoa > Chordata > Mammalia > Carnivora > Eupleridae > Cryptoprocta > Cryptoprocta ferox. The sequence continues at coordinate 117,662,034 of CM053573.1, forward strand.
ACACAGTAATTGCTCAAAACAGATCATTACCGCCCTCATAATTCTCCTCCCCTCCTCCTCCTCCTACTCCTCCTCCTCCTCCTCCTCATCAAGCTGCCATGTCTTTTGCTCTTTTTGAATTTGGAAGAAGAGCAACCCCAGAGTGTAGAGCACTTGGAAGACTTCCCAGGCTTAGCACCTCCCCCAGGATGGTACAGCCTCCAGGGAAGCAGAGGCCAGGGCTCCGGAGGCCCCGGGAAAGTCCTATTCATCCCAGGGCTGCAATCCACCCCAGAGGACTCCAGCCCCAGATGGGTCAGAGTTACACTCAAGCCTATATATGACCAGCCTTTGATTAAAGCTCCCAAAATATGGGGCATCCTTTTTAAATGCCAGACTAATTATATTTAAAAGGAATGTTTTAAGCCTTTCTTTCTTCTTTTTTTTTTTTAAACATTTATTCAGTTTTGAGAGAGAGAAAGAGACAGTGTGAGCAGGGGGAGGGGCAGAGAGAGAGACACAGAATCCCAAGTAGTCTCCAGGCTCCGAGCTGTCCGCACACAGCCCGCCACAAGGCTCGAACTCACAAACCGTGAGATCATGACCTGAGCTGAAGTCAACTGCTTAACCAACTGAGCCACCCAGGCGCCCCCCCCCCCCCGCCTTTCTTTTCTTAATACGAGACTGAGTGGAGAAATGTAGTAATCTAGTATCTGTGCCTGAGGATGCCCTGGGTGGGCAGTGTCCTAGGTTAGGCTGGATTTAGGGGCAGGCTGAGAGGCACAGTATCCCAGGGGAGCCCAGGAGCTTCAGAATGCAAGCTTTGCAAATTCCTGCTTATAAAGTAGTGCTATGCTTCCCTTTTCTCTGCTGCTGCTGCTGCTGCTGCTATAAACATCATCACAACATTTTCCTAAAAATCACCCTTGGGAACTTTTTTCCCCCAGAAACTAATCTAACACCCAAAGTTACTTTAAGAAAAAGTTAGAGAAGTCAGTATGGCTGTATAGAGAACTAATGATCATTAAGTCCCAATTACGTACCAGGCAATGGTGTTACTCTCTTACACACATTATGCAATGTTTTTCAGGATGTTTTCTGTGGAAATAGTTCAGAAGGATGTGCTAACAGCAGTCCTTTGGGAAAGCCTAAAGACAACCAATCCTACCAATATATTTCCAATATTATGTTTGTATATTGAAGATTTTCTTAAATCCCACAGTAAAGAAACTGTTTATATTTCTTTAACTCAGTATATCTCAAAATGTGGCACATATTCGAATGGGTGATGCATGAGATGATTTTTAGAAAGTACCTAAGTGCAAGTTTTAAATTTTAGTGGTTATATATATTTGTTATATAACACAGCTAGCACTTCACACCTGTGACTGCACATATATATTGTTCAGGACTTATTCATACATTCATTTCACACACATTTACTGAGGACATACTATGAGCCAAGCAGTAGTCTAGACACCGAGAATACAGTGGTAAATAAAATAAAGTCTCTGCTCTCAGAAATTCATATTTTATCAGGAAGCAACAAAAACCCAAATAAATATATTGAACAAATATATGTTTAACAGTAAAAGGTAGAATAAAGAAAAAGAGTTAATCAAGGAGACAGAATGACAGGGGTGGTGTGGACACTAATACCGATGGTTTGGTCAGGGAAAACTTCTTAGATAAACTTAACATTTGAGTGGAGACCTACATGAAATGAGAATGTATTTCTGAAAGAAGAACATTCTGGACAGAGAGAATACCAAATGCTAAACCCCAGAGATGGGAAGGTGCTTGGTTCCTGGTGAGCTCTTCAGTTTCAGGACTATAGCCAAAGCCAAAGTTTTTAAAACTACGATATAATTCAAATACCATAATATTAGCCCTTCTTAAAGTACACAATTCAGTATATACACAAAGCTGTCACATTTTTTTAAAGTGATGATTCAGGAGGCGCCTGGGTGGCTCAGTCAGTTAAGCGTCAGACTCCTGGTTTGGCTCACGTCATGATCTCACAGTTCGTGACTTCAAGACCCACATGGATCTCTGTGCTGACAGCATGTAGCCTGCTTGGGATCCTCTGTCTCCCTCTCTCTGTCTCTCCCCTGCTTGTTCTCTCTCTCTCTCTCTCTCTCAAAATCAATAAATAAACTTTAAAAATTAAAAAATAAAATACAATAAAAAAATAAAGTGACGATTCAGTTCTGGTTCCAGCCAAGATGGAGTAACAAGGACCAGATTTTTCTTCTTACTTGAAACAACCAAAGACCCAACAACATAACAGACATTCATAGAACATTCCACCCAACAATGGCAGAATACTCACTCTTTTCATGTGCACATGGAACATTTACCAGAGAGAAAATATCCTGGATCATAAAATAAGCCTCAATAAGTTTTAAATAATTTAAATCATATACTTTATGTTCTCTGACACAGTGAAATTAAAATAGAAACCAGTAACAAAAGGATCTCTGGAAAATTCCAAAATACTTGAAAACTAAATATTTCTAAATAACCTATGGGTCAAAGAAGATCTCAGAAGGGAAACTGGAAAGTATTCTGAACTGAAAGAAAATGAAAACACAGAGTATTAGAATGTGTGGGATGACAAATAGTTTGGGGGAATTTACAGCACCAAATGAAGATCTTGGAAAAGAAGAAATGTTCAAATCAATCACATCAGCTTCCACTTTAAAAAGTCAAAGGAAGAACAAATTAAATCCAAAGTAGGCAGACAAAAGGAAATAATAAAGCTAAGAGTAGAAATCAATGGAACCAAATGGGAAAAGTCAATGGACTCAAGAGCTGGTTTTTTGTGAAAATCAATGATGCTGATAAATCTCTACACTGTCTGCTTAGGGAAAAAGGAGAAGACACAAATTAAAAACATCAGGAATGAGAGAGGCAACATCACTATGGATTCTACCGATATTAACAGGAGAATAAGAGAATATCATGAACAACTTTACGCCAATAAATTTGGTAACTCTAATGAACTGAACAACTTTTTTAAAGACACAAACTACCAAAACTAACTGAAGAAACAAATATCTGAATAGCCCTACATTTATTAAAGGAATTTAATTTGTAGTTAAAAATCTTCCAGCAAAGAAAACTCCAGCCCCAGAGTGCCTCATAGGTGTATTCTACTAAACAGTTAAGGAAGAAATTATACCAATTTTGTTCAAACCCTTCCAGAAAATTGAAGAAAAGAGCATATTTCTCAATTCATTCTATAAAGCCAGCATTACTAGGAATGACAAGGAAACTACAGACCAATATAGCTCTCAAGAACATACATACAAAAATTCTAAACAAAATTTTAGCAAATCAAAGCCAACAATATATAAAAGATAATGCATCGTGGCCAAGTGGGATTTATCCCAGGGATAGAATGTTGGTTTAACATTAGAAAAATTAACATAATTTGCCATATTGACACACTAAAAATGAAATACCATATGAGTACCTCAGTAGACACAGAAAAGCACTTGACAAAATCCAATACCACACCTCATAAAAATTCTCAGGAAGGGGTGCCTGGGTGGCTCAGTCGGTTAAGCATCCGACTTTGGCTCAGGTCATGATCTCATGGTTTGTGGGTTTGAGCCCCGTGTCAGGCTCTGTGCTGACAGCTCAGAGCCTGGAGCCTGCTTCAGAGTCTGTGTCTCCCTGTCTCCCTGCCCCTCCCCAGCTCATGCTCTCTATCTCTCAATAATAAATAAATGCTTAAAAAATTTTTTTTAATTCTCAGGAAACTAGTAATAGGAAGTTCCTCAACCTGGTAAAGGGAATGGATAAAAACCTACAGCTAACATCATACTTATCACTGAAAGACTCAATGCTTTCTCCTTAAGATCAAGAACAGGACAAATATGTCTTTAGTCAGTGAAATAAGGTAAGGAAAAGAAACAGAAGCCATCCAGTTTGGAAAGGCTAAAGTAAAACTATCTTTACTCACAGACATGACCATCTCTACGGAAAGCCCAAAGGAATCTACAAAAAAGTCACCAGAACTAATAAGTGAGTTTAGCAAGGTTGTGGGTTACAGTTAATATACAAGATGCAACTGCATTACTACATATTAGCAACAAACAACTGAAGACTGAAATAAAAAAATATCATTTATAATACAGATTGTAGATATAAATCTGACAAAATATGCAAAAGATCTGTGCAATCAAATCTGTAAAACAACTGATGAAAGGGTTAAAGAAGACCTAGAGGTGCCTGGAGGGCTCAGTCAATTGAGCTTGAGTGTCTGATGCTTGATTTTGGCTCAGGTCATGATCCCTGGGTCGTGGGAATGAGCCCGAGCTCAGCATGGAGCCTGTTTGGGATTCTTTCTCTCTCCCCGTCTACCCCTCTCCCCTGCTCACGAGCATGCTCTCTCTCTCTAATAAAAAATAAATAAAAAATAAAGAAGAACTAAATAAATGGAGAAATACTGCATTCGTGGGTTGAAAGATTCCACATTATTAGGATGTCAATTCTTCTCAAATCTGCAGATCTATAGATGCAATCTCAATCAAAATCTAGAATTTTAGAATTTAACTGGTTCTTAAATTCATATGGAAATGCAAAGTACCTAGAGTGGCCAAAGTAACTTCGAAAAAAGAACAAACTTGGGGACTTAACGATACATGATTTTAACTCTTGTTATAAGGCTACAGTTATCAAGATGGTGTGGTATTAGTGCTAAGAGAGACAGATGGGTCAAACAAACAGAATATATGGGCAACTAATTTTCATCAAAGGTACGAAGGCAATTTAGTGGTGAAAGGAGAACCTTTTCAACAAATAGCGCTGGAACAGCTGCATCTCCATATACTAAAAACACAAAAAATCATACCCCAGCTGCCCCCTCCCAAATTGTGTTCCATACCTCACACCATATACAAAAATTAAGTCAAGGTAGATCAAAACCTAAATACGGAACCTAAAGCCATTAAACTGCTGGAAGAAAACATAGGAAGAAAACCTTTGTGACAGTGGGTTAGGCAAATATTTTAGACACGGCCAGAAGCACAATCCATAAAAGAACAAGCTGATAAACTGGACTTCACCAAAATTAAAAGCTCTAGTCTTTGAACAACACTGTTAAGAGAAGGAAAAGCATGCCAGAGACTGGAAGAAAATAACTGCAAATCACATATCTGATAGTGCATCCCAGTGGTTTTCAAAGCTCCCCTCCTACAATTACAGTCTATCGTTAATGGCTCTTTGTTTAAAAGAGAGACTCAGTACAAAGCCATAACCAGTAAGAACCTGGAGCAGCGGTTCTCTACTTTAGCATCACCTGGAGGGCTTGTTAAAACACAGATTGCTGGGCTCCCACCGTCAGAATTTCTGAATCAGTAGAGCCTGAGGGTTTTCATTTCTGAGAAACTCCCTGGTAATCTTAGGCTGCTGGTCTGGATACCACAGCTTGAGAATTGCTAATCTAGACCAATTTAGACTAAACCAGAAACGATGTCAAATGCAAGATTTTCCCCTCCAAGAAAAATAAACTATGCTCACTAAAAAATAATTTGTTCCCCCTGCATTTTTTTTATTAGCCAGAGACATCTGTAAATGTTAATCAGAGCTTCAGATCAGCAAGAAATAACAAACATGACATCACTGAGTTGGCATGATGCTAGCCTTGCCTCTTTGTTGAATACACATTCTGGTTGCCACAAAGCGGTTCAGAATTCACCCTGGAAAACATACACGGCCTGATACCAACCATCCCATAATTACAACATGAAAGATAACCACCCACCCCAGGGAAGCTGGTCAACTTCCCCTGACCCTCCGCGCCACATGCCCCGCCCCCATGCAGGGCTGCCATCCACGTCTCACCGTCCAGGATGGCCCACTGATTGTCAATCTCCGTATGTTTCAGGTAGGAGTCTTCGATGGTGGGGTCGTAGTCAGGCACAAAGATCTTCTGGAAAAACTGGATGGTGAGGGCGCTCTTGCCCACACCCCCATCTCCCACCACCACCAGCTTGTATGTGGGGAGGTTGTCACTGGGGACGGCACTGGTTGCCATGTTTCTGATAGGTCACACCTGGGGAGGCAAGACATGGGTAATGAGGCAGGGGGCTTTTTCCTTTATGACCTTGAGTGGAAAATATTCATGAGTTTTCCTCCCTCCTTATAGACTAATAAATACTCCCAATTATATGTTTATTCAATCATCAATTGAATATCAACTATGTGCCACCAGTGGTCTTGCGGACATAGTACTGCTTAGATGCTCTAAGGTCTTTAACAAGTAAAGCCAAAAAACCCATGTCAAAGAAGCTTTCCCCCCACTCAGGTCTGCCCTAGTCCTGTACCAGTGAACATGTGTGTGCCAGTCTGAGCATGGATAGCACAGAGGTTCACCTTTTACAACAACTCTGTCACAGGACTGCTGTGCCTGAGGAGGATTTGAGGCCGCCCGAACTAAGGAAAGGACGAGCATAGCAGCCTAGAGCACCATGCCCTCTGGCTCCTTTCCCTCAGTCTCCTGGCCCTTGGTCATGCAGAAAGTTGTGCTAGTGGGCACCTGGGTGGCTCAGTGGGTTGAGCATCCCACTCTTGATTTTGGCTCAGGTCATGATCCCAGGGTCATGGGATTGACCCCACATCAGGTTCTGAGCTGAGCATGAAGCCTGCTTGGGGTTCTCTCTCCCCACTCTGTCCCCTCTCTGCCTCTCTCTCTCTCTTTCTCTCTCTCTCTCAAATAAATAAAAACTAAAAAAAAAATTCTCTCCCTCTCTTTCTCTCTCTGCTCCTCTTCCCTGCCTGTGCATGCATGCGCTCTCTTGCTCTCTCAAATTAAAAAATAAAAAAAGTTGTGCTAGAATCTCATGGCATCTTGTCAACCCCTGTTTTAGTTGGGGGGGGGGGGGAGGAAGAATGATGTCGCGTCTAGCTAAGGCAGTGGTTCTCAAGCAGGGGCAGTTTTGTCCCTGGGGACATCTGCAATGTCTGGAGATAATTCTGGCTGTTAAAACTAAGTGGGTGTTACTGGCATCTAGTGAGCGGAGGCCAAGGCTGTGGCTACACATCCTACAATGCACAGGACAGCCCCCCGCCCCTCACAACAAAGAGTTATCCATCCTACGATGTCAGTAGTGCTCAGGTTGAGAAACCTTGAGCTAAGGTGACCAGCAGGAGCCAGAAATGTGGTGCCAGGATTCTGAAGAATAAGAGCCATAATGAATAAGGACTGATTGTGAAAAGGTGACAGCAGAGGAGTGAAGAGTCATCTTTGGAAACAGCGTCATAAAGTGACAAGGAGGAGAGGGAGGCTGGGAGCAGGGAGCACGGAAGGAGGGCTCAGACAAGGGTGGTTGCCAGAGACTCAAGATGCCGCCTGCAGATCGCCAGGGGCCCAGGGAGAAGCAATACGGCCTCCTGCTCTGGCAGTCCTGGGCAGCACGGAGCCGGCCCTGGCACTGGGGGAGTGCAAGCTTGGTCCTGCCTCAGTGTACCAGCACAGCAGGAATCTCTGCACAAACTGGGAGGCGGAAAGGCACGGTCGGGGCATGACAGGCACCCTGAAGGGTGTGGGGACAATGGACTGGGTGTCCTGTGTGCATTGATGCTTGGTGGGAAGGCCACGCCAAGCCATAATTTCCTTACCTATCAGATTAAAGGGCTGGATTTTTTTACAGTTATTTGCGGCTCTAAAAGAGTTCTCAATTCTAGATTTCAACACGAAAGGTGGTAGACACAAATGTGGGTTATGTGGCCACACTGATTCGCATGGGGCTACAGGCGAGAATCATTGCATAACCTTGTGCAGTTACAGAAGCTTGGTGTTGACATTTAGGATTTCCCTGCAGTGCGAGGAAGTAACAGGCGCTTTTACATACTGCGGGTGACGTGGATGCCTGTCCCAACTGGACTGAGAACACACTCGCATAAATATATCAAAATCTAAAATGACAGACCCTCTCTTGAAGCTGTATGACATATGAGAACTTATGCTAAGGAAATAATCAGATGAGTGTATGAAGATGTTAAGAGAGGGAAACATGGAGATGACTTACATGCTATGGGGAGAAGTTAAGGAAAACGTTTATCTACACAATGCAATACTAGGTAGCCATTAGAAAGGATGATGGTCACTAACCTAGAAAAGGTTTATATTAGGTATGAAAAAGACCCCAAACAGCTAGCTGCAAAACAACACATACGTATGATTGCACGTCCACGAAGTCACCCATCTGTGTATCTGTATGTCTAGATGCGGTTTGAGGCAGAGAGAAGACTGGCAGATTTGGGGGCATCTCCTCAATTTTAAACTTGCTACAACAAACTAGTATTATATACGTATCCTGGGAAAGATTAACAATATTAAGATATTCCCACCAATGGGAACAAAAGGTACAGTACAGGGAACAGAGCCGATGGCATTGCAACAGTGTTGCGTGGTGACTGATCACAGCTACACCTGCGGTGATGACATAATGTACAGCATTGATGAATCACTATGTGGCACACCTGAAACTAACGTAACATTGTGTGTTCACCTATCCTCAAAGAAACACATTTTTTAAATGTCCCCACCAAATAAAATGTTCAGACTATCTGAAAAATGTATGACCCTGTGTTCTTTGAGTGGGGATTTCAGCTCCTTTGGTGCCGGATATCAGGCCCATCTGGCGCCGCACCTCCCCAGGCAGGGTAGAGGTGGGACACCCTGAAGCTCTGGTGAACTGATCTCTTCCACGTGATGAGAGATGATGATCCAAGGGGCTGCTGGACAGTTGGAAGAAAACAGGAATGGGGAGAGGAGAGCAAGGGCCAGCTCCCTCTCTCCTTTGCCTCTCAGGTTTTGGGGAGTGAGGTGTCGGCAGGGTCCCCTCATTGCCCTTCCTCACTCATCGTCTTGGCCGTGGGTGGACAGTGACACTGGGCCAGGGTGACCATATTTGCCTGTGAAAAAGGCTCTTTTTAAAGCTCCCTTCTATTCTCTGTTGGCAACGACATGAATAAAAAGTACTCAGTGGGTGGGAAGGTATCAAGAAGGAAAATTCTTTCTCTTGATTTTCTTCTCAAAATAAAACAAGAGAAGAAATACACTAGTAAGTATGATAGAGGACACGAACTGAATCTTTGAGGTGGTGCTCAGACCACCCACAGGGGAATTACCTGGGGACCTGCTTGCCAAGCAAGGCACCTAGCAGGAAATGGTCAGATGAAGGGCTCCTTCCTTTCACAGAGTCCGCACTCAGGGGGTGAGCTCCCGAGAGACCACAGGCAGCCAACTCGGGGTTCCCTCCCAACTAAGACTCAATGGAAGCGGGTTAGAATGCACAGTTAGTACAAAACTTGGACGGGATCCCTTGTGGCGAAAAACCCTTTAGCGCTGCTCATAGCTGATGGGCCAAGTTCCGGCTCCTTCACTGGACATCTGAGGCTGTCACTGGTCGCCAGTGCTATGACCTCTCCAGCGGTAGCTATGCCACAACCTCTCACACTCTACTCTCTCTTTCTCTCCACCAGCTTTGTGTTCACCCAGTGTGCTCTGTGGTTGCACGGAGTCCTCTGCAGACATCCAGGGTCCCCTCAGGGACCACACACCTCTTCACAGGTCAGGCCTGGGCCCGGGAATCCCCTCCTATGGGAGGCATCACCTTCTAGTCTGTGCCATGTAGTTCCTTGTGCAGAGGGCACGAGCATGCTTGAAATCTACATTTAATGTGGACAAAAGGCAGGAACTGCATCTTGTCCCTCTCTGTATTACCAAAGCCTAGCAGAGCATCAGCAAGGAGCAAAGTCTAGCCGAAGGAATTAGAGGCTCGGTGCCAGCATTTCCGAACAACAATCAGACAATCTACCAGCCCCAGCATCGGCGCTGACCATGCACAGGGCTAAGGGGCAACCCTCCCAGCCAGGAGTTAGGAATGCCTCCCTCCTTCTACCAAGTTAGACCAATCACAGTAAGGGCAATCACAGATAAGCCCTTCTGAAAGCAAGTGTGGGCCCAGGAAGGAAAGAAGGTGTTGCAGGGACAAGAGAATGTGTCCAGAACTCCCCCTCCCCCAATTCTAAAGGCTCTTCTCCTGATGGGCATGTTTTTCCAAGCTTCAACCTCCCCCCAAATAATCCCTGACTCACTGATGTCCTTGTAAGTGCATGCACCACACTCCTACAAAATAGGCTGGACTCAGTGGTAAAAACAAAGATTTTTTTTTTAAGTCACCACAGGCTATGACACAAGTCACCACAGAAAAAAAATTGGTTGGTGGTTAAGGAGCAAAATGCTTACATTCACAAGACCACCCCCTCCCCTCCTCTCCAGCCTGTTCAACTTGAAGCTCAGAGCTCTTTCTAGATCTTTTTAGATTAGAGATCATTCTAGAATGTTAGTTCTTTACCTTTTGTGGATCATGGATGGCCCCTCTGAGGTGGGAAGGTGGTGTAAGGTAGACCTAGGGTCTCTCTTTAAAATTCCTCCAGCAGTTTTCTATGCTAGATACTCTCCTCCTGACCAGGTGAGGGACCTTGGGCAAGCTACTGTTCACAGTCTCAGTTTCCTAATTTGTAAGATGGGATTGGTTAGAAAATTACTTTGAAATAATTGGAAAATACTTTGCAGGATTGCTCTAAGCATGGAATTAAAATTATGAGATGTTCCCAGCTCAGAGAAGGTACTTAAGTGTTTGTTCTTGCGCCTTGCTTTGTTCCCAGGAGAGATTCCCTCCAACCCTCCTCCCCCCCACCCTCCCTCTCTCAATTCCCCTTCATCTACTCAGAGGCTCCCCCATCATTGGCCCTGCTGCCATCTCAGCTCCACTGGAGCCTGTGTGGGCTCATCACCCATCACTCAGAACACTGTTTCTATGGGCAATGGCTCCGAGGTTCTAGGCAGCCCCCTCCACTCAGAAACCAACTTTTGGAACAGCAACCACTTGGGCGGGCGTTGGCGGCTGAGTGCTGGTTCCCATGGCAACCAGCGCTCCCAGATCCCCTCCCAGTCCACCGACAGCCCAAACCCTCGCTCACACTGGAAACTTCTTCCTCAAAGACAGTAGTGCTGGCTGGACGATTTTAATAACACGCATACAAAGACTTTGGGCATCTTGCACCAGAGAAATAAGCTTTTTTTGGCTGCTGTCTTTTGCCCCCTTTCTCTCTCAGGGTTAGCACCATCTTGGAAGGTTTGGAGTTGTTTCCTGAATGGCAGACTCGTCTCCCCAAGTAGCTCAGAAGCTCCACTAGGACAAGAGTCACATCTCCTTATTTTCTTGCCTTTTATGGGGCCAGGCAGGGCCCAACACACAGAAGGCTCAGGGAATATTCACGGACTGACTGCTGGATACTGCCCCAGTGAAGCCTTCTATCCACCTACCCCTCCCTTAGACCAAGAAGCAGGGGGTGATGCTCCTAGAAGGTGGGGGGCTAGGTAGACATAGGACCCCACAATAATCTCCTCACCCAGCAAATTTCAAGGTGTACTTGGAGGTTCCAAGACCTCCGGAGGACAGTCTTGTACAAAACCTCCCTTGGTTCTCAGGGGGACACTGGGAACAGACGTCATTAACAGCCTATGACGACAGTCAGGTAGCTTGAGTTCTTTTTTTCATGTTTGTTTATTTATTACTTTTGAGAGAGAGAGAGAGAGAGCACAAGCAGGCAAGGGGCAGAGAGAGACACATAACAGGAAGCAGGCTCTAGGCTCCGACCTGTCAGAACAGAGCTGGACACTGTGCTCAAACTCACAAACTGTGAGATCACGACCTGACTCAAAGTCAGACACTTAAATGACCAATCAAGCCACCCAGGCATCCCCAGGCAGCTTGAGTTCTATTTGTGTCTCTGCTATGGACTCCCTGTGTGACCTGGAACAAGTTTCCTAACTTCCAGGAGCCTGTCTCCCCATGTATAAAACAGGAGAATTGGACGCTCAAGAGTGTGTGAGGCTCCTGTGAAAAAAACCTGAGGGGCCCTCAGCAAGGGCATATTTGTACTGATAGGTAAAGTGGTGGGCCCCTGGTCTCCCTCCAACCTGGTAGACCCCAGTGGTTTGGACCACTTGCCTGCCCCACCCACAGCCCTAAGAGCACCTGCACTGCACAGGGCTGCCTGAAGACCCAATACAGTAACCAATATAAAAGACTGGGACAACACAGGGCTCCAGCAACCCCCAAAATGGCAGTGTCCAGTGGCTAGGATCCTTTACCAAATCTGTTCCATTCTCCCAGATTCCCAGTTTCTAGGGCTTCTACAGAGCTTGTTTCCCAAAAGAATAGCCCGAAACATTCCCCATTTTTGTAAGCGGGCACATACAAAAGAGATCGCTTTGGGGTGCCAAGGCGGCTCAGTTGGTTAGGCGTCCGACTCTTGATTCCAGCTCTGGTCATGATCTCACGGTTCATGAGTTCAAGCCCCACGCCAGCCTCTGCACTGACAGCTTAGAGCCTGCTTGGGATACTCTCTCTCCTTCTCGCTCTCTCTGTCCCCTCCCCCATTCACGCTCACTCACCCACCCTCTCTCGAAAGAAATAAATAAATTAAACAAACAAACAAAAAGAAAGAGCTTTGCCTGCAGACACTGTCAAGGAGTCCATGGGCTCCCTGGCCTCCCTGTGCACCCCATCCCCGCAGCCAGCCCCACTTCCAAAGAGGTGCCATATGGTCCTGGCCAGAACAACTGATGCCCAGGAGAGGCCCCATAGCAGTACACTCCCCACCATTCAGCGGGCACCTGCAGGGGACTGGCTGGACCCCAAAGGTCCCGCTGGGAACCTTCACGCCACACTGCCTTAAGTTCCTGGGGTGATTAGTTTTACAGCATCGCGGGGCTTTTCTTTGACTGTCATGGTGATTTCACTAACCCACAGGGCACTCTTCATCTTTGTCAGTAGCTTCCCTGGCCCTGACTAAAGGACCAAGGATTCTTGGAGCTGGGACAGTGGCCAACCTGGAGCCTCTCCCAGAGATGCTGCTAACTTGATTGAATGTTTAGTTTTCACTGCTTTTTGCTTCTCTACTTCTCTACTAATTATTTTTTAATATAATTTATTGTCAAATTGGTTTCCATACAACACCCTACCCTAATTACTTTAAAGATCCCCCCAACCCTATTAGTTGAACTGTAAGTTGTCTGACAGCTAAGGCTGGAGGAGGGAGAACGCTCACTGTTAATGCAGCTGCTGCGAGAGCATGCGGACTTTCAATCACTTTGAGCTGAATCAGCTCTGGGAAGCTAATCTCAGCTCCGTGATGTCTGGGTGCGCCCAGCTCAGGGGGATGAGGACACGCTGGGGGGAGTGACCCCACCCGTGCAGAGGAAATGGCTCTGCATTCCAGGAGCTGCCCTTCCCTTCTGCACAATTCCCAGAAATGGGCAGCTTCCCCAGGGCTGCTGCCTTGCAGGCTGAGCGTAAATGGTGTGCAGTCCCGCCAGGGGTCTAGGCCACTTGGTATATCCCTTAGGATTGCATTCTCCTCTCCCCAAGACCTTGCTCCAGCCGGTGTCTCACATCGATGCTAATCCCGGCCCAGCCATGTCACCGCACCACTCGCCCCTCCAGGAAGCCACCAGCACATTCAGCTCATTCCAGTATCAAGACTTAACCACCCACCCAATCGTGTGCATTATTTTGTGCGACAAAGGACCTTAATTGCCACTGGCTTTTAGATGGTGAGTATGTGGCATGGGTGCCACTCCTCCCATTCCCAGAGCTACGCAGGCATCATAACTGACCACTGTCTTCTTCCTGCTTATTCTTAGAACGCTTTTTGATGCAGCACCTTGGCAGCCAGAACCAGGTGACTGATCCAGAGAGAAAATTTGTTTGCCACCCCGCATCTCACCCACCACTCTCCTGGTTCCCTCCAAAACATATCACGTACTTGCTGGTTGGGGGCGCGCAGGGCCTTCAGGGGAGCCTGCCTGGTTGTCTCTGGAGAATCCTATTACTCAAGTCTTGTGCTAATACATCAGCCTCTGCATTTCTACCCCATCAAATCCAAACTCCTCTGCCAGGACCACACCTGGACTGCTGGCAGAGATGGTCAGACAGGGATCCAGAGATCCAGGCAAGGCCAGTGCTTGAAGTAAGCCAGGGGAGGGATGTAGTGCCCTTGGCCTCACTCACGACCCCCAAGTACCACGTGCTTCCTCATATCACTGCTCATACTTGGGTCTTACCCGCTAGCCCGAGAGTGCCTCCTGACAGGGCCTGGAGCTGAGCCACTTATGTCCCAGCAGTGTAAGTCCCAGAGTAGGTGTGTAGAAACACCTACTGTAATAATTACAAGAGTGGCCAATGCTAAACACAACTAACAATTGATTAATTAATGTAAGTGATGTGTCTGATGCTAGTGGAAGATTCTACCACACTAGCTCATTTAAATCTCACAACAGCCCTATGTGGTATGACTTCGATTATCCCCATTTTACAGTTGAAGAAACTGAGGCACAACAAAGTAAAATAACTTCCCTGAGGTCATCCAGCTAATAAGGGGCAGCACCGGGCTCTGAAACCATGCAGTACGGCTCCACACCCCGTGGCCAGCCCATCACCCTATGCATTTTCTCATGGCTGGCAAAATGGTGAGTGGATACAGGGTCAGGCCAGGCCAGAGGTCCAGGAGTGCTGGAAAGAGGTCAGCAGCAAGCCAGGAGAGTGAGGCTGAGTCAGACGGGCCTCCAAGGCCACATCCCTTCTTCTGCAGGGGCAGCAGCCGAGCAGGTCAGGGCCCAAGAGGCGTCCAGGGCAGATGCTAGTCACTCGGAACAGACATGCCCCTGCTCCCAACTGGGACAAAGTCTGCCAAATGGAGTACAGGGCTTCAGAACAATGTGCCCCCTGGCAACTCCAGCTCGTGGGGCACTGCCACAGGATCTCTCGGCCTCAAAGCTCCCACCCCAGTAACCCCCACAGTATCCCCATGTCCTACCACTATAGGGAGGGTGGCTGTGAACTCCCTCCAGGGGTGTGGGCAGGGCTGCCACCTGGGTCACAGCTCCCATCAGAGGCAGCTAGGGCAGAGAGGAGGAAGTGGCTTTACGATTAAATTCTTGCTCTCAGCCCCAGGGGCCTATTAATACTTTCCCAGTGCTGGGGTCAGGGCAGTGTTCCCCCGCAGCCAGCCTCAGCCGAGGAGAACTTCGCGGCCTCACACAGGAGCCCACACGTCCTCCGGGAAAGTCATTCTGGCAGTCTCCCCGCCAGCGAGGGGCAGCTTCGTACTCTGGGAGTCCCCAAAGTGAGGGCCCTCAGGCTCCCCAGAGCCTGGCAGGCCGCCATCCTCTTCTCTCCTCATTCTGATGCAGCTGCCCCCTCACAGCTCCTGGGAGGTGGGGGGGGGGGGGCGGGGGAGGGAGGCTGCTCAGGTTCAACCCTCCTCAAAATGGACTCAGCCAATCAGCCAACAGTCAACCCCCTCAAGACCTCTTGTCCCGCCTTTCTGCCCTCTTCCTCCCCTAGCAGCTCACACATCCCTCGACCTCAGATCCAGGGCCAAGGCCTAGCAAGTCTGACACTCGTGGCAGGTGCACCTCCGTGGCTTGGCTCTGCCCCCCCACCCTCCCTCCACTCCAGCCCTGTCACTCCTCAACCAACTCCGGAGCGCGTTGCTCGTCCCAGAAAAACCACCCACGGGTGTTGGAAGCTCTCCCCTGACCGGAGCATTCTAGGCCCTCCCTGAACAGCCCCCAGCACCGCTGGCCCCTCATGCAGCCTCTCTGCTGATGCCTAGTATGGCGTCCTCGAGGACAGGGCTGGTGCCTAATTTGTCAGGGGCTCCGGCCCCTGGCAGGGCACCTTGGGGTTTGCCAAGGGTGCCAAGGCAATGTTCCCTGCCTGCCCTGCCTTTTCACTTTTCCTCCACCTGCAAAAACATTCCCTCTAGAAGGAAGAGCCTCCCTGTTTTCCCCAGCCTCCTGAGATGATCCCTTCCTCTCCGGCCCTCTCCTGCCTTCCAGGCCTCCATCCACACGGCCCCCTCGCTTGTGACTAGGAGTGCCGGCCAGGTGGCGGGGCCAGGATGCCCTGCAGCCATTATGCCATTTGAGTCCTCACGGCCACTGGCCACTGCACCAGGAAGGCGCTGTCAGCGAGCAACCCTTAGGTCACAGAGGTTCTGTGGCTTGTCTGGTCTTCGAGTCTGACCACAAGGCTCCCAGCTCAGCCACAGGGCCATTCTACCTCTTCTGGGGAACAAGCCCCTCTACTTCCCTTCAAATCTAGGAGCTGGGGAGCTGTTTCCCTGTCACAGTCTCCCACTAGGGTAGGACAGGGGTCTGAGGGCCAGACCTTATTTCTGTTACCTCGCTAGCACCCGGGCACAGCTTTCTGCACAGGTGCACTGCAGGGTCTGCTGTCTGCATTTCCACAACGCAGGGCTGACACTGGGAGGCAGCCGAAATTCTCACCCAGGTAGAGGGTAGGGCAGAGATGGTGTGGGCACTATACCTGATGGGCCAGCTGGGTCCCAGAGTAGGGAATGCTGCCTCTCATAAGGGACATATCATGTGAGAAGTTCCACTAGACACATATGGGCACTGGCCCATCAGGAGAAGTAGGTGACAGTGAGGGGCTCCTTCCCTGCCACTCACACTTCCAAAACACCAAGCCCCCTGCAGCTCCCAGGTCCCAACTCCCTGACCACTCCACCTGCTGCTCTGAGGATGCCACACCCAGCCCTGGAGACTGCTGGGGGCAGCAAGGCAAATTTTCTGGTACTGTCTTTCCCCTAAGTGGTGTGTGTGTGTGTGTGTGTGTGTGTGTGTGTGTGCACGCAAACCACAGCTTCAAAGTCTGTCCTTCAGGGCTGTGTCAGCCCAGAGCTGCCTGTCTCATGGAACCGCGGCCTCACACTAGCACACTAGGAAATAAGAAGCCCAGCATATGGACAGGGGTGGTGACAGACAGCACAGGGAAGGCCTGGAGGCCAGGGGCAGGCATAGCTCTGTGTCAGCAGCCCCCCTGCTAGGAGATGGACACTTCTTGCCAGGTCCGACTATGGCTAAACTCCAGCCCTCCAATCCTGGCTGACCCACTATCTGAACTGCTTTCCCTTGCAGTCACAGAAAGAGGGACTCAGGAGAAAAGTGAACATCCCAACCTCACATGTTCACAAAGACCAAGTCAATAAATGAGAGAAGGGGGCGGGTGCAGGCAGCAGGGAGCAGTGGGGCCTGTGGCAAGTGGGAGACCAGTTACCCTCCACTGACTGACTGCTCCAACATGAGCCTATCTGCAACGGGGTTGCCAGATAGCCTAAATTGTTTAAGAGTAGCCAGGAATCTGAATGTTTATGTGAAACTGAGTTTTTGATGTTAGCTACCCATTAAAAGGTTTTATACATCGTATAAGCCGAACAAATCCCCCCTGGGTGGCTCTGACCCACAAAGTCACCTGCCCCCAGCCCTGGCCACCTCAAGCATGCATTAGCATGCACACACATCGAGTGGGAGCCGACAACTCTTTGCACTGCCCCGGCCTGGCTTTGGCCACATGAGATTAAAAGACGTGGAAATGACACTGAGTGGCAGCAGAAGGGGTTACTCAGCCTGGAGACTTTGCAGGTGCACAGTCAGTAGGGGGATGGCACGCAGCCCACCCGAGGAGTGTTCAAAACCCAGGGAGGCAAAGGGCAGAAAGACATATTCAGAAACGACCACTGCTTTGATTTGTTTCTATCATTTATATTGATGATGTCAAGGGCATTTCATGAAAAAGGTTAAAATTTTTATGTTGAACCAAAAGTGAGAAAGAAGCACGGTCCAGGCGCTTGCCTGAGGTGGGGAGAAGCAATCTAACCTCCATTTTAAAAGAGCAACCAGACTGCAGAGATCTGGGCTGGAGCAAAATAAAAGGGAAACTTCCTGAAAACGAGGTGGGCATGACAATGAGCAGCTGGGGAGGTGTGGGGTTTCCCTCACAAAGTCCTATGAAGCAGGACAGGGGAAGGAATAGGGTCCAGCAGCCTGTCTCTGGAGGAGTGGACCAGGGCTGGCGGCGGGGCGCTAACTTCTCAGGGACCCTCTCAAACTCCTGATTTTAAGCCCACTCAGCTGGAAAGGCAACTTTTCACACCCCCACTCCCCAAGTGCAAAATATTGCTGCATTTCTCCCGCTGACCTCACCAGCCTAGGCAGGCCAGACAGCTGTGCCCTGGGTGGAAGAGGGGACAGTGGGCACAGCTGGGGAGACCCACTCCACTCCCATGGGGTGGGACCCATCCAGGAGCCACCAGTGGCCTCCCACCTGTTTTTTCCAAATACAGCACTGTTATCAAAAGTCCCACATCAAAACATTTGCCCCTCTGCTAGGTATGTGACCTCAGGCCGCTACTCAATCTGTTTGTGCCTCCGTTTCCTCACTTGACAGAGAGACCCCAGCCCCTGAGATGAACTGAAGTATTACTGCTCCTGCTGCTTGGCCATCCCAGGATTTAACAAGGAAGCACATTTTGTTTCTGATGATGGAGGAATGATCAGAAGCCACAATCCGTGCCGACTTGTTGCAGAAATGTAGAGAAAGGGGGAAGCTTCAGAGCTTTGCCCCACTCTACAGCCCATCTCGTGGGGACCATCCCAGGGGCATAAAGCCAGAGACAGAGCAGATGTCAGGATCATGGAAGCGGGTCCGATGCATCCAGTTCTGAATCCTGGGTGCGTCACGTCCTGGCCGTGTAACCTTGGAAAACATTATAAACCCCCTCGATGCAAAACTACTGTTGGAGTAGCAGCCACCAGCTGCAGGTACAATCAGGCTGTGGCCAGGATGGATCATTATAATGCCTGTTTATTAAGTCCTGACCACATCCTCAGCACTTTACATCTACTCCCCTGAGCACGCCCTACCACACACCCCAGACAAGGTGAGATATTACTGTTATACTCTTCCGGACACTCAGCTGTCCCTGACAGCACTTTGCATGCTGCTTCTCAATTCCTTACTTACGTATTGTGTCAGCTCCCTGAGCACAGGGCCTGTCCTCTGTTCTATTCTCCACTGTCCCTCGGGTGCCCAGCACATGCCTGACACAGAGTAGGTGCTCACTAAATTATCTGTTGATTTACATTAACTCTAATCCTCATGGCTATGCTGCAAGATGCTCTAACGGGAAGGAAAAAAATTCACACTTGGGTTTACTCTGGTCATTGGGAAAGAAGGCCTAACGTAAGACTGATGGATCTTGTATTGAAGGCGCTAGCTTACACCTAGCTAACGGTGTAAGGCTAGGGTACAGAACTCTTGCTTAGACAGGCTCTTGGGTGGCTCTTTTCTGAGGCCGAAGCATAGGCTCACAGCCTAGTCCAGGACCAATGTCATTACTGCTTTCCAACCAAAAGTAATGGAAATTTGGAGTTCTCAGAAGTTCTGGGGGAAAGTGTCCAGGAAAATTGGTCCCTGGAAAATGGCAGTAAACTAAGCTTGACGAGACAGGCAGGCAGGGAGAAATCCTTTAAGGGTGAGCGGGCAAGAGGAGGCTGTCTACTACTCGGTTTTAACTTCTGCCCTGTTCTGAGCAATGGGTTAACCCCCTTTCTTCTGAGCCCTTGGTGAAGCCTGTTACACACACTAGCTATGGCTTATTGGGGCTTAGGGAATGAGGAAGCCAAGCCAATTTTACAGATGCATGGGGCAAAGTGGGGCAGCTGACCAGGGAGACCAGATGGCCAGAGGACGTGGTCCCCACGCTGATATCCTCAAGAGATACTGCAGAGAAGGAGTGTTTTCATCAATGCCTGGGTACGTTTTAAAGAAAAATAAATGATACACTCAGAGAACTTCTACAAGGAGCAAATCTTTTGGGAAGAATGAAGAAATCCTGGGGAGAGCACCTCCCCATTTCCACACATTTGGGATGAGGGCCTGATCCAGTATAAGTAGGTCAGGAAGAACAGGATGGGGTGGCTGGACATCTGCATTGTTACCTGTTGGGGACCAGGCAAAGGAGGCTCACACTGGTGGGGGACCACCCAAGGTCACATGACAAAAGGTAGTGGGACAGAAATTGGAGCCGGGGTCCTCTGGCCCTGCAGTCCCTGCCCCTTCCTGCTCTCCTGTGGGTCTTCTGCGGTGGGAAAGGAGGACTGAGACTCTCTGTGGCCCCTCTGGCTGCCAATTCTGCAGCCCTGCTGGTGGTCCCAGACCCTGCCTGGGGCCCTCTCCTTGCACACAAAGAGGCTCTCCTAGCCCTCCGCCCTGTCTTTCCTATTCACTCGCACCAACCCTAAATAGAAAAAAGTCCCTGTTAAATGCTTTATTAGAATGGTTATTTTGTTGGACTGCCAAGTGACCTACTCCTGCTCCCCCTTTCCATCCCTCCAGCCGTCCCCAGTTTGAGTCCAGAAGTAAAACAAAGGCTTTGTTTCTTTATTTTGATTTCCTCTGTAAAATCTCAAACATGCAGGAAACACCCACCCAATCCCAGATAAGTGGACTGAGGCCGCTGTCCACTGTGGGCGGGCAGTGTCGGGGGTCAGTGAGTGGGGGTGGACGGGAAGGTTCTGATGCCAGCTGACCTTAGCTCCCTGGGAGGCCAGAGGGCACCTGGGGCCTGGCTTCCTGGAGAAGGGCTGGGTGTGAGGAGCACCAGGCCTTCCCAGCTCCTCTGCCCAAGGAACCTCAACCTGAGGAATGTGGGTGTGGAGGGACAGCTGAGAAGACAGAACTCATAGAGTTATTTTTTCATATATGCCCCCAAGGCTTTGGGACAGTGGCTCCACCCTTTTCCATCATCTCTGGTTACAATAAAGCCAGCATTGAAAGAAGAACACGATAGAGGCTATTTTGGGCAGCTGAGCCGACTTGTGAGAGAACGGGCCTCGCCAAGAAAGATGGGCTCGCCTCTATCTCTTCCGCGGGCCCTGCATTTCCAGCGGAATTCAGATATAGAGGGGCGAATGTGTGGGCTACCTAAGAGGGGGAGTTTTCAAGAAGGCATGATGCAATTTTCTAAAGGATAAAAAAAGAAACCTAATAGAATTAAAATTAATTTTGCTTTCGAAATGAATATATAATGCTTTGGGGGGGGGGCAAGAATGTGTCCCTTGACCCCGAGAATGACTAGCTCTGGTATGGTGGGTGGGCCTCCCCACTCTACCCACCACCCCTCTAGCAACCTCCACCCGGCTCCACATGCCCACAGACATTTTCACTGTTTGGTACTTGGGTAGGGTCTGGGTATTTGGAATAGCAGGGGCAGCCTATATCAACTATATACAGCAGACACTTACGAAACCAGAACTTTTCTTTTGAAAGTGGGTTGCATTTCAAATAAAAAGGTTTTCTCGGAGGGGTTGGGGGTGGTGGGAGGAGGCAATAGGACTTCGGGGAAGGTACTCTATTCTGTTTCGTTATCCTATCTACTCCTATGTCAGGGTCACACCACTTTACCCTGGTTTTGTCAGATTTTAGCATCTGGCAGGACCAGCCCCTTCTCCTTACTCATTAAGGGTCTGGGAGCGAGGGAGTAAAATGCTCAGATTTGATTCTGATATTTCATTTTGTACTTTAAGATGGATTTACAGGGGGCATAATTAGAGACAGAGAAACAGTTAGAACGATATTGCAGTAATTTAAGTGAGTGATGTGAAGGCCGGAACCAGAGAAGAGATGGTCAGAAATAAAGGAAAGAGGGGCACCTGGGTGGCTCAGTCGGTTAAGTGTCTGGCTTCGGCTCAGGTCATGATCTTACGGTTCGTGAGTTCAAGCCCTGCATTGGGCTCTGGGCTGACAGCTCAGAGCCTGGAGCCTCCTTCAGATTCTGTGTCTCCCTCTCTCTCTGCCCCTCCCCCACTCATGCTGTCTCTCTCTCTCTCTCATAAATAAATAAACTTAAAAAATTAAAAAAAAATAAGGGAAAGAATTAATTAGACATAATCCAAATCATCAGATTAAAAAAGACAGAAACGTGGGCCTAGGAATATAACATGTATGTGTATTTCTGTATAACCAAATAGGAACTGGTTTCAGACCATGTTTAACTGCCTTCCCAGGTGCAGTCCCCGGCTGCTTTCACTGGAAGACAAACCCCAACAAGCAGGTCCCTCTGAGGTCCTGGGTCTCCCCTGCTGGCCCCTGCTGCACCTCCGTCAACAAGAGGGAAGGCGACCAGGCAGTGTTGTTCTTTACTGGCCACTCAGGGACACAGAATGTTTCAATTCATTCTTACCAGTTAATAAAGAGGACTTGGGGGCCACCTGAGGTCCCCATGTTCTCTTATGAAACTAGTTCAAATCTTCGTCCCCCATCATGACTCCCTGCAAATGGGATCTACCTGGGTGTGGACAGTGTTTCCGGACGTTTTTGAATCTCTTCTGCAAAGCTTTCAGAAGCGTGACTCTGCTAACTGCTGTAACCCAAAGCTCAAGCTTCGAGGCGTGGTGCAGGCCCAGGCCCCAGCATGGGAGTCACGCAGGGGTGGATGGCAGGAACAGCTGGATGAGGGGCTGTCTGGTCATCACATCAGGGAGAGGCAACCCTCCCGCCTCGCTCGGCCGGCAGAGCAGGGCCCAGGCCCGGGCACCGGCACTCTCCTTCTGTGGCAGCCACAGGGGCGAAGCCAGGGGTTGGAAAGGTACCACGCTGCCCTTTATAGTAATTCTACACTTCAGAATAGAAAATGGATTTTGCCCAGGTTTGTGTAAGATGAGCTGCTTAGCAAATCACTGCCATCTAATTATAAAAAGAAAATTATGTTTCTTCTCTCTCTCTTCCAAATATATATGTCTACCATTGAAATGGCAGTTGCTTTGGACAGGCGTGACCAAACTGTGCTCTGCAGCCTGGCCTGAACCCACAGTGGTCAAGACAGGTGCTTCTTAGAGCAGGTCCACTTTTTTGACAAGGGGTAAATCCAGCAGCGCCCACTCACCCTGCTCCCCGGTGGTGTCTCCCCAGCTCTCAGCAACCTGGACGGAGGCGCTGGGGGCACCTGCTGAATTAGATGGGGACAGAAGGCCGAAAGAGCCAGTACACAGAAACTCAGGGGCCAGGTTCCAAAGTGAGCCTCAGGCTGAGGACAGGCCCAAACCAGCCGGGCCCAGTGACCAGGGAGCCCAGTCCTGCCTTCCCATGCAAAGGATGGTGTGCCCACTAAATGGCTGCATCTGTTCATGGCACGTGGTGTTTGCCGTATGATCCTTTATATTTTAATTTTTTTACTTTTCATAATTAAAAAAAGCACATGACTTAGGGGTTCGCAGTGGAGAGTTAAGATTAATGGGAGTGAGGGGAAACCACCGCCGCCCAGCCTCTCTCTGCCTCTCTTCACTGACCAGCTGCTTCTGCGGCTCCAGCCGTCCTCACGCATAGGCTGCCCTGCCCCTCTCCTCACGGGGCTTGGCTCCACTGCAGCACTGATCCCCCCTCCCGAGGGCCAGGCCCCGTGAGCACCAGGAAACAGAAGACGTGTCATTTTTAGCCTATCCAGTTCTGGGAGCACCACAGGGTCACTAACAGAAGGAGCGTGTGCCTGGGGACCAGATGGACCTTGGTCAGACTCCTGGTCTCTGTTCTTCTCAGGTCTTGACTGGAGGTGGCCTCTTCAACCACCCTGAGCCTCAGTTTCCACACATATAAAAGGCTAACTGCAATTGCCAAGAGGCCCAGACATGGCTAATATAGAGTGTCTAGCCCAGGCCCAGCCCACAAGTCTTTGAAGGGAGGGAAGGAGAAAAGAGGAAAGGAGGCGGGAGGGGAGGGAATGGAAAGAGACTTTAAACCATGGTCTTTAAACCATGCCAGTTGAGGAGGAGTTGAAGGAAGTGGAGCAGGTGCTGGAGAAAAATCAGGGCTGTCAGACATTCACGTGGTACAGAGCCAGTGGGGCAGGTTCAGGGGAGAAAGGAAGGGAATTTACAAGGACAAGAGAGTCCCAATGGAAAAGTGGACCGATTTGGGGGCAGCAAGCTCCCTGTCTCTAGAGGGGTCTAGCTGAAGCCAAAGACCCACCACCACCACTCACAGGCTATAAGGGAGGGACTCCCCTGTTGAATGTTTCCCAGACTTTATTCAAGCTGGGGGGGGGGGGGGACGGGGACCTTCCCATTTGGGCCATATTTATTTACTGGTGAACTATTACTGGCTTAATCTTTACCTTAAAATCACCATACTTTTTATTTACTTTTATTAAGTTCTGATTATTTTTTTTGTAATCTGATTATTTTTTTTGTAATCTCTACACCCAACATGAGGCTTGAACTCAAGACCCTGAGATCAAGAGTTGCACACTCTTCCAAATGAGCCAGCCAGGCACGCACCCCCCCCCCAATACTTTTTAACTTAAAATCTTCCTCTAGCCTTAAGTTCAACAAAAGATCTATTTTTAAAAAATGGGTTTGATGTGATTTTTTTAAAGTTTATTTTTCTATTTTGAAACAGAGAGACAGAGAGTGAGTGAGCTGGGGAGGGGCAGAGAAAGGGAGAGACAGAATCCCAAGCAGGCTCCACACTGTCAGTGCAGAGTCTGATGCGGGGCTCGATCTCCCAAACTAGGACATCATGATCCAAGCCAAAATCAAGAGTCAGACGCTTAACCCACTGAGCCACCCAGGCATACATGCCTGGGTTTTATAATACACATAAACAAGTGTGTTAAAATGAAATGATGCTGTATGTGCCCCACCTAAAGTTCTCTCCCTGACCACCCTGAGAAATGCACTGCATGGGATCTGAATGTAGACTCACCACGCTCCAGGGGCCCCTTCTGTGTCTATGATTTTGTTATCTACGGTTACAACCCTGAGGGCAGGCAAAGTCACAGATGGGGCCTTGCAGCGTGGGATGTGCCCAGGGCCCCCTACACAGTCACAGAGGACGAGAGCCAGGGCGCAGAGCCCCGAACTCTCTATCCCCTGCTCATTCTACCAGCACGTGACCGCATACCCAGATCCAGCCCCGGTGCTCTCCCAAACCTCGCCAGCTTCACAACCCAGATGTCAACCATCTGGGATGTATTTTATCCATCCAGGTGGCCAGATGCCAAGCTCTGGAGATGAATATATGCCCGTCTGAGACAGAGAATGTCACTTCAGCAAC
Organism: Cryptoprocta ferox; assembly: GCA_028646485.1. Taxonomy (NCBI): domain Eukaryota; kingdom Metazoa; phylum Chordata; class Mammalia; order Carnivora; family Eupleridae; genus Cryptoprocta; species Cryptoprocta ferox. The sequence goes on from CM053573.1 coordinate 117,687,017, forward strand.
CAGCAGTGACCCACACTGTCATTTGGCCACGTGGCCATCAGCAGTCCCCACCTGGTAAAGCTACCAAACACACCTACAGGTCAATGAGTGGGACAGGAAAGAATTAAACACACATTGCTGCTTCATGAACCCTGGGAGAGGGATGGCTGCAGAGAGCTGCCTGGGATCATGCCGAGCTGCTAAAAGGCCCTGGGGGCTCAGCGGTGGGGGCCCAGGGACGCAGTCTCCAGGAGCAGGCGAGACCAACCTCATCATATGCAGCAGTAACACCACCTAGAAGACTGGAGATGAGCACCAAGGAATGCATGACAGGCACCAAGGGGTACAACATGCTGTCACCTCAGCCTCAACCAACGTCAGCTCTGTTGTCTGAAGCATGCACTAACCCCTCATTGTCACTCTTGACTCTGGACTCTACCATCAGAGCAGGATCACCTGGCTGGGAGGGCAGAGCCACAATGCAGATCCTCGGTAAACAACAGTGAGACAATGGGGCGTAGACCAGGGGATCTAACCTGGAATCCAGGGCTTGTTGGAGATCCGTGACTCCCCTCTATTGTATGCCCAACTCTGTATACCCAAGCAACTTTTCTCTGGGTTTCTCCCTGGCATATTAAAGAGGCTGTGACCCAAAAAGCCAAAAACCATTGCTCTGGACACCAGACCCTCAGCCTTCTTGGCTGCCTTTCCCAGGCAAAAGCTTGCTGGAAGTGGCACTAATAGTCCATCTCTGTGTACTGTGACCTCATAAGCATCTCTAGAAGATCTAAGCTCTGCTTAATCTACTATTCCTTGGGTTTTGTTATTTGCAGCCGAAAGCAGCGCCCACCAACCCAGTACCATGAGGCCCAGTGGCAACATCCAAGATTGTGAGGGTTGGAAAGGCCAAAATTCCTCTCAGAATTTGAATTCTCTGCCTAGCCCCTAGACAATGGACACTTGCCAGGTGGCCCAGGGCACAGGGAGCTCACCCAGCTCCTCCCTTTTTCCGGTCCCCAGACAAAGGTAGCTGTCCATCTTAGACGGCTGGATGCCTGCCCCAAGCCTGGCAGGGACAGAGCCTCTGCAACTCAATGCACACTCTTGATGCTTGAGAATATTCCAGCTTTGCGCAAGCATGTGTTCCCATTCAGCTCACATCAGTATGATTTGTACAAACTATACAATGCTCATGAGCAGGTATGTTTCCAATCACTTGCAGGGAGGAACACTCCGTCTGGGCACGCATTTCACAGGCAGAACTGATTACAGCGGGCGTAAAATATAAAGCGAAAGTCACGCTTCCCTGAGAACTCACTTGATCCAGCAGGTTGGTCAACATGCAAATCTGACTGACGTGAGGACCAGTCACCCCAGGAGCTAGCTCGGTTCATCACAGTCTGGTAGTCCTCCCTGGTTGCAGGTGATCACGCAAACTCGGGAACCAGCCCCAGAAATCTGTCACTCTGTGAGCAGCTCAGATCAACTGAAAGTGTGAAATACCTATGGTTAGAGTTAATAATAGAATAAAAGTTATACCTGCCACAAAAAATGTCTTCTGTGGGCGAAAGCATGAGTCGTGGAAAATGCAAAGTGCCTTTTGCGAGAGCAGAGCAGGTGAGCCTGGAGGACTCCTGCTTCACCAGGGTTCAGCAAGGAGCTCTCACCCTCCTCTCCATAAAGAAACGTTTAGGCCAGGGGTGGGGGGCAGTTTCTGCTACAGCACCCGGCATCCTCAACACCACCAGTCTTCAGAGAGGCTGGCAGACCCTGCATCCTTGAAAACCCGGGAGCAACAAAGCCCAATACCTCCTGACCTGGCAGAGAAAGTACAAAACTACACCATAAACCGCAGAGAAACTCACTGCCAGCTGGGAGCGAGAACAGACCCAAGGTTGAAAACCATGGCCCAAAACATTTTCAGTCTCAGTCAGCAGGGACATGCAATTTACAGGAAATTAGGAGATTTACAAAATGTTAGCCAGCCTGAGTTTCTGCCATGGGAAGGGAAGGAGAGAGTCTTCCGAACTGTCTCTGTGAGGTACTGTACTCCCTGCAAAGCCCCTGACCCGTGTCAGTTATTAATGCCAACAGCTCACCACCCCACACGTCAACCTGTGCCTGGCAACACAGCAAAAGCTTACCACAGGCTGCACCCGGAGCCCTAAAGCCAGGGTCAGCCAGACCTTCCGAAGAGGGGCCTGAACAGCCACATGACCTCTAAATAGGATCCTGGGCAAGTTACTGATATTTGCTGGCCACAGCTCCCCGGCAGCATATGGGGATTACAATAAAACCTCAGTGAGAGTCTTGTCAAATGATGAGAAAGCACGCCCTGGTCAAGTGCCTGGTCTGTGTGAGTCCTCCTGGCCATTACTACTATTGCAGTGGGGCGTCAGGGTTTTTAAGTCAGATCTCCTTACTACTCTTTTGAGGCTAGAATTCTGAGCCTTGTCAGTCATTCCGTCTGGGCAGGTCCAGGACAGAGTGTGCGTCTTGGAGAAGCAAGAACCATTTAACCCAAGGAGGTTAGGCACCAGCAGGGGCCCTTGGGAGGAGGAAGGGGAATCCCAGAGCCCTGCGATCCGAAGAGGCGACCCTTGTCTCACTCTCCAGACTCGGCTTTCTCCACGGCCGGCAGAGACCTCAGTCCAAGCCATAGAGTTAACTGGGTGTCCAGTGCCCATGCTCCTGCCAGGCATCACCTCCTCTAGGAGGCCTTCCCTGCCGTCCTCACTGTCTGATCCCACAACGCCTGCCCTTCACTGATCCCGTTATTGACCACACTGCGCTGTCGCTCCTGTTTTTACCTTTACCTTCCCCGCAGAGCAGGAACAGGCGCCGTGCCCCACACAGTGGGCGCCCCAACCAGGTCCGGTCAATGAATGAGCCGGGCCTCAGTTGTGACCACAGTCCCAAGCCCCGCGGCGCAGTGAAGGGTTGTTTGTGAAGCAGGCTGCTTTTTATTATTGAGATAAATTTGACAACACGCCCCGGCGGATCCCCCGTTAACGCCATTTTAAAAGGGGAGACAGAGCCTACTCCCCCCCCCCTCCACCGCCCGCCGCCCCCGTCCCGCCGCCCACATCCCTGCGGGTCCTCACCCAGGCCGACCAGAAGCCCTAGGGCGGCTCCGGGAAAGGGGCTCTTTGGGCGGTGGACAGGCCCTCCCTACTGGGGTCTCTATTGTGGCGATCTCTCGCTCGCACTGCGTTATGCCGAAGCCTGCGGTGGGGGCAAAAGGCCACTCCCCGCCAGTCCCAGGGCTCCCGCCGCAGGGCCCAGGGGGGCGGCCACACCTCCCGCCCGGAACAAAGCACCGGGCCCCCTCCCCTCCCCGGCGGCTGCGACCACTCACCGCGCGCTCCAGCCCCGGCTCGGCTCTGGCCCTCAGGCCGCCGCCTCCATGCTGGCGCGGCCGAGGAGGCAGCGCCGCGCCCGCCCGGCCCCACTGCAGCCGGACTGGCGGCTCCCGGCCAGCCGGCCCTCCGGCCGCTCCGGACCGTCCCCGCCCCGGCGCTTCCTTAAAGCGACCGCGCAGCCCGCGCGAGCCCCGAGCGCCTGGCGCGCCGCGCATTCCTTATATTGCAACAGCGCCTGCTAAAAATAGAGCGCCGCGGCTGGCTGGGGGGGGGGGGCGGCGCCGCGACCCTGCCGCCCCCGCGCGCATCCGGGCCCCCGGGACGCGCGGCCGGCGCAGTCCCGGCCACCCGCGCCGACTCCCGCGGCAGGCTCGGAGGGGGCCCGCGCCGCCGCCTTCCCCGCGACCTTACCCGGTCCGACCCGTGGGGCCGCGGGGCTGGTTTTAAGGTGGACGCGGAATGGGAATTCGCCCGGGCCTCTTTAAGAGCCTCTGCGCCCCAACCTTTTAAGTCTCCGCTCCAGCCCGGCCAACTTCTGAGCCGACGGACGCCTCCCCAGTCTTTAACGATCCCGGCCGCCACCTCAACAGCGTTCGACTCGAATCCCGGGACGTCTGTCTTCCTAGATCCTCACCCGGCGCCTCTTCCCGCAGGCCCTCTAGGCGCACCATTCCTGGGCCCAAAGTTCGTTTGGATGGATGCAACGGGCACACGCGACACTCGCGCTCCTTTTTATTGTTTTTTTCAGTTCGGCTAACTCCTCGCCATCAACGACATTTTCCCCTTGTTTTTTAAAAATGGAAATGACGTGGTTTTTAGTATATTTGAAAGTGTACAATGACGCGGTTTTAAGTATATTCGCAAGGTTGGGCAACCATCACCATGATTTAATTCCAGAACATTTTCATCCCTCCTCCCCCCGCAAAAAAAGCCCTCACCCATTGGCAGTCACTCCCCATTCCCCATCCCCCAGTCTCTAGAAACCGCTAATCTACTTTCTGCCCCTATGGATTTGCCTATTCAGGACATTTCATAGAAATGGAATCAAACCACATGTGGTCTTTTTGTGACGGCTGCTTCCACTCAGCACTATGTTTTCAAGGTTCATCCATGATGCGCATGCGGCAGCAGCTCATTCCTCTTCAGGATGGAAAAGATTCCATTGCATGTAGCCACCGCGTTTTGTTTATCCATTTCTGGTGATGGACAGTGAGGTTGGTGGTTCTTTTTGGCTATTATGAATAAAGCTTCTGCGAGCATTCGTGTACAAGTCTTTGTACGAGTGTATGTTTTCACCTCTCTTGGGGGATAAACCTGGGGGTAGAACTGAGTAGAACTGAAGTAGGAGTAGAATTATGGGTCATATGTTTAGCTACATCTAACCTCGTGAGAGCCCCCCAAACTCTTCTCCAGGGCAGCTACACCATATTCCCACCAATGAGGAATAGAGGACCAATGTCTCCACATCCTCACCAACACCTATTATTGTCTTTTTCATTATAGCCGTCCTAGGGGGGGTGAAGGAGTGAAGTGGTACCTTGCGGTAATTTTGATGATTGGTATCAATTTCGAAGACCCTTTTTTTTTTTTTTTTTTTTTTTTTTTTAGGTGGCTGGACCTTGATGATGACCTGGAACCACTTGGCATAACTAGGGAACCCAACCACTTGTCATTTTGAGAGCTTCACCATCTACCCCAAGCGGAAGAGGAGCTTCCTACCGAGTCCTTCATGCCATACTGGGGCTTCCAATGTGATGCACGTTCTGACTGGCACCCCAGCTATTTGGTGGGAGCTGTTGTGTCCCCTGTTTCCACCTGCTGCTCTGAAGTCCCCGTGGACCTCAGGAGTCCCCATGGTGGGGGGCAGGGGTATTATGAGCCATCATGTACCTCACCTTGGTAGGGAGTAAAAGAACTGGCGAGGAGGGGGAGAGGGAGAGATGCTCATCTTGACTGGCTGGGTCTCCCCCTGAACCTGCTTCTTCCTCCCCCTTCCATTTACCACAGGCCTTGGGGGAGACTGGCGGAGTCTGTGTGTCCTGGTTGTCTGGCGGCCCCTCCCCTGGGCTCCCTCTGTCCTGGGCCTTGATTGGCGCCGTGCTCTGGCAGTGTTGCCCTCAGCTTGAGCTGAGACAACGCCTGCACAAGACGGAAGATTTGGCTTTATACCACTTTCATATACAAATCTTTAAAAATCTGCCTCCTCAGAAATGGAACTTAAACTGCTAGTAATCACACACAGGTACCCGGAATTCTCTAATGCAGGCTGTTACTGGGGGCTCACAACAGGGCACTTGTCCCATTTGGGCTGTCTACTCGGCTCTTTGAACCCTAAAATAAAGTATGGTTCGGTCGCTGGGAAACAGGGGCTTTGGAGAACAGGGTCCCTGAGGCCTGAGTCTCATAGGTCATTCATTCAGTAAACACTACCTGAGCACCTACTGTGCTGGGTGCTGGGGCAGAGATCTATGTCCAGGCGAACTCAGAGTGCCATCTGAGGGTAAGTGGGTGGAAGAGAGAGGTAGCAGCACCTGTGGGAGCCCAGAGGAAGGGCACCTAGCCCAATGTGGGGAGGGCATGGGTACCCAGGGCAGGCTTTCTGTGAGAAGTAATGACTGAGCCAGGCCTTGAGGGACAAATTACACTCAGCTAGCCTGAAAAGAGAGAGAGAGAAACCTTTATATGCCGAGATATGAGTGAGATGAACTCTTTCCAAAAACCTCAGCAATCCACATGGCTGACCAGGTGTGTTTGCAGCATGGTAGAAGGCCAGACTCCTGGCCCAAAAGACTCCTGGCCAAAAGCCCAGGCTGGCCTCAGGCCCAAATTTCAGGCCCTGATGTCCAAGGCCAGCCACAGGGCCAGAAGCCAGCTCCTGCAATAGGGCAAAGATGAGAACCACTGGGCTGACCCGGAGCAGAACTTTCCTGCTCAGAGACACAAGCAAATGGACCACATCCTCTGCAGTGTCTTGTGCTGACCTCTCTGTCCCCAAGGCTTGCTGAATGCTATGCCTCAGAGCAGACTCAGGCTGGTGCCTGGGGGTTCCGTGGGCAAACCTAGGAGGCCTGGGGACTTTGAGGGCCAGGAGCCAGCCAGGTCATTGTGGCGCACCCTTCCTCCAGAACCCCCTGCTCCAGTGTGGTCTCTGGGGGTAAAAGCAGTTCTGGGCCCCTGAGCCCGTATGGTATGCCAGACACGGGCACAATGATGAGTCTGCATACGTCCCAACAACCTGTGCAGAAGGTCTTACCTGCCCAATCCCATCCAGCCAGTAGACTGGGAGTCAGGGTCTTCTGACCACAGAGCCCATTCTCTTTCTCTTACGTCTGGTGGCTTCAACGGACACGTGAACTGTGTGTGTGTGTTTGGCATTGGGAAAGCAGGGAAAAGGTGAAGAGGATACTAGTCTCCTCAGGCCCATGGCTACAATTAGATCTTTTGCTGACCCTGAGGCACCAACCATGGGTTAGCAGAAGAGCCTCATACCACCCACCCCCCTGCCCATTCATCCCCTCAGCTGACCTTTCTTCTGGGCCAAGTAGAGGCTTTTATTCACTGGGCTGCCCATGATACAGCACCAAGAATTACATGCTCTTCTCTCACGAGCTTCATGGCTTGTACCAGTTCAAATTCAGTTGTGTCTCATTTCAGCTTTCCCTGTTGCCCCCTTGGTATACTCCCTCCCGCTCCAGCCCCATTAGGAGCTAGGCCTCACAGAATTTTCTTCTCTGATGCTTATGGTTCCTGATGCTTGTGGTTTGTCCCTCACATGGACTCCCTCTTGCTCCCTGGGGCCGGAAGAGCAGCTTTCAATCAATCCATGCCCCAGTCATGGCCAAACTTCTCCAAAAAGTTGTCCATACTCAACTCATACGTTTGTTTCTGATCATTTGTTTTTCTCCCCCTTAGCTCTTCCTCTGTTTAAACTAGAGTCCAGTGGCTTTTAAATAATTTTGGCTGCAACCCATAGAAACAAATGGGTTTTACATGGAAAACCGAACACATGCACATACAAGTGAAACAAAAAATTGACAAAACAATACTTATCTTTACTATATGTGACACACTCCAATCTATTCTATTCTATTCTGTTTCATTAAAGAATGCTATCAGGACCTATTAGACTGATTTCATGCCCCATTCATGGGTTGTGACCTACAGTTTGAGAAGCATTGAACCCAGATATTTTGACACTCCAAGCCTCAAGGTAGTGACATTACAGCAGATATACAGCAAGAAAGAAAAGTCAACTCTAAGATTTTGAAACACGTGCTATAGGGAAACATTTGAAAATAAAAGAGTTTTGAGTCCCAAAAGCCTGGGAGATTTCCTTTTCTAGGCAGGATATAGTAGGTTGTGGGAGCCAGTGCTCCTACTGCGACAAGATGAGATGAGGCTCTCCAGCTGTCCCCTCACTCCTCTCCCTGGACATTTGCCACTTTGGGGCACTCCCTAATGATCAAGCTTTGCCCAAAAGAAAGACCTCTAATGGAGGAAAGAGAAACCAGTAAAGCTGTTAGTGGCTACATGGGACTGGAATGAAAAATGGGGACATGGAGGCCTTAAAAACACAACCCGTTCTCTCCACAGGGCATTTGCTAAGTTCTGGGTCTGAGTGTGCATCTAAGAAGCAGACTGAAATCTTCCACAGTCTCACAGCACTTAGAAAACAAAGACTTCCCTTTGTTTGGTCTGCCTCAAACACAAGGCCATTTCCTACGTCATGACATTTGCCAGATTTTGAATCTGCAAGGGGATGGAGCCTGGACAGTCAGATCGAGAACCTCTGAAGGGCAGAACTGAAGCTCCTTCATGGCTGAGGGTACAGAGATCTGCAAGGCTCTCAATCAAAATCCACATGTGAGGTATACAGGTAAAAAGAAATGGATTGTTTTGTAAAAGTTGAGATCCAACCTCAATTTAGCTTAATCCCTTCACTGTACTGAGACAATCATCCCTCATGGCCATCTGCTCAATGGAGGAAAGAAGGAACATTCTGTGTAGCAAGTTACATGATCTGGAGTCTATGCTTCTTACATACAATGTCTGCATATAGTAAAAAAAAAATGACTAATCAAGTGAAGAGGCAGGAAACTATAATCGATAAGCAAGAGAAAAAACAGACAATAGAAACAGACACATAGATCACTCAGATGTCAATGAATAGCAGGACTTTAAAATAACTGTAGAAACACTGGAACTCTCACGCATTGGTGGTGGAAGTGTAAAATGGTATATCCATGTATCAGCCAGAGTTTGCTCAGAAACCACACAGTAATTTCCTTGTAATATAATTTCCTTGTAATATAAAGGATTATTAAGTATAAAAACGGACTACATACTAAGAGGAAAAGAGAATTCTAAGGACTATATTTACAGCAAGTATAGAGAATAGCCTCTAGGGCTGAGGCAGAGCATCTAGGAAAGAACAAACCTGTATGAGGTCCCTCCTCACCTTCTACAGACAGGCTGAGGTCCACACCTTGTTGTGGAGATAGTGTAGCCATGACTCACTGGATGATAAAGAAGTTTGCTGAAGTTCCATGCAGCTGGAATACACTGGAAAGCATTACTCTTGGGTACTGAGGGAAGCCATCCATGAAAAGGTGCTGCTTTATGGAATTTGCTAGAAAACTTCCCAAAGGAATGGTGCATTCGAAAGCTGACCTCTGTGGTAGTGGGGGAAGCTGCCGATGGAGATGTGCTGCCACGTGTGAAGGAACCATGTGCTTCAGGAACATCAGTACTAGGAAGAGAAGCACTTTCTCCCACAGTGACTACCAATACCCTCTCCTGACACAGCTGAACATTGTGCCAGATGGCAGAAGAGAAATGTCTCCGGGTCCAGCTTCATTATCACAGCGTGGGTAATAAGAATGGAAATCATCTTTGAAAAGATGTTTAATAGAATCTACTAAAGCTAAACATACATCTACCTTCTTTTTTTATTTTTATTTTTTAGAAAGAGAGAGCGTGCATGCACAAGCAAGGGGGGGGGGAGAGAGGGAGAGAGAGAGAGATAGAAAGAGAGAGAGGGAGGGAATCTTAAGCAGGCTCCATGCTCAGTGTGGAGCATGATGTCCCATGACCCTGGGATCATGACCTGAGCCAAAATCAAGAGTTAGATGTTCAACTGACTGAGCCACCCAGGTGCCCCAAACATACATCCACCTTCTGATTCAACATTTCTACTTGTAGGAATAGACTTAAGAGAAATTAGCAAATATGTTCACCAATGAATATTTATAGCATCTTTAGTCATAATAGCCTAAACATGGAGACAACACAAATGATTATTGGAGAAGGAATAAATAAATAAATTGTGGTCCATTCACACAATGGAATACTATACTCCAGTAAATAAGAAAGAAGTACTCATATAGAAACAACATGAATGAACCTCACAGACCTTATATTAAGTGAAAGGAGCCAGATGGAAAAGACAACATACATGAAATTCAGTAATAGTAAAACTCATAATTGATGGTAATAGAAGTCAGAAGAGTGGTTACCTCTTGGGGAAGGGGAGTGATACCTCAGAGAGAAAGAAGTTCCAGAAATATTGTGTATCTTGATGTGGGTGATGGTTAGTTACATGGATCTATACTAATGTGAAAGTTCATCAGATTATGCATTCATGATTAGAGCTCTTTATGCGTTTCACTGCATATGTGTTATACTTGGAAAATTCAAAATATCCTCCACACAGATGAGTGGAATCTACAAAAAATAAAAATGGAAATAAAATACACACTCTAGAACTTATAAAGTACACTAACTGAAGTCAAGAACTCATTTAATCAGTTTAATAGCATGTTGAACACAGCTGAGCACAGGATTGCTGAACTTGAAGACAAATTCAAAACTACACTGAAACAAAAGCACAGGAAAAAAGACCCAGAGAAAAAGAGATAATAGCATAAAAGATAAGCAGGACATAGTCAAATGTCTAACATTCATGTCACTGGAGTACCAGAAGGAGAGGAGAGAGAGAAAGAATGGGACAGATGGAATAGTTAGAGAGATAACACCAAAAGTGTCCAGCCGACAAAATACATTGAATTAATAGATTCAGGGAGATTAGTGCATCCCAAAAGGGCAAGCACAAAGAAAAGTACATGCAGACACATCAGAGTTACCCTTCTTCATTGAGAAAAATCCTTTGATAAACATTTCCTGAAGTCGAGAAGAAGCTGAACTTGAGCTTGGGTTAGAGCCAACCCTGCTACCCCAACAACACGGCCTCGCCTCTCAACAGGAGATGACATTCTGCAAGTCGGAGCCTGAGACCAGCATCCGGAGCATCTTTCCTCATTAATCACCCAAGCCCAGCTTGCCAAATAGTGGAAAAATGATCATCCTTTGTAACCACATGTTTTTATGTGTCTTAGTGTTTGAAACATTGTGACACCAAGTCAGAGAAACACAAATTGCTTGGATTTTGAACCTGGAATGCAGGATTTGCTCATTTCCATTTAGTCCCATTTTCTGAAGTCCAATTACCATTATCCTTGCTGACAAGACAAAAAAATTTAAATCCTTGATGGTTAGAATTTTATTTTTTTAATGTTTATGTATTTTTGAGAGAGAGAGAGACAGACAGACAGACAGAGTGTGCGTGGGGGAGGGGCAAGAGAGCAAGGGAGACACAGAATCCGAAGCAGGCTTCAGGCTCTGAGCTGTCAGCACAGAGCCCAACAAAGGGTTCGAACTCACGAACTATGAGATCATGACCTGAGCCAAAGTCAGACGCCTAACCGATTGAGCCACCCAGGTGCCCCAATGGTTAGAATTTTAATACGCTATTTTTAGGGGTGCCTGGGTGGTTCAGTAGGTTAAGCATCCGACTTCAGCTCAGGTCATGATCTCACAGTTCGTGAGTTCGAGCCCCACTTCAGGTTCTGTGCTGACAGCTCAGAGCCTGGAGCCCATTTTGGATTCTGTGTCTCCCTCTCTCACTGCCTCTCCCGCCCTCATGCTCTCTCTCTCCTCCAAAAATAAATAAAACATTAAAACATTTTTAAAGAATTTTAATACACTATTTTTAATGTTTTATTTATTTTTGAGAGAGAGACAGAGAAAGAGAGAGAGAGAGACAGAGAGAGAGAGAGAGAGAGAGAAAATGCAAGTAGGGGAGGGGCAGAGGGAGAGAGGACAGAGGAGCCAAAGCAGGTTCTGTGCTAATGGTAGACATTCCAATACAACGCGGAACTAGAACTCAGGAACTGTGAGATCAAGACCTTGAGCCGAAGTCAGATGCTTAACCAACTGAGCCACCCAGGATCCCAAAAAACATTATTTTTATATTAAAACAAATATGGATATTGTATGTAGTATTTCAAAATATGCACACATCTTTAAGATAAATCTTAGCAAAGTTTTGAGAACCTGGAAGGCCAGTGAGCATTATGCCTTCACTAAGACAGTCATTCAGGAAGTTTCAGGGGACACACTGAAGGAGCAGAGTCTTTAGTAATGAGATCTTTGGGGCTAAGATCCAGATCTGTCTCACAAGCTTCTTTTGTCTGCCCGAAAAGATGGGCAAGGAGTTCTGTTCTAATGAGAAGTTAGACAGGAAATAGGTCCTGCTCTCTAGTCTCCCAGGACAGCCTAAACAATCAAGGGGCAAAACTCTTAACCTCTTGGGAGGTGTCAGGAAGTATGAAGGTCTGAGATTTTAACCTACTTGCAAGATTACAAGTTTTCTTTCCATAGCAGTATGATACTAACAGAAAACATGAAACTCCTGGGTCAGAGGTGAAGGATAGGTTACTACTCACAGTTATAGTAGTCATCAGGATAAAGCAGTTTTTGCACAGGATTCCTGAACCTCGATTCCCAGAGGACAATGCAAAGAGGGCCAAGTATACCTGCATGTGCGGTGGGTTGTGTTACAGAAGAACCCTGAGCTTCAGGAAACAAGCTTTTACACTGGAGAGTAAGTATACTTGCTATAGAAGGAGACACGACCTCTATCTTCCAAGGCTATAAGCAAACCTACCCCTTGTTTTAGAAGGAGATGCTATCTCTATCTTTTAAGGCTGTTCACTGGGTAAATGTTCCTGAAAAGAGAGCAGAGAATAAGGGCAGTGACTGCCCCTGCTTGCAAAGTGTGCAGGAACATGAAGGACACTTGGAGGAACACCGCTGACAGGAACCTGGGATCAGACGGCTATTCGTGGTGCAGATGTCTCCTTGCTATCTTCTCTAACCTCTGGATAAGCCTGAGTGGTGGGTAGCACAGGGTTTATTAGTCCTGCTCATGAGCAGAACCTGAGGCTCTGTGGTAAGAGTCACTAGGAAGTAGCTGGGACAGCCTGCCCTACAGGGACTCACAATATAGATCAGCAGTTTGATGGGACCCCCCAGTGACTGCTACAACATGAAAAGTTGCAAGAGTCTGTTGCAGGTTGTTGGCCTCAGAGACCGGCTGCTTCCATTTTGTGGCTCTCAAGCTTGTTTTCAAAGTCAGTCTCACAACCTACAAAAAATAATTGAACTAATAGGTGAGTTTAGCAGTCTCAGAATACAAAGTCAATAAACAAAACCCAGGGGCGCCTGGGTGGCTCAATTGGTTAAGCGTCCGACGTTAGCTCAGGTCACCCTTTCCTGGTTGGTGAGCTCGAGCCCCACACTGGACTCCACACTGACCGTGTGGAAGCCTGATTGGGATTCTCTCTCTTTCCCTCTCTCTCTGCCTTTTCCCCACTTGTGCCTTTTCTCTCTCAAAAATAAATAAACGGGCGCCTGGGTGGCTCAGTAAGTTAAGTGTCCAACTTCAGCTCAGGTCATAATCTCATGACTCGTGAGTTCGAGCCCCGCATTGGGCTCTGTGCTGACAGCTCAGAGCCTGGAGCCTGCTTCAGATTCTGTCTCCGTCTCTCTCTGCCCCTCCCCCACCTGTGCTCTGTCTCTCTCTCTCTCTCTCAAAAATAAATAAAAACATTTAAGTAATTAAACTTAAAATATATAGATAGATACAAAACCCAGTGTATTTCTATGAACTGTCAGCACATAATTGGAAATGAAGTAAAAACATAAAATCAATTTTGTTAATAATAGCATTTATAAATATGAAATACAGGGGTCTCTGGGTGTCTCATTTGGTTAAGTGTCTGACTCTTGGTTTTGGCTCAGGTCATGATCGTGCGACTTGTGAGTTTGAGCTCCATACCGGGCTCTGGACTAACAGGGCAGAGCCTGCTTGGGATTCTGTCTCTCCCTCTCTCTCTGCTCCTCCCCCACTTGCTCTCTCTCTCTCTCTCTCTCACTCAAAAATAAATAAATAAACTTAAAAAAAATGAAATACAAATGACTTCCAACAACTATAAACATTGCTAAAATGAAAAAATAAACAAACAGAAAGGTGCCATAGTCACGATCAGAAGACTCAATATTATTAAGGTGTCTATTCTCTTCGAGTCAATGTTAATCCAATCCTAATCAAATTTCCAATAGGATTGTTTAAAAAATACTAAGTGACATTCTAAGATTTACATGAAAATAGCCAAAGCAATTTTCAAACAGAAAAACAATGTTAGAGGAAGACTCAGATGACCTGATTTTGAGACTTACTGTGTAAGCAGCTAGGGCTGCTATAACAAAATACTGTAAACTGGGAGGTTTCTTAACAACCGAAATTTCTTTTTCACAGTTCTGGGGGCTGGAAGTCAAAGATCAGGTGACGGCTCAGGTGACAGTCTCAGGTGATGGCTTTCTTCCTGGTTGCAGACCGCTGACTTTTCTTTGTGTCCTCGCATGAGGCTACCTTTCTGGCCTCTTTTTATTCTTTTTCTTTCTACCCTTTGACCCCCTTCATTTTTTCTCCAATCCCTCATTCCTGGTCTCTGGAACCACCAGTCTGTTCTTCGTATCTACGAGCTTGTTTTTTTGTTGTTTGGTTGTTTTGTTTTGTTTTCAATTCTACATATAAGAGGGATCATACAGTATTTGTCTTTGTCTGACTTATTTCATTTAGCAAAATGCCATTGGGGTCCATCGGTGTTGTCACAAATGGCAAGACGTCATTCCTTTTTATGGTTGAATAATATCTCATTATATTTATACCACATCTTCTTTATCCATTCATCCAACAGTGGACACTTAGGTTGGTTTCCATGGTCCTAGCTATTGTAAATAATGCTGCAATGAACATGGAGGTGCAGATATTTTTTTCCAAGGTAGTGTTTTTGTTTTCTTTAGATAAATACCCAGAAGTGGAATTACTGGTTCATGCGGTAATTTTATTTTTAATTTTTTGAGGAAAACTCCACACTGTCTCCCATGATGGCTGTACCAATTTCATTCTCATCAACAATGCACAAGGGTCTCCTTCTCTTCATATCATCACCAGCACTTGTTATTTCTTGTCTTTTTAATAGTAGCCATTCTAACAGGTATGAGGTGATAGTGTGAATTTATTTATTTATTTACTTATTTATTTATTTACTTATTTATTTATGTTTTTTAGAAAGAAAGAGAAAGCATTAGCAGGGGAGGGGTAGAAGGAAAGGGAGAGAGAGAATCTTGAGCAGCCTTCCCGCCTGATTTGGGGCTCTACCTCACAACCATGAGATCATGACCTGAGCTGAAATCAAGAATCAGATAGTTAACCGACTGAGCCACCCAGGCGCCCCTTCATTGTGATTTTGATTTGCATTTCCCTGATGACGAATGATGTTGAGCATCTTTTAATGTACGTATTGACCATCTGTATGTCTTCTTTGGAAAATACCAACTTAAATTTTTTTTATTAATGTTTATTTATTTTTGAGAGAGAGAGAGAGAGAGAGAGAGAGCGCATGAGCAGGGGAGGGGCAGAGAGGGAGGGAGACACAGAATCTGAAGCAGGCTCCAGGCTCTGAGCTGTCAGTAGAAAATATCAGTTTAGATCCCTCTGCCCATTTTTTAAAAATCAGATTGTTTTTGCTATTGAGTTGAATGAGTTCTTTATATATTTTGGGTATTAGCCCCTTATCAGATCCATGATTTACAAATATTTTTTCCCATTCAGTAGGTTCCTTTTTCATTTCTCCCATTCAGATGGTTTCCTTTGCTGTGCAGAACCTTTTTATTATGATGTCATTCCACTTCTTTATTTTTGCTTTTGTTGCATTTGCTTTTGGTGTCAAATTAAAAAAATAATTCCAAGACCTATGTCAAGTTGCTTAATGTCTATGTTTTTTTTAAGTTTATTCATTGAGAGAGAGAGAGAGAGAGAGAGAGAGAGAGAGAGAGAATGAGCAGGGGAGGAACAATGTGAGAGGGAGAGAAGGAGAATCCCAAGCAGGCTCCAGCATGGAGCCTGATGCAGGGCTCAAACTCACAAACCGTGAGATCATGACCTGAGCTGAAACCAAAAGTCAGACACTGAACCAAGTGAGCCAACCAAGTGCCCCTGTCTATGTTTTCCCCCCCCCCCATAGGAGTTTTATGGTTTCAGTCTTACATTCAAGTCTTTAATCTATTTTGAGTTAATTTCGTGTATGGTCTAAGATAGTGGTCAAGTTTCATTCTTTTGCATGTGACTGTCCAGTCTTCCCAATACCATTTATTGAAGAGGCAATCCTTTCCCCATTGTATATTCTTGGGTCTTTTGTCATAAATGAAGTGACCATATGCACGAGTTTATTTCTGGGCTCTCTATTTTGTTCCATTGATCTGTGTGTCTGTGTTTATGCCAGTACCATACTGTTTTCATTACTATAGCTTTGTAATATAATATGAAATCAAGAAGCATGATGCCTTCAGCTTTGTTCTTCTTTTTCAAGATTGATTTGGCTATTCTGGTTTTCTTGTGGTTCCAGGCAAATTTTAGGATGGCACATGGCAGAAAGAGAGGTAGCTAGCTCTCTGTCCTGTTCTTAGGAGAGTGCTAATTCCATTCATGAGGGCTTTGCCCTCATGATCTAATTACCTCCCAAAGGCCTCACCTCCAGATACCATCCCATTAGGATTAGGATTACAACATATGAATTCTGAGGGGACAAAAACATTCAGTCCATAACACTATACAACAGTAATCAAGACAGTGAAGTACCAGCATAAGGACAGATAACTAAATCAGTGGGATAAACTGGAGAGTCCAGAAGGAAACTTACAATTTATAGCCAATTGATATTTGACAAATACACCAAAACAACCCAATGGAGTAAAGCAAAGTCTTTTCAACAAACGGTACTTACATCCATATGGAAGAAAAGAAAACAAACTTGACCCCTCCTTCACATCCTACCAAAAAAGTAATTTGAAGCAACTGTGGTACACCCATCCATGAGGTATGCAGCAACAACACGGAACAAAATATTGACAAATGCAACAACTCAGGAGATTCTCTAGGGGATTATGCGGAGTGAAGAAAAGCCAGTCCGGAAAGGCTACATGCTATACGATACGATCTATATATCATTTTCTAGCATGGAGACATTGATCTGTACATCATTTTCTAGCGCGTGACAAAATTTTAGAAATGGAGGACAGAATAGAGGTTGCCAGAAGTGAGGGACTGGTGGGAGAGAGATGCAGGAGGGAGGTGGGTGTGACTATAAAGGGCAACACAAAGCATCCTTGTGTTCAGGATCCTGACTATGGTAGTGGATACATGAACCCACACAGGTGATAAAATTTTATAGACACTTACACACACATAGGAGGGGAACTAAAACTAGGGAAATCTGGCTAAGAGGGATGGATTGTAACAATGTCGATATCCTGGCTGTGATATTATACTCCAGTTTTGCAAAATGTTACCATTGGGGAAACTGGGCAAAATGTACAAAGGATATCATATTATTTTTACAACAGCATGAACCTACAGTTATCTCAATAAAAGTTTCAGTTAAAAATGAATTTGAGAGGGGTGCCTGGGTGGCTCAGTCGGTTGAGCGTCCAGCTTCAGCTCAGGTCACAACCTCGCGATTCATGGGTTCGAGCCCCTCATTGGGCTCTGTGCTGACAGCTCAGCGCCTGGAGCCTGTCTTTGGATTCTGTGTCTCCCTCTCTCTCTGACCCTCCCCTGCTCACACTGTGTCTCTCTCTCTCTCTCAAAAAATAAATAAATAAATGAACATTTTTAAAAAATTTAAAAAAATAAAAAAATGAATTTGAGATGAATCATAGGCCTAAATGTAAATTTTTAATAATTCCTTTCATTATGACTTTTTTATAAGTCCCAGGAGAAAATAAGGGAACTATCTTCATGACCCGGAGGTAGGCAGTTTCCTTAGGAAAAGATTTCTTAAACAAGGCAGAGAAAACAATAAATATAGAATAAAAACTGACAAATTAAATTTCACCAAATTAAAAACATGTCTGGTGATTAAAGTCATCCTGGTAACTTCAAGCTGGCAGATGGAGGCGGGGCGGGGGCGGGGGGCGGGGGGGGGGGGGGACGGGGGAGTCCACATCTGATATTTCACCGTTTGGGCCCAGAAGTAGCATTCCTCACTTCCACCCTCACTGAGAAAAACTAGTCAAATGGCTCCATCTGGCTGCCAGGGATGGGGGTGGCCACTGTGATCGTGACTGGGAAGCTGCCTCCCAGGGATGGCCCCACACCCGAAGAGAGAGGTTGGCACCTCAACAACACCAAGAGGAATGGCTTTACTATCAAGAAAATTTAGGAGACATTAACTCTCTCCACAACATCCCTGAAAGTATTATACTTCCCATTTTATTTATTTTTTTAATGTTTATTTATTTTTGAGAGAGAGGGAGACAGAGCACGAGTGGGGGAGGGGCAGAGAGAGAGGGAGACACAGAATCCTAAGCAGGCTCCAGGCTCTGAGCTGTCAGCACACTACCCGACGCGGGGCTCAAACCCATGAACTGAACCATGAGATCATGACCTGAGCTGAAGTTGGCCGCTTAACCAACTGAGCCACCCAGGCGCCCCTATACCTCCCACTTTAAAGTCTAGGAAACTGAACCTGAGGAAGTTGAAATAATTACCCACATTCACACAGCTAAAAGCTGGTAGGTCCAAGGACCCGAGCTAAGTCTGTTAAACTTTTTTTTAAGCAGTCTTCACACCCAGCACGTAGCCCAACCTTGGACATGAACTCACAACTCTGAGATCTAGAGTCAGATGCTTAAACAACTGAGCCACTCAGGCACCCCACAAGACTATTAGATTTTAATGCTCCCACGTCTACCACTCCTAGCTGCTTTCCTCAGAGCCAGTCACACAGAGACATGCTGTCATTCATGGCAAAAGAAACCATAATATCTGGAAGCAGAGAGGTGTCAATACGTATAGACACTTATCATCTAACATGAAAAACTGGAAGCTATCTTGGGAAATAGATGCTTTGGTTTGTGATTTTGCTCTTAAAGTAAGTTCATTCTTGTTTTACACAGTCACAACACAATCCTCAGTGTTTAAGTAAAGAAAATGCTCCTGGTATCCAAATTGGATCACAGAAGGGTTTCCCTTGAGTAAACCATCATCTTGCGGCAATGAACAAAACCAGTAGGAGAAAGAATGATTGTTGTTTGTTTTTTCTTTCTTTCAGACACCAAAACGCAGCAGTAACCTTTAAGGTTAGAAGTTTTTGCATTAAACAGAGCAAAACAAACAAACAAAGTGCCTTCCTTAGGGCAGGATTTTTGGGCAAAGCAATCGAATCTTTGATGGATATCCTAACACATGTAAAAGATGGAAATTTGATTAAATCAAGATGTAAAAAGCTGGGGTGGTCCATTTGAGGAAAAATTGAGGTGGCCATATATTGTCCAAACTGTACACTTTATTTTGAAAGTGAAAAGGGTTGATATTAATAATTGCACAGGACAGCAGGTATAAAGTCAGGGTGTAAAGACATATTGCCTTAAATCTGTCCCGTGCTTTAACTTGGCAAAGATGTGACTACATTTTACGGTAGAGACCAACCCACGGTGAGAAATCTAACCCTTTCAAAAAGAACAAAAAGTATCTTTCAGTGTGCTGGCAGGAATTTAGCATCTGATGTGAATTTTATTCGGGAAATGAAGTTCTAAGGGAGATTTCAAACACTCAAGAGCTTGAATAACCACCACTCTGTGGCAACAAACATTACTTGCATTTAGTAGACCCAATTTGTAATGCTGTGACTTACAGACGCCACTGTATGGATGTGGAACAGTCTGTTTATCCACTCACCTATTGAAGGACATCTTGGTTGTTTCCAGTTTGGGGCGTTTGTGAATAGAGCTGCTATAAACATTACATGCAGGCTTTTGTGCACACCTAAATTTTCCAGTCAATTGGATAAACATGTAGGAGCATCATTGCTAGATCATACAGTAAGACTATATTTAGCTTTGTAAAAAACTGCCAAACTGTCTTCCAAAGTGGCTGTATAGTCGTTTACATTCCCACCAGCAACAAATGAGGGTGTCTATTGCTCTGTTCCTCTTTACCAATTTTTGTGAACCAATTATTGTTAGTTTTTTGGGTTTAAGCCATTCTAATAGGTGTGTAGAAGTATCTCATTATTGCTTTAATTTGTGATTCCCTAGTGACAAATGAGGTTGAGTATTTTTTTGTCATTTGTTTACTTTTCTTCTGTATATCTTACTCGGTGAGGTGTCTATTCGCATGTTTTGCCCATTTTTTAATTGGGTTGTTTGTTTTCTTATTATTGAGCTTTGTGTGTTTTGGATATCTGGTCCTTTATCAGATATGTTTGCAAATATTTTCTCCCAGTTTCTGGCATTTTTATTTAATTCTCTTAACAGTCTTTTGCAGAGCACATGTTTAATTTTTTTTATTAAAATATTTTAAGCATACCTGGATGGCTCAGTCAGTTGAGCATCTGACTCTTAATTTCAGCTCAGGTCATGATCTCGCGATTTTGTGGGTTCTAGCCCCGCATCGGCTCAGCACTGACAGCGTAGAAACTGCTTGGATTCTCTCTCTCTCTCTCTCTCTCTCTCTCTCTCTCTCTCTCAATAAATATACATTAAAATTTTTAATTTGAATAAAATCGATGAAAAGTTGTTAATTTTAATGAAGACCAACTTATACAGTTTTTCTTTCATGGATCATACCTTTGGTGTCCTGTCTAAAAATCCAAATCCAAGATCACCTAGATTTTTTCCTATGTTTTCTTCTAGAAGTTTTATAGTTTTGTATTTTACATTTGTCCATGATCCTTTTTGAGTTAATTTTATGAAACGTGTAAGATCTGTGTCCAGATCCAATTATTCTAGCACCATTTTTTGAAAAGATTATCCTTTCTCCATTGACTTTTCTTTGCCGCTTTGTCAACGATCAGTGGACCACATTTGTATAGATCTGTTTCTGGACTCTATTATGTTCCATTGATCTGTGTATCTATTCTTTCACTAATATCATGCTGTCTTGTTTATTGTAGCTTTATATAGTAAGTCTTGAAGTTCAGTAGCGTCAGTTCTCCAACTTTGTTATTCTTCAGTATTGTGTTGGCTCTTCTGGGTCTCTTTACCTTTTATAATGTTTACTTATTTTTTTGGAAGAGAGAGAGAGAAAGAGCACACATGTGAATGGGGGAGGGGCAGAGAGAGAGAGGGAGTTGGAGAATCTCAAGCAGGCTCTGTACTGTCAGCACAAAGCCCCATGTGGGGCTCGAACCCACAAACTGTGAGATCATGACATGAGCCAAAATCAAGAGTAAGCCACTTAACCAACTCAGCCATCCAGGCGCCCCTCCTTAACTGTTTATACAAACTCTAGAATAAACTGGTTGATATTCACAAAATAGCTTACTGGGAGTTTGATTGGAATTGTGCTTAATCTACACATCACACTGGGAATAATTGACATCTTAAGAATATTGATTTTTTTGTATCCACAGACATGGAGTAGCTCTCCATTTACTTAAATCCTTTTGATTTCTTTCAGCAGCTGGTATTGATTTCTAGTTTAATTCCACTGTGGTCTAAGAACAGACTCGTATGAATTCTATTCTCTTAAATTTGTTAAGGTATGCTTTATGACCTGGAATGTGGTCCATCTTGGTGAATATTCCATGTGAACTTGAGAAGAATCTGTATTCTGCTGTCGTTGGATGAAGTATTGTATAAATGTCAGATCAAGTTGATTGATGTGGTTCAGTTCAACTATACCCTTACTGGGTTTGCCTGCTGGATTTAGTTATTACTAAAAAATGGTGTTGAAATCATCGATTATGATTGTGAGTTCGTCTATTTTTTTCTTTACAGTTGTATACATTTTTGTTTCATGTATTTTGATGATCTATTGTTAGGTGCATACACATTAAGTATTATTATGTCTTCCTAGGGGACTGACCCCTTTAACGTTATGTTTTGTCTTCTCTTTATTCTCGATAAATTTCCTTGTTCTGAAGTCTGTTTTGCTTGAAATTAATATAGCTACTCCAGCTTTCTTTTGATTAGTGTTAAGATGGCATAGCTTTCTCCACTCCTTTATTTTTAACTTATCTGTGTCTTTATATTGAAAGTGAATTTCTTACAGACAACACACAGCTGGGTCTTGCTTTTTTTTTAAGTTTGTTTGTTTGTTTGTTTGTTTACTTTTGAGAGAGAGAGCGCGAGCGAGCGAGCAGGGGAGGGGAGAAGAGCATCCCAAGCAGGCTCGCATCCTCAGCACGGAGCCCCCGAAAGGTGTCGAACTCACCAACTCACCAATCATGAGACCAGGACCTGAGCCAAGTCAGAATCTTAGTTGAGCCACCTAGGCGCCACGGGGCCTTGCTATTTTATCCATTGACAATTTCTGTCTTTTAATTGGTGTAGACTGCTCTCACCATGTTTGTAACTGTTTTCTATTTGTTCCACTTGACTTTCAAGCATAATTTTGAATTTGTAATTTTGTCTTCTTGGTTAAGATCCCTCAAAACCTGGAGCCACCCCTGCCTGGCATGCATTAAGTACCAACACAAAAGCTGCACACCAGCTCTGGTTGGGCAGGAGCGACACAAGGCTTCGGGGACGCGACTGTAAAGTACAGGAGGGCACAGGGTCTCTGCTGGGCGGATCCCAACCTCCCCAGACACTGACAAGCGTTTCAGCCAATGAAAGTGCTCCTACTGAACAATTCTGACGGCAAAGGGGCGGGACTGCCTCCCGCCTCTCCGCAGGGCCCACAGTGGGTGTGGCTTACGTCTGCGCAAGTTTACTACCTGGACAACGGCGCTTTGTTGCCCTGACGACGGTGGCCGGGTCGCTGCAGACTAGATTGGAAGTTCGCTTGCGGCACGTCGAGCACGTCGAGCACCGTGTTCCTGTCCAGAGATCTTCGCGGTGTCTCAATTTCCCGAGAATACGTTGCAACAGTAGAGATAACAGGGGTCTGTGGCCCTTTCCTGAATTCCTCGGCAGGCGCTGTGATGCCTGAAGGGCTGCGTCGCAGGCTCCCCGACTCCATGCGGGCAGGGGTCTTTGCAGAAAACCGTCCAGAGAGCCATGACCCTGCGGGCTGCAGGCTCCGCTTTCCCCGTGGGGTGTTCATTTTGCATCAGGGCATTTCTTTGCTGCCACTTACAATCACCTCTGGGTCTGTGGGTCTTCACAGCGGTTTGTCTCGAGGCCGCTGTTGGGAACAGCTGAAGCCCAAAGTAACGGCTCTGTCTTCTTTGCAGAGCCATGGGTAGCAAGAAGAAGGAAATTGCCCTGCAGGTAAGCCTCAAGGGGAGCTTGCTTCTTGCTTCCAGCGCTTGTTGGGGTTAGGAGGCGAGGAGGATGGTGTGGAGTGGGAAGAAATGTATAAAGATGATATTATTTGCCAGCAGTGACAGCCAGTGTTCTCAAACTTGAATTGTACCCTTCCATCTTAAAGGGGAAAAAAAATCTCGACCCCCTAGTGACAGTTTTTTGTACCCTTAAAATATAAGTAAACATAAAATTGCCTATAAGCTCTTTATGTTTGTAGTGCTTATGCAAACATAACCCAAACATAGATTAAAATAAACTAAAACTAAAAATGCAAGAAAATGTGAACAGATACAATTCGCTGTTGACATATTTTTGTTGAAATATAAATGCAGCTGGCTGTGAGGGTGTGATGTAGGTTCTGTTTGAGTTTGGGCATGCTTCTGTAACTACATGCTCTCTAGAGACTCAGCTCTCGCCACTGCTTTTTACCATTGTTTGCTTATTCAAGAAATATGTTTTGATATTTTCTGTGCTACACATTCATTGTATAGAGCGGTTTGCTTCATTTGCACCTGGAATGAATGAATCTGTAAGCCAGCATCTGCTTTTTATCCTGGTCCTGGACAAGAAGGAGTGCAGGACGCCTGGACAGCTCAGTCATTCAGTCGTTCAACTATTGATTTCAGCTCAGGTCATGATGCCAGGGTCGTGGGATCCAGCCCCACGTCAGGCTTCATGCTGTGAGTGGAGCCTGCTAAAGATTCTCTCTGTCTCTCTCTCTCTCTCTCTCTCACCCCCTCTGCCCTTCCCATTCCCCCCCCACTACGTTTGCACTCTCTCGCTCTCTCTAATTAAAAAAAAAAAGTGCTTTGTCATAATCAGATCATCTGGATGATCTGTGATAGGTGCACATTTTAAAGCAAACTTTACAGTGTCTCTTAGTTCAGCTCATCTGGATACAAGCTCAGGCTACAAGCACTTCCTGCAGAGTGAAGTAGCTTGATTTCTCTTTCGTTGCCCTCTGTGGCATGAGCACGTGTTTCAAAAGCCTAGTAATTTAAAAAGGGAGAAAACAATGTCAATGTAAGGATGGCAGGTATGAGGAGAAGGTGGGAAGAGCTTTGGAATGAAAGTCTGAAGACCTGATATAGTTCTTGACTCTTCTCTTAGTCAGCTCTGAGACTGGAGGTAAATCAAATAGGCTCTCTTGCTATAGTTTGCTCATCTGTAGAGTGAGGCTGTTCAGTGCACTATCCCTAAGGGCCATTGCAGCATTGATGCTGTGATACTCCAGAGTTATGAAACTTTTCATATGTGTACATTCTGTCTGTAAATAAATTCTAAGCACCCAGTCTTACCACTTCTTGTTTTGTGAACAATTTCCTCAGCCTCTCTGAGACTCCATATCTTTTATGTAAACAGGATAATAGATAGTGTGCAGAGTTGTGACAACACTTAGGCATTTCAAAGCTGGACTGATCGCTGTCTGTGGTGGCTCTAAGAGTTTTGCCCTATATGCTTGTCTTTTCATCTTCCTATGCCCTATGTCCCCTTTGGGGATAATAATATTTTTTGGTCATTTCAAAAAGAATGTTGTTCCGAGAGCTCTGAATTCAGTGTGGTACTCCAAGTAAGTGCTCCCATTTGCTGAAGAGGAGGGCGATTGGGTGTGCCTGGGGACATCTGTATAAGCATTGCCTCTACCAGGTAGGCTCCTTGAAAGCAGTGCCCTAGGGTTTGCCAGCCTAGTAACCCTGTCCTCTCTCTGGGTAAGACTATGTAGGGCTCCTTCTGTCACTGAGACAGAAATCGCAGGACATCAAGAGACAGTTTGGCCAGAATGTGCCGCACATTCCTTATTCATCCCCTACCAAATGTAGGGCTTAGTGAAATCCAGACATTTCCCAAACTGTTCTGCTCCTGCCCCATTCCTGGGAATGAGATTCTCCAACTGTTCAGAGTCCTGCCCCACTGCTGGTGTGGCTCATTTCGTGCCAGGTGCACACCACAGAGAGTTGCTATTGACTGACAGTTGAACCTCTGGAAGTGACTGTTATGAGAAGAGGGTGGGGGTGGGGACTCTTGAAACCTCTCTCACCTTCCTCAGGACTATATTTGGGAGCCCTGGATGACGTCAGTCCAGATTTCTTAGGTCAGTTAAGGCATCAAGAAACTCTTCTGTTTTCTTTTTTCATAGAAACAAAAAGCATGGAAATATGATTCTTTGGCTCAGTTGTTTGAGTGTGACTCTTCAATTTCAGCTCAGGTCAGGATTGAAATCAAGCCCCTCATCAGGCTCTGTGCTGAGGGTGGAGCCTGCTTAAGAGTCTCTCTCTCCCTCTCCCTCTGCCCCTCCCCTGCTTGCGCGCGCTCTCTCTCTCTGTCTCTGAAGAAGAGAAGAAGAAGAAGAAGAAGAAGAAGAAGAAGCAGGAGGAGGAGGAAGAAAGAAGAAGAAGGAAGAAAGAAGAAGAAAGAAGAAGAAAAGAGAGATGAATCTTTAGTAGGAGGTTTGCAGATATTACATGTTTCCAGCTTTTTTAAAGGGACAAAGACCTGAGCATACCTGTATTAAGAATGAGTGATAATTGTCATGATCTTTTAATTTTTATAGTTTTAAACTAGCCCCACAAAAACTTACTAATTACAAAGGGAAAGAGAATAACTTCACAGTGCAGAAGACTGACAGACCACCTTAATCAAGTGATCAAAGTGAATATCAACAAGAAGGGGGCAGATGGAAATTGTGTGTCACCTGATAGGATGTCATGAGAGAATACTCTTCTGCTTCTCTGATGCTCCAGCCAATCCAACCAATTCCAACCAATCCAGAGCTGCACAGTCTAGATATAATCAGGGAACATCAAACATGCCCAAATTGAAGGACGTTCTACAAAATTATCCCCTCATAATCATCACAAGTGTCAAGATCATGAAAATCAAGGAAAGACTGAAGAACTCTTCCAGAATTAAAGAGACTAATCCAGCACATGATACCAACAAGATCCTTTGCCATTCAGGACATTATTGGGGTGATTAGTAAAACTTGAATGGGATCTGAAGATTTTATATTAATAATATATATCAGTGTTTATTTCCTGACCTTGAAGGTTGTATTATGGTTATGTAGGATAATGTATTCAGGGATCTTGAGATATAAGGTTGATAATTTAAATTCAAATAATTTCAAAATAATTCAAGTTATTTAATAATTTAAATCATTTGAAATAATTCAAGAAGTTCTTTAAAAAATTTTTTTAATGTTTATTTTTGAAAAAGAGAGAGAAAGAGCACGAACAGGGTAAGGGCAGAGAGAGAGGGAGACACAGAACTCGAGGCAGGCTCCAGGCTCCACACTATCAGCACAGAGTCTGACACGGGGCTCGAACTTATGAACTGTGAGATTGTGACCTGAACCAAAGTTGGAGGCTTAACTGACTGAGCCACCCAGGCACCCCTCAAGAAGTTCTTTATACTGCATTTGCAAATCTTCTATAAGTTTGAAACTGTTTCCAAATAAAAACATTATAGAAAAATGTACATTATTAATAATGTACTATGTGTAACATAATATGTATTTCTCCTTGAATTTCATTTATGATGGAAACCAGAATACTTTATAGAGAAGAGAAAAATGTGAAAGAATGGCAAGAAATTCAACTGTTAATTATTTCTGATGTTGATGTTTGGACACATTTACCAAAAGATGTGCAAAACACATACACCCAAAAAGTATAAAACATTGCCTGGGAAATTAAGGAAGATTTAATAGGTAATGAGAGAAACTTGATGTTCATCGACTAGAAGACTCAGTGTTGTTGCTAAGATTTTAATTTTTTCCAAATTGATCCATATATTCAGTGCAATCTGAATAAAGTATCTGCAGGAGTTTTTGTAGAAAGTGACAATTCTAAAATATATACTGGAAGGTGAAGGATCAAGAATAGCCAAACAATCTTGAAAAAGCAGAAAAATATGGAAGCCCCACACTGCCTGATTCCAAGATTTTTTACAAAGTTACAGTAATCAGAGTAGTGTGGTGTTGGCAAAAGAATAGAAAATAGGTCAATGAAACAGAACAGATTCCAAAATAAACCCATGCTTATGTAGTCAACTGGTTTTCAACAAAGGTGCCAAAGCAATTTAATGAGAAAAATAAAAATCTTTTCAACAAGTTTTGCAGAAACAAATGTACCTCTACGTGGAAATAAAATTAACCTCAATCCTTCCCTCACAATCCAGACAAAAATTAATTTCAGATGGCTCACAGGCTTAAATGTGAAAGCTTAAATTATAAAGCTTCTGGACTAAAAGATCATCTTGTGATATATATATATATATATATATATATATATATATATATATATAAACTCTACAACCTAATAATATAAAGGGCAACAGTCCAATAAAGAAAATGGACAGACCAATGGGCATTTCTCAAGACATATAAATGACTTGTGTTCTCTCTCTCTGTCTCTCTCTCTCTCTCTCAATACACTTTAAATAATTGACTGAGATTTTATTAGGTTAGTGGTGATTCCTGGAGACGGAAGCAGGAAGCAAGAGAAGGAGAAAGGCAGATTGGGGAAAGAAGACAGCTTGAGCTGTGTATTTGTACCTATTTTGGGGAGAGAGGGAGGGATGGAGGGAGAGAAGTACGTAGGTATCTGGAGTAAACACATCAAATCATCTCCCCATCCATGCCCTCACTAATTCAGCCTTTGTTCCTCTTTGATGTTAGGTTGACATCAGCACCCAGGAGCTTTGGGAGGAAATGCTGAGTTCCAAAGGACTAACTGGTAATTTAAGATAATTTTTGAGATCCATCCTTTTCAAAATTGCTAAATGGCATATTGAACCATGAAGAGAAAAGCTGCAATGAACACCATTTTCCTATAATCTTGAGTTTCATAAATAAAGAACGAGGTAATTTCTTGGTGTGTGTATATATATCTGGCTTGAACATCCGTCAGTTAAGGAAAGCAGTCAGTACTGTTGGATAATAGGGTTCCCTTGTTTTAGAGCTGACTGTCAGACCCAAGTGCTGTTTGGTCTTAAGGAATGAAAGCCTTTTTTTTAAATGTTTGTTTGTTTGTTTATCTTGAGAGAGAGAGAAAGTTAGAGAGCAAGCAAGGGAAGGGCAGAGAGGGAGACCCAGAATCCCAAGCAGGCTCTGCATCAGCACAGAGCCTGAAGCAGAGCTCAAACTCACGAACCATGAGATCATAACCTGAGCCAAAATCTTTTTTTCAATTTATTTAATTTATTCATTTTTTGAGAGACAGAGACAGAGACAGAGCATGAATGGGAGAGGGGCAGAGAGAGACAGAGACACAGAATCTGAAGCAGGCTCCAGGTTCTGAGCTGTCAGCACAGAGCCTGACGTGGGGCTCGAACTCACGGACCTGTGAGATCATGACCTGAGGCAAAGTTGGATGCTTAACCGACTGAGCCACTCAGGCGCCCCTGAAATCTCTTCTGGTTACCTGAGGCATGAAGAGGAATGTATTGTTAGGAATGTGAGAATCTCTTGGAACTCAGGGGCTGGTAGGAGAGTGAGGCATCCCAAGGGACTGGAACCAGGGACTGCACAGTCATTAGGAAACAGCATAGCCACTGTCCCTGGGCCTCCTCGTTCCTGTCGTCTCATATGTTATCTATTCCTGTGCAACAATTTACCCCAAAACCTAGTAGCTTAAAACAACGAACATTTATTATCCCACAGTTTCTGGGGTCTGGAATCCAGGTGTAGCTTAGCCTCTGGTTTGGGGTCTCTCACCAGGCTGCAAGTGTAAGAGTAAGACAGAGAATGCCAAGGCTCAACTAGGGTCCAGTTTGCTTCCAAGCTCCATCATGTGGCTTTGGCAGATCTTTGAAAGTCATTTCCAACTTCTTTATGTGGCTATTGGCAGGACTCAGGATCCTAGTGGCTCTTGGCCAGAGACATCAAGTTCTCGCTATCAATTTATACATCAGGCTACTTACAACACAGTAACTTTCTTCCTCCCGAGGAAGAGGGAGAGAAGGGGAGGGAGAGACCCATGAAAGTCATAGTCTTTTTGTAACTGAATCTCAGAAGTGACATCCCATCACTTTGCCCTGTTCCTTTTGGTAGAAGCCAAAAGGAACTAGGTCCAGCCTGCACTCAAGGGCAGGGGGTTACACAAAGGCATTAACCCCAGGAGGCAGGAATCCCTGGTGACATCTTGGAGGCTGCCTACAACACCCGCCCCTCCTATTTCTTTCTCTTCCTCATTTACTGTGTGCAGGTATCTCTGGGCTCCATTCGTCTCTCTGTATCCACTCAATTCTTCTCCCTATAAGTACGCGGCTCAGCCAGCTTGCCTCCGCTCTCATCTCTCCCCAGCACCACCTGCACCAAGTGACTTCAGCATTCAAGGCCCCTCTGCCACCCCTCTCCCATGACTCAATTTTTCTTTCTAGCCCCTTCACCTACTGTTCCCTGAGATATGCCCTGAGCTCCCACCTGTTTCCTGAACATGCCACAAGTCTCCCCACTTCTTTACTTTTATCCATGTAGCTCCTATGCCCCAGAATATCATGGCCCCATCACAACCTGGAGACATCTCACTCCTTCCCAGGCCCAGCTCCAAAGCGGCTTCCTTGCATGAAATCTTTCCAGAACTTCTGCATGGTCACTTCCCCCGGGAGTCAGTCACCTGGGCTGGGTGGGACTGTGTCTCAATCCCCACCCTCCTGCACACACCCAGCTTGGTGTGGCCCCTGTCTGGAGGAGCACTCTCGGCTTTCCCCCTAAACTCTAAGCACGAGGGCATCATCTTTTTCATCTTCATCTGTAGCAGACTTGCCCAGGCCTGGGGCAGAGTGGGTGCTAAGTCGTTGCTGGTAGCATCGATCCAGCACTGTGTGTGTGAGTCTTGCCACACTCTACTACCTGAGGGATTACACACCAGGTCTCAACTACTTTGTGTGTGTGTCTTGTCTGTGCAACTGAACGTGGCTCCAGGGCAAACCAAGCATTACTTCTGCTTCTTTAACAACAGTAAGAAAACTACCACGTCATCATTGTTTGAGAAGTCGCCATGTTCCAGGCACCCTCCGTGATCAGAGCTGACATCTGCTGGGTGTGGATTCTGTCAAGCCCTACTCTGAGCGGTGCCAGGGACTTGTGTTGACTGGAGGCCACAGGGGCTCTTCCTTCCTTCTAGAGCCATAAGAAATCTGCTTCCAAAATCAACCACCATCTTGGAAGTCTTGCCTTCTGCTGGATCGTTTTCATCTGCCTTCAAACATGCAAGTCTATTTAGATTTACACACACACACACACACACACACACACACACACAACTTTTCATTTTCTCTGCCATGTCGTTACTTTCAGATGTCTTCTCTGTTTTACTTCCTCTCAGTCAAACTGTTGATATACTTCCTCTCTGGTCTTGCTCTCCCTCATAACTTTGTGAAGTGTGCCTTTGTCGCCACCACTGCTCAGAGCCAGGGAGGGCCAGAGGAGCCGGGAAGCGGAACTATGGGTGCAAATCCTGTTTGCTCTTGTCCTCAGAGAAGCCCAGAGCTTATCTTCCACCTGGATGCCCAGGAGGCCCAAATCTGTCTCTTGCCCCTGCTGGTGTCTAGTTGCCTTTGGGACCACTGGTCTGAGATTCTCTTGTTCATACTGGGAACCCAGCATGTCTAGAATTTAGTTTGTTCTTCTCCCTCCTCCAAATGATCTCTCCCTGCCACCACCCAGTTCTTTTCCTCTGCCAGGCTCCAAGGTGGAGTCCTTTCCACCCCCAGGTGACTTTCACCACCCGTCTTTCCCTTCCCTTTCCAAGTCTCATGGATTCCTCCCTTCCTTCCCTCCCAATCCCCTAGTCCCCCCTGGGTCTGGCTTCCTCATCCCTCCCATATCCAACTTGGTTCTCACTTTTCCCCTGAAAAACAATGCTGCTTGGCTGAAACTAACCCATACTCCTGAATTCATGCACCTTGGTTCTTTCCTGGAGTAGTTGAAAGCATGCACTACAGCATCAGACGAACCTGGGTTCAAAACTAGGTTCTACTGTTGCACTGGCAGTGAAGAGCCTGCTCGGGATTATCCGTCTCCCTCTCTCTGTCTGCCCCTTCCCTGCTTGCTCTCTGTCTGTCTCTCTCTCAAAATAAATGAATAAACATTTTGAAAAAAAAAAACAGGTTCTACTGCTTGAGAATTTAAATTTTTTTTAACCTTGGGCTAGTTACTTCATGTCTTTGAACTTCACACAAGCTAGCACTTTTTATGTCCTCATGATCATGCCAGGCATGTCTGCATGTATCTGGTGCACATGTGTTGGGTTAGCTTTTCCTACAGGCCCTGTGGCCTAGTGCAATCAGACGAGAGGGTTCCCTCACACCCAGTCCTGGCACACTCCAGAGACTGGGTGGGACCAATGACGAAAAAAGGATCCAAGTTTCCCTCTAGGGCTCTATCAGGTAAACTTTCTAGGAGAACTCTGTTAATTTTATAAAGTAAATAACTCTCCTTTACCCAAAGCAAGTGGCTTTTAATCCATCTGGGAGAAATGTCACAACTGTGTTTATCATCAAAGCAGCTAAGAGTAGATTGTAGGCTGACAGGCCACTTACAGTGACCTCTTTCTTTTAGAATAGATAGTTTGGGGCACCTGGGAGCCTCGGTCGGTTGAGTGTCCGACTCTTGATTTCGGCTCAGGTCATGATCTTGCGGTTTGTGGCTTTGAGCCCCACGTTGGGCTCCGTGCTGATAGTGCAGAGCCTCCTTGGGATTCTCTCTCTGTCCCACCTCCACTCTCTCTATCTCCAGAATGAATGAATAAACTTTAAAAAATGTATACAGTTTTAGTACAATTCAAATATTTATGGAGGGCCTGACTGACCTTGAACGTAGCCTGAAAATTACTTCAGGTAAAGGATGCACGTTAAGAAAACTGTTTTCTACCACACTTACTTGATCATGCTTAGAATTCAAAACACAGTTCATAAGAATGAGAGGCAGCTGGTCTGTCTCTATGCTTGCTTCTACTCTAATGGGATAATGGATCCCTTGAACTGTTAAGTAACCCTGCAAACAGATGTCGACCGGAGAGGAGTCAGAATTTGCAGGTATAAATTGTGCCTGACGTGGTGAGTGCTGATGTCCGGTGAACGTTCCTGCTTCTTGGTTCCACTTAGTTGTCGACGTCTACCAAGGGTGGTGTGGCCCCTGCAAACCCGTGGTGAGCCTCTTCCAGAAGATGAGGATCGAGGTTGGCCTGGACCTTCTGCACTTTGCATTAGTAAGATCCTCCCCCAGCAGAATGTCACATGACATTGTAAAATCCTTATAAATTTAAAAGCAGGAGCGGGAATCCGGAGCTGCCTTTTCCAGATTGTTGAAAAGGCATCAGTCATGAATGTTTCGGTCATCGGTCATAGATGCTTTATAGTTGCTCTAGAGATGAAGATTCCTACCCCCACCCCCACCCCCTGAGAGTGACTCTGGGCTTGCGTGTCTCTTGACCCTGTGCATAGGGAAGGGGTACCTGTCACTCAACACGTGTGTTCCTTTTGGCTCATGAACACTCTAGACTCTAAAGTCTTATTCCCAGAGCACGGCACTGCAAGATTTCTATGCTCTGCTCCATCGTGGGGAACGTCTAGCAAATATTTGCTTGGATTAATCTGTGGAATGGGAATAAATTCCAGAAAAGTGTGCAAGAGATGGTCGATATGCTGCCTGGGTTAGAGGTGCATGGGCAGAACACAGGAGAAAATATACCTACACCGACCTTCTGATGCTTCTGGAGAGAGTGTGGGAGGGAAATGCCCGCATGGGGAAGGAAGTGTTAGGCCCCTGTGCAGGGTTTATCAGATACTGAAGGCAAAGTCTGGGGCCCTTTCGGTGCTGTGGTTGTCAGTCCTGGCAGCAGTAGAGTGTCAGACAGAGGAGCCCCCTGGTTCCGGAGCAGTAGCTGGCTGGGGAGCGGGAGAAACCCTTGCTTCCTCCTTGTCTTACTCTTCATAAAAGCACACTGCCAACAATTTTTACCAATATGTTGACAGGAAAGTTATTCTGATGAAAAGACCCTAGAAGGAAAGGCATGAGAGCAAGCCAGGGCCTCACCTGGGAGAGGTGGGGCAGTCACAGTGTGTATGTGAGTGCATGGAGGGGTGTGTGTATATGAGTGTTTATGTGGGGGGTGGGGTGGGAGGGATATGTGTGTGTGGCCTGTGTGTGTGTGTGTGTTTATGGGGAGGTAGGGGGTGTGTGCCTATGTATACGTTGTCCTTTGTGGTTCTCCCAACACTGTGCCCTGGCGTCCCTGGCACCCCAGAGCCCTCCTGACAGCTTGTTTTCTTTAGGCAGAAGCAGACTGTCTTGATGCCCTTGAAAAATACCGAGGGAGGTGTGAGCCGACCTTTCTGTTTTATGCAGTAAGTACATTTTCAGAACCAGAACCATTGCCGATCATTAGGGTTCAGCTAGAGGCTTCTCACTGAAAGTCACCAAGAGGCTTCACTGAGCCAGACAAGTGAGCATTTTCTCCTTGATGGCGTTTGTTATTTGGGATAAGGATAGATGTACTAAGTCATGGTAATGCAGGTCCCTGCCTAGGATGGAGGCCTTGCTTATTGGTGGAGGGGCCGGGAAGACACAGCTCCTAATGGTCACTCTGGGCTCAGCAGCCTTCCTGACTGGCTGTCCAGAAAGAATGGGAGTCATTCAAATGCACAGGCTCCTGGCTCATGGACACTCTTGACCAATGCTTCACAATCAGAGCGCGGCATTTCAAGGTTTCTGTCCTCTGCTCCGTAGAGGCGCCTTCAGCAAACATCCTCCTCCAGTGGGGTAGACAACCTCCGCATTCACTTATTTAACCAGAAGATGTGAAGATATGTGTACAGAAATTCAGAAATTAAAGGAACTTTTGTGGAAAGCCAGTGTTTTGCAAGATAACTTGGATGTTTTGGGGGTGACATCCATGCCCTGGCCCCACGCCCCTCATGGCCCACTGTCTCATACCTGGCTTCCTAGCTGAGGTCACCTGCCAGGGCCTGAAGGCAACTGACTGATAGGCTACTTCTAACTCCTGCCCCTTCCCTGTACAGTTAGGGGAACTGAGGCCTACCCACCCACGTCTCCTGACAGCCAGGCCAGCGTTGTTCAGTTTGGAAATCTTTGGGCTCCCGTGCTTAGCACTGCAAATATTACAAATTGGAAGCTAATGGTAATCATTATTGGAGCATTGATATTTTAAATTTATTTATTTTGAGAGAGACAGAGATAGTGCAAGCAGGGGAGGGGCAGAGAGAGGGAGAGAGAGAGAGAATCCCAAGCAGGCTCTGCAACTGTTAGCACAGAGCTTGATGCGGGGCTTGAACTCTTGAAACAGTGAGATCATGACCTGAGCTGAAACCAAGAGTCAGAAGCTTAACCAACCGAGCCACCTGGGCACCCCCACTGAGCATTTGATTTTTGATGGAAGACTGAAACATGGGTGGGGACAGAGGGAGAAGTGGGAAGGAGCCCAAGTGACAGCGGAGCACATGTGCAGAAATGGGATGGCCGTCACAGTGGTTCACCTGCTTGAGCCTGTGGTGATTAACGCATAAATCGTAACTCCTATTCGACTGCGTGGGGACAGGTGCCAAGGCAGCAGGCCCAGCTTCTCCTCCTCTCGAGGGCCACTGAGGGGCGGAGTGGAAACGCGGGAGGCCCACTCTCTGTGAGTAATATGCAGAGACTGCCAAAAGGGTCAAGGCAGGCAACTCAGGTCACCCCAAACACCACCGCCACTGTGAAGTCTCCTGTGACTGCCCCAGCTGGAGCTGGGAATCCATTCTTGCCCTGACTGCCAAGCATCCTGTCCATTCCCCTCTCAAAGCAGTGATCTTAGTCTATTGTAATTGTTTCTTTGATATGACCACCTGTCTCCCCCTTGACCCCCCAGTAACTGAGGCAACTAGCTTTTCAGGGTTAGCGTTCATATCCATTGCCCCTGTGTTGGTGCTTGGCAGAGTAAGTGCTCAGTAGACATTTGTTGAGTGGATGAGCCACATATAGGCCACACTTAGTCACTCACAACCTAGTGTGCACTACTCTTCCTTTAATGAACTCCACCTCCCCCTGTTTCCCTGAAGGACATTTTTTTAATGTTTGTTTATTTTTGAGAGAGAGAGAGAGACAGACAGACAGACAGACCGCTTGAGCTGGGGAGGGGCAGAGAGAGAGGGAGACAGAGAATCCCAAGCAGACTCTGCCCTGTCAGTGCAGAGCTCGACACAGAGCCCGATGTGGGGGCTCCATCTCACGAACCGAACTGTGAGATCATGACCTGAGCCAGACGCTTAGTCGCCCAGGTGTCCCTCTCTGAAGGAATTTTTGAAAGGAGAGGCATGGGGTAGAGGGCAGAGAAGTGGATGGCGGCCTCGACCTTGGGCATGCTCCTAAGTAAAGCTCCTGGACACGCACAGTCTCTTGGAAGAGATTAAGATCTGTGCAGAAGAGGTCAAGTGGTTTGAGTAGCGCGTGTGTACCGTGTTCTAGGGCGGAGCACTGGTGGCAGTGGTTAGAGGAGCAAATGCCCCGCTACTGCAGAAAACCATCCTGGAGCAGCTGGAGGCTGAAAAGAAGGTGCTGGCTGAAGGCCACGAACGGAAAGTGGTAAGGAACACTCCCGGAGTGACAAACTCAGCATTTTTCCCTCCCCCACTAACCTTCCTGGAGCTGTCTGTGGAAAGCTTCATTAAATGCCTCCCTCTGGGGGCCCTTGAGGGCTCAGGGGGAGGCAGTGGCCACTAGGACATGCATGCATTTTAAAGCCTTCATTAAAGAATTTTTTGAAAATGTTTTACCTGTTTTTGAAAGAGACTGACAGAACATGAGCAGGGGAGGGGCAGAGAGAGAGGGAGACACAGAATCCGAAGCAGGCTCCAGGCTCTGAGCTGTCAGCACAGAGCCCGATAAGGGGCTCGAACTCAGAGACCAGAGATCATGACCTGAGCCAAAGTCAGACGCTTAACCCAAGGAGCCACCCAGACGCCCCTTAAAGCCTTCTTTTAAAAAAGTGGCCCCCTTTCTTCCAGAACACTTGAGCTTCATATGTCCATGTCCCTCTCATCCCCCACTTCAGTTCTTAACAGGGGTTTCAAGAACCCTAACACTGAGTTCAGAAATGTAAATAAAGTTATGGAGTCAAGTAATGGATAGGAGAAGTTAGCCTCAGGGTGACTCACTCCTGGTGATCTGCCCTCACCTCCCACTCCTGAAAGTTTTACTTGTGATCCCCGACAGTTTGTTTCTTTAATTTAGAAATTAAGCTGTCATTCGCATGAGAAATAGGATCAGCATAGCTTGTGATTTTGATAAATTATTTCCATGGTAACACAGACTACAAGTTTTTCACAAATAAATGGCTGCCTTTGAAAATCAACACCACCTTAGATAGACAGAGGTATTTCCTGGTGCTTTGAGCTCTGTCCAATGAGCCTTAATGTTGTTTAGTGTTCGTTTTTCAAGTTTTCATATTCAATTCCAAGTAGCAAAGCCCTATTTTCATAGAATGGGTTAGAACCAATCATATTTTTTCCCCAGAAAATCACACATTTTCCCTGTAGGGGGAAGATGATCTCTGTCTTTACTACTTCCTTGCGTGGTGCAGCCAATTGCTTAATATTTCCTGGCGTGTCGATTCTTCCTTTGTCTTCTTGCCAACTGTCTATTTAATCTTCTACTTGACACTTGTGGAAATGGGCAGAATCTAAATCTTAAGATCAGCATGGATTTCTTTGTCTTTGAACACCCTCACCCCTGCCATCATCCGGCTACTAAAAAGAGATCTTGTAAAGTTTCCAAGGCTGATGATTGATCTTGACCTCCTTTTTTTGGCTCTGCATTTTGGGCCTTTACTTTTTTGGCTTCTGTAGGTTTCTGAAGGTCTTTGTGGTAATTTAATTAGCTAACTGCTTTCTGTTCGTGACCAATTTGTCCTAGATTAGAGATGAGGCTCTGTCTGATGAAGATGGATGCTTCTCGCATGACAAGGGCAGTGGTGAAGATGAGGACATGGGTGAGTATAGAACCACTAAGGCAAAAAGGCGAAGCAGACTCAGATTTGTAAATCTGAGTTTTTAAAAACTTTATGAGTAGGGGCACCTGGGTGGCTCTGTCGGTTAAGCGTCCGACTCTTGATTTCAGCTCAGGTCATCATCTCATGGTTTGTGGGTTTGAGTACCACATCAGGCTCTGTGCATAGAGCACAGAGCCTGCTTGGGATTCTCTCTCTTTCCCTCTCTTTCTGCCCCTCCCCTGTACTCTCTTTCTGTCTTTCAAAATAGATAAAGAAAAAAAAAAAACACCGTATGAGTCATCAGTGTTTTGGGCCTGAACTCTGGGAAGATTAACCATGAAACATTTTGTTTCTGATCACCTGACTTCAAACACACCTTGTCAAATCTCCCTTCTGCCCTGTCTTGGCATCTTCAGTACCACGTGATCTTCAGCTGATCATGTTCAAGTATAATAAGTATGACTTTCAAGGCAATTACCATGCATCAGGAAAAGCCCCACTTGCTAAAATGGAGGGTAGAATTTCAATTAATGATGCTGGTGTTGCCTTGGTCTTCATTTGAGCTAAAGAGCTCACTTCTTTTTTTTCACCTTTCTTCTAACGCATCCAAAAGTCAGCTGTACCAAATACCTTCTTAACCCTACAACCCCGCACCAAGTATCCACTCATGGATTTCACACTCCTGGGACTCACAGTTATTCCTGAACCTTTACTATGAGAACAACTTGACCTGACAGAATGGAAGCCAAGTTAGAAAGGCTGTTGCTGGGAAGGCAGCTCTTGACAGTAACCGAGGCTCTGGGGGAAAAGCAGCATTGAGTTCAGGAACCGAGTTGGAAAGAGAAGGAAGATTTGTATTATTGCGTGAAGTAGAAAGGCTGTTTATGTGTGTGTGTGGAAAATGAGGACTGTTTGAGTTGGATGCTAACAAGGAAAGAGGCACAGAGAACAAACTAACTTCAAGTGGGGAAAAAAAAATCAGTGTTTTGCAGGAGACATTTGTTGCCTCCTTTTTGGATGATCTCCTCTTCCCTCTCTTATTATTTCCTCTCAAATCAAGTTTCTCCACCTAGAAAATAACATAAAAGCCTTCCCTTGCCCTTAGCCTTCCTCTCCTCCATGCCTGAGCTTCCCTACTCCCTGGGCTACCCATCACCTCCGGCTCCTGCCTGACCTGCTTTCACGTGGCCCATGTGCCTGCTTGTCTCTGGTGCTCATGGGGGACCAGTGACATTCTTAGTGCCAAATCCCATGAATGGTGTCCAGTCATATCCTACAGCCTCTCTCAGAAGACGTGGATGATGCTTACAGCATCTTCCTTCTCCAAACCCTTTTCTCTTTCGGTTTCTGAGATGTGATGTCCTTTCTAATTTTCCTTCTACATCTCTGGCCTCTCTGCAGCCTCCCCGTTCATTGGCCTTTTCTCATTTCTTCCCCTTTCAAGCTGGAAATCTCTGGGGCCTGATCTGTCCTCTTCTCTTCTCACCCTGCACCCCTAGGGGATCTCACTAGTGGGTCAATGTATAAAGGATTTCATTGTAAGACTCCTAAGACTGCTAAGGGGACATTAGAAATAATACAGAACAATAGATAGATCTGTGGCTTAAAATGATTCACATTTTTGCAGTGCACGTTCTTACAATTTCCAGAGTAGGAAGTTCTCCTCAAATGCACATACTGCCACGTTTCATTGCAACACAACTGATATAAAAGTTGATAACAAAAAATAGGCTCTGGGAGATACAGAGTCTGTGGAGAGTATAGGTAGCTCACCAAGGCCAAGTTCCTACAGACAGAGTGCCGTAGGGATGGGCTTATGGACTGGACACAGGGCTCCCCTGCAGCTTTCTGCAGGCCTGAGCAGGGACTACAATCACATGTTACCTCCCTCATCATCACAGCTGACTGGACACTGACCAAAAGATGGCCATGAGGACACTGGTCACAGAGCTATGACTGGTACCTTGGCTCCGAACAATGGGCTGGCCAATCTGGTCTCTCAAGAGAATCTGTAGAGACAGAGGAGACCGGTAGTTGCAGTTTGGTAGAATGTGCTGGTGCTGAAAAATCATGAACTCAGGGCCTGGGGCAGTCATTGCTGCCCACATGCCAGCAAAGGTAAAGGAAGCAGTGGTGAAGGGGCCAGTGGAGGGAGAGGAGAAGACAGCAGACAGCAGTTAGAGGCTAGGAATCACTCCACGGTGACAGGAAGGCACAACGGAGGCCAGGCCTGTGTGACCTTGGCTCTAGCTCTCTGACTCCAAGTCCGCTCCTTCAGTTGTTTCTGGGGTTCTGCTCCTGAGTAGTCTCTGATCTCTTCCCGTCCTCCCTCTGCACCCTCCCCCTGCCCCTCTTCTTCCAAGTTCCTGTCCTTTGCTTGTCTCTGTCCCTCATAGCCAGGTTGAGTCTGCAGCCAGACCTGGGCCTCCACTAGAGTCCAAGTGTGCAGGGGCACAGCCAAAAGGCCAGGGGGCAGGGGAGGAGACCTGGGAGCTGAGTGCAGAGGCAGCATGGTCCCTGCGGATGGTCCCCCGAGAGCCTCAGAGATGGGCGCTGTGAACCCAGCATCTCACCGCACCACCTCGACTTATTGCAGCATCATCAGGGAAGACCTGCACCTTGGCCATCATTAAGCCAGATGCGGTGGTCCACGGAAAGGCTGATGAGATTATTATGAAGGTAAGCGAGAAAGAGTTCCCCCGACAGATGCCCTCATGTGGCTCCTCTGGTGGAAAAGCAGGGGCAGACATTGTATAGCCACGTGCTGGTGGGAAAACAAGGCTTCTGAGAAGCTTTAACCACAATTCCGTTTAAGTGAGTTAAACATTTTAAATCCATTTGGGACAGGTATGAAGCAGCTGAGGGTCTCCGCTGCTTTTAGTGTTCCTTTCCCAGTATCTTTTACTTCTCAACACATTTAGATGTAAATTTGAGCTTGATTTACCCTTTCATCATATATATGTCCTTTTACAGATCCTGGAAGCCGGTTTTGACATTCTAATAAATGAAGAGAGAACCATGACAGAGGCAGAAATGCGACTTTTCTATCAACACAAAGCTGGGGAGGTCAGCTCATCTGCTTGCCTACATCCAACATAATCTCATTTCTTTCTCTTTCTCCAACATTACATTCATAAATTGATATTAGTTTGGGAGAAAGCAGACTATGACGAAGAACAAGAATATGAACAGCAAGAAGCCCATGAATTTGCGCTCAGAGTAAGGATTATAGCCCATAGCAGGTTAAAGTTCTTTGGTGGCAAGGGAGAGATTTTGATTCTAACTTAAGTAATGAAATAAAGAATTTACTAGAAGGCTACTCTGTAACTCCCAGCACTGAGGAAGAGAGGTGAAGGAGTTGAACAAGAAGGTGTTAGGCAGAAGAACCAAGGCAGTTAGTTGTAGGGATGTTAGGAGTGGAGTTCTGTGGGCAATCACTTTTAGGTGCTGCTGTTGGAGAACTCAGATTCAAACACTTCTTTCTGACTCCCCTGCTTGAGAGGGAGGCCTGGCTTGGTCCTAGCCGCCTCCTCTCTGGTGAGTCTGGGAGGGTGGAGGGGTAGAGAGCATCATGGTTGTCAGCCACAGTAGGCCAAGTGAAATGGGCAAGGGCTGCTCCCCAAAGGAAAACCTGCTACTTGAAGCACCGGGAAGGGTCTCAAGACATTGCAAAAAAATGTCTTAGCTACATCCCACCCCATGGCTAACCAGTATCCACATGAGTTCCAGACACTTAGGCTTTTAAAAGACCCTGCCTAACTTGTTACAATCTCACATAACAAAACAAGTCAACTCAAAGTCTACTCAGTCTCATCTTCCCTTTACCTTTCTCTGGGTTCTCTGGGTGTGGCTGGTCATCATCACCATCACCTGGGCCTTCCATGCGCATGCCGGCTGGTGGCAAGGTTGCTCACTGCCTCCCTCCTGTCCTGTGGCGGGATGGGCCCACTGACCCACTGTTGGCCCCAGGGCCCAAGACCCGGGTCACTGTTTCCTCTCCTTGTGCTAGGAGGCATTTGAGAAGCTGGTGCATCATATGTGCAGTGGACCGAGTCACCTCCTGATCCTCACCAGGACCGAGGGCACTGAGGATGTGATCACTGCCTGGCGAATGCTCATGGGGCCCTGTGACCCTGATGTGGCAAGGAGGGAGCAGCCTGACAGGTGATGTCACCGGCTGTGGTCTTTTCATTTATCTTAAAACCTGAATCCAAGGAAGCCGAGAGCCCTGCCCTATATTCAGCCCTAAATTCCCCCTTTATATATATTTGGAGATTCCCCTGAGAGTTATACATTTAAGGAGACCCTGATGGCCTCTCCCTCTGATCCAGTCCTCACTGTTCTCTCTTCAGCCAGAGGTTTCCACAGTGTGATCCCAGAACCGCACGCAGAACTCATCCAGGAAATACATATTGCAGGGCCCCACCAAAGCGTGCCAAGCCAGAGACTCTGGGCAGGGCCTAGGGATCGGCACTGCAGACTCACCCCATTCCACCCTCCTCCCCACCCAGGGTGTCCTGAGGCCCCCTGGAGTCTGAGAACCCTGTTCTGCACACTGCACTAGGCTGCCTTGGCCCTGTATTTAGCCTGGCAACGCCAATGCCAAATCCACTGTCTTGTCTCTGAAGCTAAGAGAAGCCTGACCAACAGGAAAGAAATGAGCAAGACTAAACAACTGCAGCTGTACCTTGTAGTTGTAGGGGCCAGAACATTCATGTATGAACATTCACACGTAGGACGAGTAAGACAGCCCGGGGCTCAGATCCTAGGTTGCCGCATATTCAGTCAAGTCCTTTCTCTGACCCTCAGTGGTCTCATCTGTAAAATGGGATCACGACACCTATCGTGGAGGCCACAGTGTTGTAGTTAAGAGCACTTCCTTGGGCCATGCATTAATCCCTCTGTGCCTCAATTTCTTCATCTGAATCATGGTACTACAATGCCTCAGACATTGATGTGAAGATTGAATGTGTGTGTATGTATATATATATGTATATATTTGTGTATATGTGTGTATATGCATGTGTGTATATATATGTATCTGAAGCGCTCAGAACAGCGCTTGACACAAAGGAAACCCTAGCAATGTTAGTATGCTCTTATGGGGTTATTGAGAGCTTAACTGTGAACACCTACAGTAAGCTTTTGGCAGAATGCTAGTCCCCGGTAGTGCTATCAACAAAATGGCAGCTCCCGAGCTTACGCCATGACTCATGCATATGTAAACTGAGAATCATGACAGA
The DNA here is from genome assembly GCA_028646485.1 of Cryptoprocta ferox. Taxonomy (NCBI): domain Eukaryota; kingdom Metazoa; phylum Chordata; class Mammalia; order Carnivora; family Eupleridae; genus Cryptoprocta; species Cryptoprocta ferox. The sequence goes on from CM053573.1 coordinate 117,729,242, forward strand.
GTGTCCGTCACAGAGCTGTGGCACAACTGGGATCATGTATGTGAAGCACCTGGCAACGTGCACAGAACACCACGGAATACACGTCAGTCACTCTCCTTGCTGTTCTTGCCACTTCCAACAGAGAGAAAGCCATTTCACAGAAAGGCAGGGCGCTAACTGGGAGCTGGTGACCATGTTGCCAGAGAGCGAAACATTTCTCTGCAAATGAAACAATTGTTTCTTTTGCATTTTGCCAATGTTCCCAGTCTCCGCGCTCAGTACGGCACAGAAATGCCCTTTAACGCAGTCCACGGAAGCCAGGACAGACCCGACGCCAACAGAGAACTGGCATTGCTCTTCCCCACTTTTAAGTTTTCATATGAAGTTCTAGAAGCCTCCCTGGGTAAGTCATCAAGGCAGTTTGGTCTTGATTACATCTGCAGCGAGTATGCTGGGGGTGCTGATAATAATTATGTGGCAACCATGTCTTCAACCTAATGAGGTCCTATTTGGAAAAGGGGCCATTATATAACCTTAGTAGCAGTCCTGGTCTGTTTTGTGATGGGGTCACTTTTTAATACCTCATTATATATATAATTTTTTTTTTGCTCCATTCTTACTTTGGAGTCATATTTTCATTGCAAAGTTACACTGCAGTTTCCTGTGGAAACCGCTGAGAAAATTTAGCTTTCTAGAATCATTCTCCAAAGCCAGTCAGAGGCCAGATGTCACTTCCTCACTTCCTCTGCGTTTCACACACCCCACACCAGGCCCTTGGTAGGGTTGCTGAGCAGTTAAGCTTTATTCAGAAAGGCCCTGAGCCTGCTGTGACTGTTGTATCCCTCAGCCCCCACTTTTTGGGGAAAAGTGTGCTGGGTCATCTCCACCTCCAAATCTGGGTGAGAAACCCAAGGGGTCCAGAGTGCATGTGACTTACCTCACTCCGCAACTAGAACTAGGCCTCACCCGGGATGCCCCTGCCAACGAGTTGGATATCTGTGGGTGGTTCGAGCCTGAGGTGAAGGGGCCGGGGTGGGGGGGGGGAGGGGGTGAGTATCCTGGGAAAAGCAAAGGACGTGAGGGTGGGATTCCTGGGAGGAGGCTGCGTGCAGATCTGAAATGGTAATAACATACCTGTACACAAATGTTTGCGTTTTAACCAATGTATTTACCTAAATGTTTGATATGTTCACAGTCTGCTCAAGATCTGAACTTGGCTGAATAAGAATAGGTCTGGGACAGGAGCTGGCCGGCACCAGCCCTCATTTAATCCCTGCAGCCAGCCGAGGAACAGGCTGGGTGTGGTGGGGCGCGGAGAGGAGAGAGATCATGGGAAGTGAGGCTTTAGGTGGATCAAACAGACCCAGGTTGACACACGCAAAGCCATTCCCCTGCTGGGAGGAATGAGGTCACAGTGGCACTACTAGGGCCAGCTTTCCTCTAGGGACCTGCCCTCAGAGACGGCCCACGATGTATTCCTTTATGTGTCCCGGGTCAGGCACATCTTTGTCCGTTTGGGGGGTAATTGGAAACAAGCAGTTTAACTCAGGGCCAAGTCTGAGGAAGGAGGAGAGCAGCCCGGCTGGGAAATACTCACTGGAATGATGGCGCACAGTGTTGGGAGATCACGAGCCTGATTTCTGGGCCTCAGGTGATGATGAGCAAAGGGGGCAATTACCCAGGGGTCTGAGCCAGACCACATGGTGGGAATAAGTGCACAGCCTCCTGAGAGCAGGACTCTGAAGCAGGCTTGTCAGGGTGCTGATGTTCTGCTCATTGAAGGAGCACTTTCTCTGCTAAGGGGCGGGGGTCAAGGGCACTAGAGACAAGACAGTCCTGGGCTTGAATCCTGGCTCCACTATTTACTAGCTGAATAGCCTCGGGAAAGTTACTTACCTTTTTTAGACCTCAGTTTCCGCATCTGTGAAATGGAGATAATGACAGACTCATTAATAGCCCCATAATAATATCTCCACAGTAGCGATCTTCCTCACAGGGCTGTCGTGAAGATGAAAGGAGACAAAGGATAGTAAAGTTCTTAGCCTGGGGCCTGACACATATTAAACGCCTAATCCTAATTTAGTTTTAAGATTTTTAAGAAACCTCCACACTCAACATAAGGCTTGAACTCACACCCCCAAGATCAAGAGTCACATGCTTCACCAGCCAAGCCAGCCAGGAGCCCTTTGTTCTAATTTTTTTTTTTTTATTTTTTATTTTTCCTTTGTTCTAATTTTTAATTCCTGGTCCCTAACACACTTATTAGGGCCTCTTTCTGCTGTCTCCTCCACCCTGACCCCTCACTTCATCCTCTGTAATGTAGTCAGACCCCCTTTTCCTGCTTCTTTTGGTGAGTGGGAGAGAGGGCTGGGACAAGGCTAGGTTTCAGAAGTCCTGCAGAACATCTGTTGTCCCACAGGCCACGAGGCTGAAGGAGCAGTGGGCCCCACTGAGGTGCTTTGCTTTCCTGTGGACATGGACTGAGACGGCTGTGCGGCATGCAACCAGGGCAAGGCCACGAGGCCACGAGATGGAATGTCCGTGCACTCCAATCAGCTGCACAGAAAGAAACCTCCAGAATTGGAAACTAACTCTTTTCAGCACCAATACTTTCTTGGTTTAGCTAGCTATCAGGAACAATAAACAGAGTATATATACTTTCCTGCCTCATTAAACAGTAATATAGAACATATACTTTTTTTTTTCTACCTCTGGGATTTTATAAAATAAATGGACATCAGTTATTGTATCCTGGTATGACATGGTATCATCTCAGGGGATAATGAGTTACATAGGACAGTGTTTCCCCAATAATAAATCTACTTTATAGATTAAATAATTTTAGAGTTCAAGTTGATTAACTATGAATTGAAAACAGTACAAAAAGATTGGTTAGAACACTTCCAGGCATAGCAACGTGGAGGCAGACAGAAAGCAGCTTTAGTCTTCATGCTGCCTGCCCAAGTCACAGAGGCAGTCCCACAACACTGCCCGACTGGCCATGTGAGGCTGTGAATCAGGGCATGTTCATAAGGCAATGCTTTGGGAGTTACATTTGGAACCAGGGTTTATCTCATTTTTCTTGACACTCCCTTCCATTTCTTTGGTTTCTGATTCTGGCTACAGCCTAATTTTTAAAGTCTGAGAGCTCCCAATGGAGCCAAGTTGCCTCCACCTTTCACTAAATCACCTGGTTTAGCCATCTTTCCATGATTGTGCCCTTGACAGTCACTGGCAGTTTTCAGGAGAATGTTAACTATTATCACCCCTATGAATATTAACATGGATAGCCACTTCCTCCTGCTAGTTTGCTCTGTCGTCTATTTGTAAATTCACTAAGCTCAGGCATCCGCTTTCCTCTCTGAGGAAAAGGCTGTTTGTCTACTCCCCAAGACAAATGTTAGCGATCTCCTTCTCATTTGCTGGTTTTCTCCAGAAGACTTTGCTTATGACTTGAAGAAGTTCTTTAAATGCGCAGTTAGCTCCCAGAAGACTGCTCTTCTTAGGTGCATTGCTCTTTTTGCCAATATTATGCTGGCACTGGGGACAGAAGGATGAGTCAGGCTGCGGGAAATGGGTAGCAAGTCTCCCTGGAAGCTAGGAAGCCAAGGATCTTCCATCACCGGAGAGATGAGAAATGGTGTGACCAGGCCTCTAAAAGTGGGTGGGGGAGAGAAGAGTAGGTGGGGGAACCAAAGCTTTGGGGGTGACGTGTGTCACTGAGATGACCTTTAAGCATTCTCAGGAAGTAGCTGGGGGTAGCAGGGCCGGGAGGGGAAGGCAGGAGAAGGGTACTAGAGTGGTAGAGCTGGTGACATGCTCTTTCCATCTAGAACTTGGTACAGCATTTTTCTTCTCAGAGTTTGGAAGGCTCAAGACAGAAGAAATGGGGGGGGGCGGTTGGAGGAGAGAAGCCTCCGGAGACTGGCTAAAATGTCAGCCCACTCTGAGGATGAACTCCTTGGCAGAGACCGGGGCCTGGCTTCCTGCAGTGGAAGCAAACCAGGGGATGCAGGATGGGCACTGTTTGGGACATGAAGTCCTCTCACCTCCTGGGCATGAAGGACTGACACGGTGGAGGGCAGGCTCTGCTCCATGAAATAAAGATGGAGCTTCCTTCCGAAGGACTGGCTCTGGCCCTCCACTCAGCCAGATGGCTGACTGCCCAGCAGAGCCAAGGCCAGGAGCCAGAGGCTCCCTCAGTTTTCCCAGAAGCCAGGTCATAGGCCAAAACCAGCCTCATGCTGGAAACCCACACATACCTCTCTGCCCAGGAAGTGGGAGAAATCTGCAAAGGAGCAGGACTGGGGCAGCACTGGCCCCTATCCCAGGTGGCAAAGCATTGGGACCTCTCCCTGTCGGCTCTCCATCAGAATCTGGGGTCAGTCCTCCATTTCCCAGCTCTCACTTCCATGTCTGCTCTGTGGCAAGGGGATTCCCTCCCCTGTCGACCACCTCACCACCCTCTCCCCACGAAGCTCTAGGGTAGATGTCCTTGGCTTTCTGTTTCTAGAGAGCCCAAGAGATAGGAGGTACTTCCCTACATTTTAGAGATGGGAAAAAGGAGGCAGTGTGCAACGAGTAAGTGAAGAGCACCTGGGCATCCCTGCAGAGAGCGAGCAGCTGGTCATCTGCCAAACTCCAGACCTGAGTCCAGTGGGTGGTGGCAGTGGAAATGTGGCTGAGGAGAGGATGGAAGGAGTGGACACACAACACTGGGGAGGTCCTGGTGGCTGGGCGTGGCCACCTGTAGAGGGTGCACTAGCCTTCAGGAGGCCAAGAAGAGGGGTTCCCAGCCTGCTGCAGATGCCCCTGCAGGGTAACTATAACTACCACAGAGCACCGGCGCCCGCGCTGAAACGCAAAGTCACTTCCCGGCCTCTTACTCACCAAGAATCATAGGTTCCAAAAGCTGGTACACAGTATCTTCTAATGTTTCCTAATGTTCTAGACATTTGGAAAACAGACTCCTTTTTAGAAGTTGCCATGATTTTTTCTTGGCTTTTATTAGCATGTGTTAAAATCATATTATCCAAACACTACCAGAAGAACATGTATTGTTCTGCATAAAGTGCTTAAGGAAAAAAAAATGCAACTTATTAAACTGGACATTCTTTTCTAGTTCATAAATTTTGGGTTACAATCGGCACAAAAGTAGAAACAGAGTGCAGTATTAGAGAGAGCGAGAAGCTTAGTGAAGGACTCGGGTGGAGACACAGACCACGCCCCATTCCTCCCACTTCCTTGCTGACTGAACACTGCACCTGCATAAAGCAGCAAACAGCTTTAATAAATACATTTTTCCTTCATTCAAATCAGAAAAGTTAATTATAGTAAAGCACTTTTTCTCTGACCATCTGTTTATAGCCACAGGCAAGGTTTATCCACAGAGTTTAAGTGTGAAAGTGTTAGTTCATTGGGCTTTCAGCTTTCTAATGCTATCTGGGTTCAAGATTGTCTCAGCAATTTGTTATTGGTTTCTTTATATTTACCAACTCTATAGTGTTTTGTGTTAGAAATGCCAACCAGAGACATTTTCTCAGTGCTAGAAATGTCAATGAATGGACCTAAATAAGGCTTTATTCCCAATAAACTCGATTTGCTTTAAACTGCCGTTCTCACATTAGCACTCTGATGGCCGCACAAAACCCAAGTCCCTGCTGTGACAGGTTTTTAAATCGGTGATGTTCTGGAAAAAATAACAACTTGGAAATCTCTGTGTTTGAATCTTGGGTGGTCATGTTGAGAACAGGAAAAATTGCATTAAATACACTTAAAAACATTCATTTGCAATCAAACATATTTAAATCCTCCAAGGAAGGTGCAGGTTGATGACAGGGCGGCTGTGGTGTGAGCAGCCCCGTCAGGAGTGGCTGGGAGGCGTGGGGCTCTGTCAGTGGCACACATTCATGACAAGCGGCTGAGTCACAGACCTCGCTTCCGGGCCACGATGCCTCTGAACTTCTTTTAGCAAAGGGAAAAGGAAGGCTGGTTGTTCCTCCCAACAGTCAAGAGCAACCTCTGCTGAGTTCACCTTGAAGCTGACCCAGAAGCTGGAGCCAGGTGCCATGCTAAGGGCTGCAGGAGGGCGAAGGAGCACTCGCAGTCCCAGAAGCCATCTTCCATCCGCTGGGGAGAGTCCCCTTCCCTCGCTCAAACTTCAGTGCTTTGGGCTTCAGGCAGGACAAAATCTCAGCCACATCTCTTACTCAAATTTTGATCTCATTTTACAAAAGCACGCTGAATAGCAGTCCTGAGTGACTAGTAGAATTAGCTGAGTATAGCTAAGAGAAAAACAGCTTTCTAAACTATCCTGTTCTTTGCTTCTTTCTACAGGTCAGTCTGTAGAGCATTCTTGAGTTTCACAGTGATATATGCTGTTTCAGGAAGCACAAGGTGATCGGACTTTGTTTCCAGGAAGTGATGACATACTTTAGTTTGAGCATAAGGTTCCATGACTGGTGCTACATCCTGCCAGATAGTGCCACACTGATGACAGGATTTAGGGCAGTCAGGAGGCTCTCAGTGCCCAGTTCCTGCCAAGTGTAGCGTGCCAGGTCAGGGCTGGGCTTTCACTATCAGTAGTTATATTTCCCCCTGATGGTTCAAAAGTCCTATGGTGAATTTGTCGCCTCACTCCACTCCACCCTGTCCATCTGACTTGGAAGCCTGAGAGCTTATTGAATTAGGCTGAAAAGAGGCTCTGTACCTGCTGATATTGACGGCAGTAAGATGCTAGCTTACTATTTTGCACAGCACCATATATCATGCCTGTTATTCAGGCCAACTACAGCCAACCTTTTTTGTTTTTCTTTTTTTGTTTTTTTTTTTTTATAAAGAAAATCTATGTAAGTTGAGGTTCAGAAATGCATATATTTTTTACTTACAAATATTCATCTGACCAAAATTCAACATAACCTTTATGGAACACTTAACAATTGTTTTGTTTTTAAAATAACATTTCATTCAAACTGTATATAATTCAGTAAAGTTTTTTATACAGCAAGCAATGCTTAAACCCTGGAAAATCTGTAGAAAAGAGATTTTCACACAAAATAAGAAAAGAAAAATTTGAGGTATCCCTCACACACACACATCCATTCATTCTGACCCACGTGCACACACAGGCACACACGCACACACACCTATGTGTGCAGAGACACATTCATTCTCACTCACAAAGTGGCTGCAGCATAGGCAAAAAATTGTAGGTCCAAAGGAAAATGACTGATTGTTCTAATAAAGAGTCCAGGTAGCTCAGGAAAAAAAAACAAACAAACAAACAAAACAAAACACAATAGTCCTCTGAGGAAATTACTACCTCAAAAAAATGTTCTCAAGATGAATTTGAGATCTAAGCCTACCAAATTGCTTTTGCAAAACAGCTCCCTGCAGTCCAAGGTGACTTGTGCAAATAGAAGGAATCAAATGAGGCTAGTTCCTGTACTTCCTTTAACAAGGATGTGGGATGCTTGCAGGTGCCCAGGGTGCCCCCGTCACGCCAGGTACTGCTGCAGTGCCATCTTTGCCCTGAAATCACAAAGTTCCTGTTAGCCATCATCTCAGGAGTGTAATTAAGGCAAAAACCCTGTGGCTCAAAGATGGTAACTGGGGTGCGGGAGGTCGGGGGTCTAAAAAGGTAGATCCCCAAAGGGAACTGGGGTGAGCCCAGCTGGGCAACTACCACATGGGGCAGAGATCTGCGGTCAGTGAGTAACTTCAAACCCATGCTGGCTACATCCCTCTTCCCGAGGTTCTCTTAGAAAGGGCTCCTCTTGTCCTTACACCTGCTGCAGGTCAGGGGCATTTTATACTTTTCCTTGGTCACTGGCATTTAGTCGTGATGTATCTGGAATTCTTTACTTTTTCCTACTTCCATGCAGGTTTTATCTAGTGCTGTAGTACACTGCAGGGGACACTTAGGGTTCTGGGAAGCTAAGAGGAAAACTGACCCAGGGGAAAATATTCAGGTGCTGATTTGAAGGTGCCTGGGGGGCCTAGAGCTCATGACCCAACGCTGTCTCATGGTTCAAATGCCTTCAAATTGAGGACAAAAGTTACAGTTTCATCTCGTTCTTTTCATCATGCCTGCTGATACAGACCAGTGTGGGATGGCTGGAAAGAAGGCAGCTAGTTGGAGAGGAAGAGACATGATGTGGGCAGTGGCCTCACCTATCCTGATCCTTGTAAAAGTGTCTTCCCTTGAGCTAGGACTGAGGAGGTTCCCTTTACTACTCCAATCATGAACTTGGTAAAGTCTCTAAAGAGGCTACAATTGTGGGAATTAGGAAGTCAGGTTTTAGCAATGGTCTCCCCCTCTAAGTTATGGAAAAAAACAGCTAAAATGTTCAGTTACAATTAGCTGATGAAAATAAGCCAAGGTAGACTGGGCAAATGGAGGGTCTTGTTAAGTAACAGGTATGACCTACAGTTTTAAAAGTGGAAACTAAGGGATGTTCTTGCAATTATCTAAGACTCTATAAATACATTAACTGCATATAGGCCAAGCCATCAAAATGGGAAGCCCTATATAGACTGCCTCTGAGTTATGAGAGAGTTGGGTTCTATAAGGTCCTTTTCCTACAGAAACAAGTTTATGAATGATGTCACAAGGTACCCCTTAATGGCCATCCACCTCACCTCACAATCCCAAGGCCCTCTGAGCCTGAGGTGGAAAGGGATGGTCGGCAATAGCTCCTCACCTCTAAGTGTTTGAAAGTCAAAGGATCACAAAGCTTTAAAGACAGGAGGACCCTGAGAGATGTCTATGTCATGGTGGGAAGATCCACATGGGGGTTCTGACTAAATTAAAACTGCCAAATCAGACTCCTTCTGAATCTTTCTCAGGGGCTGTCTACGTCTGTTATGTTAGACCCTAGTGGAGACCATACCTTATTATCTGTCTGCTATCTCTTAATATCTTAAGGAGTCTTTCAGATGTTTTAGAGGCAAGATCATCATTCCTTAGATGGACTAGGTAAGGTAGCTCAGACCTTGACTTTTTTTTTTTCTTAGACCTTGTTTCCTTTAATGGTGTTTAAGAACTGCTAAAAACTTACGTGCCGTACATACACGGGAAACAGCATCAGACTGGTCTAAGCAATGTAGGCCAGGGCTGAAACCTATTGTACATCCTGCTGGTGAGGCCTCTTTTAGTGTTTCAGGTCATCCCAGAAATGATTTTAAGCAGAATTATTTTCATTTCTAAACAAACATGAGAAAAGAAAGCCAGGGAACAATCTGGCCCTCAGCCAGGAGAGACGGGCTGACATAGCCCATCATCTAAGTCAGGAGCCAGTACTGCTGCTGTGGAGGTGGGGGCACGGGTGCCGGTCCTCAAAGTACCACTCAAATCCAGCATTCAACAGGTGCCTGACCGTGACTTGCCTTTGATGTGACACTCACCTGAGCATCAGCCTTGAGCTGCAGTTATTTGGGGATTTGTCTATGTTGACTCACGGGATGGCAAGCTTCAGGGAGGCAGGGGCACCACCTGCTCTGTGTGCTCTAGAGTCCGACACAGCCATTCACATGAGGAGCAATTACCAAGTGCCTTTTCCTTCAGTGGAACAGACAGGCAAGCTGACAGCCACGACCCAGTGTGGTATATCCTATGGGTATTATGGGAGTCCCTGGCAGACGGGGTCCCCTGACAAAGCCTAGGATGCAGAATGGATCAGGCAAGACTTCTTGGAGGAGGTGACAACCTGGTCTGAGTTTTGAAGGATAAATGGCCACTGTCGGGACATTCTCTTCCCTTGCTTTCAGGATACCTTCTGTGCCTGGGTCTCTGTCTGCCTCACCGGTTGTTGTTTCATTTCCTTTGCTGGATCTTTCTCCTTTCCCCCTAACTGGTAGAGGGCCCCACAGCATGGTTCTTAGCCCTCCTATTGTCTTCCTCTCTCTTAGTCTCCTTAGGTGACTTCAACCAGCTCCAGGGCTTTACATACCATCCTAGTTTTTATCCTCAGCCCCGTTGTCTACCTATCTATTATTAGATAATCCAGCATTATTTAATTGCATCCAAAGTTTAGCATGTCCAAACAAGAACCCTCAATTCTCCCTACCCCAACCCAAATTTCTCTTGTTTTCCTCATTACCTTGGTAAATGGCAACACCCTATTTGGTTGCTCCGGCTAAAATTCTAGGCATTTTCCTTTTCTCTCTTTAACATCTTACATTAAATCCATGAGCAAATCTTGTCTCTATCTTTAAGTCCTGAATCTGACCACTTCTCAATACTTCTACCACTACCACCCTCATCTCTCACCTACATGACAATAGCCTTGAACTGCTCTCTCTGCTTCCATTCTTGCCCAGGTGATTCTCTACACAGCCACCAGAGTGATCTTGCACAAATTCAAGTCAGGTAAGGTCTCTTCTGCTCAAAACTCTCCAATGACTTCCTAACAAACTCTGATTAAAATCCAAAGTCCTTACTATGGCCTACAAGGCTTTTCACTTGTGCTCCCCTGGCTCCCAGAGTCCATTTATTACCAGTCCAGCCCTCATTTATCTATCTGCAGCCCCACTGGTCTTCCTGTTGTGTCTCGAACATGCCAACCTCATTCCTGCCTCACAGCCTTGAACTCACTGTCCCCTACGCTAGAATACTATGCTTCTGAACATCTGCCTGACAGACTGTCTCATTTCATCCAGGTTTTGATCAAATGTCACATCCTCAGAGAGGAAGGACTTTACTGGACCATCTATAAGAAACTTTTTTACACTTCATTTCTTCACCTTGCTGTTCTTCTTCATAGTACCTCTTACTGCCTGCTATCATATTACATATTCATTTCTTTGTGGTGTCTTCTGTACTAGAATGTTAAGTTCCACAAGGGCAAAGACTTCATCACTTTTATTCACCGCTATACCTCCAATGCCGAAAACAGTACCCAATAGAGGTTAATATTAAACAAAATTCTCTGCCAAACGAACGGGGAATTAGGCGGAGGGGACTGCGTAGCAAATGAGATGGAACAGAACGTGTCAACGTATGAAGATGTGATACTGTGACAGGGCAGGTGGCTGGAGTACAGGGTAGGGGGAACACGGGGGATGAGAAAGGCAGAGCTAGACCATGGAGCACTTCTGAGCCACGCCCAAGAGTCTGGAGAATGAATGTGAGCGGCAGAGTGAAAACTGTGGTAGGAGGGGGTGTATCCAGCTAGGAAGACCATTTGCGGCTATTTTGAAGTTACACAGATCTCTCTCCGAGGACAATGTGAGGACCGGAAACCCTCAGGGGTCACTGCTGTACTCCCAGCAGCCAGGCCCGGCTGACACAAGGCAGGGGATCAACGAGGGTTTGAGATCATGGATGTTTTTATTATGGCCTTCCTCTCTATTTTAATGTCAAGGGAATGATTCCTGGATCCTCTCCAGATACCCACTAAGATGGCCCAGGCCTATCTTAACTCACAGTAAGATGAAAATCTTTAATAATTTGCTAATTATTAGTTTATCTTACTCAAAAGTCACACATTGGCTCACAGAAAAAGAAGGGCATTCAAGAATCTAAAAGATTTTAAGTTTGGCCACATGAATTACCAAGCAAGCCACACCCTTTCATAAAAGAATCCAACGTAGCCCTACGTACCCCCAACACAAGGCCCTTGTACTTTGATACTCACTTGTCACAAAGGTTTGAATCTGGTGACTGACTCAGTTTGTGTAGAATATCCACGATGCCCATGTCTCGTAATTTATCCTGGCGTTCTTGTGAACCTAAGAGATTAAAGCTAACAGGTTACTGGGAACATGACCCAGGCAGCTGCTTTCCTTGATGTATACTCAACAACCTAGAGCCTTAACAGAGTCCTTAACTCCCCACCCTTCCATCTCCTTTGTCCCCAATGAAGTTGGATCCCCTCATGCTTGGATCCTCCAAAAACGGGTCTCTCTGTTCCTTGACCCTCCTTCCTGCGTCAATCCTGTATTGTGCTGACAGATTAATTTCTCCAAGGGCTATAGCATCAAGGTCAGATTCTTCAGCCTGGCACAAGGCCCTCTGCCATCAGGCCCCATCTTATCTCTTCTTTCTGGACATATAAAGCCAGGCTCTTCCTAGTCCAAACAGGTCTTGTTTTCCCCCTTCTAATCTCTTCCACCCTCCTTTGACCTCCCAACACTTCCTGTGGTCTCCTGGTTAGCATGTGGCAGTTCCAAATTCATACTGCGCTACTCCACCTTCCAACTAGACTAGGACCTCCTCGAGGGCAGCTTTGTTTCCCTGGTACTTGGTCTCTAGGCCTACACGTTGAATCCAATTTCTCTTCCTTCCACTTTGTTCTAGACACAGCTGCTGGGTCGAATAATCCTCCTGGACTCTTTCCTCCCCATGAAGGGCCTGTAGTGACTCACTCATGCACTGACCTCCTCTATACCCAGTGAACCAGAATCTCTCAGTGTAAAACCTGGAAATCTGCATTTTAAAAAGTTCCCCAGATGATTCTTATGCAGCCAACAGCACTGAGACCCACTGTTCTTCCACATCTGTTTGCTACCTTGGCTGGACATTGGAATCACCTGGAGAATTAAAATAGTTATGCCTGCAACCCGCCCCCGCCCCCTCCAGAAATTCTGATTAAATTGGTCTGGTGCAAAAATCCTTAGGTGACTCTAATATGCAGTCAAGGTGGAGAACCTCTGATCCACAGACACCACCTTCCAGACTGGCTGCTTCACCACTCACAGTGTATTTCTCCTTTCTCACCAATGCCCCCTCCATTAAGCTCCTCTGCCTGGAGTCCTTACATGTGCTCCTCTGCACACAATCAAAGACCCATCTGCCCACCTCTCATCTTCTTCAAGTACCTGCCACCAACCTCCTCCTCAGCTCTCTCAAGAGCATGGACCCCACTCATTTCTCTAGGGCTCCTCCACCCCCATCCTCTGTAATCTGCTACAGTGCTGACTCCAAGGTGGGGCCTCAGGGTTAACCATCCAGCTGACTCGGGCTAGTCCCATGGATTCTCTTGCCAAGGTGACTTTGCTGGGTTCCTGGAACCTCGAATGAGGCTTGCACCTAGGATCTCAGGGGCACCTGCTGCTTTTCCTCCCACAAGTTTCTTCAGAACAAATCTCACCAATCTCTTACCTTCCTCTTCATTCCATATGAGGTTTGATATACAAAACATAGCGGCAAGCTGCAGTTTGACATGTGAATGACCCTATTTGGTACAGAAAAAGAAAAAATATGGAGGTAATCTTACTTGAAGTATTTTTTTTGTAACATACCACAGGCAATTCCAATAGGCTAAAAGTGTGAAGCTGGGTTCTCGAACTCCAGTGCACTACTGGGTGAATGGGTTGGGCTAAAGATAACAAAGAATGGTAGGAAATCTGGTAAACTGGGGAGTGAAGACTTGCTAAGAGACATTCACATTCAGATTTTAGAAACCCTCTGGTGGGCCAAAACACCTCCAGGGCTTTAAGTGTAGTTTACAATTTATCACTCTATCTACACTAGGAAACTTTTCTTCTTTTTTTTAATCTATATTAGGAAACTTTCAGGTCACCAGTGGTCAATAAATTGGATGAATGTGCCTTTTGTATTCAGCTGTTGATTAGCTGATTCAAATTACTTTTTTTTAAGTTTATTTTTGAGAGAGAAAGAGAGCATGAGCAGTGGAGGAGCAGAGAGAGAAGGGGAGAGAGAGAATCCCAAGTAGGCTCCACACTGTCAGTGTGAAGCCCGATGTGGGGCTTGAACTCACCAACTGTGAGTTTTGCTCTTATTCTTAAAAGTAAATTACTCTTATTTGTGGGGGAGCCCACAAATATTTCTTGAGGAAACAAATTGCTGTGATGGAGACAACTACAGGGTGGAGTGGTGGGAATCTAATTTAGGTAGAGAGCACAGAAGAGATCTCTTTGAAGGAGGCAACATTTTTGTTTTAAATGTTTATTTTCAGACAGAGAGAGAAAGTGCACATGCGTGTTGAGTGGAGGAGGGGCAGAGAGAGGGAGAGATCAAGAGTCAGACACTCAAATGACTGAGCCACCCAGGCGCCCTACAGAAGGCAACATTTAAGCAGAGACTTAAGGGATAACAAGGTGCCAGTTGTGCAAAGAGCAAGGGCCTAGGGGCACCAAGAGGAAGGAAAAGTTCCTGAAGAGGTCTGAGGTAAGAAGGAGCTACAGTGCTTATGTATCCTGAGAAGGCAAAATGGAGCAACTTTCAGAGAAGTAGGTGTGGCTAAACTGTGGGCCCTTGTAGGCCAGAGAATGGACTTTAGATTTCATTCTGAGTTGATAGGAAACTCCTACAGGATTTAAGCAGTGGCTGGTGAATATGTAACCTGGGCTGAAGGGATTGGAGTGACCATGCAGAGGTGTCTAGGAGGCTATTACAGTCAATCAGGCATGAGATGCTATGGCTTGGTTCAGGGTAAGGGCAGTGGTAATAGAAAGAAGCAAACAAAATCCAGAGAAGCTTTGGAGAAAGGATTGACAGGACCTGCTAATAAACTAGATTAATGAGAAACTGAGATTGGCTCCCAGGTTTGAGCAACAGGGTGGGAGGGAGGTGGGAGGGCCACTATACTGAGATGGGAAAGACCAGGAGAGAAGACATTTAGGTTTAGGGGAGATATTTAAGAATTCATTTTTATTTTTATTTTTATTTTATGTTTATTTATTTTTTGAGAGACAGACAGAGAGTATGCATGGGGGAGGGGCAGAGAGATAGGGAGACACAGAATCTGAAGCAGGCTCAAGGCTCTGAGCTGTCAGTACAGAGCCTGACACAGGGCTCAAACTCACGAACCGTGAGATCATGACCTAAGCTGAAGTCAGACGCTTAACCGACTGAGCCACTCAGGCACCCCAAGAATTCATTTTTAAACATCACTTTCAGGAAGCATCAGACAGGCACATGGAGACGTAGAGTAGGCAGGAGGATATGTAAGTCTACAGTTCAGAAAACAGGTCTGGAGGTACTAGCCTCCATGTGACCCCTTACCTTGCTCCTCTACCCCCTATCTCCATTAAGAAAAGAACCAGCATTTTAGCTGCAGACACCATCAGGAAAGTTTGTTATGGCTTTTGAAGGCCAGTAACCATTACTGTGTTTGTATTTTATATTGTTAGGTACTATGGAAAATGTAAATACTATAAATGCATATTCTACTTATCAAAACTACTAGACCAGAGCCCAGAAACCAAAAGAAGCATAGAAATGATAGTAAAAGCCATAGGAGCGGATGAGAGCCCCCTAAACCAGGGGTTCTCAACTCTAGCTGTACATAAGAACCACCTGGGGAACTTTCAAAAACACTGATGCTCAGACCACAACCCAGACCTATTAAATCAGAATCTTTTTTTTTTTAACGTTTATTTATTTTTGAGAGACAGAGACAGCATGAGCAGGGGAGGGGCAGAGGGAGAAGGAGACACAGAATCAGAAGCAGGCTCCAGGCTCTGAGCTGCCAGCAGAGCCCTACACGGGGCTCAAACTCACGAACCATGAAATCATGACCTGAGCCGAAGTCGGCCGCTTAACTGACTGAGCCACCCAGGCGCCCCTAAATCAGAATCTTGAAAGGACAGGGACAAGGCAACAATCTTTGAAAGCTTCCTAGGAAATGCCACTGTGTAATACTGTAATAAAGATCACAGATCTCAGGAGAGCATGTAGGAGAGAAAAGAAGAGAGTCTAGGACAAAGCAAGGAGGGATAGTGTCATGGAAGCCATGAGAAAAGACTTTCCAGGAGGAAATGGTCAGCCGTGTTGAAGGCTGCTATACATGAGGTGAGATTAGGAGAGAACACTGTCCTTTGGACGGGCATCATGGAGGTCACTGGTAACCTTAAGCAGAGCAGTTTTAGTTGAGTGATGAGGGTGAAGGCCAGATGAAGTAGTTAGAGTGAATCTTAGAGGTGAAGAGGAGATCGCGTGTACAGAAGATGCTGTTACGAAGTCTGGCTTTGAAGAGCAGCACAGGAATAGGTATACCTCAGTGGGTACGGGAAATCAAGAAAAACTTACTGAGCACGTACTAAAGGCCAGGCATTGTCCAAGGTGACAGATATGAAAATGTATACAAAACTGACCTAATTCTTGCCCTCATGGAGATTCAGCCCAGGCACACATACATATGTATATGTATCATTGTAATTCACCTAAGTGCTCTGAAGGTAACAAAGTATAGCCCTCATGGATAAGAGCCCACAAGATGTGTCAGTTGAGCTCAGATTTGAGAGGTGAAAAGCCACATCATGAAGGTGAGGTCATCGCTATGAGTGATGAGGGAGAGAAAAGGTGAGGTTTAAAGAACAAGAAGGTAAGAACCCATTCTCATGGAGAATGGAGGCGTCAGCTTGCTGGAGAATCACAGAGGGGTGGTAGGTAGTGCTGAATACCCGCGGGGGTTTTGTAAATGTGACATTAACATGAGGCCAGTCAGCCTGGTTCTGTGCCTTTCTCTGCAGTTGTGGACTCTGACAGGCAGGCAGAGAAGGTAGGTTCACACACAGGGTTTTGTTAGGAGACACTGACAGAATGAAAAGACTGCCAGATTTTGGCAACAGGAAGTTTCTGCTGATGACAAGATCCACAGGATGGCTGTGGCAACAGGTGGCTGACGTGTTGTCAAGGAGGTAGCAGACTGTGTTTGCAAGGAGACAGGTCAAAGAACAAGTGCCAAGGGTGCTTGCTGGAGGCTTATGGGCTCACGCACATCAGACAGCAGTCTTGAGAGGGAAGACAGGGATTTTGGGGCACTGAAGGAATACCAAGAGCCCAAGCCCTCACTGAATAAGAAAGAGGCAATCAGGAGATAAGGAAGTTGGGAAGTGGGGTGATGGATGGGTGGTAATACTGCCAAACAGCACAAGCTTCAAGGCCTTCACATCTCTTTTTCTTCAGGATGAAAGAGAGTTCCTTAAATCTGTTACAGAGTAGTAGTTATTCTTTTCTTAATCTCTACATGATTCGCTTTGAACTAACAATGCTATAGTCCCTGCCTTCTGATGCAGCTACCATGGAGCAGATAAAGGGACAAAAGCCTACCATGTAATACTTGATTTTCTGCAGGATGTCATCATTGGTCATAATGAGTTCTTTTGCTGTTGTCCCATCTGCTATGTTGGCTAGGATGCACAGTGTCTGGAAAAGAACAAAGGGCCGGTGGTCAGGAAAGCTCTGCAGTCCCAGACGCAAGCTCTCAAGAACCTGGGCAATTTCCCACCTGAAGTACATGGACGCTCACAGGTCCCACTGTGATCTCTTCTCTCCTGACATCACCAACAACCAAGTAACCACATCTAAGGAAAGTCTACCTTAGGCAAAAGAAAACCCAAATATCTCAACAGTTTCTTCGGGGGCATAAGCCATCACTGGGCAAAGGCAGCCATGTCTTACAGTTCATGCTGTCATATAAAATTGTTATCATTTTCTTGAAAATTTCATTTCTAAAAGAAGCTCTTGTTATGAACCCAACGAGGTTTCTTCAAAAAGATGGTCTCTTTGGGTGGGAGTGTCACAGGTGTTGCAACCTCCCTCCTGCCCCCTCCAAGTGCTACCTGCTCCCAAGCTCATGACCTTCTGGGTAGACTGGATCCTGTCCACTAGCCATGTGCATATAGGACCTCTTGACTTTTTAAAACCCAGTTAGATGAACAGAAAGGTAAGGAGAATGTGTGAAGGAGGTTAGTCCAGGTTGGCCTAACGAGACTGGAGGAGGCCTGTGCCAGCTGGCAGGACAGGGTAACCTGAGGATAATCACCACACTGGCACAGAGGAAGGGTCTTTCTGTCAGCTGATGGGAGACTCACAGCCAGACCAGCAGGAGGCAAGGACTGAGGCAAAGGTGAAAGGACTGTGGAAAGGATACTGAGGCAGTGTCAGTCTCTGCAACTCAACAAACACTTACTGAGCACCTACAATGTACATGCACTCTGCAGGGCATCAGGTCAGACAGGAATAAAACACACTACCTGACTTTGAGGCTATCACACAATTGCATCTCACTGTGGTGTGACAGAGGAAAAATGGAACTGAGAAAGCATGAAGTGCACTTGCTTGATACTTCAAGGGTCAGGAAAGGGTTCATGGAGGAAGTGACAATGAATCCTGGAACACAGTTAAGAACGACTCAAACAAAGCGATGAGAAGTGCAAATGGGGTCTAAATTCAAATAATTTTCTCCAACTTTAACCTTTCTTTTGGTAGACAAGTTAATTAAGTTTGAAGATTACAGCTGATTGATGAGACTGTTTTCTTAGTATGGCCTAAAGCCTCAGCTATAAAGAGGCGTGGTCTTATTCTGCCTGGATTAACACACTATTAGGGAATGAGCCTTGAGGTTTGAAAACAGAAAAAAAAAAAGTTTGCCTCTGGGATACAAGAGATATAGAAAATGCAATTTATAATTCAAGGCGTGAGCAGGCACTGGGGTCGATTCCAGGGCACTAAAGCCCTGACGAGGTGTGTTGATATGCTCCAGAAGTGAGAAAGAGATGCTCTGAGGAGGACGCCAGCTTTCAAAGTGAGCTAGAACATGTGAGCCTGTCAAAAATCTTGGCAGGCACAATACCCTTGAATTTCTTAGGACCGAGGGGACAGCAAGGTTTGGACTCTAACATGGATAAGAATTTAAAAGGCTTCATGACCTGGGCATTCCTGGGAAGAGGAGGGAATAAAAAACATCTTTAGCTTTAACTAGGGAAGAACTACTCCTCTCTTACCCACAAAGACAGGCAAGTGATTCCCCTTCTTGGAGTGCGAGAATAAACCCACGCATCCTCAGGCTCGTAGAGCATGGTAGAGTGAGCTACAGGTCTGTTTTGAAGCCCACACAACCCCCGCTGTAAAAATCTGGAGAGGATCAATTAGTTCTTGGGCCAAACCAATTTAACTTAGAAGCTAGGGAGCAGAGAGAAAAGCGACACACATGTCCATGTGCACACAGCACACACACACTCATGTGAACAACTGGAAATTAATGATCTAGAGCAGGGATTGGCAAATTACAGGCTGCGGGCCAAATCCAACCCACTCCCTGTTTGGCAAAGAGAATGTTATTGGAAGATTACCGTGTCTACTTGCTTACATATTGTCTATAGCTGCTTGCAGGCTAGAACAGCACAGTTGAGTAGTTGCCACAGAGGCTGAATGACCTACAAAACTTAAGATATCTACCTTGACCTTTGTAGAAACAATTTGCCAAACCCTGAAATAGAGAATAGAAAAGTAATAGAGGGGGGAAAAAAACATCAGTGAAACCAAAAGCTACTTCTCTGAAAAGACCAATAAAATTGATAAACCTCTAGCCAGACTGATCAGGAAAAAAGGAATTACCAATTAAAAGAACAAAAGGGGAGACAGTGCAAAGAATATTATAGACTTTAAAGAGATAAGAGAATATTATGAAATACTTTATGTTAATAAATTTGAAAAAGATGAAATGGACAAATTCTTGACAGACACAAAATACCAAAGCTTACTCAAGAAGAAATAGATAATGTGAATATTCCTCCTTCCATAAAAGAAATAGAATTTAGCTAAATACCTTTCCACAAAAGAAACACCATGTTCCAGATGGCTTCACTGATATTTTTTACCAAAATTTAAGAAAGAAAGAATACCAATTCTTCACAAATTTCTTACAGAAAACTGAGGAGGGAATGCCTTCACCTCATTCCCGGAGGCAAGCACTCCCCCAAAAATCAAGTATCAATATTAAAATCAGATAAAGACATCACAAGAAAGCTATACAGCAATATCTCTTATGAATAAAGATATGAAACATTCGTTACCAAATTTCAGTAAACTGAAACTAACAACTATATAAAGGATAAGACATAATGACATTTTAATATGGTGTATCTCTCCATTTATTTAGGTATTTAATTTCATTATCAGTGTTTTGAAGTTTTTAGCATGGAGATCCTGCATATATTTTATGAGATTTATACGTAAGTATTTCATGATTTCTGAGCTACTATAAATGGTTCTGTTTTTAGAATTTCAAATTCTACTTGTTCACGCTACTGTATCAAAAATACAGTAGCTTTTTCTATCTTGTAGCCTTGGCTAATTCATTAATTAGTTCTAGCTTTTTTTGATGCGTCCATGGCATTTTCTACCAAGGCATTCATGTTGTCTGGCAATAGTTTTATTTCTTCCTTTCCATTCTATATGCCTTTTATTTCTTTTTCTTGCCTTAGAGCACTTGGTAGCAACTCCAGTAGGCTTCCTACCACTCTTACTTCTGAAGCCTGCAGAATTACTCAGGAACACAGAGAATGTGGAGCATGGGCCCTGCACTTAGACTCTAGGTTCAACTCTCCACTGATGACCTTGGCAGGTTTCCTCCACGCCTTTAAATGTACAGTTCAATGACTTTTTAAAGTAAACACACCATGTAGCCAACATCTATGTCAGAGAGTTGAACATTACATTGCCTCAGAACTTGCATTAGAAATTTAAGTTAAAGATGCTATAATAAATCCCAGGATATACAGAAAAATAATTCCCAAACTGTCCCCTGGTGAATGCAGGGCCTCTGTATTTCTACGCCTACCCTAAACCTGCCCTACTGAAACAAAACAGAAAGAAGAAGTATGGGATAGGAATAAAGAACAGGGATGTATTAGAATAAAAAAATGAAAAACGACTCCAGTATAAGGGATTACTCTATCAGGGTGTTACAGGAGTTTCAGTTCAGAGCATGGTGGATATTGAAAGCTGGAAATGATAAACCCTGGAGAGTGGATTCACTCCAGGATGATCAAAGGTGGTATCCCTAGACATACAGGGGCAGTGTGCACAGTGCATGACACAGAGGGTGAAACTATAGACTCCGGTAATGTTTCCTTGTATTCTGGGAGGAAGAATTCTTGAAGACAGTTTCAGGGGTGGTGGAGGATCTTTCTTCTCAAATCCTTCTTGTCTCTATAGCACCTCTGATCTCAGCAGTCTGTCTTTCGCAGATTTTAATATTTCAGGAGACTCCTAATGAGGATCCTTCTTGGTATTCACACTTGGAAGATTTTCCTCGGGGGAAAAAAAATGGGGGGCCGGAGGGGGGGAACACATACCTGCTCTTTGACCTCAATGTTATGCTCCCCTTCCAGAATAAGGGTGACAGCTTGCATAATTTGCTTTCCATGGGTACTCATTATTTTATCTATATGCTGCAAAATAATGGGAAATCCATAATTATTATCTGGGGAACAAAGAAAAAGACCATAGAAAAGAACAGAAAGGTTCTCAAAGTTAAACAATACACAACTGCTTGGAAGAGAACACTATAGCATAAATCTGCGTTTTACCTTCTCTCTCTCCCTCCCTCTCTATATATATCTATATGTACACATATACATATAGATATATACAGATATATATTTTCGGATGACTGGAAGATAAAGAGAACATAGACTTGGCCTGACAGAATACAGAACTGCAGTCACTGGGGATCCTCAAGCCCAAAGATATTAAAGAAACAGAATTTTAAAAATGTATAGGGAAGGGGTGAAGCCAGAGACATGGAAAATAATGGCACAGATTTATTAACACCCTGGGGCACAAAAGTATGAATAAGGCTCAGAAAACAAGTGAGGCACAATGGAACCACCATAGTTCTTCATCTACCTGAGTGTCACTGACACTGCTGTTCAGGGAACATTAGAGAACAAGGAGAGGGACCCCACGAGGCTCAGCCTCTCCTGCTTTGACATATACCCACTGTTCTCCACACTGACATCTTCAGAGGTCAATCCAGTAAATGTTGGCAGGGTGAGGAGCTGTCTGTGGAACAGCACTGAGAAGGACTCTTTAAAGGGAAGGAAGCAGAAGCCCCAGAGTAAGTGATTTAGGCAGATGAGAAAACCCATTCTAGCCAGCAAATCAAGTAAGAAAAAAGTAACAAATCAAGGCTGGCTTGCATCTAGCATGGAGTAAGGAGAGTGAGACCAGAAAGGCAGTGGAGGAGTGGAGGGTCAGGTGGCTATATGGTAAAGCAGCTCCCAGAACACCTATGGAGGTGATATTGATAACTGACTTCTCACTTCTTTGGAAAGGGGCAGCATCTGAATCACTTCTGGGCAGATGTCGATGGGAGAATTGAGGGCAGGCAACGTTGTGCACTGCATATGCAGGGGTAGCTCATCTGGAAACCTGGATGATTTTACTTACAGGCCGAGTAGAGAGGAGATTTCTAAGAAGTCCCAATGTCTTCATCAGCACATTCAAATCTGAATCTGATAATAACCGGAATAGCTGTTCAGTACTCAAGCTTCGTAAAATATCTGCTTTTATTTTTTGTTCAGCCTGAAATGCCATATTCTGAAAGGATTAAAGAAATTTCAAGAATCATGTATAATTTGCTTTATTAAATGATATTTTAATAGTAACTCTGATAATTTTCAAAGTACAAATAGAAGCTGCAGAAATCCTTAATTTAAGTCACATTATTTTTCTTATTCCTGTTAATCACCTATTAACTCTGTCTATCAAGAGAAAGATACCTATTACTCCTGTATCCACTCCTGTATAAGGAATATGACCACTTCCTGAGATGGGCATTTGAGTGTCTTAAGATTTGTCAAATAAATACAAAATCTGTTAGTTTTAAAAAATTATTCAATTTATTTGGACTAAAAAAAGAAAAAAAACTCAAACAAAAAAATGGTTCACCCATTTCTCCCACCACTGCCTCTGGCAACCACCAATCTATTATCTGTTATCTGTATCTATGAGCTTGGTTACTTTTGTTTTTTTTTAATTTTAATTTTTTAAATTTATTTTTGAGAGATAGAGTGCAAGTAGGGAAGGGGCAGAGAGAGGGAGACAGAGGATCTGAAGTGGACTCTGCACTAACAGCAGAGAGAGCCTCACGTGAGGCTTGAACTCACGAACTATGAGATCATGACCTAAGCTGAAGTCAGATGCCCAACTGACTGAGCCACCCAGGTGCCCCTGAACTTGGTTACTTTTGAGAAATCTTTCTGGGTATCAAGTTGCCTTCTGTGCACTTTAATAACAAAATTACTTCTAATTACTATACTGTGCCACCCATTTTGAGAGTGACTAAAAAGGACTCCCTTATTATGGGTGAAAGTTAGTTGTGGATTTTGTTAACTTTACCAGCACTGAAACACCTACTGTATTCACAATACTATGTTAGGTGTTGATATGGCTGGGCTATATTATACAGGAAGCTCTCCAAGGGGTAGAAGGTATATCCAAGGTACTAGTAACCCCAGATGGCTGGTGTCCATTTTGCTCCTTTTTTTTTTCCTTTCTGGACACATGATGGCTTACCCCAGCTTAACCTGGAGCTATAACAACACATCTGAAGAAAATAAAATCACAGCAAATTCTAAATAACTCATAAATCAACTTCTGGTACAAAAAAATCTCTTGTAAACTACACACTTATTATAATATGTGGTTATTGCCCTACAGGAACTTATTTTAATTAAGAAGCTAAGACATGCAAAAGATGAAGTTACCTAATGGCACAAGGTAGCATGGCAGAGTGAAAACAGTACTGGGCTGGTGTCAAAAAGACCCAAGCCAAGGGCACCTAGATGACCCAGTCAGTTAAAAGCATCTGACGTCGGCTCAGGTCATGATCTCATGGTTTGAGAGTTTAAGCCCCGCGTCGGGCTCTGTGCTTACAGCTCAGAGCCTGGAGCCTCCTTTGGAATTTGTGTCTCTCTCTGCCCCTCCCCTGCTCACACTCCGTCTCTCTCAAAAAATAAATAAATGTTAAAACAAAACAAAACAAAAAGACCCAAGCCAAAGATGATTCCAGGGTTTTATATGTGGTGGGCAGAGAAGAAAGCAGCTGGTTATACGGTGACAAAGGAGAAGAAGACAGTTAATGTGGATGAAGAATGGAGTAAGTTCAATTTTCAACAATAAACTGTACATGTCAGAGAGGCCTCAAATGAAGTCTCACAGGTCATTTAAGTGAGAGACCTGGGAACAGGGGACAATGATGTCTGGGTATATGTGTTTCAAAGTAACTTCTATTAGGGGGAGCTGAAACCATGACAGTAGATGAAGTCCCTAAAACGCAAATGTAAAGGGACTTGGAAACTGGGAACTGAAACTGGAGAAATATTCCCTGAGAAGGAGGTTGAAAAGGGGGCTGGGAAGAAAGTGAGGTTACAAAAAAAAAGTTAAGTCCTGGGAAAGAGTCTCAAGAAAGAGAAGTGCTAAAAGCTGATGCAAAGTTTAGGAGAAAAATAACTGAAGCTACTGGGTTCGGTGTTTTCTTAGAAGATGATTCTTTCTTTTTTTTTTAACTTTTTTTAATGTTTTATTTATTTTTGAGAGAGAGAGAGCAAGAGAGCAAGCAAAGGAGGGTCAGAGAGAGAGGGAGACACAGAATCCAAAGACAGGCTTCAGGCTCTGAGCTGTCAGCAAAGAGCCTGATGTGGGGCTCGAACCCATGAACCGTGAGATCATGACCTAAGCTGAAGTCGGATGTTGATCCGACTGAGCCACCCAGGCAGCCCAGAAGATGATTATTTCTATCCCAAAGTTTGTGTGAAAAGACAGCAGATATACATGGAAAAGGAAAAAGAATATGGGTCTGAAACAGGTTCAGAACCCTTTGTCATCACTTATTAGTTGTGACAACTTGGATGATTCATTTACCCTCCAAGTCCCAGTTTCCCAACTGTTAAGTGGATATAAACCAATATAACTTAAAACAAGAATTAGAGATAACAGTTAGAGCTAAAACACATGGCTTGGTGCCTGGTACATAGTAACTAAACTGTAATTACTATAATTATATTTGAAGAAATCCATGTAGGACTACTGTTTTCAATTTCAATGAATTTTATTTTAATAAATCTTAAGGAAAAATGGTTGACTTCATAGTTACAAAATTTTATAATTTAGATTATCATAAATTATTTACTAGCAGTTGTTAAGAAATTATTAAGCGCTTTATGCATCAGTTCCGTTACACTGGGCAGGTTATTTAATCACTCTGTGCTTTAGTTTACTTGTCTGTGAAATATGAATACTCCCTAGCTTATTTCAGAGTTGTTATAAAGAGCAAAGGAGACATGAAAGGTCTTTGTAAAGCAGGTAGGTTGAAGCAGGTATCAATATACTCATGAGGAGGAAAATCTGTTTCTCCCAAGTTCAATGTCCAGCTTCAATATGTGTCCACTTTCCCTAATAATAAAAGAGGAGGACTGTAGCACCCAGTGGCTGCACAACTTGCTTATATTCAAATCCAAAAGTTGACTGCTCAGTCTTCCAGGTCCTCGGTCATTAGAAAACTGGGCCAAAATAACATTTTTTATAAAGCAGATTTCAGACATTTTGAATTTTATGTTCTTTAGTTTTTACTTTGATGACAGCTCCATTCTCTTTGTAAATGATGATGTATATAAAAGAGTGAAACATACCATTAAAGCCCAAATTCCATTCACTCGCAAAGCGGGATTTTCACTTTGGGTTAATCCACAGAGCAGTTCCACAGCCCCGGACTCTAAAATTGGCTATGATTGGAAAGGAAGAAAGCACAGTTTTAAAGTCGGGTTTGTGACTAAATGTGCATGTACAATGGCACTCTGCCTATGCTTTCTTTCCTACTCTCACCCAACTCCAAGTGGCTTTCACAAGGACATAAAAATTACTTTGAGAAGGGCAACAACAATTATTCTCTCACAATTCAACACTAAAAATAGTCCCAGTCATTTCTCTTTTCTGTGTAGTTCTGAAAGACTCTGGAGCTGTCCTAGTTTCTGTACATTCCATACATGCCCTTATGATTCCACTAATTCCACACTCTCGTTCTCACCGTCCTTTGAGATGCTCACTCCCTGCCTGATGCATAAGTGTATCCCACGTGTTCTTTACAAGCTGGGACTATGATGACATGGCGGCTTAGATGGAACTTACATAACCAAACTACCTCTTTCCAAATGTCAACATTATTCCAAACATGCCACAGAACCCATCTTTTAGAACTACTTTCAGGACTACCTATGAATCCTACAAACAAAATGGTCACATACTTTTATAATCATAACACGTTTTACATCTAAAATAGCATGCTTTAGCCTGACCACTTACTACTTATGATCCTTGGCTGAAAACAGGTTTAATAATTTCTAAAAAAAAAAAAAAAATCACACCTGAGAGGAATGATTTACTGTCACCAAAGAATGCTTAAAAGGCTACCTTTCAAATGGATTCTAGAATTGTCTTAAGCGATTCAGACTTACACAGGGAGAAAAAGGGCAATGCCTTTCAAGACATTTTTGAAAAAGGGTATACATTCCTCCACTTGTACAAATTGGTTTTGTTTCTTTTTAAACATTGAGTATAGCTGACACAAAATATTACATTTCCGTTGTACAACATGGTGATTCCACAAGTTTATATATACGCTATGCTATACTTACAACCTATCACCATATCATGCTATTATAATACCTGTTATTGCTGAGACTTACTCATTCCACAACTGGAAGCCTGTATCTCCCACTCCCTTTCGTCCATTCTGCCCATCTCCCCAACTCCTGTTTTGTTTTTTCCATTGTGAAGTAATTTCAAACTTACACAGCAGCAAGAATAATATAAGGTGCTTCCACTTATTCTTTTCCCAGATTCAACAATTTTTAACATTTTGCTGTATTTGCTTTATCATTTTCTCTCTCCTTCTGTATGCCCATATCCATATTATTCATCTTTTTTTCTGAACAATTTGAAAATCTATACCGTTAATACTTCAGTATGTATTTCCTAAGTACAAGGATGTTCTCTTAGATTACCATAGAACAGTTACCAAATTCAGAGAAGTTAACATTAAAACAATACTTTTATCAAATCTATAGTCCATATGTCAATTTTGTCAACTGGCCTAATAAATGCTTTTATAGCATTTCCTTCCCTTGCAGTTTAGGGTCCAGTTTATTTTTAATATAAAAAAAATGGGGGCGCCTGGGTGGCTCAGTGGGTTAAACATTAACTCTTGATTTTGGCTCAGGTCATGATCTCATGGTTCATAAGTTCATGCCCTGCTCCACATGGATAGAGCAGAGCCTGCCTGGGATTCTCTCGTTCCATCTCTCTCTGCCCCTCGCCCGCTCATGCACATGTGCAGGCACACTCTTTCTCTCTCTCAAAATAAACTTTAAAAAAGTTAAAATTAAAAAAAAGTAAATCACATTAATGATCCTATGCCTGAGCTCATCTATCACTTCTAACCAGACCCTGTCTATATACTCTGAAGGTAGATCTGAGGTAACAGAAGAGCTGTTTGGGATGATTAATGGTATTATTGTACTGGCTGCAACCAGATCATCATCACGCCAAAAACCCCACCACCAGGGCAGAGGAAAACAGATGGAAACGCTGGCATCCTGTCTAGACTTTCTCTTCCTTCAGAATAACTACCAGTCTCTCTCTGTTTGTTCCAAGATTTCTGCTGGCTGAATAACTGTCTCTGAACCTCCACTTGTTACTAAATGCCTTCCTGTTACAGTCAAAAGCCTACAGGTGTTACAATGTAGGCTACAGGAAACTCAACAAAAATGGAACTACTAAATAAAGGGTAGTGGTAAACCTCAGCTCACAACTGGGCAGACTAGAGAGATTTTCACATAATAAAACTAACTCTATAGGGCTCCATCCCTCCTTTATTAAAGCTTTTTGCAGTTTCTCCTAGTCTAAAAACAATACATACACAAGTAATTTATAAAATGAATAAAAGGGAAAAAATATTCCCACTTGCAATCCCTCCCCAAACAACTACCATTAACATTAAACATTAAAAAGATTATTTTCCAATGCCAGCTGTTACCTCCTTCAAACAATTTACAATCCTGGTTTACAAAATTGAGTCTTCAGTATACAGTTTGAAAACAGTCTATTACTTTAGTAATTATTTCTTACATTTGCAGTTGTGGGCAGTTTAGATGAACTGTAAGCTATAATACCTTTTAAATATGCTGCATATGCCAGGCAGAAAAGGGAGAACAGGAAATTAAAATCATATTTTGAAAAATGATTTAATTTGCATGCACACCCCTAATCGAACAATTCGGAAGTAGTTTTTAAACCCCAATCCTGAAGTTTCAGTTAACTACTGTGAAAATTATTTGACTAAGCTCTAGACTGGGCAAAGTCTAGGAAGAGAAATTGATACTAACCTCTTTGCTTGGAGAAAATTCCAGAAGAAGATTACATAGCATGGAAGATGCTACTACTAGGATTTCATCTGGTGCATTTTGTAAAACCTATGGAATTTAAAAAAGGGATGCTATTAATGGTTTAGAACGATGAAAGTGAGATCATAAGAACAAATGAGAACCAAACACAATCTATCTTGCAACTTGACTTTTCATATTGGAGAGTTAGGAGAGATTCACTTGATAGTGTGTCAAACTCTACCTGGTGCTCTAATTATGACTAAGGCCCTCACACCTATCTTGTAGGAGAAGCTATAGCCCCACTACCAGGATGGCAGGGGCTGTGCAGAAAGAGACAAACATAAGTCAGGGAGGGGGTACTCTATACGACAAGTGTGAACACCATGGGACAGCTTTGGGACAACTTAGCTCAATTTACTCCATCACATCAGGCCATTTAAGAAACCACAAGGTTGCCCCAGGGCCTGAAATGTTCTGATATGTCTCTAGAAGGACCTATCTGACCAAGAGAGTGGATAAGTCAAGCTACTACACAGCCAGGGCAATGTGGGGACTGGTTTTCAGGACTGGAATCACAGCCCTGGTCCCAACCCTCCTCCGCTTACTAGATGTATTAACTCGAGCTTAAGAAATAACCTCTCTGAGTCTCTGAATTGAGGACAACAGCATTTCCTTGGCAGGACTTTTGAAGATTAAATGTGATGTGGTGAATGTTAAGGGAAGCAACATAACATGGGAGTAAAGTACACAGACTGCCTGAATGCAAATTTCAGTTCCAACACTAAATAAGTAAACTAATTCCTTGGCTATAAAGTGGGGATAATGGTATTGTTGGAAGAACTAATATATGAAAGATTTTAGAAGAGTAACTGGCACACAGTAATGCAAGTTTTTAAAAAGTTAATTTATTGTCATAACTGTTATCTGGCACAGAGCAGGTATGAAGTACACTAACCGCCACGGACTCTCGCTGAACTCAGAACACAACAAAGCACAATGACAAGCGTTAGTCACCATTAGCTATTATCAGAACCTGTTGTTTCCAGATTCTAAGAGAGAAGGCTTCAGAAATAACACCACTTATACGGAAATATCCACTTCAACTATATCCTCTGCATTAGGGATCACATCAGGATCGGGCTCATGATCCCAAAAGGAATCTTAGAAGCTCAAGTTATGCAAACTGGAAATGGATCATCACAAAAAAATTCAGAGAGTTAAACATATTATCTGCTTTCTTCAGCTAAATCAAGTCTGATGTTCCCAAGAAAAAGCAAGAATTACAAAATAGAAATAGTTCTTTTAGGATACCGCATTTTAACTCTCCTGTGAACTGTTAGCTAGTTGATGTTGATGAAGATCAAATTTCATATACTGTGCACCCTGATCTCTGTGTTTGCCACAATCCCCTCTGAGATCACATATCTTTCCTTGCCATGCCCTTCCTATATCCCTCAAATATACACCCCACCCGTCCTTGAAGCCCGTCCCCATTCCAGAAACCCCCTTGAAGCCCTTCCAGTCAGAAGTCGTTCTATCCTCCTCTGAACACCCACTGCCTTTGTCTGTGACCTTTGCTAGGACCGTTATTACTGCCCACTATTCAAATTCTTTGTGCAGCCAGGCCAATCTCCCTTGCTATTAACAAATTTAAGCTACTTGAAGGATTCCTCTATCTATGATCTAATTTATCCTGGCCCCTATCAAGTAAAAGGCAGTGCACGAAAGGGGTGTCCAATGAGTGTGAATAAAGAAAAACAATCATTTTGCAAAATTATACTACTTAGAATCATTGGTTGCAATAATGGAGTGCCTACCAAGGCTTTAAAAAGTTGCTTTGCTTAATATAATTCACTTTAAAAATATTACTCATTGTTATACAGAGATTAATGTATTTTTACCAAATTTTATTTTCAAATGAGGTAACACTTAATGATAAACTAAAACAAAATAGATTCTATGAAAAATTTAAAAGCATTTACTCAATGCAATGTAAGATATAACACTGAAATTCAGAAGCGGATATCTAACACTGACCAAATATAATTTCACCAAAATAAGGACAAAATCACAAATAAAAATTTTAATTAAAATCAAATGCCTATTCTTGTATAGTTTGCTAACCAATAGTTGAAAACATAGCAAAGCAAAAGGGGGAAAAATCAGTAACTTTGCAAACAGCCTTTGAACTAAGAGAAACCTAAAAATATCTGAAATAAATCACTGATTTACTTCCAAGCTTTTAATATTATACTTTGTGCAACAAAGCAGTAGTTTGATAGTAACTACACTGACATGTACCCAAGTGTACGGAATCCTAGATTGCTCACCAAACCTTTGCCCAGGTAGAACTAGCTAGAAATAGCATGTTGCTCCATTGCTGATTCATATGATAGAGGGGTGCCGAGCCAAGCAATTAGAGAAAATGTCTCTAGAGGAAATATTTGGAAGTTATTTTGGGAAACAGGAGAGCATTTAAAAAATAATCTTAAGGGGGTGCCTGGGTGGCTCAGTCGGTTAAGTGTCTGACTTCAGCTCAGGTCATGATCTCACGGTCAGTGAGTTCAAGCCTCGGAGCCTGGAGTCTGCTTCAGATTCTGTGTCTCCTTCTGTCTCTGCTCCTCCCCCGCTCATGCTCTGTCTCTGTCTCTCAAAAATGAATAAACATTAAAAAAAAATCTTGAATGGACAGAATCAATAAATCCAGATTATGCTACTACGAAAAAGATGCAATCTAAGAACAAGTGTGCCCATTGCAAAACAGTATTCCTGAAGACAGCACTGGTCCAACCCTGGTGCTCATACCCCACCCCCTCTACTACAGTTATGAAGACATCCTTATGCTTCCTACACGGACCATACATATTGTTTCTGCTCATGCTGTTCCTCTCTCTGGAAAATCCTCCCGCCTTCCTTTTTCCCCTCAAAGCCCACTTCATATTTTTCCTGCCTGAAGCCTCCTATATTTCTACCACAATGAAGTCCCTACTGTAACCTGAAGCTTTAAGATGAGAGCAAGAGGTCTGTAGTGAAAAATTTTGTTAGCCTTACTGTGCCCAGAGGTTTTCATAGTAGGTACTGAAAAACAAAACCAAAACCAAAAACGTAAATAAAAAATTCTATCAATTAAATGCAAGGTGTATGATCACTTAAAAAAAAAAAAAAAAGATGGACCAGAGACCAAGTTGACCTATGTACAGAACCTATGGTTCTGTAATACATCAGGGGGTAACATTAGCAGTAACCTGATGCCTAATCTAAGTCTTGATTGGAACTTCTTTGGCCTAAACCACTTTTTTGTTTTTGGCACTCAAGGAAAGCTTTAAGACCAATGAAGTTATGTTGGTCTAGAGAAGCAGAAGATAACACTGTGGTAAAATATATCCAGGGATTCCCAAAAGACTAAGATCAAGTTATATCTCTAAATGGCTGATTCCTTTCCTTCTTATAACTAAATATTACAAAGACTCTGGATCAAGTCTAAAGTATAATACCAAACATACAGGGAGAGAAGATGAGAAACTGAAGTTTTATTTAAGAAAAGAAAACTAGGCACCTGTTTCCCTGTCACACTTGAGATGCTCACCCCAGAAACATGTTCAGCAGACCTCAAGATGCTTAGAACATCAGATTTGAGGAAATAAATATTCAAAATGCTTTACACAAACATTAGCCATCCTCCTAGACCCGGGAGGGTGGTTGGCTACCTCAGCTCACGGAAGGCTCTGTGAGAACGGGTGCTACTTGCTAATTTCTTCTTACCTTCATTAAAGGTTTCCACACAGCATGATCCTGGAAACTGGTTCGAAGCTGCTGCACAGATCTAGATAAACTGTGCAAACATCTACAAAGAACAATCAAAATTAGCTTCAAAAGAAGCCAAAACTTTTACTTTTCAAACACACTGCTTGGCATTTCACTCATTACTAATATGCACTTCAAGTATATCTATAGACATTGTTAATTCAACTACTTCAGGACTTCACAGGCTTCTCAGGCTACCTTCTCTGGTAAATGATGCTACACACTGTAGGAGTTCCCCTGAGAATACTTTTGAGTAACATTTGGATTATGCGCTTACTCGGTGAAGGTCCGGAAAGGAAACAGGTTAAACACGGCAAAGGGTTTTTATTCAGACCATTTAAAGCTCATACCTGACGGCAGCTAACCGCACCTTGACACTAGACTCAGACAAGCCAGTCACAATTCGGTCCATCATATTTTCAGTCTCAATGATCTGGAGAAAAAGGTTAATGCTGCATAAATAACAACACGAAGAGGACAAATTTCACTGCTTGTAAATGCAAGTATGTTAACATCCATTAGACGTTTAATGTTTTTACCAAGAGTTTTGACCTCCGGAACGATCATTCTGTGGTGGGAGCAGGCAACTAGCTCATCAGAAAGGTAGGACTACCCACTAAGGACCTGCCAGACTGAATGATAGGCATTAAGGGGGCAGATCATGTTTGTTTATTTTTAAGAACACTGCAAACAATTAACTACATGGCGTAAATATTGCGGAGGTGTTGCATAAATAGTATTGAGAAATAGTAAACAATATAACTGAATTATCATTGGACAGGTTCCTGCCAGAGTGAGATTCTTGAAAAATCGTGATCCACACTCAGCCTTTTATGAAATGAACTCTGCAAGTTTCTGACAGAATCACCTTGTGGCTATTTTCTTACCAAGGAAGTGGAAACAAAGCTAAATATCTAGAAAAGTAAACCTTGCCACCTTTTTACTGTAACTCTAAGTCTTGTTATGCAGTCACAAAGTTGTTTTTTTTTTTAATTTAAAAACAAGATAGCCTACAACTTTTCCTTGATTAAGCAATGTATAGATACAAAATAAATACTGTTTGGAAGAAATTACACTTAACTTGTGTGGTCCTATGGAAAAACCACATATTAGAAACAACGCTAATACAACCCCAACCAAAAATGTTAACAGAAACAACTAATATTTGTTAAGTACATCTATGTGCTAGGCATTGTGCTAATAAGCTTATTACATTATCTGATTTAATGCCCTTTGCAGGCATTATTATGATTATTCTCATTAGCATATTGGGAAACTGAGGATTCTAGATGATACAGAGCTTGCCTGGGATTACAAAGCTGAGAGGAAGCCAGGAATCTGACTCCAGAGTCCTGATGCTTAGCCATGCTTGTGGTATGGCTGTGGCTATAGAAGTGCTCCTACTTTCATAAAGTTGGCCCCAACATGAGTGACACATTAATGGGAGTCATTACTCCCACCTGGGAGAACACCTGGCTGGGAGAAGGGCTGGGAGAACATGGGGAAAGGTCAACCTGGGGAGCTTAAAAAAAAAAAAATCTCAGGCCAATTAAATCAGATTCTGTGGAGTAGGGCTCAAGCACCTGGTTTTTGTTTTTTGTTTTTAAGCTCCTTAGGCAGAGTCCAGTGTGCAGCCAAGGATAAGGATCACTGAGCTAGACCAAAAGGACAGGAGTTAGAAGGCTGACTTCAGAACAGAACAGGGTGGGAAACCTCTAGCCAAATGGGAAGAGAAAACAGTGTTTAAATTAACAGTGGTGGGGAGAAGAATACCAACTACTAAGAACACAGAACCATACTTTAGCTACAGAAGAGGAATGGTAATTTTTATTCATCAATTTGCAGGTTTCAAAATGACAGAAGAAAATGTACATTATCCATCTACTCCTCTCCCCAGACCAAATCTAATCTCACCCTTACTTTTATGCACATCACCCTGTCCTGTCACTTCTAGCCCCTCAGCTCCTGTCTATCTACTCTTTTTGACCCTCACAGACCTCGCTCCTTGACCTGTATGCCCTGCTCAGATACTCCACTTCGTAGGCAGATTCCTCGTTTCACTGTCCTTCCACCACTCACCCAGACCACTGATACTAAAATGGAAGTCACCAAACCTGGCAGCCTGGTCTCAGCGTATGCTATCCCACCTTAGCAGGACCTTCACTGCTGTCCACCAGCCCTGCAATGACCCAAAGGAGATTCCCATATCCTTAGGATGGTTACTTCCTACTTCAAATTCTTCCCACCTCCCCATGCCCTAAGTCCCTCCGTGCCCAACTCATATTTGCAGGGACCTTGCTTTCTTCCTGGGACACAACTTCCTACTTCTCACTAATATGGCTCTAATACTTCTCTTCTTCACTCTTTGTTGAAGTTGGGTACTTCACGCTCAAAGCCCTTCCACCATGATCCAGAAACTACTTTCCACACCTCTTTCTTGCATCTGTATTCTGCCCTACCCCACCGGATCCTTCACAGCCTACCCCACTGCCCACTTCCACCTTGACTTAAAAGACACAAGTGCCCAAACTTTAACCTCTTTAAGCTACAGCCCTCTCACCCCTTCCTTTCCTTAAATGGTCGCAGGTCCCAAGGCTCTGCTCATCTCTCACCCTACATATATGACAATGCTGTGACTTCAGAATCAGCTTGATATTCCCTAATCAAAGATTCGTTAGTCCAAGAATAAAGTGATGGCGGCGAGAGGTGGGAGCATATAATTACTCTCCGAGAGCTGAGTATTTTGGAGATGGAGAATAGTTTTTAGACTGGCTGCAGGTGCTCAGGAAACATGATTATGGGCAAGAGTTGAAAGAGGCTTCTAGATAATGTTTACTGGCCATATCCAATCAAAGATGTAAATCTGCCAAGGGACAAGTGTAGCAATCATTAGGTATACAGATTTGCTCTATAATCTTGATCAACTCATTTGACCTCCCTGGGCCTTCAGTAAAATGAGGGGAGAGAGCAATGATTATTTTTTCTACCTCCAAAATCATGTTAGACTGGGCAAAATTATCACATTGTTCAGAAGTGACATGGGAAGCAAAGTAGGGTAGAACAGACAAGATAGTACAGGTCTACTTAGACAGGGGGTCAAAATCAGGGAGTAGGCAAGTAAGGGCAAATAGGGTACAGCTCCTATTTACATGCCCATATTTACTTACTTATTCAGCAAATATCCGAGTGCCCACTGAAAGCTAGGCAGGCATGGTTTTAAAACTTGAAGATAAAATGGTGAGGGAGAGAAAGCCCTTGTTCCCACCATACTTACGATGTAGGATAAGCAAGTGCAATGAACTATTTAATGAGTGCTATGGCACTTGAATCTATGTTAGCAAAAGCACTTTAGGGCTGACAGGGGCCATACAGCTTAAGGCAGACAGAGTGAATTAAGCATCTACAAATAGTAAGTAGGAAAAACATCCATCCTCAGACTGGGTTGTTTTACTATTGGCTGGGAAATGGCCACTCATGACCTTACCAGAGAATATTGAGGCTTAGGCCAGCAGACAGTGGAGAACTATGTGAGCAGCCAATCATTATAACATTACAGCAGAGCTTCATGCTTTAAATTTCCTGGAGGTGTGGTGGATGGGATTTTTGAGATGGAGAATAGCTGTATTCTGGCTGCTAAACCTTTCCCCTGTGTTAGGATATAAAGCAGTAGGACTATTTGGAGGTATCTTCTCTTTCAGGTACAAGGTGACCCTTCTAAGGTTACAGTCTATCCAAATGTCTGCAGTAGAAGGCCTGGATTTGTATCCAAACTTGTTGTGGGGGGATTTTAGTAACCCTGCTCAAGTTCTGGAGAGCCTACTACTTGAGTGCCTGGTCTACCTTCTCCATCAAGATATCAGTCTTGGAGCAAAATAATGCAAAATCAGAATGTGAGGGTGAAAATAATGCAAACTCAGAATGTGAACCTAGGATTCAATCCACAAAGGTATCCTAAAGGCCTATGTGAATGAGCAACATGATCTATGGTTTTGTATTCTTGAGGGTATTGAGGTCATCTGTGCAGGTGTAAAAGGAGCATGACAGTGAATACACTGACCAAAATGAGATAAAAATGAGATTACACAAGGCAGAGAAAGGTATGGAATAAAATTCAGAGAAAAAATTTTCATGTCAGCTGGGAAGGAGTTGGCATTGGCTACTGCCATAGCTCCCTGACCCACATGAAGGCCTAACAGAGCACCAGATAACTTTTCAGACCTGGGGTTAGAAAGCCAAGCACAATAAAACACGTTCTCCATGGCGCCTTTCAACAATTTCGGTATGTGCTACAAAGCCTTGATAATGATGGAGAGCCAAGTCCTAGTCCCTGCAAAGGATCAGAGGTCTTTCCAGCCTATAAGCAATGCCAAGTGAAGCTTGAAATTGTTCTGCGTCGTGGTTCTTGCTGGAGATTCCCCAGCCATAGTTCAGCAAATATGCCCTGTGGCACAGCTTGTTGAATTTGCTTAAAAACAAAGCCGGTGGGGGGTTGGGGAGGAAGGGAGAAGTGCCCTCTGTTACACAGACACTGTGCCTAGGAATACAAGTAGTGGATGAACCTTCAGAGTGGAAGCAGCATTTCTCTTTCTCTGCTCTTCTAAGGGCCTGGGTTGTAAATCTAACTTCAGAATTAACTCATATAAAAATGCAGCATCCTAAACTGATTTTTAGGTCAATGGACCAGGCGCTATGCATTTCTCTGCTGGTGTCTTTAGTCCTCATGACTACATACTTTTGCTAAGCTTTTTCTCTGTCATTGTGGCTCTTGCAGGGGTACATGAAGATCTGACACCTCTGTCATTGGTACAGGAGAACCCTATGGCCTGTGGGAGACAAAGGCAGTCAGTTTAGAAGGTTCATGGGGGAAATGCAAAACCCAGATAACCCTATGATTCATGGCACACATGGGAATGTTCTTATGATGAAAATGGCCTTGGCCTATAAAGGGAATTAATTTCCCAACCTTCCATGAGCTCTGGTGGTCTCACACCTTAGTTGTGGCCAAGTCATATAGCATCTTTTTCTCAGAGCATATGAAGAACTGGAAGAGGAAGAGTTAAAAATAAGACCCAACAATTCTTCCAGCATGACCCAGGATGAAGATTTTTCAGGTACTAGCAACTTCAGATTGGACCTTGAACTGTGATCAAAACAGGTCAACCATGAAAAACGGGCAGGTTCTTAGTGGTGTCAAGAAACTTCTCAGACAGCTCAAAGTGGGTGGGCTTGGAGTCAAGGGAGTTGGATGGTAAAGTGGGCATTTTCTTAATGTCAATTATTTATGCTAATGTGCACAATGGCCAAGCAAGTACAATTTAATTCCAGGTAGGCTCGATTCCAGAAAGTTTTAACAGAGGATGACAAGACAGAACTGCCCAGAAAGAGTAAAGACTTGGACCCAAACTTTGTTAAGTCAGAAGAGGCAGATCTAAGATTGAAGCAGATATGGTATTAAACCCAGAGAGTCTAGTTAAAGCAGCCCAGACTAGCAGCCAAGCAGGATGCAGCACACAGAGGACAGGAAGAAAGAGTAGGTCTGGCAAGGAAAAAGCATCTACGAATAGACACGGAACCTATTAGGTGTGGATGGCGACTCTTTTGTCTCATAAGTGTCCATGTAGAGGAGTCCCAGGGGACACCTATTAAAGGTCCAGCCCCTCATTAAACTTCTTATAAGCAGACAAGCCCCATGAACACAAGGCCTGATGTCAGTGCAATCAAGAGACTCATTTTAGAAATAGGGTAGAGGCTAGGAAGGGCGGAGAGGGGCTATGAGATGACAAGGTAGACCCTAGACTGAGAGGAGCATGTACAACCAGATCATTTGGTGGACTAAGTAGAATCAATAGGGGTCTGTCTGGCTAGGGCTCCATTCCTAAAAATGGAAAATGAAACTTTCCCTAGGTTTTAGGAAGTGACCATACTGATTTTGCCACAGAATACTTAACCAAAAGACATGATGCCATGCATATCATGGATATGCACTTAATATTTCTAATTCCTGAGTACATTCTTATATCAATTCCTTTATTAAAACAAAAGAGCAAACCAAACACACCCCAATAGCACATGGCCTCCCAAGAAACAAGCAAGGGGCAGTTGCAATTCCTGCTTCTAAACAGGTTCAGCTGGGAAACCAATTCTCTGACTACACTCTTCTGAATGCCATCAATAGCAGCAGACTTAACTATCTGAAGGAATTTAAACAAGGCATGGTAATTTTTTAGTTGAAACATGTTAAAATCTAAAGGGGTTTTAGAAGTAAACTCATCCAACTTCTTTAGTTCATCAGTGAGGTCTCTGCAATTCAGGAAGATTAAGTCACTGGTCAAGGTTCTCTAGGCAAATGGGGACAGGGCTAGGGCTCCACTGGATTTTCTTACTTCTAGTCTAAGTTCCATTCTACTTGTTGTGCTTAAGGATGAGATTTTTGTTTAGCCTTAGTAACTAAATTGAGATTTGACTTGGAAAACTTGGGAAAAAGGAGAAGTTAACAAGTTACCAGTGCTAAAAAAAAAAAAAAGTTATCAGTGATGTGGAAACTATATTCTGTATACTGACATCCTAGGCCAATGAAAATTAGTATACTATACAAGAGAGGTCATCATTAATACATGAACTGCCAAGGGAGGAAGAACATGTTCATGGGGCCTCCAAGAAAGAAAATGACAAATCAATGATTTAGCTTGGGTTGGGGGTAAAAATGCCAAAGGTCGAGAGAATGGCAGCCAATGGTGAAAAGATAAGTCAAGAAAACAGTGAGGAAACCACAGGAGTTGAGTTCCACTGACTTTTCCATTCAATTCCCTGATAATCTGATCTCCATTCTAGAATCAGGATCTAGCTTCCACAGATACTACCTAAACAGAACTAATATTCTACTGTTCTCAGGCCAAAAGCCCCATCTGTTCTGGATGAGAACTATAGGCCTTCCCACCCACAGCCTATTTTATTTAATATCTTTGCCAATGCTCCAATGTACGATTTTCTGACATTTTTCTCAAGCAAGTATTTTTTAAATAAAGGGTAGTTTTTACCAAAGGCTGTTTCCCCCCCCCCCCCCCCCAAAAGATACACAGCTTCTTTTAGGACAAATCACTGATCAACACATTATATTCTGGAGTCTCAGTAAACATTTTACAAAGTATTTCTTCCATTCTCTCACTCTTTCATTGCTATCTACTCCCACATTCATACCAAATTTCTCTAACTTTAAGATCTTAGGAGGCAGGGGGTGGGAGGAAATAGTTACCTTCTCTGAACCAGAGAAGTGAAAGACAAAACACTCTAAGAGCTGATCTTCAGGGCCATTTTCTTCCTTTCTCCTGAAGGCCTTGAACTAAATTAACACCGAACTCCTTCTGTAGGCCTAATGGAAACAGTAGCACTTCACTTTAAGAATGGAGGACAGGGGCGCCTGGGTGGCTCAGTCGGTTCAGCGTCTGGCTTTGGCTCAAGTCATGATCTCACGGTTCGTGGGTTCGAGCCCTGTGTTGGGCTCTGTGCTCACAGCTAGCTCAGAGCCTGTAGTCTGCTTCGGATTCTCTATCTTCCTCTCTCTCTGACCCTCCCCTGCTCGCGCTGCCTCTGCCTCTTAAAAATAAAAAATAAAAAAAAAGAGTGGAGGACAAAGTGGAGGGGGTTCTTATGGGGGGCCCATTCTAAAGCTTCTATACTTCATTCTCGCTTTTAAGTCTCTTTAGGTAGTATTTTGTAATTTCTACCTCACGAACTTTTTCTCTTAATAGCTGAGCAACTTTCAGTTATGTTAAATGTTTAGAAGAAATACTCAAAGTTCTAAACTTGTCTATGCTTTGGAAAGAAGTGGGAGCTCTTGCTTGGCCCAACTTCTCCTTCCCCTAAAACTAAACACACTGTGTCAGAAATACTTATGATGTCTAAAAATAGATCAACACTTTATGGAAAAAATCTTTCTCTCCATATAAGAGTTTGATTTTTAAAGCTCAATCATCAGCTTAATGGCAGGACATAAATAGCTGCTGAGTTATACTATTTTAGCACATAAATAAAACCGTTAAAAATTACTATTCAAATAACAGAACTAGAAACTTCCTCTCCACCTTTTACTGTTTTCCATGTATCTGAATAATGGATTGCCAAGAATTGTGCAAACAATGGCCCTGCTATAAAAACAGCCATGCATGCAACAGTGTTAATTATTCTATAGGTTAGCTGGCTGAATTTTAATGTCCAGACATACGCAATTTATTCAG
Source organism: Cryptoprocta ferox (assembly GCA_028646485.1). NCBI lineage: Eukaryota > Metazoa > Chordata > Mammalia > Carnivora > Eupleridae > Cryptoprocta > Cryptoprocta ferox. The sequence continues at coordinate 117,769,396 of CM053573.1, forward strand.
TAAGCACAGCACAGCATCTACTATTTGCCAGGTAATACTTCTATGGAGTTTATATTCTAGTTAAGAACATTATAGCTTACAACAGATAACTATTAACAGAAAATACAAAAAGTTGCCTTAAGTTTAAATCTATTCTATAAAGGAAGCTATCTACAAAATAAAAAGCTGAAACAGTACCTGTGTGACATTAATTCTGGATGCTTCCTTTCTAGAACAAGAGTTTACCATGTGATTACATCTAGACAGTGCCCTTAGAAAAACATTTCCAACTGATGTAGTAGAACAGAGATATGAAGATCCTTCATTCTGTGGGTCAAAACTTCTGAAACTGATTTTAATATTTTGGAAGGAGAAGGTGAAGTTGCTTTCAAATAAGCTATTTTTTTCACAAATAAACTATTATTTGAGATGGACTATTATATAAGAGGCGGACTCTTCCAGACTCATCCATAATAGGCTATTTTATCTACAACTTTATCTTAATCATATCTGGCTGTACTGATCACGATAAAATTGGCTTTCAATGTGGACAATGCTTTTTATTGCACACATGAGGTCTTGGAATTACTACATAGCAATTAGTGTCTCATCTCCTTAACTATTTTAAATTTTAAGTTCTTAGGGGCACCTGGGCGGTTTCAGTCGGTTAAGCATCTGACTTTGGTTCCGGTCATAATCTCATGGTTTGTGGGTTTGAGTCCTGCATTGGGCTCTGCACTGGTAACTCAGAGCCTGGAGCCTACTTCAGATTCTGTGTCTCCTCTCTCTCTGCTGCTCTCCTGCTTGTACTCTCCCCCCCACCCCCCCCAAAAATTGTGAGCTCTTAAGAGGTACACACCAGTCTTCTTCATTCCTGGGCACACAGGAGGAGGTATATATCATAAATGCCAGATGAATAAATGGAAATAATTACAGCATCTCACTACACACTTTGTACCAAAAACTATGTGAGAGAAAAGACATTTTCTGAATCTGATGTTTGCAACCAGCTAACACCAGTTATTAAGTTCTCTCAATTGAAAGCATTTTCAACTACTTTAGACTATTATACATTCTCTTGTGAATTTTCTTGCCCTTTTATACCATAATTTGGCTCTAGTAATGGTATTTAACTTTTCATGAATAAAATAGTGGTTAACAGCATGGGCTTTGGAGTCAGAGACTGGGGTATGAAATAGGTGCTATCACTTACTATCTGGGTGGCCTTGGTCACACTGCTGATTTCCTAATCTTCAACAGCTATCTCACAGGGTCATAGGAGGTTTAAGGGGGATAACATGCCAATGCTTAGCACAGTGTCTAGCACACAGTAAATGCTCAATAAATGGTAGCAGTGATGTTAAATTAGGTTTCCTAAATAGGATATCTCTTGATGTAAGTATCTGAGTCATAACATTTTTGTATGCCCCCATACCATGCAACATAATGCTTCTTATGTTGTAAAGGTTGAATAGATGTTTGCTTAATATATGAACTGGATCTTTATTTTTGGGATGGTGAAAAAGCTTATTCAGGCAACTTTGCTAACCGATACACAGAATCTAGTAACATTTCCTACATAGCTATTATCCAATTTGTCTGAGGTCCATTATATGCCAAAATCATTCAAACAAGGGAATCAACATGTAGAGAAGTATTCAGTGACAATATCATATCATCAACACTTGATAATGCCTCTTTTTCAGGAAGTTAGACAACTGACCTCTCCCCCTCCCCTGGCTTTGGTATGGCCCCCATGTTTCTACATAATCCATTACAAAAAGGCAAATGGGAAGCACGGTTTTTCACCACACTGGTTTATGGTCATTTATATTTAGCAAAGCATTACTAGCACAAGGTGGGCAAACTTTTTCTGTAAAGGGCCAGACAGCATATATTTTAGGCTCTGTGGCATATGATCATGTCACCAAGTACTCAACCTGCCACTGTAGTGCAAAACAGCCATAGGCAACACATGAACAAATCAACATGGTTATAGTCCAATACAATTTTATGAATATTTTGACAATTATATTTTGATAAAGCTGAAAAAAAGGGGAAAAAAACCTTTATGGACACAAATGTGAATTTAACTGACTTTCCAAATGTCAGGAAATATTCTTTTGATTTTTTTCCCCACCAACCATATAAAATGCAAAAACCATTCTCAACTGGCAGGTTACAGAATTCTTACATAGGTAATAAGTACCTACAGGGTACTGTTTGCCAAGCCCTATGCTAGCATTTATAATCATGGGGAAAAGTGTAGCAGTAATGGTCCTGCTTCCTCACCACAAACTCGATTTTCTCAAGGTCTACTATGCCACAAATATTGTATCATCCCAAACATTTCATTCATTTCCAGAAAGAATGTTCTGAAAACCCAACTAAGTTACTAATTTCAGCTCTACAGGTCTAATAAAGATTTTGTGGTTTCTAAGATATGTCTTAATTATTAGATTGTACACAACAAAATAACCCATACTTCGTATTTTAAGAAGAATTGTAATTCATTGGTTAATGCAACTACAGTACCACAACTAATAATACAATACTCAATTTTATGTCTCCATTTAATGAAATCCTGAAATAAAAATTCATTGCTTCATTTTATAAATACCTCTATTATGTATATAGATTTATCACTCCCAGGTTTGCTTCTTTCATTATGTTGAAGGCCAACGGTCTCAATACTGTGGGCAAGTGGCAAAACCTGGTACACTGTCACAGTTAACTCGTTAAAAATACTTACCATCATGAAAGAATGCTGTAGAGTTCATTTAAAATTCTTTGGTAGATTAGCCTTAAGAAGATAACTAACAATTTAACCAGAGATTAAGTCAAGGAATTCTGAATTCTGCATGAATTTTATTATTCAATAGCAGAGACAAGTCCTGAAGAGTGCTACTTCTGCAGTACTGTCGAAAACCTTCAAAATGTTCAAGGCGTTTGCTTCAACATGCAAGCTAAGGGTCAGAAATAATTCCTTGCATCTGCCCAATTTCATGGCAGAAGCAAATACAGAAATTTGACACTGCCTTTTAAATGACCATTTAAAATTACTGAACTTTGCAAAAATATTTAAAAATATAAATTCATGGTATAATCATACTGTTATCCAGAAGACAAACTAGTAATAAAATCAAGCTACAATGGATGATAAAAATATTCAAAAGTGAAATGCTTAGGCAAGTTTTTCACAGCAGAAAGATACTAAGAAAAACTGACCTATATTTATAAACATACTTTAAAATCTTAAAACCTTAAAAATACAAAATGTACATTTGTTCAAAATTTGAACACTTATATTTGGGATAGGATTTTATACAAATGATGACCCTTTGGAGAAATGACCTCTAAGGCAACTATGGACAGTAATACTTAGATAACCAAAGTGAGGTAGAATTTGGCCTCTTTACTTTTCCTCAAGACATCTATTACCTATGATTTTGACCCATTATTGATTTATATTATAATATTCTATTTAACTCCAAGAAAAAAATTATATTTGGTGCTTTGGAGAACATGCTATAGCTACAGCAAGGAAAAGTTTTGAAAACCAGTATTTTAAAATCTAAGAGTAAAAAGACATCTTATCATTAATGAGAGATAAACTAAAGAAAAAGCTTATGCTTCTGAAATATATTCTTTTAACTAGAATGAATAACAGTTTTGGAAATTCATAGCATAAAATCACTATCTTCATTGCAAACTTTTAAAAATATATGTCCCAGTGCTGTTCGGCTTTTCTAATACGTTTAAAAATATGTTTAATCTTAATCTTCCAATGAAATCATTTAAGATATTCTAACAAATGTTTCCATTTATTGAGCACCTACAGGCACCATGCTAAATATTTTAAATGCATTAGAAATCATCCCCACGATGACCCTGCAGATACAACTTCTTTTGCTAGGAAAAAGTGGGTAGTGACAAATACTCCTTTTTTGTTTTCCTTTTCTTATTTTTCTCTGCCTTTTGACAAAAACAAACAAAATCCTCCCACAGTTCAGTTTAAAAAGAAAAAACATCTCACCCTTGGCTACTTTCTTCACATATAACATGTAAAACATCTGTGACTAGATGATTTTTTCCCCCCACAAGGAGCAAAAACTCATGATTTTATGTTTTAATTCTTGAAAATACAAAAGGCATTTAGAAAAAATTAAAAATAACAAAAGTATTAATTTCCAAATCGATTCAAGGACAGCTATATTGATACCACCATGTGCATTTTAACTGGTTCCCAATAATTCTTTGATCCCCTAGCAAATTCTTAATGGACATTTCTAACTTTTCTCTGACTTACTGAGGTTTTATTATAAATGCTGAGTTTTAAGGCTATGTCTTACTGCTCTTTACCTCACCTCTGCTTTCCCCTTCCCTCTACCCACTGGGCAATGTTTATACAATGTGGGCAGTTCTATCAATCTACATAGAATTAAAAATCTGACATTAATAGGGGAGATAATATTTTACACAGGTATAACACTGGTCCAGATTCATACTTGTGAATGCTATACATTTTTTAACCTCATACACGTAGACAGGGAAAAAAGCTAAGAAATAATGGCAAAAATTATTTCAAAATTAACCAACTACCTACCATGCCATAAACATGTTCTCTTTGATCTATATCAAAATGAGAAGTCACACCTTGGGATTGTCTGCCTAAATTTCTTGCATTTTCTCTGTGCTAAGTATAGTGAAACTCCTTGCCTATATAATCAGATATAGATTTCCTGTATTTTAAAGCTCGACTCTTCATATACCTGTGTAACTGCTAAAAAAGTTATGAAAGTTCTTAATGCAGAGAGGCTATATATAATTGGATTAAGGGTGCTTAATATTGCAATTTTGCAATATGGTTCATTCATCTACCTGTCCATTCATTTTTTTCACTCATTCCTTCTTCAAATATTTATTAAGTGCAAACTATGCACCTGGCAGTGTTGTAGATGCTAGGAATATGGTGATGAGCAAAACATAAAAAAATCCCTGCCCTCATGGAGCTTACATTCTAGTTCCTTAAAAGGGATCTGCAACTAAAATAGAAGTACTCAAAATCCAAGAGGAAAACTTTCTGAAAAGCTCCATTAGTCAGATACCTCAAAGGAGCAAAGGCTACAGTAAGTACTATATTTAACATTTGTAATGTGTCTTATTTTTATCAAAAATAAAAATCACATCTTATTAAGTTTATTAATTTCCTTGAATTTTAATTTATATTTACTGCTTCTCATTTTTCTCAATTTACTTTGTTTCTGATAAATTCTTCTAGTTCCTTGAAGAGAGTACAAGTGAGACAATCCTTTTAAATTTCCAACCTAGTTGATGATCAGTAGGTAGCAAACAAGTGAGGGTCTTCATAAGAGCGATTTTTTTGTAATAAAGGACTTGGCTTCATAATTACAGGACTATTTGCCACGCTGCCTCTACATGATTTAACTGCTGACTGGAGTTTTGACTGGAGATGCCAGTACCTGAAATAATTTGTTAGGTATCTTCTTCCTTTTTTACTGTCCCATTAACTGAACATATGCTTCTTCGCATTAACATGCAGTAAAGGCTATCGTTAAAACTAGTTGACCATAGTAGAGATTACAGCTAATCTTTATCTGGCATTGCTGTCAGTACATTTCCTGTTAATGTATTCTGGACCCTCTTCCACTGAGCTCTCAATTGCTACCTCTGCCCTTGCCTTCTCTGACCAAAATCCTTGAATTCGAATTCTAAGTTCATTATGGCCAGGCCACATCTGTTGTTAAGCTCAGTGGTCATCCTTCATATTCTCTTGGGCTTCTCCCTCTTCATGTTACAACAGTAATATTTTCCACTCTCACCTGCAGAACTTTTCCACCCTCCTTCATTTTCTAACAGGACACTGTGGGAAATCGGGACACTTCTAAGTATGCCACAGAGTGATAAAGAACACAGAGCCAGGAATCAGAATACCAACTTTGCTCTGAATGGAAGAATACAGAAAGATCCAAGCATATTAAAGGAAATGCCACTCTGTATATGGTTTCTATTATTTTCATTTCTATATTTATTCAATACTTATTGAGTGCTTATTAGGTTCCAAAGACTATTATATAGTTTATTTCTTTTAATGGGAATCCACCAACACTGCTCCAAAGCAGAAGTGGTAAATTTCTGACCTGCAGGTCATATTCAGTCTTTAGCTTAATTTTGTCTACCTCAGAGAGAAGGATCGAGAAACGGAAAAGCAGGCCTTTAGAAGTCTTTAGAAGCAGTAAGATAGACTAACTCTACCCTGAGAGGAGGCCCGTATCTTTCTCCTTTATTGCTATGTATACCTCTCACAGTCTCTACCTCTTTGCTCTAGTTTTGTCTTCTTCATTCTGCCTCATTTCTTTCACTGGCCATTATATGGTAATGGAATATATGTTATTTCCTGTATTTATTGAATTACATTCCTATTTTTAATTTAAAAGCCAGACCAAATTAACACCTCATATTTTTATCCTAAAACAAACAGAAAGTCTTTTTGTTGCTTTTGTTTGGGGGGGTGGGGAGAATAGGTCTACCGTCCTTGAAATTTCTTTCACAGATTCTCCACTCAATTAACTTAGTAACTGAAATTTCACCTTGACAAGCGTAAGTATTGAATTAAAAAGTAAAACAATAATCAACATTGTACTTGAAGAATCTACACAAAAAAAGGTACAATCAAAGATTATAAGGCATAAGTGTAAAAGGTAAATAACTATTTCATGAAGAAAGCAAATAAAAATCTACCCAGATAATTTTAACAAAAAAATGGAATAGAAAGAAATGCATTCAAAGGAAGAGTTATCATTTACCATGTTTTATACACTGAAAATAAGGATTCTCCACTCCTAAGAACCATTTTCATGCAGATTTTTATCACAAAATTATTATATATTTTCCATTTGACAATCTCTCTTCAGTAGTTGCTATAAACTGTAAATTATCCAAACACTTAATTTCCCAGGATTAAATATCTTCCTAAAAACTCTATAACCCCCATTACATAAGAATGCCACAGTATCTTTTCTTTACCACACAAAAAAATTATAGTAATTATAACTTATTCTTTATTTGTCATCTTTCTACAGAAATTATCAAGATTTAGCCTTGCCAAGAAATTATACACATTATGAATACAAGTTTTAATAGACTACTGACCAGACTATTATATTCCAAGTATTTCTAGAACATGATATCACAAATTAAGTCATTAATTCCAAAACAATAGTTTATTAACAAAAAAGTACAAAGAAGTACAAATGGACATCCTACTTTCCCCCATTATGGTCCATCTATCTATCTCCCTTTCAGTCCATGGCACAGCCTTCTTGAGCTAAAAGAATAGGTAAAATACTTCTCTTTCCAATGGGCCTAATAACCATCCCAAAACAAATCATTACGTATTTAAGTTATACAGTCCATGTCAATTTTTTAAAAATGTTTTATCTATATGAGTTGCGATAAAAGCCTCTTCCCTTGCAATACACCATGTACCTAAACTGAATTAAACATATCAGCATCAAGTTCCATAAATCATGCTTAGACACAGGGAATTGTCATTAGTATGTTTGCCTTGAAGTAACAGATGACAAATGAAAGCTTAGAGTGTCAAAAGGGATTTTCATAGATATTTACTAAAACACTTCAAGTCAAAAACATCTTGTTAACTGAACTAAATTGAGGTACATGGAAAGCATTCAGCTTAATTGTGTTTTTTGCACTGATGTTTAAATCAAATGTACTCACATATCTAATTATTTCAATTTTCTTTAATAATGGTTCCTTTTCAATTTATTTCAATAAACCTACAGTATTCCATCCTTCCCTCTCCACAAGCCCAAAGTACTTCTCTGAATCACGATAAATTCCCAATACTTTTTGATTTTTCTCACAGGGCTACACATGGGAGATTAAGTAAACTGCTATGTTCAGTAAATAATGCTCAATTTGCTCTTTCTGCTGTAACTCATCAAGACAGAACATGTCGATTAATTTACTGATGTTCCTAAAAGTCATGTGTAAAATTTATCTGACAATTTTTTGAGTGGGAAACTCCAGGCTTTTGGTTTGTGGAGACAGCCAGGTCAGAGCTTACCACTATACTTTAATCCCTGCTTAGAACTATTCTCATAAAGAACATGAATTCAGTGTTAGACTAGACTGTAGTAACATAAGGTGCTATACCAGTGATACATTTTTGGGGAACTGGAAAATTCAGATGACCACTCACTAAACATAAAATCATTATTCCACAAAGATTTTATTCACATCAAACTTGCACAGTAGCAAAAAAAATCAAAACATAACTAAGCCACATATCAAAGAACAATATACAATAAGGATTTGAATTTCTCAATGGCATTGGAAAGTATTTCCATAAATAACATTTACAATTCTAGTGTTAGATCTTTCAAGGTGTCTGAAGCTTCACAGTGCTAGAATTGATTTTTATCAGAACACATGCAAAAATGTGCAACATAATAATTCATATTAATGACAGAAAAAAGCACGCCAGTTATTTGTCATTCCAGCACGGCCATGCCACTCTATATTCTAAAAACAAACAAACAACCCCCCAAATCCGGGTCCCATTCATTCTTCAATTATGCCTTTAGTCACTCTGCTTTATTATATTCAAACAGTCACTGTTAGTGCTCTTCACCACGACTTTCAGGCTGACGTCACTCCCTGCCTGCTGGCTGTCAGGACTGGGGGACGCCCCTCTCCCAGACTCACCTTCTTCCGGATGTCTTCATCGTTTGCTCCTAGAGAAGCATAGAGCTTGAATGCAGCCTGCCGGAGTTCATGGGCGTGTTTTAAGTCATGATCGAGCTATGAATGGGGAAACAAAAGGTATATTGCAACTCAGTCCACATATCTAATTTTCAATAAAGCTAACTGAGTTGGAAAAAATTTTAACCACTATTAAGATATCAGTGCTATCATTGAATTCCTGGTTATTTTTGGGTTTTGTTCACATATGACTGAACCAGTGCTGTGTTTATGTCAGTAGGACCTGAAATGTGTACAGTCTGCTCCTGTCTAAAAGTGAACACCACAACGTTTGACACCAGTACAGTATATGAAAGACCTTTGTGAAACTCTGACCTCTAAACATTCAATGTTCCTAGTTGGTAGGTTTAGTGTCCCTGATGCTTGCTCACACCAGCTCTTTGAAATGCTCTCCTCAAGAACAAGGCACATTCAGTCTTTTCTAGCCCCGAACACAGCTGGTAACTTGAATGCTGCTACAGTATATTTAGAAGATTTTCTTAAACATGAAGAGCAGTGCTGGCCCAAGTTCAGCATTTCCAAGATTTTAGAAAAGTGGGAAACCTTTGTGAAAATCCTTAACGAACGATATACCATGGTAATGACTGCTACGTATTCTATTACAATTACCTGAGGCTTTTTGTACATTTATTAAAATTACTTACTGGCCTGAAACAATTAATGCTAACTTTACACATGTACAGCTGGCTTTCTAAATTATGAATTCTTACATACACCTGTTTTGTTGCTAAACTACCATAAACATGAAATAGAAGCATGTTCCCACAACACTTTCAATGACTACATACAAATCAGTAAGTATATAAAGTTTGTCAGTAATGTAAATAATTTTATGTACTAATTCACCCAAATGACTACCATTCCAAATGAACTGCCTTTGAAAGGTTCACCTTTATGCAATGATATGTGTTATTTATAACATTCTGAGACTCTCCTTTGAAACTTCCTAAAGAGCTAAGTGGCATATTAGCTAGAAAACCCTAACAATGATATATCCCCATCAACTAAGAGTTTTAAGTTAATTGTTACTGACTGTGGTTTGTGAAGATGGGGAAATAAATCCAGTTGGGTGACATCAGTTAGGGTGACAACAAAAGCAGCAGTTCTAAAAATATTTTTATCAAAGCAGGCACTGATGGATTATGGGAGGAACTCCCCAATATACAACATTCATTTTGATGTATAAGTTCTGAAGTATCTATTCTTAAAGTCTTGAGTACTTTCTAGTCATAACATATAGTTAGAATACTGACTTGGATTAACATGTACCATGAAAATCATGCATTTATTAACATGCAAAATTTTCCCACTGTGGGTCTAGTGCCTACATTTTTAAGGTCAGAAACCACTGTATAATCCATCATCAAAAATACAGATGACAAAACAAACTAATATTCAGGGTAGGTATAAAAGATCATTAAAAAATTATTATTCTCATTTTACTATGATGGAAATAAAATGCAAAACCTCTAACAGAGGAATAATCTTCTATATGATAGTTAAATGAATTATACATATATAGGCTACAAGTTCTTGTAACTATGCTGCCTCACTCTCCTGTACATCAGAGTATCCCATTTGCCTTGCTTGGACAGTCAACTGAGGGTGTTCAAGAAGCCATAGTTAGGACTTGCTCATGGATCTTTATATCACTGAGATACTGTGTCAGTGTGAGGAAGTGAACAGAGGGGAAATAGACAGGGCAGCTGGTTCAATGTAACCCATCACCTGTACTGCAAAAACAGTACCACTGAAGGAAAAGCAGGCACTAACTTTAACACATAGTATACATGACTAATACCAGTAACAGTGAAGGTTACTTTGAGGCCTTTGTGAGACCGAGAAAAGATAAACCCTTAAGAGTTCATTTCATTTTCTATGTTAAATGCCAGATGAACAGTTGCCTGCCAAATGAAGTTTTGGGGAACTCAGGGGCATGAGAAAGGTCAAGAGGAAAGTTTTTAAAAATTTACCATTGGGACCACTGGCATCAAAAATACAGTCACATTCATGAAACAGTACTGGTTACTAATTAGGAGACAATGCTCTCTCTGCCATGATTTCCTTAAAAAAACTTTCTCTAACTGAATATTGTTCTCTTACGCTTAGAGAAATGGATATGACAAACAGGCTGAGAAGAACAACTTCAAAAGAAACATCTAGCTATTCTAAGGAACTTAACGATTTGAGAAACAGTTTGAGAAAAGCACAGTTTGGTTCTTGATGGTCTCAAACTAGAGGTTAAATAGTGCTTTAGCTGACTAGCAGGCCCAAAGCACAATATAGAACTGAAGCAACGAAAGAGAAGACAAAAGTTAGTGAAAGAGAAAGACAATGGTGGAGAGTAAAATAAGGCCACTCAGTCACCTGTCACAGGAGAACACCCTCGACTTAAAGAATGGAATATAGCAACAGAGATGATTCTGGGAACTTAAACAGATTTAGATGATGTTGATATAATGTCAACACCCAGTTTAGAGATCCCATATATTTGGGGTTTAGGTGGGAATTAGGGATGTAATTTTCTTCCTTTCTGATTTCCTGCTTAGTAAAAAATTTCTGGTAATTACATGAAACAGAATTCAAAAACCCAGAAAACATCATCCATGTTATCAAAGATATGAAAATATTCCTTCATTTAAAAGGGTTTTGAACTGTAATTATCAATTGGTTCAAAGTTGTGAGCAGTAAGAAAACCTTTTAAGAAATCCCCTCCTTGAGCTGCTGAAAAAGAAAACAGAACATACCCTTTTAATGTCAGTGATGGCACTCACTGAGCTGGGATACTTGAAATAGTCAGCAAGCATGGCAATGAGGTGATCAGTTATGCTAGCGATTCTCTGGAGCTCAACATCTGGTTCAATCAGATAGGCGAGCGTCTCAGCGCCTTCGACTCTCTCCTCTAGTAACCTCTCCTTACTGCACATTCGAACCAAACAAGGCAGTGTCTGGAAGGTAGTGAAATTAATTATTGGCTTTGTGGTAAAGGCAGAAGCTTAATGGAGAGCATAAAGTGACTCGTTTACAGGGGCAGTCATGTTTGTCATCAAATGCTTGAATAAAGACTTTCACAGAATAAAAGGGGTTTTTTTTTTTTTTTGGAATGTAAATCAAAGTTCAGTGTATATGAATCATTTGTGCTGGTACTAAATCTAATCACACAATAGAAGTGCATTAATATACTGTAATCAGGCCTTTGTGATGGATAAAATTGAAACTTTATTGTACAACTTACAAAAGACATTTAAGAATCCCTAATAAATCATGTCTGATGTTTCTGCCCCATCTATGTATTTATTTACTTAAAAGACATTCAGCAGTTTAATCAGGAGTAACTTTGCCTTAGAAAAAGTATGCTACCTTTTTCTTAGTAATATGGATGGGATGACTTATTTTTTGTTTGGGGAGCAATACCTACAGATGCAAAACCTAAATACAACTTTAAAAATTCAGTGATCTTACCATTACTCAGATTCCATGAGTTTTCCTATAATGTGAATAAAATGCATCCATCACAGTTACTAGGTTTCCCAAATAACTCCCTAGAATGACTAGATCTACTAGTTCAATTTTACTTGAGGTCCTTCAAAAATCTTAGTGCTGGTCTTGGTATTTTATCTACATTAGGTCCTTGATTTAAAAAAAAAAATCCCATGTATTTATTATTTCTTCTTCTTTTTTTAATGTTGAACATGAGCCAGGGAGGGCCAGAGGATCCAGAAGCAGGCTCTGCACTGACAGCAGCGAGCCCAATGGGGAGCTCGAACTCAAAAACCATGAGGGCCATGACCTGATCAGAAGTAGAATGCTCAACTGACTGAGCCACCTAGGTGCCCCTATTTACTATTTCTAAGGCTGATGAACCCACTTTAAAGAATAATGTGGACGTGGAAACTGAAATGCTCTAATTATAGGAAGCTTTCCTCCATTATCGTAGTCAACACAACTGTGTTTGGCTGTTTTCTAAGTTTCTATTGTGTCTTTATCATAGAATTTAGCACTTTATTGTTCACTATTGATTTCCTATCTGGCTAGTGTGTACTTTATAATACAACCCTAGGTTTCCAAGAGGAAAGCCTTATTTTCTTTTGAACAGTTACTAACATTTATCGATACCATGAATTCATGGATTACTGAATTAAGGACTCAAAACTACTACATGAAGAAGATGCTTTTAACCTAGTTTACCAAAAGGAGGAAACAGAGGGGTAGAGCAGTTGAACAAATAAACCAAAGTTACTTGCATGGAAGCCCTTAGAATTTTACAAAGTGTTGCTTACTCTTTACAAAGGGCTCTTCAGATCTCATAAAAATAATTGACTTGCTTCAATAAAGACTAAACAAACATTAGTCTTAATGCTCTTTATTCCTTGGGTTCATTTTGCACACTGATCATGAAAGATCTTGCATTCATAAAATGATACAAAATCCATTTATTTACACGTGTTCTTTGTGGCTAATAAGACATTTAATGTACTTAATATATTGTTATCTTCAAAATAACCCTGTGGAACAGATGAACAAAAATTACTGCCTCCATTTTCATGAGACACCAAAAGAATAAGGGATGTGCTCAAGGTTACCCAAGGCAGTCAGTGGTGGGAGTGCTAAAATGAGACTCAAGGTCTTAGAACCTTTAGGGACAGTTTCTTATCTGGGTTTTTCTGAGTTATAGTTGCTTTTGATATGTCACAATGATGTTGATGATTTTCATGTATTACTTTTCTTTCTCATTATGTCTTTTGATTATCTGCTATGAGGGTGATATCAATCTTTATCTGCAGAGCTAGTGAACTGGTTGCCTATAAAACTATGTTGTAAATTTAATGAAAATCAAAGATTAGAATATATTTTCGATTTCACCTGAATTTTACATATTTTTTAAATTTCTACATCCTTATGATTTAGTAAAAATGAAAAAGGTCTGACAGGAACTATTTCACTTTGACTCTCAAAACATATCTAAAACCATTTTTTAAAAATTACATGGCATCATATGGGGCACCTGGGTGGCTCAGTAGGTTAAGTGTCAGACTTTGGCTCAGGTCATGATCTCACAGTTCTTTAGTTCAAGCCCTGTGCTGATACCTCGGAGCCTGGATCCTGCTTCAGATTCTGTGTCTCCCTCTCTCTCTGCTCCTCCCCTGCTCACATTCTGCTGTCTCTCTCTCTCCCTCAAAAATAAAGAGGTTTTTAAAAAAACCTAAAATTACATGGCATCTCATTAAAAAGGAAAGTGTTATGTTTTTATGTTATTTTAGGCTATGCACATAAACCACAGTGATAAATGTATAAAAAGAAACAGGAGGAAAAGAAATGGGAATGTCAATGTTTATATTCAACACTTAGGACTGGGTAATGTTCATGTTTAGAGAGAATTAATTAGCTCACCTTTAATACAATACAGTTGTCATCTGTCCGAATTGCGCCAGCTCTACACATGTAAGTTAAACTGGAATAAGATGGCAGAAAATAAGTTTTTGCTTGTGTTTTAAAGCTCTAAAAGAAAAACTCCCTGCCTTTAAGGTTTTATGGGAAAAAAAAGACAACTATTCTTATTTATCTCGAGGGAGAAGGTTTTCACATTACCTCACGTGAAGTTCTACCAATTCAAAAACAACTGATATATATAGACAGTAAGCCAGATATTTCTCAAAAATACACACAAAATTGTTTTAAAAATAAAGACTTAATGAGAGGATAAACTTTGAAGCTACGTGCTGGGCACACTGGAGTTCCTCATACCTCTCTCTATACTTTTTTGTGTTTAAAATTTTCCAAACTAAAAAGGGAAAAAAGTTAAAAATAAATATAAAGTTAACAGTGTCTAAGATGAAATAAAGTTGGGATATTTTAACTATAAGAAAGTATAAGTATCATAGAAGCAATATTTAACTTTAACACTTAGAGCTAGTTGTAAGAAATTAACTGCTAATTCTTCAGAGTTTGCCAGCAATGGCTTTGGGAACTGGGTCAATGATCTGGTTCTACTGAAAAACAATTTACCTTCACAAATTATATCTGGCTTTGAATAAGAATCACTTGGTACTCCCTAAGCAGGTACTGAACTGAGCACTTCAGAAACTTAAATTAATGAATTTCCTTTTTGAATTAGATTCCTTTAGTAAACTAAGGGGACAGGGGAAGGACTAAAACACCCAATATCCTGGCTTCTACAGAAAGCTAAAAAAATATAAAATTTTTACTTAGATTGTACAGAACTGAATTGTTTACAACTATTATCATTATCTTAAAACTTGTTACCCACATTGTTTTTTGAAACCAGTTCCATGAGAAAATTTACCTTACTAACAAAGAGGCAAATGCTCAGTTTTGAAGACAAAAAGCAAACCAAAAAAGGAAATACAATATACTCATATAAAAAAAATTCATGACCCATGAATAATTTACTAAAAATTCCTTACTCTCACCAAAATACTCAAGAGCCACAAATTCTTAAATACTGGAACCAAACAATTTAGCAAAGAAAAGGTGCCCAACCTATCTATTACTATATTGATAATTATAGAATTGGATTGTATTGAATAATTATATGAGCCAGGACTTCTGTTAATAATTAGAACTTAACTATCTTATAAACTGTCACATTTCTATGATAATTTTATGCTTTGTTTTTCTAAACTTGAGGAAGCCATATTCTCTGAAATCATGCCTTAGTTATCAACCTAAACTTATTCTCACTCCATATTTTCACATCTTTATATTTTGTCTTAATCCTTACCATAAATAAATTCATTAAATCTGCTCTAATTCTGTATTATTTCAACTGAAATAAGGAGAATAAGTTGAGAATGAAATAAAGTACTTTTCTGTAGACAGTCTAAGCCGTTACATGAGTGTTGCTGCTCTGCATGCTTTTAAGTAGTAAATTGTGTACAACACTCGTGCCCATTTAATAAAATGTGCGACAATCCCATGACTTGCAAGTTCTAAAATCCCAAAAGAAGACAAGGACTGGAAGTGAGCTATTTAGGCTGTTCAAACATACTCTAACATATTGATAAAGCATTATCATTCTTTCCACACTGTCTTGACTTTTACCATTTTGCTGACGTCAGCTGCATCTCAATAGGTTTATCCCTCTGTAACATCTTCACAAAAATTTGTGGTAATAACTCTCCATCAACCAAAACTAGAAATAAAGCAAAGAATAAGAATTAAGGAATTCTTTTAATCTACAAAGTTCCTAAATTAAATCATGTAGGTGCCATCGAAAGTTCCAGCCTACCGTTTACCAGGGTCATCGATACCTGGGGGTTTTCAAAAGCTAAAACTGAGAAGCATTTCAGTGCTTGCATTCGAACCTGTAACAATAAATAAACAAAAAAAAATGCATTTATGAATTTTAAATGTCTCAGAATCTAAACTCTTCTGAAAAAGCAGCAATTTAAATCTGCTTAAAATACTAAAAGAAGGCCTCAGGGGAATAAAAATTACACCTGTGTATCTGAAGAGTATAGTAACTTAAACTTAATTATAAGAAGTTAAAATTAATTTTGAAATTAACAGAAAAGAAAAGAAAAAGTAGCAACTAAAATTTAGACAAATTCCTAATCAAATTTAAAAGAACAACATACAAAATCCAATGTTGGTAAGACAAAGAAAACTTAGTAATAATTAATCACCAACTACCTTTCAAGTGGGATACTTCTTCCCAAACTACAAACCAGAGAACTGAAGAGAAGATTAAAAGAAAAAAAAAAAAGAAAAAAGTGTGCTCTTATAGTCATACACGGGATGGGATGGGGCAAAGAGAACAGAAGGAAAGGAAGCAAAATTACAGTAAAAGTCTGAAAAGGACTACACTAATTTAACTTTTAAAACACCCATGAATTGTGCTACTATTCCTCAAAACTTGATTACTGGGCCAAACAGTTGACCACACACAGTATATTTTACAATTTGTAGGAGCTCTTATGAGAGCTATTATTTTTCATTCTTTCTGTTTAGTTTTTATCAGTCTCATCACTTCCTCGCCTGAGTGCACATATTATGTTTCTGTGTAGAACTCGAGAATGGCAGGCTAGGGAGCTGAAGTGTGACGAAGCCCTGTCCCTCACTTTGGCAACAATATGTGCACCGGCATGTGTGCACCTAAAATGTGGGACATAAAATATGTCAATGATACTGACAATGGAGCAAACATTACAAAGAGCAATGTTATCAAAACCTTTTTTCCTTCCACAACCTATAATCTGTTACAGTAGATAAGGAAGCTTGGTGCAGCAAAGACAAGAAAGAAAAGAAGAGAGAATTGAGGGAGTTTATGAAGCTAGAGGACAGAGAAAAGGATGGGCAGTAAATAGCAACCGCAGCAATCGTTTCTTCACATGACAGTGCTGACTGCTTTCTGCCTCCATGTAGCACAGGGCAGACGAAGCAGCTCTCAGGATAGATTTCCTTCCCCAGACTCTGGCTAATTTCAAG
The DNA here is from genome assembly GCA_028646485.1 of Cryptoprocta ferox. Lineage (NCBI taxonomy): Eukaryota > Metazoa > Chordata > Mammalia > Carnivora > Eupleridae > Cryptoprocta > Cryptoprocta ferox. Next base: position 117,786,631 of record CM053573.1, read on the forward strand.
CTGGGTCCATTCCCCATTTCAATCCTTGTGAGTGCTTCACCAAGATCAAACTTTGGATCTCTCAAGTAGAGAGAACATAGGTACTAGCAGACTGCAATTCAGCTAAGGACCAAAAGAGCAGATCAGATTCAGTGTAAGAGGATAGAAAACAAAAAGGACTACTTCTCTCTCTGCTCTGCAATAAAGTCCTGGCATACCAGCTCTAATGTGACAAAATTAGGACAATGCCCCATTATTTGCTATAACTTACTAGTTGGACAACAATGAAGTGACCCAAGTTTTAACTTAATGCTTGATTATATAACATGATGCTATTTACCTATATATAAAAGAGAGTGAAGAAAATTTAATTAACAAGTCTGAAAACCTTTGACTTTTTAACTCAAAATACAAATCAGGGCACATTTTAAATGCTGATCTATATGTGGGTATACGCTGTAAGCTTGAGTCACTGTGGCTAAATCAAAGTCCTTTCTGACAGTAAGCCACTGTTCCCACACACTTCAAGGTATCACCTCACATGCGGCTTTGGCACTGACATCAGAGCAGAAGAAACTGTGAAAGTCAATAGCAAATCAAGCCACAACCATATTCTTAAAAAAATGGAAAGGCAAGGGTAGCTTTTAAATTTTTTTAAAGAGGATGCTTTAGTAAACCAATACTCCATAACATTTTATTGATAAAATTTCATCGATATTTTTCTTGATCATAATATCTATCAAAGCAGCAATAAAATATGTGGGCCTTCTAGATTAAGACTCTAGAAACCAAAAGTAAAGTATAAAATTCTGGCCATAATTTTTAACATCTTACTTTGTAAGATACTGAGGTTAGTAGGTGAGCAATATTCTGAACTGCACCATGGTTAAATAAAATTGTTTGATGATCTGGACCCTGTAAGAAAAGAGAATATAACAGTACGTTAAAAAGAATGATTCACTGCAATAAACATTTACTTAAACGTAGAAAAGCACATTCGCTACAATGCAGAATTCTCAGCTACCCTTCTTTTGCATAAATCCATCCTAACAAAGCAGAGTAGACAAGGGGCTGCCATTTTAAAAAAATTTTTAATGTTTTATTTATTTTTGAGAGAGAGACAGAGAGAGAGAGAGAGAGAGAGAGACAGCATGAGCAGGGAAGGGTCTGAGAGAGAGGGAGACACAGAATCTGAAGACAGGCTCCAGGCTCTGAGCTGTCAGCACAGAGCCTGACACGGGGCTCGAACCCACAAACCGCGAGAACATGACCTGAGCCGAAGCCGGATGCTCAACAGACTGAGCCACCCAGGCGCCCTGGGGCTGCCATTTCTTATGTCATCCTAGTTCTGTAGAACTGCTGCTTCCTTACTTCCCCCCAAACAATGAAAGGAACAAAGAAGCTATTCTGATGGGCACAGGCCCTTTGCAGTTTTTTTTTTTTTTGAGAGACAGAGAGAGACAGCACGAGCAGGGGAGAGTCAGAGAGAGAGGGAGACACAGAATCCGAAGCAGGCTCCAGGCTGTGAGGGAGCTCAGCACAGAGCCCGACATGGGGCTCGAACTCACGAACCGTGAGATCATGACCTGAGCCGAAGCCAGACGCTCAACTGACTAAGCCACCCAGGTGCCCCTGCAGCTCTTAAATAACACACCATCACAGCAACAGAACGAACCACTGTCAATTCTACATTTCATGTGCACAACCTTACACTATGTCCACTGAAGTACAACTTCAGACTGACTGATAAGCTAGTCAGAGGAACACTAAAACTAATTAAGTGCAAGGAGAACTGGACCGAAGCTTAACCTATCTGAATACATCAGGAAAGTTTGAGTAGTGGATGGTGGAAAACTCAACACTCCATACTGAGAAGTGAATGTATTTTGGTTTCTGTTTCCATCCCATTTCTCTTCTTATATCATCATTTCTTAGAGTAGGAAGGTGAAGAAATGGAAAATTCAGGGATTTTACTTTTCATCAACAGTCTTCTACCGAGTAATTTACTGAAGATCTTCAAAGTAACAGAAGCTAAAGGTATATGCAAGGCTTTGAAGTTGCCACAGTTATTAGGCACTGATTTTAATTTTTAAAAATTATTATTATTTTTTCAATGTTTATTTGAGAGACAGAGACACAGCACGAGTGAGGGAGGGGCAGAGAGAGGGAGGGAGACAGAATCTGAAGCAGGTTCCAGGCTCTGAGCTGTCAGCACAGAGCCTGACGCGGGGCTCAAACCCATGAACCCCTGAGATCATGCCCTAAGCCAAAGTTAGAAGCGTTTAACGGACTGAGCCACCCAGTTTCCCTTTTTTTTTTTTTTTTTTTTTTAATGTTTAAGTAATCTCTATACCTAATGTGGAGCTTGAACTTACAACCCGGAGCTCAAGAGGTGCATGCTCTACCAACTGAGCCAGCCAGGCACCCCTCTTATGCATTGATTTTATGTACTACCCACCCATTCAATAATGAAGTCAAAGCAAGGATAAGGATGCTACTTCATGCTTATCATTATTCAGAAAAGAAAAACAGAGCATGGAAAGTTGGCTACTTATCTGGGCTCACCAAAGGAAACCAGTGGCTAGTTTAGAAAAAACTCTGAAACCAATTTTTCCAGCCCACTCTTTAGGCAAGTAACAACTATCCTGCAGATGCTCTTTCTTTCATGGACCAAAATATCAATCATATGAAGTGGGGTGATTAGTATTCAGTGTCCTGAATCACAAAACAGCCCTATTCTATTTTATAAGTAATAATTCTATTAAAAGGGTCCTTTAAAAAACAAAAAAACTTCAGCAATTTTTCTCAATTTCTATACATTTTCGAACTTATAATTTCTGATTATTAACTGATACATAATAATCCACACTTTATTCGGGCAAACCCGCATTACATACATTAGGTAGTTTCTAATGTCTATTAAAAACAATGTTTTGTTGATTGTTTTTTAATGTTTATTCATTTTTGAAAGACAGAGAGACAGATCATGAGTAGGGGAGGGTCAGAGAGAGAGGGAGAAGCAGCTGTCAGCACAGAGCCCTGTGTGGGGCTCGAACCTATGAACTGTGAGATCATGACCTGAGCCGAAGTCAGACACTTAAACAACTGAGCCACGCAGGCGCCCATGTTTTGTTGAACATTGTTAAAGCTGCATCTCAGGGGCACATGGGTGGCTCAATCAGTTAAGCATCCAACTCTTGATTTCAGTTTACGTCATGATCTCACAATTCATGGGACTGAGCACTGACAGTGCAGAACCTGCTAGAGCTTCTGTCTCTCCTGCTCTCTCTGCCTCTCCGTCTCTCTCAAAACAAATAAACATTAAAATAAAATAAAAAAAGGCTACAACTCAGTGCAAATTCTTCGAGTATAAGGATACATTCCCAGAGCACATTGCTTGATATATTTATCCCTACATATCCATCCAGAATAGTGCAGGCTTGCTTTTAATTATTTTTTTTAACATTTTTATTTATTTTTGAGAGACAATGAGCGGGGGAGGGGCAGAGAGAGAGGGAGACACAGAATCCGAAGCAAGCTCCAGACTCTGAGCTGTCAGCACAGAGCCCGATGCAGGGCTTGAACCCACAAACCGTGAGATCATGACCTGAGCCAATGTCAGATGCTTAACCGACTGAGCCACCCAGGTGCTCCGCAGGCTTGCTTTTAGAACTAGAGATACTAACACTGTCCGGGCACAGGCTGGAAGTGTGCTATCTTCCTACCTCATCTTTATCCATGTATCTGGAATTATAATTATAGGTACTAATTATTGGTTGGGTACTTGCTATGTGCTAGGCACTGCTCTAAATGCTTTACTTGCATTGTATCATTTGAAACATGAGTCTCTGGCTTACTCAAAATAAAGAAAGTGGTGGAAACTATAATGGGGAGCCTAGGAAAAGAAGGGCCTCCTAAGAATTTGACCCATTTTTTTTCTCACCTAGTAACAAGTAGGTAACTAGAATAAACTGTGAAGATAAACCTAAATTACACTAAGCTGACATGTCCAGCATACTAAGGCGTTTTGTTTTTTTGCCTTCCATATAAATTTTAACATCCTAATTTAAATACTGGTAGTGCTTAGCAGAATAGCTAAGTAGGCAGGGTGCTACCTCTACCCTTGTACCTCACTGTTCTTCCATTGCTGTATTTAGCCAACCTGTTTCTCTTTGAGGTGACCTAACACTAATAGATTGTTTTATATTCTTCAAGCCATTTCATACATATGCAAATACATAAGTATATCCTTTATTTTAACACAAACAGTAGTATACATACACACACACACTATATATATTGCTCTAGATCTTTTATTTCCTTTATACTATATCCCAGAAATTATTCCTATCAGTACATAAAGAGCTTTCTTATTTCTTTTTTGGCTTTACTCCATTGTATGGATAACCCATACTTTAACTAGTACCCTAGAGTTAGACACTTAGATATTTAGTCTTTTACTATTACAAAACATCAGTTTGATAAATACCCATGTGCATGTATTTTTTTAAATGTTTATTTTTGAGAGAGAGTGAAAGCGGCGGGGGGGGGGGGGCGGTGGCTACAGAGAGAGAGGTGGGGAGACAGAGGATCCAAAGCTGGCTCTACCCTGACGGCAGAGAGCCCAATGCGGAGCTCAAACTCATGAACCATGAGATCATGACCTGAGCCGAAGTCAGAGACTCAACTGACTGAGCCACCCAGGCAACCCCATGCATCTTTTTTTCAAGAGCTGTATCATTTATGGAATATCTGTACTGAAAAAGCTGTATTATGAAAAAGATCAAGCACAGTGCTATTAACATAACTGTTCCCTGCTGTTAGGGATATTGTAGTTTTTTAAATCCTTCAATTTCTTTGCCCCAGGGATTGCAGCAAATGATGATTACCAAAGTTCTTCCTCCTCTGTGCTTGTACATAGGATTGTGTAAAAACAATTGCAAGGAAGCAATTAGTGACTGAACCAACTAGAGAAGGAACTATCATTTGTTTCTTATCAAATCTCTCTAATGGAGCGCCTGAGTGGCTCAGGTCATGACCTCATGGTTTGTGGGTTCGAGCCCCGCATCGGGTTCTTTGATGACAGCTCAGAGCCTGGAGCCTGTTTCGGATTCTGTGTGTGTGTGTCTCTCTCCGCCCCTCCCCCGCTCGCGCGCTGTCTCTGTCTCAAAAATAAATAAACATTAAAAAAAAAATACAAGTCTCTCAGGTCTCTCCAAATCAACACACATGAACCTGGGCTAGTGAGGCAACATCCACAGGGTGGTAAGCAAATAAGCCACCAAGTTTTTAAGCTCCAAAACCTCAGAAGTTTGGAAGTAACCTGTTTAAGAAGTGGCAACAATTTATGTCCAATTCATATTACTCCTTACTTTTGCTCCTTAATAAATCAGGGAGAGAATTTCAAAGACATAATTAGGATTAGCTTATAAGACAAATGCTTTAGTAATCTCTTCTCTTTTTCTGTCTTCCCCTCCCCAGAATATATATGTAAATGTATTTAATATTGATATCAGTATAGCTGACCCGTGAACAACAATGGGTTTGAACTGTGCAGGTCCATTTCTATGTGGATTTTTTTCAACACACACAGCACAGTACTGTAAATGTATTTTCTCTTTATGATTTTCTTAGTAACATTTTCTTTTCTCTAGGTTACTTTATTGTAAGAATACAGTATATAATACATAGAACACACAAAATATTGCAAGAAAACAATATATAATACATGTAACACACAAAATACTCGACTGCTTATCAGTAAGTCTTCCGGTCAATAGTAGGCTATTATTAGTTAAGTTTTAGGGAAGTCAAAGGCTTTGTGCCAATATTTGACTGAACAGGGTTTGGCACCTCTGACCCTAGCATTGTCCAAGGGTCAACAATATATGCAAATTTGTGAATGAGTCTAAAAATTCTATTATGAATATTATTTTAATTCTATATGTAAACTGAAAACATGAAAGTAAAAGGTTTTTATAGCTAATGACTATACAGAGATCATGATGAGATCAATTTATTTTCAAAGAATCACTTTACTAAATCAGTAGAAAAATTAGTATCTTAGGCTAATTATCATTGGGTTTATAAATGCTATAATGTTTCCTAAAGTCTAGTTGTATCTCAGAACACTTAAATTTGGTGCTTTAATTACAGCGGCAAATGCTAATTATCAGCTAAAAGAAAGCCGAGTTAAGGTGATTTTCTCTGGTAACGTCTTAGGTTCTGTTAGCAGCATGAAGGTGCTCAGTGTAAGAGAACTTACAAAAGAACTAGTGAGTCTTTCATCCATGATTTCGGCTAAAAAGCAATGAGAAGTTTTAGATAAGCAAGCCCAAAAGGACTTAAAAGTTTCTGATGAGTATTTCTAAAAGCTATCTGAGGGGTGCCTGGGTGGCTCAGTCAGTTAAGCATCTGATTTTGGCTCCGGTCATGATTTCACAGTTCATGAGTTAGAGCCTGGCAGTGCAGAGCTTGCTTGAGATTCTCATTCTCTCTTCTCTCTCTGCCCCTCTCCCACTTGTGCCTTCTCTTTCTCACAAAAGAAATAAATAAGTAAATAAATAAAAGCTATTTGGATAACTTCTGGAACAGGATTATTCAAACTTCCTCTAAGAGAACATAGTAATTTGACATGTAGTAGTTATACCTCCAGGTCCAATTTTCAGTGCCCTTTTGGGATTACTGTGGTTATAACTAGTAGATGCTGTGCTCTCAAGCACTCAGCTATAGACGCAGAAAGATTTTTAACGAGGCACAGGAGTTCTGGAGTATCCTTCTTTACTTATCTTCCAGGGCTGGCTAGAAGACTTCATTTCACTGTTGGAAAATTCTACACTTTGTTAAGTTCAGCTCATTTTTAGCAAATGAATTGCAATAAAATTGTCATTTTCTCGAAGGCTTTCTTTGCCCACCTCAAGAGATTAAGGGAGTGTTTGATATGCCTGGTCCTGTAAGTTGGCTCACATACTGTAAAGCAATCTGAAAAGTAAACTTCAAAGACTTTTGATAAAATTCTTAAATTCTAGATGTCTTAAATAGAACTGAATAAGCTGTGAAAGTCAGCTAAGATTGAGGGGAGGGGGGATAGTTAAACAAATTATAATGATACTTTTTCTGGAACCAAGTGATCTCATTTTCATTTCTTTGGGAAACTGATCTAAAATAGCATAGATCCATGATCTTCCTAGTTTCATATGTAGGTGTTCACTTCTCTTTCCTTTATTTCCTATAGTTCCCCAAACTCCTTACTTTGTCTTTGTATTATAAATATAGGTAGGTGAGTAATGCTGTCCTGAAAAACTTACAGCATCATCAGAAGACAATTATTTGGTTAACAATTAGCAAATGTGTAGAAATTATGAAAGCTCTCAAATAAATAATCACTCATGGCTATCAAAAGAGTATGCTCAGTATGTAAACTATGAAGCAAAATAAGTACCACTTTATGACACCGTTAAGTTTAGTTCCAGGCCCTTTTAGGAACAGAAATTTCTCTCAACAAAGAGCACAGAAGAATCTCCCACTTCTCCTTACAGGAGACCACTTAAAATAATTTCCAACAATGAGGGTATGGGGAAATAATCATGATCACATACTACTGGTAGGAGTATAAAGTGGTACAACCTCAAAATAAGACAGTAACTACATCGTAAAATTGCCAATGCACACACTTTGACTCAGCGTTCTGTTTCTTATAAAATGCTTTACACAAGCTATTTCTGCAGCACTGTTTTGTAATAATATAAGATTGGAACCAAGCCAAATGTCCAACAATAGATAACTGGTTAAACAAATTACTGTATATCTATATAGTAAAATACTATACTATCGTTGAAAAAAAATGAGAAAGCTCCTTATGTACTGACATGGAATAAGTTTTAAGATAAGAAAAATGCAAGGTGCAGAACAGTATGTATGGAATGCTACCATTTGTGTCCCAAAAGGGGAAGGAGATATATATCCATAGGTCTGCTTATCTATAAAAACAGGGAAGGGGAAGAATATCCACAGGTCTGCTTATATATGTAGGTTATCTCTGGGAGGATACACAAAGAAGGCATGTCTCCTGAGAGCATGTAAGATTTTACCCTACAGAGAACATTTATTCTGGTTCTTACTTTACAGCAGTGTGAGAAGATCTGACAGATGTACTCCTGGGTGTAGCGGGACCTGCTGAGCAGCGCCATGAGGTGTGGGATCACCGTGGCATCCTGGAGTCGAAGGAAAAGAGAGCACAGTAACAAGAAACTTAGGCATTGTGAATACATCTAACAAACTATTTCCATGAACAGGTACATATGGAAGCTTATCTTAATCACAGTAAATCAAGTCTCTTTAAGCAACACAGCAAAACAAAAACAACAGTCTCCAAAACTGTTCAGGTAAAGGACAAGGAGAAGCGGTTCAATATTCATCATCAACAACAAATACAAGAACAGGAAATCTCAATTTCTCTCCCATAAACAGCCTATATCCCCACAATAAAACAAAATCATTTCAAAAGACTTGACAGAAATCTGTTCTGAAACCAAAATGTGAATAAGATATACAATAATAAATAGCCTATAAGGAGGAAATATATAAACAGTGACAGTTTTGATCTCTGAGATGTTGTGGTATCAGCAACTAGTAAGAATTATGACTGTAGTTAGCTAATCTCAATCTTCACAAGACAATTTATAAAATATCAACTTTTCATTTAGAGCATGTTCGCTGCCTATTGCTGACACTTAGCAATATACATGACAGTACAGTGGAAGAGAGGAAAATCCGCCCAACCTGCTGCAGGGCTCTCCTTCTTGTTTGGGTGCAAAGGAAATTAAAAGTTGAAAGGGTATTTGGGCCTGAACTGCAGATGGAAAAAGAGACTTAGCTCAAGCCTCCTAGTCAATGCTGTCATGAGTCCTGGAGCTATACATTCCAAATATGAATGTGCATGCAAAATCCCAGGGGATATTCATTATCTGCAGATTCTGATTCTGTAGGTTTGGAGCAGGATCAAAGCTCCAGATGAAGCTGATGCTGCTGGTCCACAGACCACACTTTGACAACAGACAATGGAGGGCAACGAAGGCAACCTAAGAATACCAAGATGGGGGACACCTGGGTGGCTCAGTAGGTTAAGTGTCCAACTTCAGTAGGTTAAGTGTCCAACTTCAGCTCAGGTCATGATCTCATGGTTCGTGGGTTTGAGCCCCACGTCAGGTTCTGTGCTGACAGCTCAGAGCCTGGAGCCTGCTTCAGATTCTGTGTCTCCCTTTCTCTCTGCCCCTCCCCCACTAGCACTCTGTCTCTCAAAAATGAATAAAAACATTTAAGAAAATTTTTTTAAAGATTACCATGTTGGGATGAACAAGATTTGGGGTTTCCCTTAGAAAGAAAAGAATGCCCAAGATATGTAACAGCTAATTAGGAAAAGGATGGTGATTCCCTATAAGTAGAGTCTTTCCCTTAGCTTGTTAGTATAATCCTCTGTGTTATCACATGCAGTTTAAAAACAAAATGAAAAATTTAGAAAACCTCAAAGTCATATACTAAATGTATAGAAAGAAAAGGAAGAGAGAAGATGAGAAGAATGTCAAGTACATGTCTATTTTTATGGGGGCGGGGGAAACAATGGTTACATTGGTAGAAGACAGGGAAACAAGTAGCAGCTAAGAAAACAGGCAATCAAAACGATGATACAAAAGCTTCCATTAAGCTCCTGAAATTATTTCCACCTCCTCTCTTTCCTCCATTGCTCTCTCATCCCTCAGTTTTCCTGTTATAATGGCCTCATCCCATTTCTTCGCACCTGCTTCCTTTCTGACAATTGTCTTACAGATCTGCAATTTATAGTTGATTAAACAAGGCAAAGAACAGTTGCATAATCTACCCAAAGGCACCCATCTGATAAAAAGGATTTCAAACTAGACATCCTGCCCTCTTCTAAGTGGACTGCTGTTTTCAGTTTACTGAGCTGCTATGCCAGTTAGCTCTATACTATCCAACTCACGGATACCAGTTAATTACACTAAAACACTACTCTGTCATTATCCCATGCAACACTTTTCACAGATTCACACTGTCTTTGAGGCATAAAACTGAGATGTTTCATAATTTAGACATTCTCACTGTGAAAGCCACTTAATGCCCTTGAGCCTTAAATTGTTCTTATGTAAAAAAGTTAAGTTAGTGTAGACCAGTTTTCCAAATTATGTACCATGACCCATGAGTAGGTCATAAAATCATTTTGGAAAGTGAGGAGGAAGGAGTTAAAACAGATGGCCAGGATCAATTTCTCACTGTTACTAGAGATGGAGAGAAATTTATAGGGCAAAGAAGACAAGCAATTGGTTCAATCTCTTTGTAAACATCAATATGGGACTTTCAGGGAAACACTGACATTACTAGGAATAGAGCTCTTCTCTGTAAAATGCTTTGAGGAGGATGTCCCCAATTCAGGACAACTTAAAGTATAAATCATTAGTTCTCAAGTGGTCCATGGACCAGGAACTGAGTTACTTGGAAACTTGTTAAAAAAGCAAATGCTCAGGCCCTACCCCAGACTCACTGAATCACAAAGTCAGGCAGTAGGCTCCAGCAATCTGTGCTTAATAAACCCTCCAGGTAATCGTGGTCCATGCTCAAGTCTAAGAACTGTTGTAGTGAAGAGTATCGATTTATGAGGCATGGCTCCCTGAAGAATACTGCACAAATCCCTGATGTATAAATTTGAGATGTTTCATAATTTAGAGTTTCTCTGCTGTGTGAAGTGACCCATGAACCTCACTTACAGACCTTATGTATCATTACAGGCCAAACGAGCATGTGTCCGATGTGGGGAGGATGGGCTACGGAGACTCGTGACATTCCACTCTCCCCCTGCTTGTTTTGCCTATGCCTCTTGATTGCTTATATTCTTGAAATATTTGTAAAAGGTGATTCTAGATAAGAATAGGAATGTGTCCTATCTGATACTGATTCTTTGTGTTGGCTCAGAGAAACACAACCAGCATTTTTTTTAAGAATGAGAAAAGTTAGAATAGAAACCAGAGGGCATCACATTTATGGAACTGTTTTGTGAAGACTCTCCCAGTACTTTTCTTTCTCTCCACCCACCCCCCCGCTCATACATATGCACAGTGTGGCAATGGAAAATATATTTTTTTCATTTTTTTAATGTTTATTTTTGAGAGAGAGAGAGAGAGGGAGGGAGAGAGAGAGAGAGGGAGAGAGAGAGAGAGAGAGGGAGAGAGGGAAAGCATGAGCAGGGGAGGGTCAGAGAGAGAGGGAGATACAGAATCTGAAGACAGGCTCCAGGCTCTGAGCTAGCTGTCAGCACAGAGCCCGACATGGGGCTCAAACCCACGAACCGCGAGATCCTGACCTGAGCTGAAGTTGGACCCTTAATCGACTGAGCCACCCAGGCACCCCTGGAAAATATATTTCTTGTCATGGATTACAGATCAGAGAGTTTGAAAAATACTGGCCTGGATATGTTCATTAAGAAAATCTCATGTAATCAATAGATAAAAATGCCCCCTGAGGTTTTTGAAAACTACTGAATAACTCCAAAGATCTCCAGATTCTCTCACACACATTCTCTGATTCTAGCCTGGCAAGCAAGCTGGTTCTGGGTCACCTCTCCAGAATCTAACACTGATCCCTTTCCCACATTAGACTACTCTACCCACCACCCTACATATTCTCTCTTACACAAATATTTCCTAGAATGGCCTCTTTCCTCTCCACTTCTCTAAATCTTATCCATTATTCAAGATCCAGGTCAAATTCTCTGTAAAGCCTACTCTGCTGATTTAACCTAAAGTATATTAAATATATTGCCTTTAATTTGGTATTAAGAGATCAAAATGGTTTTTTTTTTTAAACAGCTTATAAATTCCTCAAGGTCTGATACTATCTTTTACTTCTTTATAGTATCTAGACCATCTGATATCTGCAAATTAGCAAGCACTGACATACTTCTTGAGACTTTTCTATGATATAACTTAGTTATGATGAGTTTTGAGATGCTGAGTAAAGTAGATGTATGTTGCTAGTGAAATCTAACTGATGATTCAAACAATTCTACAACTCACTGTATACAGTAGCTCCTCTGGAGTGACAGGACTGGTAAAGATGGTGCGCAGGCACCGGAGGCAAGCTTCGATGAACTTCAGGTCTGGAGACAGTAGTCCTGTCAACAGAAAAGAGATGTGAGACTCATCCTTTCAATCCGTATTTTAAACACTGCAAACAGATTCTGATTTTTACTTGCATAAAAATGACTTCCTTACATACCTTGCAGTAAGGCAGGGATAATATGGCAATCTAGAAGAGACTTAACGTTGTTTTCAGTACCCATAGCAAGACTTCCCAATACCACCGCACATTCAGTTTTCAGCTCTGTGCTTGAGGTTTCTTGCTGAAGCAAGTACAATAATCTGAAAAGAAGGAATTTGATAAACAGAGGAGACTAAAAAAAATTAAACACAAGTAAATTAGCTAAAAGTAATCTGACAGAAAAATGCTACCAATACATCCCACATACTAAAAATATGTTTGATGAGCTTGTAGAAGGTTAGGAAATGGTCATTTGTTTACATCAGCTACTAAATTAATATAGGAATATTTGGGTAAAAAATCAAGAAGAGATTTTCTTCATTTTGAGCAAAAGAGCTATTACATATAATCTTAGAATTTATCAGAACTATTATTCTGAAAGTTGTCCATCAGTAGAGACAGCAGCACCACAGTCCATGTTATCTGCCACTCCAGGATATGAAGCCTCTGGACGGTCAATGCCAAGTGCTATCAGATCTTACATTCAGAATAGAAAGGGACCTGGACTATCCAGAGGTATATTTCAGAGCCCAGAGAAGTTTAGCCTAGAAGAAATATTCAGAGTCCTTGTGCAGCTCTTCAAGCAAGGAAAACTCTTCTTTCTCCAGTTCTGCCATTTGGGAATCAAGAGATCCTCTCATTTCCACCCCAGCCTTGCCTGTCAAGCAAATATTCCCTAAAATAATCATCTGCCACTTATGACCACCTCCTTTATGTTCTATGGTGAAACACTCACTCTCCTTCAAGTATACTTATATACACTGAACACTAATACCCTAAGAAAGACTGCAGAGAGTTTTATGGTTATCGCAGTATATATTTGAGGTCAGTTATAATAAAAACAATAAAACCATAATTCCTGCATCAAAAAATGAAGAGAAAAAAACAAAATATTAAAAATTCTGAATAAAAAACTTAACAGCAACTGCACATAAAACTTAGTTCTGAATAGCAAAGGCAAAGAGGAAGTTATACAATTATCACTGTCTGCCAAAAAGAAGCTTATTTATTAATTAGTTCATCAGAAAAAAAGATCACAAATTTTTAAGTTAAAAACAGCAAATTCTAAAATTAGAAATTAAAAAAAGAAAAGCAGGATTAAAAATCAAGCAGGATTTTTTGTTAAATTATTTTAAAATGGTTTTGAGAATCCTAAGAAATTATTATCCAGTTATATAAAACTGCCAAGATTCTGAGGAGATAGGGAAGAATCAGGCTGGTATATATTGTCCATCTAGCCAACATACATCTTTTTATTTCAGGGTCAATGATCTTCCTGAATTTCCAAAAAGTATTAATACATTTGTTTCATATTCCATTCTCTGGTATTTAAAAATTTCTAAAGATATGCTTCATATATTTCAAAGTATTTATTTTAAAAATTAAGGGGCTTTTAAAAACAAGATAGACAATATTAAAAAAAGATGGATCTTATGGATGAGAATGAGAAATACATTAGAAACTTAGTATGAATAGCAAAAAAGGGACTGATAGCAAACATACCTTGGAACAGCTCCTAAAACAATGAGATTGGCTTTCTGCTTGTTGTTTCCAATTACAGCATTTTTCATGTCTCTAAATTCAGGGGAAGAGAAAAGGGCAAGGGATGTTGAGACACCACAAAAAAATCAAAGATCAATTCATTCCACTTTATCTTTACTATGCAACATCTTGGATCGACAAGTAGAGAAATCAGTGACAAAGTGAATCCTTGATCCTTTTTGTACCTGGAGTACCAAAGGGAAGAACAGAGATAGGTACTGAGTGAACCTGGGGGCTGTAATACAGGAGAGTAGGGGCGCGGGGGAAGCGGGAGATACCCTGAGCACTCATGAAAGACTTCCAATACAAAGAATGTTGAGTTCTTCAGCAAAGGCCCACAATTATATCTAACCTTGTTTCAGGGATCATGATTTTGTTCCTTTCTATCTTCTTTTTCTGACTTCTTTGGACTGAATATTTCTTATGGTTCCATTTTATCTCCTTTTATTATCTTATTAGCTGTGCCTCTATGGGTTTTGTTTTGTTGCTTTTTAGTGGTTGTTTTACAATACGTATCTTTTAAATTATGACAGTCAGTCTTCAAGGGATATTATCTTATTTCGTTTGTGTTTTAAGAGCTTTGTGGGCATATACTTCCATTTCTCCATCCATTCTTTGTGCCATTACTGTCAAACATTTTTTACTTGGTTAGATATAACAATATATTGTTACTATATTTTAGTTAAGCAGTCCATTATTTTTCAAAGAAATTAAAAAATATGAGAAAAAACTTTACATTTCCCACATATTCACCAGTATTTTTTATTGTAGCTACACTCAGATCTTTACTTCCTCAGGAATAAAACTCTCTTCCATAAGAACAATATCTCTATGAATGACCAATTGGTTCACAAACACTGACTGGTCCCAAATGACAGGTTGAGAAAAAAATAAATAGCTCAAAGTAAACCTCGTACTACTAATAAAATGATTAATAAAAAATAGTTACCCTAATCGGTCATCAGTGCTATCTTAATATAAAACGCTAGATGGTAGCTCTGCCTGGGTGGCTCAGTCAGTTAAGCGCCTGACTTCATTCAGGTCATGATCTCACAGTTCGTGAATTCGAACCCCATGTCGGGCTCTGTGCTGACAGCTTGGAGCCTGGAGCCTGCTTCAAATTCTATGTCTCCCTCTCTCGCTGCCCCCCACCCATTCATGCTATCTCTCTCTCTCAAAAATAAACAAACATTTAAAAAAAAATTTTAACACTAGAATGCTAGGTGATTGATTCTACAAAGCAGTGGTTCTCAAAGTGGGGAAGAGAGGATTAAAGCCCTATTAAGGGCATTCAGAAGTTAATGAGGATATCTGGAAATTTCTGGCCATAGTTTTACAATTAGAAAGCGTTTTTTTGGTACACTTTTAAAGAAAAGTGTATTTTTCAGTATTGTATCTGTCCTGTAAATAAAAAGGAGATTATATTTTTTTTTATGCTTTTTATTTATTTTTGAGAGACAGAGAGAGACAGTGCAAGCAGGGGAGGGGCAGAGAGAGAGGGAGACACAGAATCCAAAGACAGGCTTCAGGCTCTAAGCTGTCAGCACAGAGCCCGACGAGGGGTTCGAACCCATGAACCGCGAGATCATGCCCTGAGCCGAAGTCGGACGCTTAACCGACTGAGCCACCCAGGCGCCCCGAGATTATACTTTTTATTAGAAGTTATTTCATTTTAGAAAATCAGACAACCAGCACAGTGGCCACTCACAGTACTTGGAGTTATCAATACCACACAGCATTCCACATTTTTTTCAGCTCTTGTGCTCACACTGCTTCATTAATTCTTCTAATGTATTCATGCCTAAATGTTTACATATGAAAACATTATAAATTATCTTTAATTTTTTTTCACTTATAAGCAGGAAGGCACTGTATTATTTTTGGAGTTATGGATGTGAAGAGTTGTATTATCACTAATTTAATTTCAGGGTGGTACAGGGGTCATTAACAAATATTTATGGGTGGGGGGGGTCACATCTGACCATGTTAAGACCATCACTATAGAGCCTCAAAGTTCTTAGCTCACCAATTTCCTTCATATCCCCAAATAAGTTCCTCTACATTCTCACACAGCATCTCTTTTGACTCTTAAAGTGACAAAACTCTAACATATATAGGAATTTTTTTTGTCAACTTTGAAACTTAGAATCCTAAAAAATTCTGTAATTGGCAAACCATGATCTTGTAGAAAAACTGGGAGAAAAAGCTATTTTAAAAAATCAACAACTAAATGTTATAGTCAGCATATATTTCCAATACCAACCAAATTCACTGGCATTAAGAAACCCTGATCATAATTACAATACCCCTTCTCCTTAATTACCTTCTTTGATTATGGCAGAAAAATACTTCTATGATGCAGTGATGTGCTGAAAGCTGATTCTCACAAGTTTTTGAATGGCATTTTCACAAGTTTGGAGCCAACCATTGTTGGCCTAGTCTTCCTCCAGAAGCTCAGTGCCTTAGGGTAGGTCTATTTTTTTCAGGGCCTTATCTGTTTCTCTCTGTAAACCATCATTCAGATCTTCCACATAGTTCACAGAGTAAAAGTATTTTTTCACTTATCGGGACTAAGCTGAATGAAGTGTACTATGGTTTTAACCAAGCTCTGATAGACAATTATAAAATAATGAGACATCAAAGCCTCACCGAACAAAGCATAGTGGTTGAGACTGTTCATCTAGGCTTCTACCTCCTTATGGAGACTTACTTCCCAATTATCTGCTTATAGACCCTAACTTAGCAGTTTACCACTTACTTTCAACTTCTTCCCTTCTCTTTAATGTGTTCTGTCTGTACTAATGTAGCACATCCATTTGTCCAACAGTTACCTGTTGAGAGCCTATTGTGTGCCAGATACCATTCTCTCTCTATTCTGGAATTCCCAACAGGAACATTTCCCCAGATTTCTCTCCACTCTTCCTAAACTAAGCAGAAATGAGGTGTCCTTATATTACCTTATAAAAGTGTTCCAAATATCTGGAACCACACAAAAGTAAATGTTTTTATAGACAAAAGCAAACAAAACCAATTTTCCAGTTCTCTTAATAGTTCACAAAAAAGACATGAAGGAGGTAGCTGGTAGTTATAGAGTAAATGCAGACTGAATATAATTAATAAAATGGACCAATGTCTAAAGAAAATAATTCTTGCTGTGGCCTTCATAAGTAAAACATATTTATGGTACATAAGGAAGAAGAGACCTTAACACCCAGCAAATAAATTCTAGTCAACTATTACTATAAAGAGATACTAGAAGATTATTTCTATGAAAGAGTTACAACCAAAATAATTATTATCATATATACTTAACTGCAGCAGATCTAAATATGGTGTAAGATTCAATTTCAGAGCCAGCAAGAGTGTAGCTATTCTCGCTCTCTTCTTCTTATCCCCTCCCTCATATCTTCCTGTGGCTAACTTTACTCATCTTTCAGGTCTGACCTCAGATATTAATGTCACTTCTTCCAGGAAGCTTGCCCTGACAACTTCCAGGTCTGGGTTAGGTGTTCCTGCTAGCCACCCTCTATCATAGCACACTCATTACTTTGTTAGGATAGAGCTCTATTTCCTCTTGAGAGGCAAGAAAGCCAGTCTATCTGAAAATATCAGAGAAGTTACTATCAACGGGTCACAAAATGCACCATAGAGAAATCCTTATTTTTGTAAAATGCAAACTCACAACTATCATCCAAGATGGGAGCACAACAAAATTATGCAAAATTCATATACTGCCTTGGAAGTTTACAAAGCATTCCATATCTATTATTTTATTTCATCTTCATTACAACCTTGAGTAATATTTATGCCATTTTACTAATGAGGAAGCTAAGAGTCAGGTTTGGGGCTTCTCTCAGAGCTCCATATTAAATGATAGAGCCAGTCTCAATCCATGTCTTTTATGCCAAGTGTTTTTTCCATTACTTCCAGCATATCAGGCAATCAGAACAAACTGATCAAAAAGAAGTCAGCTAATATATTTTCTTTTTCCTCCCATGTTTCAATTTTACATTGTATACAAGATAAAAGCATTTCCAACTTTCAATTAAAGATATCCTTTTCCCAGTAGATCAAAGGATATATATATATATACCGTCTCTACCAACTTTTAAAAAAAATGTTTACTTATTTTATTTTTGAGAGAGAAAGAGAGTATGCATGCCCAAGCAGGGGAGGGACAAAGAGAGAGGGAGAGAAAGAATCCCAAGCAGGCTCTGTGCTGTCAGCATAGAGTGCAACAGGGGGCTGAAACTCATCAACTGTGAGATCATGACCTGAGCTGAAATCAAGAGTCAGACGCTTAACTGACTGAGCCACCCAGGCACCACTCGTATCTACCAACTTTTAATGCTAAAAGAAAAAAAAAAATGCCCTACTCATATATTACTGAAATTCAACAATTAAGTTTTGAGCTCAGCACTGTTAGGCTCTATGAAGGATACACAAGCATCACATAATGGGATGCTTGAAGAGTTTACAATCTTCTTGGGGAGATAAAAATAACACTAACAATGTAAAGCAGTACTATATTATAAATCAAGTGCTTATAGGCCTGTGATAAATAGATGATAGACAAGCTTACCAGGTTTTAAGGCAATGGCAGGAACTAAATGAACCTTAGAAAATGGCCAGGATTTGGATAGTGAATGGGAAGGGCAAAAGGAAAAGCCATTCATAGAAGACCATATTGGAAATAAACACATTATATTTCTAGGGCAGGACCAGGAGCCTGGATTAAAAAGAAGTATCCCTTTAAAGTGGGAATATTAAGCAGAACATAAAGAAACGTGATAAAGAGAAAAGACAAACTCAAGGGTGACAGATCAAGATTAAGGAGCAATCAAGTTTCCATCAGAAAAAGCGTATGCCAGAAGCAATGACTAAGGAAGATAAGCTGAATGTGGACTGGATGGGAATGCAGATAATACTAGAGTCAAGAAAGGGAACTAAATGGCTGATGCCCTTCCTCTCTGGTCCCATAACTACCGTGTACTTACGATTATCGTAACGTTCACTAACCACACTACAGTGGACAGTCTATTTAGCTATCTGACTCCTTCATTAGACTTCTGGATCTTCCAGAGCAGTGACGATATTATTCATTCTTATATACTCTCATGCTAGCACAATGCCTAGCACATGATAGGCACTCAATAAATGTTTGCTGAAGGAATCACACAATCCTTCCAGATAGCTGGTTATGTGAGACTAAGATGGCAGCCACAAGAATCATTAATACAGAAGACATTCTGAGGAAGCAGTTAACAAGATGATTTGATGGGTACAGGAAATCTGATGTGTGACATGTCTTGAGTGACTACTTTAAGTCTGAGTTCCTGGATGCAGAGAACAGTAGGAAGCTTAGAAAATAAGTCCCTTAACAAAACAAAGACTTATCTTGATTTTGGACACAATGAATTATCTTGGAAGTGAGATTAAAAATATCCAGGTAGAAAAGCAAAAAAGTAAGCCTAGGGACTATTCCATTCTTTGAGGATGGGAGAAGAAGCCATTATTAAGATGTTACAAATATGCATCTGTCAGGGTACGTTCTTAGCTAATACCTACCTAGAATCTTATGTTTGCCCGCTAATAAATGGACTCAAGAAGCATCTACTTTTACATGGAGATTAACCTTTCTACTTCTTTTCTTTACTCTGAAAGAGATTAATTTTCAGTGTGGAAGAGAAAAAGGCTCAAATATTAAACCATTACATACAGTGCCTACCAGAACTTCTGTCTAAATCAGAATATTAGGATAGTGATCAAACCCAAGACAAAATAAACACTGCACTTTGCCATTAAAACAGCAAGAAAAAATTTTTAAAAACTGGGATCTTGACCTACTGGGGAAACAGTTTTAGTCAATCAGTCAAAACAGTGTAACAGCCTAAACAGCATCAATTTTAAATGAAAATCTAATACCCAAAACAGAAAGTTATCTTTAAAATCACTGAAGGCTGGAACCACAAACTAAAGATCAAATATATCACTTGCATTTTGAACCAGTATGACTTTTCACCTACCTGATGAAGCTCCTGTTTGGAATACTGTATACTCAATTCTTGGTCTAACTGGTGTGAAGTTGCCAAAAAATACACACACTTGATACTGAAAACTACAATCTGATATAAAGTCTGCCCTCCTTCTGAAAACTCACTGGTCATAAGGAGAAAATACACATTTGAGGGTAGCTAGACTAAAGCTACATGGTGAACTATGTACAAAATTATTAGGACTTGGAAAATTATAAACATACTCCCCTGTCCCTATAATTATAATTAATTATGATGGACCTGTTGGAGAATATAACATCCAAACACCCAAGTATAATAAGCTTTCCATTATCCAGCATGGCTAGGGAATGAGATACGCTCATATTCTAATTAAAGTCACCAATGCCATATGTGAACTGCCAACTGTAGAAGAATTAGATAATAGTGTATTAGATATTATCCAAATTGAAATTACTTTTAACGTAAGGCTTTGATCCAGGAGGCACTTGAGAAATTTATAGTGAACTTCACATTTTAAGTCAACTGAGGCATTTACTGTGTACCTGCTATACATATAAATTGAACAGAATTGAAAATGGACAGTAATTTAGGTCTTTTTTTAATAAACAAATTACCCTGTTGTGCAGATTTTTTGGGATGTATGTGGTGTTAGATACAGTTTCAATATACTAGTTCAGAAATTAGAAGTTAACATATTTAACTCTGTTTTCTCAATGTGTAATTACAAATCACCTTACATTCTCCAAAAATAAAGAGTACAATGTAATAACTGCATTAAATGCCAGAATTTAGAGCATGTTAATATTTAATGTTCTAAAGAACATCAAAAATGTTACATTATGGCAGTATTCAGTTAAATGTTCTACAAATAGGACAAGATATGTATACACATATGTATACAAATATACTGCTATTCTTGATATTCAAAATTTACACCACATATACAAACAGCTTATCTATCTAATAATTTTTGGAAAAACTTGCCACCCATGAATGGTCTCAGAATACACAGGTTTAAACAAGTAAGACTTAGAGTCATTCCATTTCATTTGGTGTATGGTCGTTTTTATTTATATTCATCTACAACACTTTTAAAAGTAACAGAACTATTCCTTTTGAATTATCCTAAAACTTGTTCTTTAAATAAAAATCTCTCAAAATCCAAAGGCTTCATTTTATGAAAGCTCATGTCTTTAGCTCATGCAAGGAAAATGGGATATATCAATATTCTATTAAAACCAAAAAGGTACATAATTTCCTGGAACCAGAAAATCAAGTAATTGTTACCAAAATAAACTTATATCATCAGTACATTAAAATATCTTGGAAATAGGGGC
The DNA here is from genome assembly GCA_028646485.1 of Cryptoprocta ferox. NCBI lineage: Eukaryota > Metazoa > Chordata > Mammalia > Carnivora > Eupleridae > Cryptoprocta > Cryptoprocta ferox. The sequence goes on from CM053573.1 coordinate 117,807,833, forward strand.
TCTTGGGTGGCTCAGTCGGTTGAGTGTCCAACTCTTGATTTTGGCTCAGGTCATGATCTCACAGTTGTGGGCTCTGTGCTGACAGCACAAAGTCTGCTTCAGATTCTCTCTCTCTCTCCCTCTCTGTCTTCCCCCAGCTCGTGCTCGCTCTCGCTCTCTCTCTCTCTCTCTCAAAATAAATAAACATTAAAAATAATTAAAAAATAAAATATCTCAGAAAATAATTTTTAGAAGTGGATTATTTGGGGTGAAAACCACCCACCAGTTCCACAGTACCCTCAACTGCGTGCCTGAATTTAACAAGAGATCCAGTCTAGTTTCCTCCTTCTCTTCAACTTGGAAACTACAAAGCCAGCCATATTTGTTTATATCATTTTTTACCTTTTAACACAGGACCAAGTAGGGATATCTGCTGATCTTTTCCTGGAGATTCACTACTGTAAAAACCAGATCAGGTGGTCTTATTTATTAGATATGTTTATTTTAAAAAGACCACAGTTTTTAAGCAGTTTTGACAATCTACATTAATAGTTGAATAGTTACTCTTCTGCAACTATGAGATTTAACGTGGTTGACCTAATACACTAGTAACCTCACCAAATAATATCCTTTAACTGGTTTTTAAAGTCATGAACAGATCTCCACACTAGAGGAAGCTCAGAACTTGCAATGCATAGTTTATTTGACACAGCTATTCTGTTGTACTTGCAAAGGCCACAATTTATGATCTACATAACTGGACCTCTGTTTTCTCTGTTCATATCTTACTCCTACCTAATGATCTTCTATTCAGTTAGGCATTTCAAACTTGGCTCTTTTAAGATTTGCTTCTGTATACAAACCTTTGATACAACAGGATCATTTAAAATTATACCAAATATTGTACTACTAACAAGACAGTTATTTCTAGCGAACTCCTCATTTTTCAACAATTAAAACTAAGCACCTCTGTTGCTTAATAGTATTTTCCAATAAGGGCATATTCAGTAACTATGTATAATGGTCCTTTATGACGTGGGTTATCTGCAAAGAAGTTCCCTATATGTATGGTAGGACTAAGGCTCTAACACAGCTGAGTCGATTAGTTATACAGCATGATGAAAAGTCCTTATTGTCCTTTAATTTCCTCAATTTTCTTTTTCCTGCTGCTATGTTTTATATGTTCACAATTCTTATTAAGAAAAATCAAGCTTATAGCTAGAAAAATGATAAAACTCTGGTTGTCCTGTCACTAAAGCTAGTTGTCAATTTTTGAATGTCTTTCCCATTGGATATTTTGGACTCAAATCTGATTACTTCAGCTTCTATGTTCTCCTTCCCTAAAATTAGACTACCTTTGATTATTTACACTATGTGGCTACCTCCCAGGTACCCACCTATTTTGGTCTAGGAGTGGTCTCTGTATGACTCAATGGTGGCTGTATAATGTGTATAAAAAGGAAAAAACTGGTCCACTCTCTTTTCCTAAACATCATTTTGCTCCCCCCCCTTTTCCTCTATCAATACTGTATTATTCTGGTATTAGACAAGGTTACTTAAGAATAAAATGTTAAAAATATAGTTTGCTTCCTATTCTCCTATGTACAATTAATTTTCAGACAGTGACAAAGGTTAGGGCAGAATTAAGTCAGAAAGAATAAATTTTCTCTCTGGGGACAAGGACACTTTATCAAATCACCCTACACATATAAGGCCAGCTCTATTCTGACATAAAGTGAAAGATTTGGGGTGATCTGTGACTTTCAAATTTTAAATAGATTTTACTATTGTTAAATCGCAATCACATATACTGGAATATGTTATCACTTGGATTATCTTATTCTAGTCCCTCTCCCTCTTCTCTGTTAGTTTGAATTGTTTTTATGTTTGTATTTTTGTTTTTCTTTCTCTTCTTTGAAAAGAATCACCTTATTTTTGAGGTTGTTTTATATTAGGGTCAATAATGACTAGCTAAGCACTTAAGTGCCAATTTGCGAATATCTGCAACATACCAGGCACTGGATTTTTTATTTCTGACTTAATTTTTATACCTTGGCAAAACAGGCACATTACTCTCCCTTTACAGATGATGAAGCTGAGGCTCAAGGAAATTAAATAACTTGCCCAAGCACAGTTAGGAAAGACCTCCACAAGGAAATCTCAGGAATTCAACCTCCTGTTGTCCAACTCCAAAGACCATACTCTTTGCACTCCCATCATACCTCCACAAAGACCTTGCTCATCTATTTCAGCTAATAGTTTAGTCTTCCAAGACTTAATAACTTTAAGAGGCCATCAAGCTTCACCTTAGCTGGTTCATTATAATATGCTCTTCCCACAGTATTTTATGCCTTATTATTTATCAACTTTCAAGAAGCTATACAGTGTTCTTTGATAAATGAGAAATTTCTCAAAGTGACAAGTAACCCCTAAATTAGCAACTCATATCAGATACAAGATAAAAGTCACACAGACATCTTGACTGACAAGATTAGCTTTTCTACTAAATAATCATAATGAAAATAATGATAACATCATCATCTTCTATCATTCAAAGAAAACTTAATTGGTCTGATATTTTCAACTAAACTACTTACCCAATCCTAAATAATATATAGGATTACTAATACACAAAACTGTCTGGCTGTGTGCAGAGAGTATTTGCCTTAGGAGGAGTGTTAATCAAACCTATTCCCACAACTAATCTCTGTGTGTAGGTACAACCCAAACTGATTTATTTAACAAATGGATTTAATACCACTTTTCCTGGTAATAATCAAACTAGTTTACAAATGGGCTGATTAAATCATTACAAAGTCTCCTGGTTAAAGGGACAAAGGCAGAGTCAACATAATGAGAAAACAAGAACTATAAACTCCTCTTCCTATAAATTGAGAAAATGTGAAGATAAAGTGTCAAGTATGCCAGGTGGGTCTACATTCAGCTTCTCACCTTTTACAGCTCAATTTGAATAGTCAAGCAGCCTTACGCACTTTTATCTTGCCCCCACTTTACAAATCCACATCCCAAGATATACCTTCTACAATGCCCTTTTTGTTGGGGTCAGGGTGGGATGAGGTAGGGGCAGAATTACAATCTGTAGAGACATTTATAAACAAAGCATCCTAGTCTTGCCATGACTGAGCAAAAATTAAACTGAAAGTACTATTTGGCTGATAATAGTAACAGGGTAAGAGGAGAATAAAGGGATTCATGTGTGCTATCCCAAATGTCCTGACCTGTTTTTGTTTCCTCCTTTCCCTGGACACAGTTCAGGCCTGTGGGCGCTCCATATCTGCCAACCCTAAAGGAGTCTTAGCCTAGACTTTCTTCTTTAGAAGTCATGTGTCAAAAGCACAATAACTGCTCTTGGGATAGAAAATTCATCTTTCCATCACTTGCAATCTTATCACACTTGTCTGACTTAAGTTTTTAAAAGTATTATCACCTTGGGTATGTTGCTTAAAATTTTTTCTCTCATTCAACACTAGGGAATTTTGGAGAAAAGGGCATTCAGGTTATCAAGAGTTTATTTAACTTTTCTAATGACTGCATTCTAAATTCTGAGATTTAAAACATCAGTAGGAGATTCAAGCCTTACAGACGGTCAATGAGTTAACCAAAAACAAATTAAAACAAAGAACGCTACCGATGTATTCTTCCACCCCTTTCCAATGATAAAAGATCACCCTTGCTTTTGCTGGATATTAAAATCACAAAAGCATTCTCCAAACAAAATATGTTTTAAAATGGTAAAACAGTTATTCTATAAAAAAGTTAACCATGTCAGTTAACAACTATCAGACAACTCTTTATAGTATAATATTAAAGTCATGAACATCAGGGGATCTTTCCAAAATGGAAGAAAAAAGTTTTAACCCTGCATTTTCAGAATTAGAATATTTGGCAAATTCAAACACAAAAACAAACAAGACTTGATAGACTCTTAAATACATACTACTTACATGACACCTTGTAGAACTTTCTGGGGATCAGGGTCAAATAGCCTGTCAACATAGTGGCGACTGCTAGCTGTTACTTCCTAGAAAGTGGGGGGAAAAATTATGACATCTGAAGCCATGCAAATCACAAATTCACAGCATCACCCACATCAAATAGCTATTTAATCTAATTAAGGCAGATGCATTAGAATTTCTATAAAATACTTAGTATATTAATCATTCTGAGAAAAGCTCGTGACAAAATAAATAATAAGATGGGGAAGAAAGAAGATACCTAGTTCTCACTAAAACCATAATTAGACAGTGAGATCTTTGTGGCAAGCCCTGCCAACTTTGCCAATAGAACGCATCATAAATATTAAGCAGCAAGTAAGTTTCTCAATCAACTGTTGGATGTCACCTTCATATGAACAACAGATAGGAATGTTGCTTCTATTTAGTACCCACTAAAAGGAGAGAAAATCTGGCTCTCAGCAAGGAAAAAAAGGGCAAGTACTTCATGAATAGTCCAAGAAGGGTAGTTCACGTGCAAGAGGAAGACTTTCAGACTGATGCAGAGAAGCTGCAATGATAGGAAGCAGACATATGTAAAAAATTTTTTAAAATTAAAAAAAACTAAACAAGTTGTCAAACTGTCTGTGAGTCCAACAGAGTTACCTAGTCTGAAGTGGCTGAGGCTATGTAGAAGGGGGAGAGTTAAACATCAAGAGCAAGCAGAGACACTTACCTCCTTTTATTTGTATTGTGGAGTTTGCTGTTATTTTTTTATAACACTTACTTTGGGGGAGATAATATTTTTTATAGTTTATTTTCATTACTTAACTTTTTAAGATTTTCTTTAAGTAATCTCTACACCCAACATGGGGCTCAAACTCACAACCTCAAGACGAAGAGCAGCATGTTTTACTGACTGAGCTAACCAGGCACCTCATTTTTTAAAACAAAGAACCTATGTTTAAGAACCAGAGAAAAAGAATTTTTGTCCCTTCTGTTTCTTTCTGATGCCTGCTGAAATATGCTCATGTACTGCCACCCATTTGCAATGAATTACCAGGGAGAGGAAGAAATACTGTTTCATTTTACCCAGAACCCCTAATCAGAAACAGTTAATTGACAAGACACAGTGCCAGCTTAAACTTCTAAGTCACCAAAAATATCTCTGGAGAAAAACTGCATCAACTCTAATTTCCTGATGATAGGATTAATTCAAAATCAAAACATTTTTTCCTATTATGAGCTTGCTACCAAAATATCCTCATAAGCAATCCAAATGCCTACTTTTAGTATGCACTCCATTTATAAAGAAGAAACAGTGGCAGCAAACAAGCAAATCTGATAGAAATATTTGTGCCCAACAGACACCGTTAAAGTACCTGCTAACATGATTTGGTTCACTCAAAATAACAGAATCACAGAGTTAGAAGGTTTCTTGGTATGTATTTGTCCCAATCCCTTAATTAACAGATGAGGGATGGTTCTTTACTCTGATGTGAGATTATCAAAGTTTAAGTCGGGATTTAAACAACTTTACAAACACATCAAAAAATAATCAAGAGCAAAATCCAGAGTAAAACTGAAAACAGTATTCCTGTAATACAAGGAGTTTTGTCACTCCACTTGAACATATGTGCTTCCCTGAGTTTCCAACATTATAAGTCCTTCTGAGTACCTCAGTCCCTTAGTCTCCTTTCTATCCAGGGACTGATCTTCAATTTTACTGTTCCTCTTCACATCCTCTGTCACAGCTCTTCTCCTCAGTGTGGTTTGGAAAAGGTGCTTGGGTTTAAGACTTGTATCTTAAACAACTTAAGTTTCGCCCACGAACAGCAACTCCTTTACTATTCTGTACCTGGTTCATTCAATTTTACAAGCACAGAATACCTGCTATGTGCAAGGCACTGAGGAAGGCATTAAAGATTTTAAATTTAGTAAGGCATGGTCCCTGCCCTCTAGAATTCATTTTCTATTGTAATTGTGTTTACACATTTACATTCCCTACTAGAATACAAAACAGAGTATACACACACACAGGCAGCACTGAGGAGGGAGATAATAAACTAGGAGAATCAGTGATGAAGGCGTCTTAGAGGAGTTAGTTTTGTAAAACAAGACAAGGGAAGAAAGAATCAGTGTCCCAACACAGCCATAGTGCATATGAAGCCAACACATACATACCATCAGCAAGTACATACCAGTTGCTGGTAGTGAGAAAGAAGGGAGGATATACGCCATAAAGAATGTAAAACACAAAAGGCTAACCAATAAGTGGCCCATTATTGGAGTACAGATTTTCTTTTGGTCAAAGTTCCATGCTAGGTGGCAAAGAAAATACAAAAGGATATTACAGCCAAAGCTTGCATTTAAGGAGCTAACAATCTGTAAGGGGGTGGTGTGTATACACACACAGAAACAATGCTCTGAGCTGCCTAGATTGGAGCAAGCTAAAGGGATATAGTCACTTATTCAATTTTACTCTGTCCTTCTGCCTAACATATTCATTCATTTGTCTGTATGGGACAGTTGTTATATTTCACTGCTTCCCTTTGTAGATCAGGCACCTCTCCCCTTTCAGCCCTCTTCTCTCTTTCAAAAAGCAACCTGGAAATGTAAGAATTTGAGACAGAAGGCAATTGGTATAGATATTAAACTGACCAGGGAAAGCTTCTCTAAGAAGGTGATATTTGAGCAAAGACCTGAAGAAGATGAAGCAGTAAGTCATGTAGACACCCAGAGGTGAGCTTTTTAGGCAAAGAGAATATCAAATGCAAAGGCTCTGAAATTGGAAGTATCCACTGTGATCAAAGAACAGGAGGCCATTATAGGTTGGTGCAGAATGAATGAAGGAGAAAGCCACACAAGATAAGGTCAGAGAAGAGGGACCAGACGGTAAAGAGCTACATTGTCCAATATGATAGCCACTGGCCTCATGTGGCTATTGAACATTTGAAATGTGGCTAAGAACTGAACTTTAAATTTATTTTTAGTGGGTGGGGGGAGGAGGGGGAGAGGGGAAGCAATGGAGGGAGGGAGAGAGGGAGGGAGAGAGGGAGGGAGGGAGGGAGAGAGGGAGAGAGAGAGGGAGGGAGGGAGGGAGAGAGGGAGGGAGGGAGAGAATCTTAAGCAGGCTCTATGCTCAGCAAGGAGCCCGTTATGGGGCTCGATCTCATGACCCTGGGATCATGACCTGAACTCAAATCGAGTTGGATGCTCAACCAACTGAGCTAACCAGGCACCCTGTATTTTAAATTTTTTAACCGTAATTAATATTTAAAATTTAAAAACCAAGACTGGATTCAGTTATTAGAAAACTATTAAGAATGTCTAGAACTACTTGGGTATGTGAATCTACTTGTTCAACTGTAAACTTTATGAAACCTAAATGCCAATCAAGGATTTTCAATCAAAATTTGACATCGAAATTGTATAAAATATACACCAGATTTTGAAGACTTGATATAAAAAAATAATTCAATTATACTGATTTTATGTTGAAATAACATTTTAATACAATGGTTTAAGTTAGATATATTAAAATTATTTTTTTTCTACTTTTACAGCATGGCTTCTAGATACTTTAAAATTTTATGTGTAGCTTGCAATATTTTTCCCCTGGATAGGGGTGGTATAGAGCCCTGTTAGTCATTTTAAAGATTTTGCTTTTTATGGTTTGAATTGGGAAGCCATTAGAGTTTGGGAAAAGAGAGACATGAACTGACTTGTTTTAAAAAGATCACTCTGGGGGCACGTGAGTGGCTTAGTCGGCTAAGCATCTGACTTTGGCTCAGGTCATGATCTCACGGTTCATGGGTTCGAGCCCCACATCGAGCTCTGTGCTGACAGCTCAGAGCCTGGAGTCCGCTTCAGATTCTGTGTGTGTGTGTGTGTGTGTGTCTCTCTCTCTCTGTCCCTCCCCAACTCGTACTCCGTCTCAGTCTCTCTTTCAAAAATAAACAAACAGTGGGGCGCCTGGGTGGCTCAATCAGTTAAGTGGCCAACTTCAGCTCAGGTCATGATCTCGCAGTTCGTGGGTTTGAGCCCCACAATGGGCTCTGTGCTGACAACTTGGAGCCTAGAGCCTGCTTCAGATTCTGTGTCTCCTTCTCTCTCTGCCCCTCCCCTGCTCACACTCTGTCTCTCAAAAATAAATAAACATTAAAAAAAATTAAAAAAAAAAACAAAAAAACATTAATAAACAAACAAATAAATGGATCACTCTGGTTGCAAATGTGTGAAGGGGGATGGAGGACAAAAGCAGAGAGACTAGGTAGGAGGCTGTTTCAATATCAGAAATGCTGTTACACCAGAGATGATGGTAGCCCGGACTAGGACAAGAGTTTTGAAGGTAAACTGAGTAAAATTCACTCAGATTCCAGATAAATGTTGAGGTTGAAATGACTGTCAAATTGGATATGCTGTCAGAATAGATATGGGGTGTCAAAGAAGAGAGGAGCCAATGATAACATTTAAGGTTTTTGTCTGAGTATCCAAAAAGATTTGAGGTGTCAGTTAATGAGCTGAGTAAGACTGTGAGTGACGCAGGTTTGAGTGTGAAGATCAAATATTCAGTTCTGAGTATGTTAGGTTTGAGAATTTTATTAGCCACCCAAGTGAGAATGTCAAGTTGGCAGTTGGATATATGAATCTACAATTTAGGAGAGTTGTGAGCTAGAGATACAAATCAAGGAATTGTCGGCATGTGAATGGGATGAGTTCACTAAGGGAGTTCACTTTACCATGGATAAAGCAAGGCCAGAAGAGTGAATGAATGATGGAGCACCTGAATCAAGCAGAATTCCCCAAATGAGAGAATGTTTCAAGGAGAAAGTAATCAAATATGCCAAATATGAATAAAGTACAGCATAAGATGATGATTAGAGCCTGATACAAAAATATGGAGGTCATCAGCAACCTTGACAACAATGGTATAGACTGGTGAAGCCAATGTCTGCTTGAAGAGGGCATAAAAGAAAACAGGAAAAGAGGAATTAGAGAAAGTAAATACAGACAACTCTTTCAAGGAGTTCCATTTTGCAAAGGAGAGTGAAGAAACAGAGTAGTAGCCACAGGGAGAAGTGGAGTCAGAAGATCATTTTATAATTTTTGTTTTTAATTTTTTTTAATGTTTTTTATTTATTTTTGAGAGAGAGAGCAAGCGCGAGTGAGTGGGGGAGGGGCAGAGAGAGAGATAGAGAGAGAGAGGGTGGGAGGGAGACAGACAGACAGACACAGAATCTGAAGCAGGCTCCAGGCTCTGAGCTGTCAGCACAGAGCCCAAAGCGGGGCTAGAACTCGTGAACCGCGAGATCAGGACCTGAGCCAAAGTCAGACGCTTAACTGAATGAGCCACCCAGGCACCCCAGGAGATCATTTTTTTAAAGATGGAATAAATTAGAGCACACTTATTCACTGATAAAAAATATTTTTTAATTTAAACGTTTTTAATGTTTATTTTTGAGAGAGAGAGTGCAAGCAGGGGAGGGGCAGAGAGAGAGGGAGACACAGAATCCAAAGCAGGCTCCAGGCTCCAAGTTGTCAGCACAGAGACCAATGTGGGGCTCAAACCCACAAACCGCGAGATCATGACCTGAGCTGAAGTAGGACGCTCAACTGACTGAACCACTCAGGCACCCTTGGAAATTTTTTTAATAGAGAAAAATGCTGCAATGAGACAGGAGGAGAACTTTTGGAACAATGTTCATAAATAATTGATACAGAACAGGATTTACCGACCAAGTAGAACACGGAAAGTATAATAATCAGAGGGAATTAAGAAGATGGATATGGCAGTAAGCGCTTGTGGACACTGTCTCTAATTACTCCTATTTTTTGAGAGTAAAAAATGGTGAGAGTGGGTGGGGAGGTGGATGGTTTGAAGAAAGGAGAAAGAATAAGACACTGAATGGGCCAGGAAAATGCACCAGGATTGCCAGGCAGCAATAGCCCTCCTGAGGTTCATGATTATGAATTTAAAGTATGACTGGTCAGCATGGCTCTTTTTTCCCCAGCAACATTAAAATAAACAGAAGTAGGCATGAAAAAGAGAGATGAATTTAACCAGGGTTGGAATTTCACCACACAAGGATGACAAAGCTAGGGGAAGGGGTCAGCTGAGTTGAGGATTTATGCAAAGTTGTGATTATAATGATGGATCTACTGAAGACCAGTGAATGAGTGGTAGGACTAATAGACTGTAGGTAACAGATGGATTCAAGGATTGTTGACAATGGGGCAGTGGAAGGAGTGGCGTGGAAGGACAGAAGGTTGTGGCCAGGATATCTGAAATTGAGATCATGGAGAACTTTAGTTTTCAAGTAAAGGTCTAGGAAATGATCATGGGAACAAGTACCTCAAGGAAGGATGGAGGATATGGTCACTGGGGAAGCCTACAGTTTAAGAAAAATTGTCTATATAGGCAATGAAATTTCCATAAATTATCACACGTGTAGTGCTAGAGAAAGTGACCATGAGCTAGGAGCTAAATCTTAAAGAAACAAGGAGAATGAGTTTATAGATGCACAATAAGGTAGAGTCAGAGAAGATACAGATCAGGACTATTTAGAGAAAAGGGAAAGAAAGGGGTCTGAAAAGAGCAATGAGGAGCAAGTTTCTATCTCCCTCTCTAGGGACAGGAGGGATATCAGAGATATGGAAGGAAAAAGAGCCACTAGCTGAAGAAGTTTACAAAAGAAAGCTGGGAAAAAGTGTCATTAGAGGAAATTCCAGGTCAGTGTAAACAAACAAGATGAAGGAAATGTTCAGAGAAGCAGCAGGAGAAAGACCAGGGAGGACTAAAAAGGAAAAAGACAGTTATATGGGCATGAGGAATGACCCTAGACATCTGGACTTTTTGTGATAGTTAGTGTAAATGTAAACAGATATAAAGAGCTTAATCCCAATGACCTCAAAGGAAAGAGAAGTGTGGCTATGATACTGGGGGAGGAGTGGAAAGAATTTGGGGGCTCTTCTTCACTCATGCCAACAACAGTGCGGGGAGGGACAGTTTGATCTGGGCACTCCTTATTTGGGCACTCCTTATTTACTCCAGAAATAGGAGAAGCACTGGGGTTCCTCCTTCCCTCCTGCCCATAGAGATAAGAAGATTAGGCGGGTTTCTGATGTCCTGTCCTTTCAAGATGTGACCACCTTCACTTCAAAACACCAACGCCTTTTTCAATTGCTTTCTGTAGCTTCCGGTAGCTGTACACATGGTGAATCCTCCATTCCTCCAACTGACTGAGTGAATGTGCCAAGCAGCCAGCCAAAGCTCAGGATACAGTCTGTGCCCATAAAGGAGAACAAAGCTAGCCAGGGTCAGACTGTGATCTCTGCCTTTTGGTCCAAGCATTCAAACAAATGATCTAGCAAGTCCTTAAAACCTGGATCTGAACTCATTTTACGCATTCAAAGCTGCAATAAAGCCACTACAAATGTATATATCAAAAACCTATGGCATTTTATGCTTATTAGCACTCCCTGAAATATTACATGAAAATGTACATGGGTCCCTTTAGCAGAAAGTTTGTAGATACCAAATTTGTGAATCAGAGCTAAGTCTAAGAAGAGTTGAATCTATTTTGTGTGTCCAAACAAGTACTGATCATTAAAAAGAAAAAGAGAAGCCTGAAGCAAATTTCTTTTTGCAGGAAAACAAAAACAGAAACAGGTAATAAGTTACATTCTATTATGGAGAAGTATTAAGGAAAGCAATTTCCCTTTTATTAGGATGACCAATTATGACAGGCAGCCTCTAAGATGGCCCCCAATGATACCTACCTCCTGATATTCAAGCCCTGTGAAATGTCTCCCCTTGAGTGAAGACTGGACTTAGTAACTTGATTCTACCAAATAGAATGCAGTGGGGTGATAGGATGTTATTTCAGAGTTGGGGGGTGTGTACGTGTCTAAGGCCAGCTGCCATGCTGTACTATGCTCTCCAGAGCTCACATGGAATGGAACTGCAGGAAGCCCCTAGCCATCAGCCAGCAAGGAACTGAAGCACTCAGTCCAACCACCCACATGGAACTAAATTCTGCCAATAACCATGTGAATAAGCTTGGAAATAGATTCTGATTCTCCCTCATTTGAGCCTTCAGGTAAAACATGGCTCCTCCTAACACCCTGACTACAACCCCTCAAGAAACTTTGGGGCAGAGGTACTAAGTCACACCTGAATTCCTGACCTACAGAAACTGTGAGATAAATGTAGTTTTAAGCAGCTAAGCCTCAGTGTAATTTGTTACACAGTACAATAGATAACTAATACACCTTCAAATTTTTCATCCAAAATAGGATAATTTTAAAGAGTGAAAGCACTATTAATCGTTGTCACAAAGTAACAAACATAAATGAAGAGTGCTGGAAACAAACTAGGCTGTAAGATCATCCTACCTTTAATTCTTCTTTAGTAGTACATAAGAGGAAAAACAAAGATTGCTCCAAAAACTGGTCAGACAATCCTGAAAAGGCAAACTAAAATATTCTCTAATTACCCTTCTGAATAAGACACAGACAAGGCACTTTCTCATATCACTGCTGAAGCCTATGGGTAATCACAGACAAGACATTTTTCTGCTGCCTCTCTGAAGCCTGTGAGTCTGCCCACCCACCACACTCCCCAGCTGCCTTGCTAAAGCCAGCAGGCACACACAATCCACATAGGGCAACATCTCTTGATTGCCTGGCCCTGATGACCAAGAAGGTTGGCTTTTCAGAGCTGCATGGGACTATACAACTGGATAGAGAGCTCTTGGCAGGCCACCACCCCCAGGGCACTGCAGAGACAGAAAGAAGACTGAAACACAACCTTGTTCTTCCTGTGAAAAATGCCTATTTGCTTGGCCTAGTGTTTCAGCCTGAAGACCAGGCATCAAATTTCCCACAAACTAGAGGCTAAAAAGGCACTCCCAGGGAGATAAACTTGTTCACCACCTTGGCCTTGCTATGGTTCAGCAAAACTACCCAGGAAAGAATTTATACACTTGTCTGGAGCCCATACTTTTCCAACTGTTGCCCTAGGGAAACCTCTAGATCCTACCCTATGGAGCCCACAGGAATTACAATTGCAGCCCACAGGACTGCATATGTTTCCACACTTGAAAAGCTGCTGCCTGAAGGTCTAGCTTCCAAGCAGCCTGAAACTAGGTGCTGAAAGAGATTCCTTCTCTTGCACTGCTGACAGGTCTTCACACATCTTCAATAACAGGGGCCTATCAAGAATAAATCAGGCAATTTAAACAATCACAAAAGTAAAAGAGACAACCAAGAGCTAGTCAAGGTTGAAGGAGAACGATCAGAACCTACATAAAACCACTCCTTCAAGATTGAGAAAGGTAGATGTTTTGCTGGATGGAAACAAATGCAGATAGTCAAACAAAATGAGGAAACAGAGGAATATGTTCCAAACAAAAGAAGACGACAAAACCTCAGAACAAGACCTTAATGATATGGAGACAAGGCATCCACCTGGATAAGGAATTCAAAATAATGGTCATAAAAATGCTCATGGAACTTGCAAGAATGGATGAACACAGTGAGAACTTCAACAAAGACAAACCAGTGAAGAAAAGTCACAGGGTTAAAGAATACAATAACTGAACTGAAAAACACACTGGAGAGTTGCAACAGCAGATTGGATGAAGTAGAAGTACAGATCAGTGAGCTGGAAGATAAATCAATGGAACTCACTCAAACAGAGCAGCAAAAAGAAAAAAATAATTTTAAAAAATGAAAATAAGGGACCTCTGGAACAAAATCAAGTAGAGTAACATTTGCATTATAGTAAGTCCAAGAAGAAGAAAATAAAGATAAACAGGTAGAAAACTTATCTGAAGAAATAATAGCTGAAAATTCCCCTGAAGAAGACAACAGACATCCAGGTCCAGAAAGCCTAGAGAGTTCCAAAGAAAATGAACCCAAAGAGAGCCACACTAAGACAAATTATAATTAAAATATCAAATGTTAAAAAAATAGAGAATCTTTTTTATTTTTATTTTTATTTTGAAAGACAGAAGAAGCATGAGCAGGGGAGGGGCAGAGGGCGAGGGAGAGAGAATCTCAAAGTAGGCTCTATGCCCAGCTCTGAGCCCAATCAAGCTCTGGGCTTGATCCCACAACTGTGAGACCATGACCTGAGTCGAAATAAAGAGTCAGATGTTCAACCAACCGAGCCATGCTGGTGCCCCAAAAGGAGAATCTTAAAAGCAGCAGGAGAAAAACAAATTGTTACATTCAAGAGAAACCCCATAGGCCATCAGCAGATTTCACAGCAGAAACTTTGTAAGCCGGAAGAGAGTGGTTTGACATATTCAAAATGCTGAAAGGATAAAAACCTCCAACCAAGAATACCCAACAAGATTACCATTCAGATTTGAAGGAGAGTTTTCCAGAAAAATGCTAAAAGAGTTCATCACTATTAAACTATCCTTATAAGAAATTAAAGAGACTTCTTTAAGCTAAAAAGAAATGACACTAATTAATAACAAGAAACCATACAAAAGTAAAAATTCTTACTGTAAAGGGTAAATATATCGTAATGGTAGTGGATTAATCGCTTATAAAGCTACTAAGATGGTTAAAAGACAAACATGGTAAAATTAAAACTTCAATAATTAGTCAAGAGAGACATAAAATAAAAAGATGTAAAAAGTGACATCAAAAGCATAAAATGTGGGGTGGGAGGAAATAAAAATATAGTTTTGTAATGTACTCAAATTTAAGTTGCTATCAACTTAAAATAGACTTACATATTCAAGATAATATGTGTGAACCTCGCAGTAAACACAAAACAAAAACTTACAGTAAATAAACAAAATAAGGGGCACCTGGGTGGCTTAGTCAGTTGAGCGTCTAGCTTTAGCTCAGGTTGTAATCTTGCATTTTGTGAGTTTGAGCCCTGCAACAAGCTCTCTGCTGTCAGCACGAGCCTTCTTTGGATCCTGTCTCTCCCTCTTTCTCTGACCCTCCCCCACTGTGCTCTCTCTCCTTCTCTCAAAAATAAACAAACATTAAAAAAAATTTTTAAATACACAAAATAAGAAAGGAATCTAAACATAACACTAAAGAAAGTCATCAAACCACAAGGGAAAAGAGAAAAAGAAACAAAGAGCAGAGAACTACAAACACAGCCAGAAAACAATGGACAAAATGTTAAGAAGTACATACCTATCAATAATTACTTTAAATGTAAATGAACTAAATTCTCCAACCAAAAGACAGAGTGGCTATATAGATTCTTTTTTCAATTTTTTTTTACATTTATTTATTTTTGAGACAGAGAGACAGAGAGTAAACAGGGGAGGGGCAGAGAGAGAAAGAGACACAGAATCCGAAGCAGGCTCCAGGCTCTGAGCTAGCAGTCAGCACAGAGCCCGACGCGGGGCTCGAGCCCACAAACCGCGAGATCATGACCTGAGCCAAAGTCAGATGCTCAACCAACTGAGCCACCCAGGTGCCCCCAGATTTTTTTTTAAGGACACATCTATACATTGCCAACAAAAGACTCAATCCAGAAGGACAAAAACACAGAGAATGAAAGTTGAAGGAATGGAAAAAGATATTCCATGCAAATGGAACAACAACAACAAAAAAACCAGTGTAGTGAGTCTCCTATCAGACAAAATAGACTTCAAAACAAAGACTGTAATAAGGGACAAAAAGGGGCACTACAAAATTATAAAGACGTCAATCCAATAAGAAGATACACCATTTATAAATATATATTCACCCAACAGAGAAGCTCCAAAGTAAATATATCAAATATAAATAGATATAAATACATCAAATATAGACATAAATAGAGAAACTGACAGCAGTACAATACAAATAGGGGACTTTAACATTCCCACTTACATCAATGGATTGATCATCCAGACAGAAAATCAGTAAGAAAACATGGGTCTGGAATGACATATCAGACCAGATGGACTTAATAGACATATACAGAACATTCCATCCCAAAGCAGCAGAATATACACTCGAGTGCACATGGAACATCCTGCAAGATAGCTCACATGTTAGGCTGTAAGTCTCAATATCAGTAAGACTGAAATTATTTGTAAAGCATCTTTCTGACCACAATGGTATGAAACTAGAAATCAATTACAAGAAAAAAACTGGAAGAACTACAAATACATGGAGATTAAATGTGTCACTGAACAACTATTGGGCCATAGAAGAAATAAAATACCTAGAGACAAATGTAAACAGAAATACAACATATAAAAATCAATGATATGCACCAAAAGCGGTTCTAAGAGGAAGTTCCTAACAATACAGGTCTACCTCAAGAAACAAGAGAATCTCAAATAATTTACACTAAAGGAACTAGAAAAAGATCGAAGCCCAAAGTTAGCAGAAGGAAAAAATAATTATCAGAGTGAAAATAAATAAAACAAAGACTAAAAGACAATTGAAAAGATGAATGAAATTAAGAAATGGTTCTTCAAAAAGATAAAATGGACACACTTTTAGTTGGACACACCAAGAAAAAGAGAAACAAATAAAATTAGAAATGAATGAAGTTACAACTGATACCACAGAAACACGAAATCATGAGACTACTATGAACAATTATATGCCAACAAATTAAACACAGAAGAAATGGATAAACTTCTAGAAATTTAAAATCTTCCAAGACTGAATCATGAAGAAATAGAAAATCAGAATAGACTGATTACTAGTAAGAACATTCAATTAGTAATCAAAAACCTCAAACAAACAAAAGTCCATGACCAGAGAGCATTACTGGTGAATTCTAGAAGATTTAATTACAAGAATTAAGTATATTCTGCAAGTAGTGACAGTTCTCAAACTCTTCTAAAAAATTAAAAAGGAGGAAAAGCTTCCAAACTCATCTTATGAGGCCCGCATTACCCTAATACCAAATCCAGATAAGGACACCACGAGAAAAAGAAAATTACAGGCCAACATCCCTGGTAACATAGATATAATAATCCTAATCAAAATATTACCAAACCAAACTCTACAATATATTAAAAGGATCATATATGATGATCAACTGGGATTTACTCCAGGGATGCAAAGATGGTTCAACATCCAAACAATTAATGTTATTCACATTAACAAAATTAAAGATAAAAATTACATGATCATCTCAATATATGCAGAAAAAGCATTTGACAAAATTCAACATCCATTTATTAAAAAAAAAAAGAAAAAACAACTCTTACCAAGTGGGTATAGAGGAAACATGCTTCAAAATACTAAAGGCCATACATGACAAACCCACAGCAAGATCATACTCAATGGTGAAAAGATGAAAACTTTTCCACTAAGATCAGGAACAAACAGCCCACTCTTTCCACTTTTATTCAACATAGTACTGGAAGTCCTAGTCACAGCAATTAGGCAAGAAACAGAAATAAAAGGCATAATATTGGAAAGGAAAAATTAAAACTGTCACTACTTGCAGGCAATATGAAACTATATATAGAAAACCCATTGATTCCACCAAAAAAAAAAAAAAACTATTAAAAGTAATAAATGAATTCAGTAAACATGCAGGATTAAAAAGTAATAAAAAATAATAATGAACTATCAGAAAGAAAAGTCAAGAAAACAATCCCAGTCATAATCACATCAAAAAAGAATGAAAATTTTAAGACACAGATGAAAGAAACTGAAGATGAAAGTAACTAAAGACATAAATAAAAAGTATTCTGTGCTCATCAAGTGGAAAACTCAATATCGTTAAAATACCCATACTATCCAAAGCAATCTACAGATTCAATTCAATCTCTCAAAATTCCAATGACATTTTTCATAGAACTAGAATAATTCTAAAATTTGTATGGAACCACAAAAGACCCCCAAAGAGCCAAAACAACCTGGGGCGGGGGGGGGGGGGAGACTAAAAGGTATGCTCCCTGGTTTCAAATTATACTACAAAGCTTTAGTAATAAAACAGTATGGTAATGCACAAAAACAGACACATATCAACAGAAGAGAGCCCAGAAATAAACCCAATTATATGTGGTCAATTAACTTCTAACAAAGGAGTCAAAAATATAAATGGGAAAGGACAGTCTCTTCAACAAATTATATTGGGAAAACTGAACAGCTACAATACAAAATAATAAAAATGGACCACCATTAAAAAAATGGACCACTAATTTACTCTATACATAAAAACAACTCCAAATAGATTAAAAACTCAAATGTACAATCTAAAACCATAAAACTCCTGGAAGAAAACATAGGGGGTTAAGCTCCTTGACATTGGTCTTAGCCATGTTTTTTATATCTTACTGCAAAGGCAAGAGAAACAAAAGCAACAATAAACAAATGTGATTACATCATCCTAAAAAGCTTCTACACAGTAAAAGAAACCATCAACAAAACAAAAAGGCAACCTACTAAATGCGATGATATTTGCAAATCACATATTCTATCAGGGGTTAATATCCAATATATACAAAGAACTCATACAACCCCATTAACAAAAAAAAAAAAAAAAAAAAATCAAATTAAAAAATGGGCCAAGAATCTGAAAAGGTATTTTTCTAAGAATGCACATGATGGCCAACAGACATGAAAAGATATTCAAAATCACTAATCATTAGAGAACTGCAAATCAAAACTAAAATGATATGCCACCTTAGAGCTATCAGAATGGCTAGAATAAATAACAAGAAATAACAAGTGATGGCAAGGATGTGGAGAAGAGGGAATCCTTGTGTACCGTTGGTATGTAAACTAGGGCAGCCACAATGGAAAATAGTATAAAGGTTCCCGATAAAACTAAAATTAAAGCTACCACATAATATAACAATTCCACTATTGAGTTTCTAGCTGAAGAAAATATAAACACTAATTCAGAAAGATATGTGCACCTCTATGTTCACTGCAGCATTATTTACAATAGCCATAGTATTAAAAAAAAACAAACCTAAGTGTCCATTAATGTACTAAGGATAAAGAAGATGTAGTGTATCTAACTGACCCTTAAACAACAAAGGTTTCATGAACTTCGTAAGTCCACTTATGTGCAGATTTTTTTAAAGTACTATAAATGTATTTTCTTCTTTACAGTTTTCTTAATATTTTCTTTTCTCTAGCTTACTTTATTCTAACTATATAGAATATAATATCCAATGTGATATTTGGCTGTTTATGTTATCAGTAAGTCTTCTAGGTAAAAGTAGGCTAGTAGTAGTTCAGTTTATGGGGAGTCAAAAGTTAATCTGGATTTCTGACTGCATGGGAGTTCAGTGTCCCAACCCTCATGTTGTTCCAGGGTCAACTATATATACTATGGAATATTATTCAGCCATAACTGAGAATGAAATTATGGCATTTATGACAATATATATGGACCTTGAAGGCATTATGCTAAGTGAGAGAAGTCAGAGAAAGACAAAATACTAGATGTTTTCATAGTGGAATCTGAAAAACAAAACAAACAAAACAAAATAAAACCAAGACCCATAGATACAGAGCACAGATTAATGAGGGGGAGGCAAGGGACCAAGTGGCTAAGGGGAATCAAATACATAGTTTCAATAATAAAATATATGTCATAGGATGTAATGTACAGTATGGATAATGGGAAATAGAGTCAATAACATTGTAGTAATTTTGTAAGGTGACAGATGGTAACTAGACATACTGTAGTGACCATTTCATAAATGCATCAAAATGTCAAAACGCTACGTTGTACACCAGAAACTAATATTAATATGGTATGCCAATTATACCTCAATAAATGAAAATAAACAAACACCTGCCATTTGGGAAAAAAAATTCTTAAGGAAGGGTTTTGAATTTCAAATTACTAAATTCCAGACTCGCCACATATGGGATTTAACTTAAAAATTAAGAGAAATAAAAGTGTTCAAATGCTGTTTTACAACTTGAAGTAAAACAATGAGCGTATTAGACAATGAAGAGTAATGGTGTTAATAAGAAAATATCAAGCTATTTTATTTACTTCATTAAGGTCTTGCTGTATGTACATTTCATTAAAATACAATGTTCTTTGTTTTTAACATACTCAAGTATTGTGTGGTGGGAAGAACAAATGATCTGGCATTGAAGATTTGGGTTTGAGTCCTCATTCTACTACTTACTAGCTTTGTGACTTGGACAAAATAAAAATTTGAGATAATTTCTTCAATTATAAAACGGTGACATTACCACATAGCTCAGAGTGTGAAACAAGTGAGATCACATACAGGAAATCTCCAGTAAAAGTACCACACAAATATAGATTTCAGGGAAATTCTATTTTCATATAAAAAAGATAATTGCTTTAACAAGTGTACTAATGATTCTCTTGGTTATTTATATTCACGGTTAAAATCTAACTATTCAGACAAAGATAGCTTTTTTTTTTCAAAGATACCTTTTTATACCTGACGCCTTTTTCCCAGAGCATGCTAAGTGGTTAGCAAGAAATAAATATGCACCTGAATGCTAAACTTAAAAATCTAAACTTTCATTATTGAGATTTTTAAAAACCACTAAAAATGTGTAAAAGTAATAATTTGTGCATTTCTATAACTTTCATGATAATGTAGGTGTTACCATGGACTCAAAGAGAAGAAAACAGTTAAGAAAACGGATAAATAGTTCAAGAATTAATTAATTTATAGTGTTCTTTCTCCCATACAACCAACCCAAAAAAAGGGGAGATAAATATTTTTATAATATCTGTTATTTGCTCAGTATGTTACCGTTTACAAAAACATTTTCGTATCTATTTTCTCATGTGATTTCACATTAAATCATGTGATCGTTAGAAATTAAAATGTAACAATTCTCAATGGAAAATTCTGACCCCTAAGAAATGAATGTTTAAACTAGTAACTGCCAACAAAATAAAACAAAACAAAACTCTTAGTAACTGCCAATCAAAATTTAACATCTCAATTATCCCACAAACTACTAGGAACTTCAAGATAAAATTGTTCATAATGTTCATCATCCAGCACTGTAAGGATAAATCTTGGTTTGGGGAGAGATGAAAGAAACAACTAAAAATATAGTATGTTTGAACCCTATATAAAGATTCCTTTTAAAACCTATTTCAGGCTGAAATCCAACATGTGAAATCTTCAATTTGCCCTGCATTATGCTAGGTGCTGGTAATAGATAAGACAGAGTCCCTTACCCTCAAGGTATTCACAGCACAGAAAGGAAACATATATGTAACTTACAAGTGTAACTTATACAAAGGATCAGTGGAATTAAGTGAATACAAGATAAAGTTGAAGATGTAATTAACAAAGTACTAAAGTTAGGAGTGGAATGGGAGGTATTATCTAAGCAGAGAGGATGATTAATCTGAAAAACTTGTATTATTTCACTAGGTGAAAAAGGGAGGAAAAAAAGACAAGGACTCAGGTGGAGAGCACAATACATACACAAGAGAATGTGGTGTGTTCAAGAAATGTAATTTAGTATTATGATATAGTATACGCTTGGGAATCCAAAACAAAGCTGAATTTGCACCCTTTAATTCAGACAGTCATATAAAGAATTATGCAGGCACTTTTGTTCTAGGCAATAAATAAAGACATACCTCCCTAAGCCCACCTTTGCAGAGCTTACACTTCATCAAGGGGAGAAAGATAAAAAGCAATGAATGTAGTAAGTGATATAGAACATTAGAGGGCTGCACACAATATGGGGGGAAATGTTTAAGAGTACATTTTATTTCCATGTCCTTATACTATACACTCTTACAAGCAGGGGGGAGGAAAAAGGGCAGGAGAAAAAGAGGCAGATACACATACCACTCAAAAAGTCCCATGCTCTCAGCAATTCTAAACAGGAACAGCACTATTCCCTAAGATATATTTTATAAATCCACATAAGTGATTTTAGCTGTCAAAATGACAACAGGTGCCACTGATATCTAGTGGGCAAGGATTCAAGATGCTGGCTGGATGTTCAGAAACGCATGGGACAATGGGCCCACATCCAAAAGATTTCCCACTACATGACTATGTAGGCAAAACAAAATTTTAAAAATTTATTATCTGAGGGGGCCCTAGAGGCTCAGTTAAGTGGCTGACTCTTGATTTCAGCTCAGTTCATGATCTCCTACTTCAAGAGTTCCAGAACCACACTGGGCTCTGTGCTGACAGCGCAGAGTCTGCTTTGGATTCTCTCTTCCTCTCTGTCTGCCTCTCCCCTGTTCTCTCTCTCTTACTCTATCAAAATAAGTAACGTTAAAAAAAATCTGAGTCTAGAATCTAACTCTATTTTGCATATAAACACAAAATATGTTCTGTATTTTACAGTAAAATCATTTTCCCAAAAATGCAACTCCCATATAAATAAGGAAAAGGTTGTAGTTGGTCTAGTTAGGAACTTTACCAAAAATTGTTCATTTCAGAAAGTCACATTAAAAATTGAAAAATTCTTGGGGCACCTGGGTGGCTTACTTGGTTAAGCGTCTGACTTCAGCTCAGCTCATGACCTCACAGTTTGTTAGTTTGAGCCCCATGTCAGTCTCTGTGCTGACAGCTCAGAGTCTAGAGCCTGCTTCAGGTTCTGTATCTTCCTCTCTCTCTGCCCCCTCCCCCTCCGCTCACGCTCTGTCTCTCTGTCTCTCTAAAATAAACATCAAAAATTAAAAAAAAAAACCTAAACAATTCTTCCCTAATTTTGAGGGCAAAAAAATCTGTCCATCTGGGACAATACAAAAAAAAAATGAAACAAAATCATCAACAAAGACTGACCTTTTCCTTGCAGGTAGTTATCATGCCCTTCCCATGTATCCCAAAATTCCCACTTGCCTCCAAAGCAAAGAAAAATTAGAAAAAAAATGTTGACGTACTATTTAAAACCCAAGTTTTTGGTGTTTTGTTGTTTTAATTTTTGAAGTCTGGTAAACTTCCGGTCCCATTAGAACTCAATCAGAGTCTCATCCAAATTCTTTCACACGTGTCATGTAGTATTTTTGCAACTATTTTTATCCTTTTTTTAATCATGGGATTCATACTTCGTGTTTCTAGAGGTTCACAGCATTCTCTCTCCCCAGAGTAGCAAAACCCTGCTTTTCTTAATCCCTTTTAACTAGCAACTCCAGAAGGTTTATAAAATGGCACTTTAGTTTGGGTCCTATCTGTGTAGAATGTAACATGACAACTGAGACTCCTAGAATATAATCTGTTTTAATTTCACAAATTCAATCATGAAAATACTTAAATACATAATTCTTAACTTAGTCTACTTGGATAAGAGTCAACCCTGAAATCTCAATAAATAAGACTGAAAATAGGACTTTACATGTTAAGAAAACACTTTAAGATAAATAGTAAGTCCATGCTCAGAGTTTGAAAATAAAATTTCAAAATGTAAGGCTGTACACACAGCTTTTTATTTTTGTCTTAAATTGGGTTGGAAATTTGGCTCTGATATTTTATATAAAAGCATGTGACAGTGGGCAAGTCTGCCTCTCTAGTTTAGTTTCCCTAATAAAAAAAAAAAAATTTAAGAATGAACTGAAGGTTATCTGCAGATTTCTTCACAAAGACTCCGTAACTTTACACTCACACAAAGAGGGATTTTCTTTTTCATAATTTAAAAACCAGAGCACAGTTAGATTAAAGGGGATATGAAGAGGAGCCTTTATTTTTTCTGTAGTGAGTTTTTAATGTAATAAAATATTATTAGAGCTCTTGTAAAATATCAGCAATTGCTATAAACATGCTTTGGTGGTGAGAAGAACTGGAAACAATTTAGCATCCATGCTTCTTTCTAATCAGGTACTGCAATGTTTATCCTTTTAAAGTATGGTCAAATCACAAGGACTTATTTTGGTCTGGATGATCTTGAAGGTTCCTTCTAACCATTAAGTTCTATTCACTTACTCTTCAAAGTAGATGGGAATGCCTGAAGAGTGAAGGCCAAGAGGAGATCCTTCCAGACACAGTAAAGGAACTGAGTAAAGATGTATGGTACAAACAGCATAATCCGGAAGTCCAAGGAGGCAAAAACCATCTCTGGGGCATAGGAATCACAAGGATTATGAGGAGTTTTACAAAAATTGAGATACTCTGAGTTGGCTGAGGTTCATTTAGATGCCTCCTAAGATGATAAATAGCCCAGGAAATCCACTAGGATGTATTAAAATGCTTCTCAATCTTGACCTCAAAGAATAAGGCTATTCAGTCCTGGGTGCAGTGTCCTGGACCATAAGAATAATGTAAACTGTTATTCAAGACTGAAATAATATAATGACTTAGAAATCCTGGGTACCATCTTTCATGGTACACCTTTTAAGTGTTACTGTCCACACAGGCTAGCTATCTCCTGATTTAAAAGGGCTTATTTGCTTCAGAGTCTTAGAGACACAGAACACCGGTGCCCTGGAGCTATCCATGGTGCTTGACTCCTACTCAGCCCACCACTTAAAACAATTGGTGCATTAGCCTTTCTGTTATATAGGACACTAGAGGATCTGTCTGACCCATCATCCACACAGTGGCCTGTGACAATCAGGCCAGTAACACGGGCCACTTGTTATCTCTGTCTATTCCACTTTGCCTGTGCCCAGACCCCCAAGAGCCTTATTTTGTCTTAGCATGGGTCTCCAGCTCACCTACCCTTTTCTCTCAGGCCTGCTACTCTATCTGCTATACAAAACCCTTTCTGTAGAGATGGTGCACCTTGTAGAAAATCACTGGCATACTCTGGGCAAAAGATTATGGTTCTTCTGAGCCAAGTCCCCACATGATACCTTATATGAGTTTTAAAACATTATTATTATTACAATTTTGACCATTCAAAAATGAATATAAATGACCTTTAAATTTTGTTATATATGTTTGTGACTAACTTCAGGAACAGTAAAAAAAAAAAAAAAAAGGAAATATTAACTCAAGATTGATGTGTGAGTTTCAGGGAATCATGAACCACTTGAAATTCTGTGATTCTTTAGGCAGATGCATGTTTTTCTGGGGAAGAGGGTGTTGAGACTCCTATCCTTAAAAGGTTAAGAATCACTGATCAATATGGTAATGACTCCCAAATAATGATCACCCCAGGTTTAAGCACTAGATTATGTTTGTGATATAACAAATATATTTGGTCTTTGTCCCAGCTCCTGGCACAAAACTACTAAAATCCTTGGGATTCCCTAAGTGGTAAGAGTGTCTTTGGTTATTCATAAAGATCCCCCTTTGAGCACACCTAAGTTTATGCTAATAAATGAATACGCTATGGCCCCAAGAGAGCCTCAGGATGAGACTGGTAACCAGAGACACCATGCGATTGGACGGCTGGAACTTCCAGTCCTACCGAGTATCTCTGAGAAGGGGAAAAATGGTGGTGGTGGAATGATGGGGGGTGGGAGGTGCTACAGATTAAAGCTCTATAAAAATTCTTGAATAAAATTTGATGAGCTTCTGGGCTGGTTAATGCATCCATGTACCAGGAAAGGCATACCCCAATGCCATGACAGCAGAAGTGACCGCATTTGGGACATCTCTGGCCCCATGTGCCTCATCATCTGGCTGTTCATCTGTATCCTTTTTAATAAACTGGCAAATGTAAGTCAGTATTTTCCTGAACCATTCTAATCAATGATCAAAACCAAGGAGGGCTGAGGTGCCTGGGTGGCTCAGTGTGTTAAGCGTCTGACTTCGGCTCAGGTCATGATCTTGCAGTTTGTGGGTTTGAGCCCACTGTTGAGCTCTATGCTGACAACCTGGAGCCTAGAGCCTGCTTCAGATTCTATGTCTCCCTCTCTCTCTGCCCCTCTCCCCTCCCCTGCTGTCTCTCAAAAATGAATAAACGTTAAAAAAAAGTTTCTAAAAAAGGAAGGTATTGTGAGAACATCAGATTTATAGCTCATCGGTCAGAGGCACAGAAGAACCTGGACTTGCAACTGGTGTCTCAAGTAGGGCAGTCTTGCAGGACTGAGTCTTTTATCTGTGGGATCTTTAGGTAGGTAGTGTGAGAATTGAGTTAAATTGTAAAACATCCAGCTGGTATCCACAGAGAACTGGAGAATTACCTGGTGGTATGGAAAGCACTCCAGAATATCCAACTGCCTACTGGACACCTCTAAAGGGATATCTAGAAAATATTGCAAACTCAGCAGGTCTAAAATGAAACTTATTTTTCCTCCTTACTTCCCTAACATGTTCCTCTCCTAATTCTCAGTAGATGATACTACCTAGTTATAAAGGTAAAAGTCCTGTCAATCATGTTTGATTATAATCATGACTCTTTTCCTCACTTCCCTTACCTAACTGGTCACCAACAACAACTTTTTGGAAGCCTAATAAATTCTTAAAACACTCCTGAAGCAAAAGAATCATGTGTTCTATAATAATTTTGCAGGTGGTAATGACCACAAAATATTAATAGATCCTATACGCTGGAAACTCTGCCTACTGCACCACAACTTTTCATTTTCATGAGGCAGCATAATACTCTTATCATTCCCTCTCCTCCATTAACTGTATTATGAATATACTGGAGAATGTAGCTAACTTGTTATTCTTCTAATTTTATAGAAGGAAGTCAAAACAGTTTTTCCTTTATCCAGGTGACTAGTGGAGGCTGTTTCTGCAAAACAGCTCTTATTTGGAATTCTTTTCACTCCTATCTAAATAGTCCCATGGATCACAGCACCACTGCTCAGTGAAGGTTGATGTTTTCTGGTTTCCAAAAGGTAATAGGACTTTTCCTTTGTCAATAACTCTGTATCTTTACCCAGAAGCCAACATGACAGATGGTACTGCAAAGCAACTGCCAAATCAGAAATAAAAAAGATACAAGTCAAAATCACTGAAATTCCTGGCTCTTGGCACTATTTTAAAATTCTTAATAGTTTTTTTTAAATAGTTATTTATTATTGAGAAACGGAGAGACAGAGCATGAGCATGGGAGGGGCAGAGAGAGGGGGGGAGACAGAATCCAAAGCAGGCTCCAGGCTCTGAGCGGTCAGCACAGAGCCCGATGTGGGGCTCGAACCCACGAGTGGGGAGATCATGACCTGAGCCAAAGTTGGACACTCAACCGACTGAGCCACCCAGGCGCCCCTATTTTAAAATTCTTAATGAGAATGTAAGGAGATAGGAAGGCTAGATCTCCAAGTGAAATAGAAGGACCCTACACAAAGGTGTTCTAACTCTTGGTAAAGCTTAAAAGACTTGAGCACTCATTGAATTCAGGTGGCAATCTTTCCTTAAACAGACAAGATGTCCAGAAACATACAAATGAGCATCTCCATTCTTCACACATTGCCACTAAAGATTTGGAAGTTCATACTATTAAATTCCTTTTAGGACTGACCACCTTCTGACATACCCTGAGCTTTCTGGTGCTTTGTGGAGTGAATTAATGTCAAACTTTAAAATGTGATCAGATTTTACTTTGCATTTGTTACTAAAAACCAAGAGAGATAAAATCCATGCCTACAGTATATAGCCAGATATTGTCAGCTGTCCATGTAAGAGAGCAAATCAATATGCAGCTTAAGGCCAACAAATGTTTATAATTATCAAGAACAAAAACAAATCAAGGAATACTCAGACTTGGGATACCCTGTACAGTTCTACCAGCTGTTTGTCAAAAAGGCATAATAGCACTAGGAAAACACTGTGAACAAGACAATTAATAGATGCCTTAGCTGTCTATACCAGCCTACAATGTTATTCAATGGCATTTTATTACCTTTCCTCTCTCAAATCATTATGAAGTGACCAAAATAAAATGCAATCATCCTCTTAACAGAGTCTTCCACAAAGCATAAATTTTCATTTCGGTTAAGTCCAATTACTAATTGGACTCAATTTTTAATTAAAAAAATTTTTAAATAGGTTGTGTGTGTGGTGTTATATCTAAGACTTCTTCACCAAGCCCAAGGTTTTGCAGATATTCTCTTGTTTATTCTAAAAGTTTCATATTATGTTCTATAATTAATGGTAATTATGTTTTACAATCTATGATCCATTTTGAATTAATTTCTGCGTAAGGTGTGAAGTTGAGATCAAAGTTCATTTTTAACCTATGGTTAAGAGGATGCAAAGATGGGGAATCTGGTGGCTCATTCAGTTAAGATCTGACTCTTGATTGCTCAGGTAATGATCTCCCCAGTTCATGAGTTCAAGCCTCGCACCGGGCTCTGTACAAACAGTGCAGAGCCTGCTTCAGATTCTCTCTCTCTGCTCCTCCCAATCTTGCATGCATCTCTCTCTCTCAAAATAAACAAACTTAAAAAAAAAAAAAAGAAGATGAAAATAAAAACTATAGACTTGGGAGAAAATATCTGCAAAGCACCTATTTGACAAAGAATCTATATAGAATCTATAAAGAGCTTTCAAAATTTGATAGGCAAAAAACAAAAGCCCCATTAGGAAGTGGGCAAAAGGGACATGAAGAAATACTTCACTAAGATATTTCTTCATATTTCAATAGAATATGGATGGCAAGTAATGAAAATATTTTTGACACTACTTGTCATTAAAGAAATGCAAATTAAGACCATGACGAGTTAGCATCTATTTAGAACAGCTAAAATAAAAAATAACAATACTGGGGCGCCTCGGTGGCTCAGTCGGTTGAGCGTCCGGCTTCGGCTCAGGTCATGATCTCATGGTTAGTGGGTTCGAGCCCTGCGTCAGGCTCTGTGCTGGCAGCTCAGAGCCTGGAGCCTGTCTTCAGATTCTGTGTCTCCCTTTCTCTCTGACCCTCCCCTGCTCACGAGGTCTCTAAAATAATTTTTTTGAAATAATAACAATACCAAGTGCTAGTGAGGGTGCATGGAAACTGAGTCTCTCATATATTACTGATGGGAATGTAAAATGGTACATCCACTCTAGAAAAGTGTCAGTTTCTTTACGAACTAAACACATTTACTATACAGCCTAGCAACTGCACTCCTGGGCATTAATCTCAGAGATACGAAAAGTTATGTCCACAGAAAAACCTGAACATGACTGTTCACTGCAGGTTATAATAGCCCAAAACTGGAAACAACCAGAATGTCAAATAGGTTAGTAGCTAAACTGTGACATCCATACCATGGAATACTACTTAGCCATAAAAAGGAACAAACTATTGATACAATTTAGATGGATCTCAAGGGCATTATGCTGTGTGACAAAAGCCAATTATTATAGAACATGACAACATCACAGAGATGGAAACTAGTGGTCACCAGAGGTTAGAGATAGTGGGCAGGGGGTGTAGGTAGGTTTGATTATAAGAGGTAGCAGAAGGGAGATTTTTGTCATGATAGACTGGTTCTGTATCTTGACTGTGGTAATGGCTACACTATACACATGTGATAAAATGATAGAAAACTATACATATACCGTATCAACTTCCTTTGATACTGTACTACAGTTATATAAAATGTAACCAATGGAGAAAACTGGGTAAAGTGTACACAGGGATCTCTCTGTACTATCTTTACAACTTCCTGTGAATCTAGAATTACTTCAGAATTAAAAGTTTTGAACAATCCAATCAATGTAAAACCGAACAACAGCTTGGGAAACAAGGGAGAATTTATAAATTTGTTGAAAAGGGTGATGTTGTAATGCTAAGTGCAAACCAAAGATGAATAGGGATGATCATGGTGCAGGCCTAGAAACTGAAGAGTTTGTTCAGCTCCCCAAAAGATAGTTCTACCATTTACTGAATACTATTATATACAAGACATAGTTCTATAAATAGCAGTGGGCTTAAGAAAAGGTCAAGCACTTACCTCTGAATTAATTTACTAAGAAGATAAGATAGAACAATTATTAAAAGCCCCACGGCCTTTGCCTGGACTGCTTTTCTGTTTTTCTAATTCATTCTCATCCATCCTTAAACTTTCAATTCACTGTCACTTCTTCAGGGAAATCCTTACCTCTCCTCACTGTCCTCTACAACAGATCAGGTTCTCCTACCACATGTCCATAACAGGACCCTGTTTTTCATTCATAACACTCATCACCATTCACAATCAAAGAACTGTGTAATGATTTGATATCTATTTTCCCCATTAGGCTAAATTTTCCTAAGGGCAGAGATAAATTTGCAGCTCACCACTGTATTCTCAAACCCAATGCCATGCCTAGCAAATGACAGAAGCTCAAAATATATTACATGAATAAAGGGGTGCCTGGGTGGCTCAGTCAGTTGAGCGCCTGACTTCAGTTCAGGTCATGATCTTATGGTTTGTGAGTTTGAGCCCCATGTCAGGCTCTGTTTGACAGCTCAGAGCCTGGTGCCTGCTTCAGATTCTCTGTTTCTCTCTCTCCCCCTCCCCTTCTCATGCTCTGTCTCAAAAATAAACATTTAAAAAAATTAAAAAAGAAAAACTTTAAAATATCTATTACATGAATAAATCCATACAAAGCTATAATTCATATGTACAGACAAGCAGGCAGACAATAAGAGTTACTGGATTTGGAAGAACCCAAGATCACTTCAATTTAAGAAAGCCAGTTTATATGGGACAGAAGGTTCATGCAGAGGATAAGGAATCTTACATTCAAAGCTGAATATGATTATCAGCCTTTCAGCAATAGAAACCCACTAAGAACTAAAACAGGAAAGCAGTGTGTCCAATGTCTTCTATAGGAAAATTACTGTGGAGAATGGACTTGAACTGAGAGGGTAAGACACAAGAGGCAGGAAGAATAGTTTTGAGGACACTGTGGCACAAAATGATACAAGATGATTCAAGAGGTTAAACAATGAGTGATCAATCAAAGTATCATTAACAGAAATGGAAAGTCATAATTAAATCCTCTTAGAAGGGAATGTGCTTTGTTAGAAGTCTTAGGGGACATCGACACAATTGAAGATGTGACAAGAGGTGGAGAAAAGTCAAGGTTGGCAATGTAATATGTGAGTTGATCACAGTTAAGGTTATAAGAGTAAATGAGATCTCTCATAGGGAATTCTGTCTCCCTCTCTCTCTGCCCTTCCCCCACTCATGCTATCTCTGTCTCAAAAATAAATAAACATTTGTAACAAATTAAACAGGAAATATTATTCACTGAGGGAGTGAAACAAATGAAAATTTTCCACTGTATGCACTACACAAGTTGACAGTGTACAAAAAGTAAAGAAGCTTCAGGTGAAATGAAGGATAGAAAAGATAATTAAAGGGAATTAAGGGCAGTTGAGAGGCATACTTTAAAAAAAAAAATAATGAGGGAGGCCTTCTGGGTGGCTCGGTGGGTTAAGCTCCCAACTCTTAATTTTGGCTCAAATCTCATGATTGGTGGGCTTGAGCCTCTCAGAGGGCTCTGCACTGACAGCATGGAGCCTGCTTGGAATTTTCTCTCTCTCTCTCTCTCTCTCTCTCTCTCTCTCTCTCTCTCTCTGTCTTGCCCCTTCTTGAGTGTATGTGCTCTCTCTTTCTAAATAAATAAATAAATATATATTTAAAAAAAATTTTTTTAAGTTTATTTTTGAGAGAGAGAGCAGGGAAGGGGCAGAGAGAGACAGAAAATCTGAAGTGGCCTCACTGACAGGAGAGAGCCTGACTGTGGCTTGAACTCACCAACTGCGAGATCATAACCCGGGCCGAAGTCAGACGCTTAACCAACTGAGCCACACAGGCGCCCCAAATAAATGAGTACTTAAAAAAGGAGAAAAAAAACATAATGAGGGAAAAGTCATTCACCTACTTTCCCACAAAATATTCCTGGGTATTACAGAGGTAGAATAAAAGGCTAATTTTTGTTCAGTGCTTAGATGAACAGTGTTTCCCCAACTGCAGTATGAAATGAGCAAAAAGACTGTTAAAATTAGGGGACAAATTTGGTGAGAGCCCTCCACCAAATTATCTAGGTTGCAGTATGCCACAATGTTCCAACCCTCAATCATAGCAAATGTCCTAAGTGCTTCCACATAGGCAAGTGCTTCCTTGGGAGAAGTCAGAGAAGACTAAAGAAACCAGTTGGGAGTCACAGATTCTAGGAACCTGACAAGTCAGGTAATCTGTAATCCAACCACCCTCTCAATATCAGACAGCTTCCACAAGTCTAAAAGATGGCCAACCATTCTTTGCCTATTTGCAACAACAGCCAATGGACCATTGGGTAAAGTGACTATTCTGAGTTGGACAGCTCTAAATGGTAAAGCCCTTTGAAGTTATTGCTCAGTAACTTTCACTCCGGGCCCTGGTTCTCAAGAGCAACACAGTGAAAGGTGAAAGTTGTATTTTGGATTTTAATTTGGGAAAAAACAAACAAACAAACAACTAGGTATTACTTCCTGGCAGATCAATACGTTCCCTTCTTCCACTAGTAGGAAAGTTTTATTATTTTTCCCCCAACGTTTGACTCCCCTTTAAGGAAAAAGTAACGCCAGGCACAGGTTCCTTTAGACTCTTGAGCTGCAACCTCCAAAGCAGAGCGGAGAAAAGGGGCTTAAACAACTACAAACGCTAGAATATGTTGCAGCTGGTATGAAATCCCCGTTGCCAAGAAGCAGGCAGTTCTAGCCCCTGCCGGGACGCGACAAAAGCCGAACAGACCTGGCCTGGCCGCTCTCAGGCTGGGGGGCCAAGGTGCCAGCACCTCTTCTAGCCAAAGCCACGGGGGACTGAATGGGCGCTCGTTCTCAGGCCAGCGGCAAGCCCGGCGCCTCACAGGGTAGAGCGCTCGGCCGCGGAGAAGCGACAAGCTGAGAGGAAGGCTCAGTGAAGCACCTGGCAAAGACCAAGCCGCGCCACTGGGCCAGCTGCCCGTACGCCCAACCACCCTGTCCGCCAGAGGCCACCTGAGAAACGGCACCGGTGGGAGCTCCCGGAGTCGGAGACGTTTCTGGCTCGGTCGGGGTCCGGTCTATTCCGCCCGCCAGCCCTCTCTCTCCGCGGCCCAAAGCTGAGCCGGAAGCCACCCCAAGGGGGTTGTCCAGGAGGCACTCTGCGTTTGGGGTGAATGCTGCGGGCCGGCTCGAGCTGGCGAGCAGCTGCGGCGGTCACTCACCGAGAGGACGCTCATGCGGATTGGGGTCTCCAACAGGCACGCCATCTTGAGCCTTCCCACCCGGCTGCGGCCGGTGCCGGCGCGGGGGCCGGCACTTTCGACAGGAAGCTATTGGACCAACGACAGGCGCCTTCTGCAGAAAGTCAGGTAGGTAGACGAGAACGTACCACGCTCTAGGCACAGCTAAAGTACAGCCAGGGCCTGCGGAAGGGAGAGGCAAAGAAAACCGCGCCAGGGGCCTCCCCTCGAATCGTCCTCTCAGAAACAGCAGCTACTCTCAGCCTGGGTTAGAGGTGGGAGCGGGCAGCAGTTTCCGCATGCGCAAAGAAGATCTGCCAGCCCCACCTGCCGCTCGCGGTGGGCGGAGCCATAGGGGCGGGGCCTCGATCTGGCGCTGCAAACTTCACCGATTGATTCGTTACAATGCGAGAGCTGTCGTATTCCTGTTCTGATAAACAACTATGTGTAGTCACGTACGTAATTTGAAGTTCATAGTCACATGCATTATCTCACTCCTTTGCACCAGACTTCTAGCGTTGTTATTATCGCCATTTTACAGATGGAGGGACTGTGGTCTCAGAACCAGGTCTTCAGCGTAATCTATCTGACCCGTTTATTCTGATGTAGTGGTAAGAAGAGATAGATACTCTAAAACCAGAACGCCTGGGTTTAATCTTTGCTACTTCACTTATCAGCTGCATTACCTCCAGCAAGTTACTTAACCTCCGTATGCTTCAGCTTTCTCTTCTGTAAAATAACGGTTATGAGGTCGGAGAACTAAAGCTCTTTAGAACATGCTTGGAATGTAGAAAGTGTTATATATGTTAGTATTTACGCAGCCTCTTAGTCAAAAATGGGGGCAAATATCTGAAGAATTAACACTAAAATTCTCTGATAACTGAAGCCAAATAAAAATATCCTTCTAATTATATTTTTTTGATTAGTTCAGCTTTCCCTCTCCGTGTGTGTGTGTACAAAACTGCCCTGGACTTGACAGCTTTCACCTTCCTGCTGCCAGTAACCAGTAAGGTTTTCATAGTATGATTGCAATGAGCCTTTTTCATTACTTTTCTTTTTTCCATTTTTATAACCACTCCCTAATTCAGGCTGTTACAACCTCTCCCCTGGACTAGAGCAATAGCCTTCTGACTGATCATGTAGCTTCTAGCCTTTTCACTTTGCTCCTCACTGCTTTCCTATCATCATCCTGTTTAGGTATCCCCCCTTTTGAGAAACTTCCCCTTAAGCCACTTTGCTTTCAGAAAAAACCCTACATTAAAACCTACTTTTGCTAACCAAAGAAATCCAAAGAGGATTTTCACTTTTATGAAAAAGGTAGTAAATGAAAATAGAAGGCAGAGTTTGTTTTTGCAGGGGGACCTTATAAAGGCAGCTCTCAACCCAGACAGTAGGGGAGAGTGGCATCCCCAAGCTCCTTCCCCCAGGTACTACACTGAACATCTCAGTATCAAAGCCTATAACTTTGAACTGTGTCTGTGAGCATTTGTGCTTTATCTCCATTTATTTTGTGCATCTGTTAGCAAGATATGTGCTAAGGTATCAGAAATGCCTAAGAGAGGTTGTTTTTCAGGTCTGGGAATGCTCAAAAATGTTTCCATATAAATTTATGGTAATTGCTTCTTTATGCCATTTTGACTTAGAAAGTTTTAATAAAAACACTTAAATTTGAGATAGAGGGGGAAACTGTATTTTGTTTCCAAATTTATTGTAGCCCTAATCATCCTTGCTCATGCTTTGTGTTCCCAAAGAAACTGTTGAGTTTCTGGAAAGCAGGAATTTCATTTTAGATTTTTCCTTTTGCAGTATTTCCCAAACTTCGGTAATCTGCATACCACCCATGTAATCTTTGTCAATCTGCACCCAGATGTTATTATTCACTCAATATTTTTCTTCAAGGTCAGTGTCAATTCATTAAATAGTTTTAGCTTCATCCTAAACCATAAAAGTCCATGAAATCAAATTTTTGTGCTCCTTATTTTATTCTAGTACTTATTAACATAATAACTACAAAAAAAAGTATAAATGTCCATCTACCACCTAAAATCATGTTATATACTACATACCACAGCAGAGCAGAGCATAACCCTTGCACAAAGCATACAAAAGAGTCAATTGAATTTTCAACTGATATTTGTATCATATAAAGTTGTGATAGCTGTATTTTATTCATGCTTCATCCATTAACTCAAGTAATACATCCTCCAGAAAGCCCCTCCCCCAGGTATGTTAGGTGACCCCTCCCCCATGCTTTTATGCATCACTGTTCTTGCCACTAACATAGCATCTCCAACAGTATTTTGTAATTGTTTACTTATTTGTCTCCCCATTGTGCACTTCAGGCAGGTATTAGGAATTTTACCCACGTAGGTCTTTTATCTCACTACCTAGCATAGAATAGTCACTTAGTAAATGCTTATTGAATGAAATTTTACTTAGTTTTGACACCCCCAAAGGCAAATCCTGGGACAGTGATTTGGGTAAAGGTAGTTTACTTGGGAAGTGTTTCCAGAGGACAGGATTGATGGTTCAGAGAGAGTAAGAAAAGAAAGAAGGAAAGGTCAAAATAAGGATCCATTATTGAAGTCACTACTTATTCCTTCAGGAGCTCTGAAAAACATACAGAATACTCCTCTGGATATCCCCTTGAGGTTGGAGAATTTATCCACCACTTCCATCCTGTATTGGTTGAGGGTTTCCCTGCGGTGTTAACTGTCCTGGATTGTACTTGTGCACAGAACAGAGAGGTCTTCCTTAACCTGGTATAGAAAAGCAGAATCTATAGGCTTGCTTTTGGGGTGATATACAGACAGCATTAGTCTGAGCTTGCAGCAGAACCGTCAGTACAGCTGCGGCTGAAATCAAAGTGGAGAGGAGCTAGGGAATGTGATTCAAAACATTCAACACCTCTGCTACTCAAACTTTCCTATTGTTTTCCAAAAGACTAACGTGGCCATTTTATGGGAAGGAAGCGTTGATGAGCAAACTTCTAAGCTTGGGGATCAGGAATCTCATTTCTAGTCCAAATTGTGCTGCTAAATAAACTTAGGTATACTCATCAACGCCAATTAATGAGTAGAAATTGAGGGGTAATAAATTTTGAGGGGCACCTGGGTGGCTTAGTCGGTTGAGCAGCCGTCTTCAGCTCAGGTCATGATCTTGCTGTCCTGTGGGTTCGAGCCCCACATTGGGCTCTGTGCTGACAGCTCAGAGCCTGGAACCTAGTTCAAATTCTCTGTTCCCTCTCTCTCCCTCTCCCCCATTCACATGCACACTCTCTTTCTCTCTCTCAAAAATAAATAAACATAAAAAATAAAACAATTAAAAAAAAGAAATTTCAGTTTAGCTTCCATGTAACAGCAACAACAAAACAGGTAACTTTGACACTGTGATGAGGAGAGGGAAATATCCATACTGACTTTCCTGCACACAGGAATGAAATTTCCCTCTTCTCATAGCTCTTATCGCAAAGCAGAATTAATTTCGGAATAAAATAATGACAACAAAGTGTGAGTTTAAAAAAGAAAAATAGAAGTACAAAATAAAAAGTAAGTAACCAGAAAGAAATCTGAAAAGAACTTATAAATATCTAGGTGCAACTGCCAGGATAGAGAAAGCCATATTTTTGAAAGTAGAAACAAACCTATGCAAAAAGAGGAAAGCATTAAGTGTAGCAAGATAGATGTAAACCCAAAAGTGAATGGCCCCAAAAGGAATTTAGAAGAAACTTTAAGATTTGAAAACAGAGGAGATTCTTCAATTAGATCAAAAAGAGAAAATGTACTGGGGTGCCTGGGTGGCTCAGTTGGTCAAGGGTCTGACTTTGGCTCAGGTCATGATCTCACAGTTTGTGGGTGCAAGCCCCTCTTCGGGCTCTGTGTTGACTGCTCAGCCTGGAGCCTGCTTCGGATTCTGTCTCCCCCTCGCTCTCTGCCCCTCCCCGGCCCATGTGTGTATGCACGTGCATGCTGGCTCTCTCAAAAATAAATTAAAAATGTAAAAAAAGAGAGAGAAAATATACTAATGGTGGTGCAGATGAGATATAGTTCAGTTTAACAGTCACTAAGCAATGGGTTTACTTGTGCACACGTTGTCATAGGGATTCAAAGTAAAGACATGGTTACTGCCTTGAAGCAGACAGGAATGAAAGTGAGACTTTGAGATGTTCAGTAATTTGCTTAAGATTGCTCTTGGAGTGGGGCACCTGGGTGGCTCAGTTGGTTAAGCATCCAACCTCTGGCTCAGGTCATGATCTCGCAGTTCTTGGGTTAGAGCCCTGCATCAGGCTCTGTGCTGAAAGCTAGGAATCTGGAGCCTGCTTCAGATTCTATGTCTTCCTCTCTCTCTGCCCCTCCCCTGCTCATGCTCTGTCTCTCTCTGTCTCAAAAATAAATAAAACATTAAAAAAAATTTTTTAATTGCTCAGGGAGTAAGAGGCTGAATCAATTTGGGGCCAGACTTCTCTGTTTCAAAATCCTTACAGAGCCCTCACATCTCCTGGGACCTGACAGGCCTCTCCTACGTGGGACTAATAAGCACTCACCTAAGCAACCAGCTAATTAAGCAAAATACACAAGGACTTTGCAATGGGAAATAAAGCAACAGAAATTTATCAGGTGTTGCCAGGGTGTAAAATATACCTATGGATAAAGCAGTAGTAAGATGTTGAAAATCTTTATTAGAAACTACAGTAAAAAAACGAAAATGTTCTTTTTATAAACAAATTATGGTTCTAGAATTCCAACTGACAAATATAGGGAAAATGGTGGAATTTGAAAGCTACTACATGACAGCCGTATTAGTTAAAATTGAAGCAAGAAACATCAATGGGTGCTTAAACTAATCGGTGAAAGTATCACAAAAAACAGGATACTTATTCAGTCTCAAAGTATCTTCCCACAAGTTGCTCATGATAGTAGAGAAACTTGGTAGACATCAGTTTATTCAGGTGATCAAAATTAATATAATCACTAATGAGATAAATAGACACCATGATAAGATGTGCTAATAAGGATACAACATCACTTCCATGGTATTCCTGCCAAAAATGCATGAGCGTAATCATGAGGAATTATCAGACAAACCCTAATTGAGGGACATTCCACAAAACAACACACCCACATCTTTTAAAATTGTCTTGAAAAAGAAGAAAAGCTGAGCAATTGTTCTAGATTAAAGAAGACTAAAGTGACATGACAACCAAATTCAACTTGTGATCTGGGATTAAATTCTGGATGAGGAAAAAAAACCAAAACACGTTTCCCCCTCTCGCTATAAGGGATATTAATGGGAAAGTTGGCAAAATGTGAACAAAATCTGTAGATGACATATCATTGCTAATGTTCTGACTTTGAGAATTGGACTGTTGTTATGAAGAGAATGCCCTTGTTCTCAGGAAATAAATACAGTGAGGAATGTAAGTGTAAAAAAATTGAGTACCTTTGGATTAAGCAATTATTTTTCTTCAATGAAAAGGAACTCATTTAGAGAATAATTTTTTTAATGTATTTTTTTAATGTATTTATTTCAGGGCACCTGGGTGGCTTGGTCCATTGAGCATCCAACTCTTGATTTCTGATAGGGTCATGATCTCACAGTTCTTGAAATTGAGCCCCTAGTAGGGCTCTGTGCTCACAGCACACTTCCCCTTCCCTGCTCACATGCTCGCTCTCTCTCTCTCTCTCTCTCTCTCTCTCTCAAATAAATAAATAAATAAATAAATATTTATGGGTAACAAAAGGATACCTCCACCCTGAATGATGGCAACCACATTAGGCAGGTGTGTTTGAAGATGAAGATATGAAGGTAACAAGTTAGGGAAAGTAAATCTGATCGTTTCACCATTTACAATACAGGAATGGAATCTGGAAGTTATCAAACTTGTAAACGAGATATAGCTTAGTGTTCTTTTAATGAAATTAGGAAATCCAATGAAATGTTTGACAAATTTAAATTTCAGAGGCTAGAAACACCACAGAACTTTTATTCTTTTGTGATGTTTGACACTCTTCAGTTTAGTTTTACTACCACAGACATGCTCCTTTCTCAGTTTTCTAATAGAGTGTGCTGCCGCCAGGTGGTGGTAGGTGCCATAATCATCTGGTTCAATTACAAGATACAGATAACAAGGATGGATGTTTTTCTTGATGTTTGTCACATTTTATTTATAAACAGACTTGAGGGGCACCTGGGTGGCTCAGTGTGTTAAGTGTCTGACTTCGGCTCAGGTCATGATCTTGCGGTTCATGGGTTTGAGCCCGACGTCGGGCTCTGGGCTGACAGCTCAGAGCCTGGAGCCTGCTTTGGATTCTGTGTCTCCCTCTCTATCTGCCCCTCCCCAGCTCTCTCTCTCTCTCTCTCTCTCTCTCAAAAATAAACATTAAAAAAAATTTTATAAACAGACTTGAGAACTCATTGCCCAGATATCTCCATAGCTCACTCCCTTCATGAAGTTTTCTACTCAATGTCACCCTATCAACGTGATCTTCCAGAGCCGCACTACATTCATGAAGTACCCTACTCCCTACGTCAGCATTTCCTATTCTCTCAAGCTGCTCTATTTTTAATCATCCATCATTTAAACATGGTTCTTCCTGGGTTCTTTATTTTTATCCAACTCTTATTTATCTGGATTTCATTTTCAAGCCATTTTTTTTCCTTCAAAAAGGGCCCCATGGTATTGTTTCCTTGGAGTTCTTTTATGGTTGAAAACATCTGTTTCCTTTTACTTGAATGACACCTTGGCTGGTGTAACACATAGGAAAATAGAACTGATTCTAGGTGTTTTAAGCAAAAAGATCACAACGTTCTTGGAAGGGCTAAAAATGCAAATGGAGGGTGGGGGGAGGAAGCATATTTTACTTGAGATTGGGAACAGTAGGAAGTTCACCACCTAGGAACTTGAGCTTGAAGGAGCTTGAGGTGCTGAGCTATCACCACCATGGCTAGAGCCAGAAGACAGTAGAAACAGTTTTTACCTTTCTTGAGCCTTCTAATTTCAGTCAAATGTTTCTCATTTGCAAAATAGAATCCAGACCTCAGCTGGCAAGGGAGTTGAGGGGCACCTGGGTGGCTCAGTCTGTTAAGCGTCTGACTTCGGCTCAGGCCATGATCTTGAGGTTCTTAAATATAGTTTCTTAGTTCTAGCCCCTGCAATACATGGATGGGCAGAAACTAAAGATACACACACAGAGAGCAAGTATAGATAGATAGGTAGATAGATATAGATAATATAGATATAATACATTATATGTGTAAATTATATATCTATTATACACAATAGATATTATATGTATAAGTGGCAGAAATGATGTTCCTTTATCCCTAAATATATCTTTACCTGTATTCATATCCCTATAATATGTAAGTTTCCTAAAAACAAAGAATTCCCTTATATAGGCACTGTAAAATGATCAAAATCAGGAAATTAATTCTGATGCAAAACTATTGAATTTATAGATTGTATTTATATTTTGCCAATTGCCCTACTAATATTTTTTATAGCACCATATTCATGAATCTTCAGTCTACTTTAAGTTTTAATCTTTCTCAGTTTGTCCTTTATTTCATAAACATATTTTTTAAAAAGACAAACCAGTTACTTTTCAATTGTCTTTCTCAATTTCAATTTGTCTGCCTTTTTTTTTTTTTAATTTTTTAATGTTTATTTTTGAGAGAGAGACAGCGTGAGTAGGGAAGGGGCAGAGAGAGAGGGAGACACAGAATCTGAAGCAGGCTGCAGGCTCCAAGCTGTTACCACAGAGTCTGACACGGGACTCTGTTACCACAGAGTCTGACACGGGACTCTGTTACCACAGAGTCTGACACGGGACTCGAACCCACAAACTGTGAGATTATGACCTGATCCGAAGTTGGACACGTAACCGACTGAGCCACCCAGGCGCCCCTGTCTGCTATTTTTCAAGATTAGATTCAGGTTATGCATTTTGGCAGGAATATCACAGAAATAAAATGTCATATCAGGAGGCACATGATGTAGATTGGTTCATTCCTAACAAGATTAACTTTGATCATTAAAGTGGTGTCTGCCAGATTTCTTATTTTTCTTTGTATTATAATAAGTATCTTTAGGAAAGATAGTTTGCAACTATATAAGTACTCTCAAATAATAGATACATTGAAACTATGTAAGTATCCTATTACTCTCTAAAGTTTTACCCAGTGGTTTTAGCATTCATTGAAGATTCTTGCTTGAAAAGATAATGAGGATAGTGTAATGCATTCTTATGTAAAATCCCTCTTTCCCCAATTACTTATTTATATCGGTATAAATACAGTTGACCCTTGAACAACATGGGTTTGAACTGTGTGGGTCCACTTACACATGGATTTTTTTCACAGTACAGTACTCTAAGTGTGTTTTCTCTTATGATTTTCTTAATAATGTTTTCTCTAGCCTACTTTATTGTAAGAATATACTATGCAATACACGTAAAACACAAAATATGTGTTAACTGTTTATATTATCAGTAAGTCTTCCAGTCAACAGTAGACTCTTAGTAGTTAAGTTTTGGGGGAGTCAAAAGTTATTCATGAGTTTTTCACTGTGCCGGAGTCTCTGCCCTAACCCCCTCATTGTTAAAGGGTCAACTGTAATAGATTCCTACTTTATTCAGTGGCTATAGTCTGTTACTATGATTTTGCATTTTCATGCTGACATTGTTTCAGATTTGGCCAGAGGCAAAACCTTCAATTGGTGTCTTGTGATGAGGTCTGAGATTCTTTGAACACGTCCTTGCTTTCTTGCACAGGATGATCCATGCTCATTTTGTACTTTCTTTGCCCTAGAATCAACCACTTCAACAAGCAAACTTGATTTCTTTTAGAGGAGAATGGTATTTCGAAACAAAGGTCGAGGGGCGCCTAGTTGGTTAAGCGACCGGCTTCAGCTCAGGTCATGATCTCGAGGTTTGTGAGTTTAACCTCTGCGTCCAGCTGCGTGCTGAAAGCTCGGAGCCTGGAGTCGGCTTCAGATTCTGCGTCTCCCTTTCTCTGCTCTTCCCCCACTCGTGCCCCCCCACCAAAAGTAAATAAACATTAAAAAAAAAAAAAAAAAGAAACCAAGGTCTGGTTGCCCCTAAGAAGTTTAAATGAATACATGCTGAGTCTCACCCCGAATTATGCTTTTCTTTAGCATGTTTCCATTGACTACAGCCCACCTGGGGCTAGAACTCGCATCGTCAAGATCAAAAGTCGCGCTCCACCCACTTTTACTAAGCCAGCCAAGCGCCCCTGCTCTATTATCTTGATTATATTAATTTTCTTGATTAAATTTGTCAGAGGTGTTTTACTGATTTGCTTGTCCTTGCCTAGGCCACTCATGTTTCAATTGTCAGTTTCGTTCTTTTCTCTCCTGGATGTTTTCGAGACATTCTTCTGCTTTCATTGAGCTCGCAGTCTAGTTATGTAAACACCTATTTGGTAGGAAAATGAAGAGTCCCCTGCCCCTTTAAAAAAAAAAACTGATAAATTTTAGAAACCCTTCGGTGGGATAATTTTTTAAAATTCCGTAAATTTTGAAGTTTTATTTAAAAATTATTTTTAGTTTGATTTTTTTTTTAATCTTTTAATTTCTCATTCGCGTTCAGGCAG
This sequence comes from Cryptoprocta ferox, assembly GCA_028646485.1. Classification (NCBI taxonomy): domain Eukaryota; kingdom Metazoa; phylum Chordata; class Mammalia; order Carnivora; family Eupleridae; genus Cryptoprocta; species Cryptoprocta ferox. Next base: position 117,850,320 of record CM053573.1, read on the forward strand.
TTACCTTTGCCTTGAGAGGTTCGTCTTAGGAATTAGCCAATCGCACCGGGTCACTTGTTTAGTTTGGCTTAATTTTATTAAACGAAACTACTACTTATGGTTTTTTTTTTTTAAAAAAAAAACTATTCTGGTTCTCATTTTTATCATCTGTCAGATTGCTGGAACTGAAACACCCACGAAGACAGGCAAAACTCGAGTCAATTTGAAAGCTCTCTCAAATCCTGTTAATTCTGGTCCTTCCCGATCCCTCTCTCGCGAGATTTGGAAGCCGGAAGTGGATTCTATTTCAGGAGTCTCTGCGAGGCGTGTGCTCAGTTAGTGTTGGCGGGAGCTGAGCGAGTGGTCTGCTCTTTGCTCTGCGGCCTAGGCTGGGTCTGGTCTAGGAGCTTGCGGGCAGCGCTACCTGCCTCCGGCCGGCAGCATGCGGGTGGCTGTGGCCGGCTGCTGCCACGGCGAGCTGGACAAGATCTACGAGACGCTGGCGCTGGCGGAGAAGCGCGGCCCCGGGCCGATAGACCTTCTGCTGTGCTGCGGCGACTTCCAGGCAGTGCGCAACGAGGCCGACCTGCGTTGCATGGCTGTGCCGCCCAAGTACCGCCACATGCAGACCTTCTACAGGTGAGCAGCGAGGCCCGGGCCTCAGACCCAGCGGTGCGAGGCGTGGCTAGCCAGCAGTGAGTGAGTGGGAGAGAACCCGGACTGGATTCGAATTCCCCCCTGCCACTGACTAGCTGTCTCCCTTAGTTACCTTCTTTGTTCACGCTGTGTCTAGGAACTGGTGCTTCGTAAATGTCACTTTTCTCTTCTCCTTTCACCTGTCTTATCTGTTTCGGAAGGGATCAAAGCCTGAGGGGAAAACCTGGAGGAAGAAGCTGACAGGGTAATCTATCTTGCACTTGATAGGACTCTGGGACTAGTTTATTTACCGATGCGAGAGTTTTCATTGGACGCCTGCTCTGTGCTCGTCCGCTTTCTAGAAGCTAAGGTTAAGAATTGACAAAGTTCTTGACTTCATTGAGCTTACACTGGCTTTAAACCCAAGGTGGCAGACCTTCATTCTTAACAAGTATAGGCAATTCACTTAGAGCTTTCGAATTTTTTATAATGAGCTCACATTTTTCCTTTGGGCCTTCTTTTGCTTTTCTGCTATGCCCGATTGTATAGGCATGCCTAATTGCTTTTCTCTATGCTTGCTTTCTTCTATGCCAACTGACAACTTTACTCCTGTGTTCTAGGTATTACTCCGGAGAGAAAAAGGCCCCAGTTCTCACAGTCTTCATTGGGGGAAACCATGAAGCCTCAAATCATTTGCAAGAGTTACCCTATGGTGGCTGGGTAGCGCCAAACATTTATTATTTAGGTATGTGTCCTGGGTAATTTCTTGCTTTGTTTGTAATGGAAGAGCCTGTCAGGATTTGTATAACAGTTGGGCAGCATCTCGAGATGTATAGTGTTTGCGGAATGTTTCTTAAATAGTTAATCATGAAACTTTAATTAAAATGGTTAACTTAAGTAGGTAATCATAAAAATATTTCCATGTTTCTTCTAGTATTTTAAGCAATATAGATAATATAACATAATAATAAACGTAACTGCAAAGGCCTCAGGCACTATTTGCAATCCCTTTATTTTTTCTTACTCTATTGATTGCAAAAACTTAAACTTATTAAGATGGAAATTGTTAAACATACAGAAGAATAGAGAATAATGTAATGAGTCTCTGTACATATTAACCAGCTTCAACAACTATTATTCTGCCGTCTTTATTTCAACCTCACTCTCCTCTAAACTTTTACTTAAGTGACTATAATTCCTCATTACTTATTGCTTAGTTCATGTTCAGATTTCTGTGATTATCACAAAGATGTTTGTTTTACTTTGTTTGATTTGTTCAAATAGAATCCAAACAAGGTCTGCACATTTCATTTGATTGTGATGATTCTGAAGTCTCTTAGGCTATAAGTGTCCCTTTTCTCTCCTACCCCATGCTCTTTATTTGTTGAAGAAAATGGGAACTTTGTCTTGTAGAATTTCCTGCATTCTGGATTTAGCTGATTGGAATTTCTTATATTGTTTAACGTGTTCCTTTTATCCTCTGCATTATGTGCAATCTGTGTTTAGATTTAGAACCAGATTAAATTGAGGTTCAGTTTTAGTCCTGTTAGGTTATATAGTCCTTTCTTCTCCTTATTTAAATGTTTTCAGCTCTAATAATGACATCATAACTCCAGAAATATAATTTATCTACTCATAACTGATTGATCTTTGACAACTACAATATTGTGAAAAGATGTTTGAAGATGAGCAGTCAGAAATAAAATATAGAAACTACAGGTTATTTATACTTTATACCTGTTGACTTTCAGATGTATAACCTATAAATCCATCATAGAACATTTCCTTATTTCCCCCCCAACCCACTGTAATATTTGATTAAGTATCAAATTATTTCTCTTTTTCTCTTACCATACCTAATCTCATTTGTTCCTCCTTTCTGCTTAGTCTCTTCCCTGACCTGCTTCTAGGCCTTTCATCTCTAGTCTGCGTCTTATATTGTTGGCATATTGGTATGTAAAAGAGTAACTTCATCATGATACTTAATTTTCAAATAATTTTAGGACTGCATGGAGTTCTACACCTTTAAACTCTTCTTTTAATTAGTAAAGAGATTGCTTCTGCCTATGGTAATTTTATTTAACTGCATACTTTTTCAGGTTTGGCTGGTGTAGTAAAATACCGAGGCGTAAGGATTGGTGGAATCTCCGGTATCTTTAAATCTCATGACTATCGAAAAGGTATTGTTCTGAGAATTGTTTTCAAATTTTAGAACTTGCATGTCTCAGACTAACTTAAGCATAATATATATAGTTGGACTTTTTCATTGTTTTTTTTTTCTCTGAACTGACTTTTTTGATGAAATATTTTATACATCTGTAAATGTTGAGAACACTAGAACAGATTTTTAATTAGGATTTTATTTATTTGTTTATTTTTTAATTTGTTTTATTTTTTATTTTGTTTTATTTATTTTTTTGAGAGAGCGAGAGAATGAGTGAGCAGGGGAAGAGCAGAAAGACAGGGAGAGAGAGAATCTCAAACAGGATCCATGTGGGCTCAATCTCACAACCATGAGATCATAACCTGAGCTGAAATCCAGAGTCTGACGCTTAACAGACTGAGCCACCCAGGCACCCCAGTCAGGATTTTAAAGAAATAAAACAGTACAGATTCAGTCAGAGCTCATTGTTTATCTGTCCTCAGTCCTGTTCTCCCTTTATCCTTCCCTTTCCTTACCAGGCAGTCACTCTTCTAAATTTGGTGTTTGTCATTCATTTGATATGTAACAGATATGTAAGAGCTTTAAACAGTGTACAATACAGCATGTTTTAAATTTTATATGAATGTATCATTTTTGCATGTATCTTTCTGCAACTTGCTTCATTGTTTAATATGTTTTTGAAATCCATGTTGATACATTCACTTTAATTTGTGAAGAGCATCTATTATAGAAGTATACCACCGTGTACGCATTTATTCCACTGTCTCTGAAAAAATTGATTTTAAAGTTAAAGGCATAGTTTGAGTTCACATTGATTTCAAAATTTTATGAATTAGGTTGGCAGCCAAAAATTACATCCTCTATGTAACTTAAATCACAGGTCTGTTCTCTGCTGCCCTGTTACCCATGATTCTAAACTATAGGCATGGAAGTACAAAAATAGGCTGTCTCCTTCACTGCAGGTGTGGGTGCAAACTGTCCTCCACTCTTTGGAGGGCAGCTGGTAATCTGTGGAAATTATAAAAGTGCTCTGACCTGGAGTTCTACTTCCGGGAATTTAATGTACAGATATATTCCACAAATGCACAATGATGTGTACACATTTGTTTATTTCAGCCTTGTTTGTAATAGCAAGAGGTAGGAACTAATTAACTCTAATTAACATAACTCTATCATGATAAGACTTTACAGTGCAGTGCTATGAAGCTATTTTGTTTAAAAAAGAAGAAAGCAGCTCTATGTGTAACTGATAGACAAAGAACTCCAAGATAAGTGAAAAAAACAAGGCACCAAACATGTTTCAACTATACTCCTATTTGTGTAAAAAAAAAAAAAAGAGGATTAAAAAAGTTTGTGTATTATATACATAGATGATGTCTCTAGAATAAAATACCAAATACTGATTAACATGAGTTGCCTCTAGGTAGGGTTAATAGTGGCTGGGGATCAGGAATAGGAGGGTCCCAGTTTTTTTGAGGTAAAACTTACATACTGTTGTAAGTATACAGTGCAGTGATTTTAGTAAATTTATGTAGGGTTGTGCAGCCATCCAGATTTAGAACATTTTTGTATTCCCAAAAGCTTTGTAGTTAATCCCTGCTCCCACCCCAGCGCTAGGCATCACTGGTCACTTTTTATTCCTTTCTGATGATATCTTTTACATCTTAAACTATATGAATTAAATGTATTCAAAATTAAGTATAATTTAATTTCAAAAATCACAAGCCCCTCAATTATTTAGAGTTGTAGTTAGTGATCACTCATTAGTAGAAAATACCAACTTTTTTTTAAATACCAACATTTTAAGAGCAGTGTTTTCATAAAATTTTTAAGAACCAAAACATTAATGACAGTCCTCAGTTTTGGAGAAGTATGTGTATATTATTTGTATTTGCCATATTTAAGGGAGTTGATTATAGCTTATTTCTCTTCTTTAATTCAAGGTCATTTTGAGTGCCCCCCTTATAATTCAGCCACAATAAGGAGTATATACCATGTGAGGAATATTGAAGTCTATAAATTAAAACAGGTATGTGAAAAGTTCATTACAGCAGACTTGAAAAATGTTAAAGTCATTCTGTACCAAATTTATTTTGATCATTTTAGTATACTACTTCCAAGAAAAGCTTACTGCAGTATTTCTAAAGTTTGGATCTTGAGTTGCTTTTAAGAGGTTCACAGATAAACATTTTTTTATTCTAATGTTATGAATTTTAGGAAGTAATAATAAAATAGAACATTTAATCTCTGACTTTGTATATTACTACTTAGAATAAGGCTGAAGAATATATGTTGGAATAAATTGATACTTTAAAGAAAATATTAGAATATTTCATTTTATTTATTTTTAAAAAATTTTTTTAACATTTACTAATTATTGAGAAACAGAGAGAGACAGAGCATGAACATGGGAGGAGCAGAGAGAAGGGGAGACACAGAATCTGAGGCAGGCTCCAGGCTGGCTCTGAGCTGCCACCACAGAGCCCGATGTGGGGCTTAAACCCACAAGCGGTGAGATCATGACCTGAGCTGAAGTCGGACGCTCAATTGACTGAGCCACCCAGGCGCCCCAGAATATTTCATTTTAAATAATGGTATTAAATATGGAATAAATAGTGGTAAAGAAGATAGAGAATATGGTAGAATTATGAAAGTGATATTGGAACACTGGCTTAACTAGAAAGTAGGTGAAACTAGGGTTTTGTTTGAGAACCCATTAAATGCCTGACACTGAGCTAGTCAGTTATCCCACGTGACATTTCATATAATTGCCCCACAGTTCTGTGAAGTAAGTATTAGTCTTTGTCACATTAAGGATGAGAAATCAAGGCTCAGATAGGTAAGTAGCCTACAGGGAATTCCCAAGGAGTTAAGTGGTGGAGGCTGCCTGAAGCTGTCAGACCCTTCCCACCAGGCCCTACTGTCTCTGCGGAAGCATAAGAATGCTTGTGGGCATTTCTTTAATATCCTACTCATAATAGTTCCCTACCTTGAATCCTTTTTCCCTTTCACTCATCTCAGTCCTACTAGTGTTCGATGACCCAGCTTAGATACCAGTGTTCTAGTTGAAAGCCTTCACCCTTCCCGGAATTTTTACTGCACTTTACTGCCCGAATCAGTTATTCAGCGACTGGTCATATCTATCTTTGATCTTGTATTGTCTTGAACACTTAAGTTATTTTAATTTAGTTTTCCAAGTTTTGTTGCAGATTACTTGAAGGTGCTGGGGATGAGTAAAATATGGAGTATGTTTGGTGGCCTCCCCATGAAGACAGCAGCCACCTTGAATACCTTTAGTATAATTTATGTAGCAAACAGCGATTTTTAGTTAAATGCTATATGAGTCCATTAGAAGAAAACAGAATATATCTTTGGGTTTTACTGTATTATTTACATTAGAGATCTCATGAAACCTGTATCTCTGTATCTTAAAACAGTTCCTTTATTAAAAGTGACGAGAATAATGGTTATTATATATTTTAGAAACCCTATACTAAAGACCATGGCTAGTTGTCAGTCTGATCAAAGTTGGTCTCTGTTGACCTGCCTTGTCATGGAAAATAAGGATGGTTTGTGTGATAGAAAGCTTTTTCTCCTTGCTTAGATGAGTGAGGAGTGTAGTATTTCTTAGTACTTCTGTGATCTTCTTAAATAAGGTTTCCTTAGAATGAATTACATAGAAATCTAAAGATCTAAGTGGTTAAATGATTGTGTGCCGGTGGGGAGAAAGTGTAGGGGATTGCTTTTGGCTAATCTATTTTTGGATTTTCTTTCTTTTTTGTTAAAGCTGAAGCAGCCTATGGACATATTCTTATCTCACGATTGGCCAAGAAGCATCTATCATTATGGAAATAAGAAGCAACTTCTTAAGACTAAATCTTTTTTCCGACAAGAAGTGGAAAACAACACATTGGGAAGTCCTGCTGCCTCAGAGCTTTTAGAGCACTTAAAACCTACCTACTGGTTTTCCGCACACCTTCATGTGAAGTTTGCAGCCTTGATGCAGCATCAGGTAGAAACCGGGATATTCTTTGATTCGACACTTAGCAAATATCTGTGGGCTAAGGCACTATTGGCACAGTTGTAAATTTAGAGAAAGAGGTCAAAGATACCTTCGCTTTTGCAACTAACTCCATATCCATGGGGGGGTGGGGACAAGCAGGCAATTATAAAATAGTAATAAGTATTACTGTTAGTAATCAGTAATCGTAATAAGTTTGTGATGAAAACTGCCGGGGTGCTGTGGAAGCACCTATGCCAGACTCTGGTGAAATGGGGATGTGGACAGAGAGATGAAGAGATTGAGAAGGTTTTCCAAAGGAATCGATTGTGCCGGGAAGCAGTAGAATATGAGGGCAATGTAGGCCGGGAGCCCAGCGTGTGCAGAGGCTAGAGGTCTGAATGCATGGCTCGCTGGGGGGCTGTAACAGTCCCTGTGGCTGAGGCAGAGGGAGAGATGAGGCTGGAAGGACATCCTAACTGCCTCTGGGCCATGTTCTGGAGTTTGGGGTTTAACCAGAAGGTAATGGGGAGAGTTGAGGAGTAATGAAACCAGATTTTCATTTTAGAAAGATTAGTTGGGTAGCATTTTTCTGTAAGGATTGTAGTAATGTAAAATGGGAGGCAGAGGAGGCTATTTAAACAAAAGATGAGGTTCTAGCCTGCAGCAAAGAGGGAACACAGCATACAGGTTCCAGAGAGATTTTGGAGGCAGAATCATCAGGATTTGGTGACAGGGGGACTCCCAGAATTTTCCTTGGGAAACTGCATGGGTGATGGTGCTTTGTGGGAAGGTGGAGAATAAATATATACTTCAAATTAGGCTTTTATGGAAATAGGTGTTTCTTCCTTTCCCCTCCCATTCTGACTAAACTGACTTTCCACATAAAGTATTCCATAGGGAAAACATTTAGAAAATGCTGGATTAACAAGGTTAGAGATTTCTTCTTGAAGGCTTCTTCTGTAGAATTTCTTAGAGTCTGTAATGTGTTAATGGGCATCGTCTTTCCCCAAGAGAGGAATGTGGTGTGCAGTGCTTTCTGAACTTGACCAAACTCTTTTCTGTGGTGGAAGTACTCTTTAATGATGTTCAAGTACAGATTGGATAATTCTGTTTGGAAACATTCCTTTAGGCTCTTTCTGTTGTGGACTTATCCTCACTCCCCAGTTTCACTGGGAGAAAGAGGCAAGGTTGCTCCTTTTCTCTTCCTTTGGGCTGCTGCCAAGGTGATGATCCTCTTTTAATGTCCAAGTCATTCATTCAGATCAGTCATCTTTTCTACATCTGTGTTATTCTCTTCCATATCCTAGGGCTCATGACACGCCTGGATTTTTACTGAAGCATCAGCTTTGGTTCTTTTCCCCTCATTCCATCTTCTTTTGTCAACCTCAGGGACTTATATCTCTGAATTAATATGTTCAGTCACTTTTAATTAGCTCCTCAACTTCCTCTGACTTTGCCAGTCTTCCCTTTCCGCTCCTTTACCAACACCAAAGATGACCTTTCCTCAGTACTGCCCCATTGCCAAGATCTGCCTGCAATCTCTGTGCCTTCTGCCTCGCAGTCCATCACCACCACTGAACGGAAACCTGGCCCACAGCACGGTGTCCCGTAGCTGCTTCCTGTCCTTTTTCCTCCACATACCTTACTGTTCTCAGTGAGTCACTTTTGTACGTCATCCAATAAGACCTTCGTGTTGTGGTCCAGCATGCCCTGCCCATGTTTTCTTTCTGCTGATTCAGTTTTTACAAAATAGCTTAATTGGAATGTAATTTACATGTCATAAACTTCACCTATTTAAGTGTACAACTCAGTGAGTTTAGTGTATTTCCAGAGTTCCAGAGGTTTCCAGAGCAAACAGCACATAGCTCGGGTTTAGAACATTTCCAGGCCCCCAAAAGATATCTTGTGCCTGACTGCTGTTAGTCCTTGTTCCCACCCTCAGCCCCAGGCACCCACTAATCTGCTCTGTGTCTCTGTGGATTTGCCTTTTCTGAACATTAAATGTAAGTGGGATCAAAATCTATAGTCATTAGCATGTGGTTTCTTTCCTTTGCTTGTTGTTGAGGTTCGTTTGTGTAGCAGGTATTAATATTTCTTTCGTTTTTATTGAAATGTTGAATATTGAATATTGAAATATTGAATAATATTCTGTGAATGTATCCCATCTACTTTTGATGTTGTATCTAAGAAATCTTTGCCTAACCCAAGTTTATAAAGATTTTTCCCTATAATTTCTTCTAAAAGTTGTATAGTTTTAGCTCTGCCAGATTACTTTTCAGCTCTTCTGTTATCATTAAACTTTCCGTTACATGCTTTGATTTAGCATTATCATTGTCATCAGCATTAGTGTCTGCTTTGACTTTTGTAAGGAAGTTGAAGCCCAGAGAGTTTAAGTTCCTTGCCCGTCATTGGTTGTGGAACTAACTTATTTTGGAAAAGTGACAGTTACTGCTTTGACACACAACTTAGGGGTATGTTTAATAAAGATTATTTCCATCCTATTCTGTGTATGAGTTATTGTGATGATTTAACATTCTTCCTAGGGGTGCCTGGGTGGCTCAGTCAGTTAAGTGGCCGACTTAAGCTCCAGTCACAATCTCATGGCTCGTGGGTTCGACCCCCACATAGGGCTCTGTGCTGGTAGCTCAGAGCCTGGAGCCTGCTTTGGATTCTGTGTCTCTTTCTCTGCCCCGTCCCTGCTCTTGCTCACGCTCTCTCTCTCTCTCTCTCAAAAATAAATAAATATTTTTAAAAATTTTAACATTCTTTTTAAAATTATGTTTCATATTTCTAGGCCAAGGATAAAGAACAGACAGCCAAAGCAACCAAATTTTTAGCCTTGGACAAATGCTTACCGCATAGAGACTTTCTTCAGGTAAGAAGAAAATGAAATAACTTTGCAATATAGTTTTGCTTTTCCAATGATGAAAAAGATACTAATTTTCCATTCAGAATTTGTGCTCTTTATAACGTATATATTCCGAAAATTTGGGAATATTTAAGTTACATTTGTGTTTTTAAGCTACTAAATTAAATTCCTTTCAAATTCTATTATTATACTGAAATTCTTAGAATATTAAAAATAGAAATGTGTTTCTTAAAATTACCAATTTCTTTCTGTAGGTAATAGAAATAGAGCATGACCCCAGTGCTCCTCAGTACTTAGAGTATGATATTGAGTGGCTCACTGTTCTTAGGGCTACTGATGATCTTATTAATGTGACTGGGCGCCTGTGGAATATGCCTGAAAATAATGGCCTGCATACAAGGTAAGTCTGACATTATTTGGGGTTTGCTCTCTCTGGTGCATGCACAATTTTTGTCCCCTCCACCTTTTTCCCCCTTAAATCAAGGGAATTACTGTTAAATGAGTGTCAGAGTAATTCAAGGGTTACTGACTGGTATGGAAAACTTTAAATTTTCCAACTAAGGGATATAAGAAAATGGGCTATTGAGTACCAACCCAAGTAAGCGCTTAAATGAATAAGCATGCGTGAAACTATAATGTGGTGATTTGGTTCACACGTTAAAGTAATTTATGCTTATTTTAGAGTGTGAGTTAAGAACAGCTTTTTCTTTTTTCTTTTTTTTGAGATTTTATGTATTTATTTTGAGAGAGCGTGCATGCATGCATGGGGGAGGGGCAGAGAGAAAGAGAATCCTAAGCAGGTTCTGTGCTGGCAGTGTAGAGCCCAATGACATGGGACCCATGAGATTGTGACTGGAGCTAAAACCAAGAGTTGGATGCTTACCTGACTGAGCCACCCAGGTGCCCCAAGAACAGCTTTTTCTAAGAATTGTTTTTATTTCAAAATGGTCCTTTGGTAAATTAACTATAATTTTATTAAACAGAATTTAAAAAAAAAATTTTTTTTAACATTTATTTATTATTGAGAGACAGAGCATGAGCATGGGAGGGCAGAGAGAGGGGGAGACCCAGAATCTGAAGCAGGCTCCAGGCTCTGAGCTGTCAGCACAGAGTCAAATGCCGGACTCGAACCCACGGGTGGTGAGGTCATGATCTGAGCCGAAGTCGGACACTCAACCAACTGAGCCACCGAGGCGCCCCTAAACAGAATTTTTATATGTAGTTTAGATTTTATCCTTGCATGTGAAGTCCAGAGTTAGATCTTACCATTTGTTGTCTGAGGCTGGTAAAATGTAAAAAGCTATTGTTTTGGACTTTTTTTAGGTGGGATTATAGTGCAACAGAAGAAGCTATGAACAAAGTATTGGAAATACTAAATCATGACCTCAAAGTTCCATGTAACTTTAGCATAACAGCCGCTTGTTATGACCCCAGCAAGCCGCAGACACAAATGCAGTTGGTGCATAGGATCAGTCCTCAAACTACTGAATTTTGTGCCCAACTTGGCATCACCGACATAAACGTCAGGCTGCAGAAGGCCAAGGAAGAACATCACTTGTGTGGTGAATATGAAGAACAGGATGACGTGGGGAGTAATGACTCTGGAGAAGACCGTAGTGAATATAACACAGACACGTCTGCCCTGTCCTCTATTAATCCAGATGAAATCATGTTAGATGAAGAGGAGGAGGATGAGGACAGTATTGTAAGTACACACAGTGACATGAATACACCCTCTGTAGAACCGTCTTCTGATCAAGCTTCTGACTTCTCCGCAAGCTTCTCTGATGTCAGGATCTTGCCAGCTTCCATGACTGTATCTTCTGATGATACATTGGGTTCCCCAGTTGGCAGAGAGGGGAAGCCTGGTGAGGCTTGGGAGTCGGAGGATGGAAAGGACTTAGCCGAGTTGCCCCTAAAGAGGTTGAGTGACGAGCACGAACCTGAACAAAGAAAGAAAATTAAGAGGAGGAATCAAGCCATCTATGCTGCAGTGGACGACGATGATGCCGCATAAGACAATTTCCTTAGTATTATATGTAGATATGTGATTTTTGAGACCATATTTTTAGAATTGGATTTTTGACACTCAAGACTTTATAATAATGAAGTTACAGGAGAGAATTTTAGTTAGGTATTGACTTTGTCTTTAGTCCTTTGTATATTTCAGATAAAAATATTAAAATTTTATATATTTACTTGACCGAGTACCTTTTTTTGAAGACATATATTATTCACTTTCATTATTTTCAGGAAATACTTACTGAATACCTACTCTGTACCAGGCACTTTTCTGTAAAATGACACTATAAAGATAAGTAAGACTGGGATTTCTAACTTTGAGGAGTTACTACCACTATGAATATTTTTGTGTATAAAATATGGCATCTTTATAATTCGTTTTGCAAAGTCATTACTGCATGTATGATTTTGTATGCTTTCATTTTATTTATTATATATATTTTCCCTGGTCTGCTCTTAATGTCTGTCAAATACAATTGAAATTGAAGATGGTCAGGTTTCAGGAAATAAATTACTTTAAATACTAAACATTGGTAAACATAAATTTTACATTTAATTACTGAGATTAATATAACTGTTGATTTTGGCATATTTTAGCTTTAGCTTTAACTTGAAGGTGACTATAGTAACCTTACAGGTCATTTTTGACACAGTTGAGCTTAGTATTAATTACTAGCAAGGATTGAATTGCACAAATGCTGCCCTTCGTGCTGTATTGTGTGGGTCGTTAGTAGTAGTTTTTTTTTTTAATGTTTATTCTGAAAGAGAGAGCGCACATGCACGCAAACTGGGAGAAAGAAAGGGAGAGGGAATCCCAAGCAGGTTCCGTGCTGTGAGTACAGAGCCCTACATGGAGCTCTGTCTTCTGAACTGTGAGATCATGACCTGAGCTGAAACCAAGAGTTGGAAACTTAAATGACTGAGCCACCCAGGCATCCCAGTACTAAAGTATTTTTAAAGATCCACATTGGAAAAGGTATACCTCCATCCTGTCTCTGTTAAAATGCCTGGATCACCTGAGGAGATGGTTGTCCTGCACTTTGGATCAGAAGTCATGAATCCAAAGACTATTCTAGGCTGTCATCATCCCACAGCAGTCCAGATCCAAGGACCATTAATATAACAGAATGCTATAGCAATTGGCTTCCATCTTGTCAGCACGTGACTTGAAGAACGTGGAGCACTTTTATCTTTATTGCCATCTATTCTGCTTACCCTTTTAAGTTGAATATTTACTTATTTTAATTTTCATTACTTACATAAAGGATTTTCCTCATCACTGATTTAACGGAATCCCATAGTTCTGACATTTAGTTTTTTTCCCCAGAAATTCTATAATAAAGATAAAAGTAGAAAGTAATTACATGTAAAATAATGGAGTTCATAAAGTTCTCAAAGTAAATAATTAAAAAAAAGACAATCCTCTAGCTTATCTAATCAAGAAAGTACAAATGCCAAAAAATAAAAGGGATAAATAACCAATAAAACAGGATATTCAAGTAAATACAGGATTACTCTCATAACTTCATACAAATAAATTTGATAAATGGTTACTTTCCTAAGAAAATAGAATTTACTGAAATTCATCCTACTAGAGGTAGGAAGTGAAAAAAATTCCACAGAAGGAATAAAGTTATCAAAGGATTAACTCCCACGAAAAAGCAGTTGGCCCCAATGATCTCAGGAGGAAAGTACCAAATCTTTTAAAGGCCACATAATCCCTAATGTTAGGTAAACTTCGAAAATGTAGAAAAATAAAGGAAAGTTTAGTTTTCTTTTTATGAAGCAAGTATGACAGTGATACCTAAATCTGATAAAGTTTGCACAAAAAAACCACAGACCAATCTCACATATGAGTATTGCTGCAGAAGTCCTAAACAAAACATTAGCAAACAATATAGCACATTTTAAACATGACTGATACAAAGGTGGTTCAGTATTAGGAAATGTGTTGATATAACTCACATAGTGATAGATTTAAGAACAAACATGATTATCTCCATTGATGATGAAAAGGCCTTTGGCAAAATTCCACACCCATTTCTGATTTTGTAAAATGTAAAATCTAGCATCTTGTTTAATAGAGAAACACTATAAGCGTTCTCATCAAAGTCAGCAGAAGGTCAAGGAAAAAGGCAGGATCCCCACTACCTCCATTGCATTTTAACATTGTATTGGTGTAAAGAACAAAACAATTAGAGAAAAAGGGCACCTGGGTGGCTCAGTCGGTTAAGTGCCTGACTCGATCTCGGCTTAGGTCATGATCTCCTGGTTCTTCAGCTGGAGCCCCACTTTCAGGCCTTGTGCTGACAGCAAGAAGTCTGCTTGGGGTTCTCTCTCTCCCTCTCTCTTTGCCCCTCACCCACTTGTGTGTGTGTTCTCTCTCTGTCAAAATAAATACAAATTTACAAAGAAAAAAAAAACAGGGAAATCAAGATTGCAAAGGAAGAGACATGAGATATAGAGATGAACTGAATGTTTAGGTGGAAAACAAGAAAATCAAAATTAAAACTAATACAACAAAGTAATAAGATAAAAATTGACCTACAAGGCAATAGCTTTCACATACACAATTATGAGTGACTGGTGTGATGCAAACAATATCAAAGAGAGGTAATAAGAAATGTATAAAATCTGTAATGAGGAAAACCTTAAAATATACCCAAAAATGCAAAATGAGGCTTGAACTAATGGAAACCTCTCTTATCATGGATAGATAAACCTAACGTTTTAAAGATGCCAGTTCTTCCTAAGTTAATACATAAATTTAACATGACCCCAATCAAAATATCAATACATGTTTTGTTTTTTGTTTCTTTCCCCGGAGCTAGACAAGTTTCTTTTAAACTTCACGCAGATAAATAATTTAGAACAGACAGGAGTATCCCCCAAAAGGGCATTAGATGATGCTAGCCATATCAGCTGTTAAACATAATATAAAACCTCTATAATTAAAGCAATGTGTATTGGCTAATGAATGGACAGACCAATGGAACAGAAAGACCAGAGGTAGGCCCAAACATATGAAATTTTAGTATATGATTTAAGTGGCATCTCTAATCACTGAGGAAAAAGATGATGTTTTAAATAAATAGAGTTGGATCTCTGGATATCCATTTGGAAGGAAATAAACCCTTGTTATATATATTATAAATATAAATATAACATAAATTGTATATAAATATATATAAACTATAGAAAATATATATTATTTTATATATAATATAAAACCCCCTTGTTTTATATATATTATATAATATATAAATATGTTTTATAATATTTACATATATGTATATGATATATATTATATATAATATGTATATAAACTCCAAATAGACCAAAGATATAAATGTGCAGAATGAAACCATATAAATACCATATGAAAACTTGGGTAATTGTTCTTATAATCTGGAATTGAGGAAAGCCTTTGCAACTGTATCTCAAAATCCAGACACAGTAAAAAGGAAAGACTGATAAATTTTGACTATATACAAAAATAGATAACTTTTGCATGGCAAACAAAACACCAAAAACAATGTTAAAAGATAAATGATAAACTGGAAGAATATATTTGCAACTCATAACACAGATAAAGGGCATATTTTCAAAAAATATAAAGAACTCTTTGTAGAAACCTAGTAATTCCACTTTTTTTAATTAAAAATTAAAAAAAAATTTTAGTTTTAGAAAAAGCACAAGTGAGGGAGAGAGGCAAAGGAGAGAGAGAGTAAGCAGTTTCCACACTTGGTGCAAGGCCAAACACAGGGCTCACTCGATCCCACAACCCTGGGATCATGACCTGAGCCAAAATTAAGAGTCGGATGTTCAACTTACTGAGCCATCCATGTGCCCCAATTCCACTTCTAGGAATAAGTTTTTTTTTTTTTTTTAAAGCTTATTTATTTTGAGAGAGAGAGAGGGAGATAGAGAGTCCCAAGCAGGCTCTGCACCACTAGCAGAACCCATGAACCCATGAACTGTGAGATGACCTGCGATGACCAAGACTCAGATGCTTAACCAACTGAGCCACCCAGATGCCCCTCTAGGAATAAATTTTAAAGATACATCTCCACAAATAAAGCATAAGCACAAGAGTATTGGTTGTGCCATTATTTGTAGTAACAAAAGACTGGAACCAATCTAAGCATTCACTGGGAGAGGATTTGTTGAATAAACACCTACTGGAGTAATACACAACTTGAAAAAAAAAATGAGACACAAAGACGTACATGAATGTTTATGGCAGCATGATTTCTGATAGCTAAAAAGTAGAAATAACCCAAGTGTCCACCAACTAATAAATAAATATATAGAATGTATACCGAGACAATGGTATATTATTCAGCAGTAAAAAGGACTGAAGCACTAATACATGTCATAACATGAAGGAACTTTGAAAATATTATGCTAAGTGGAAGGAACCAGACACAAAAAAAACCCACACATAATAAGATTTCCATTTAGATGATAGATTAAATATCCAGAATAGACAAATTCATGGATACAGAAAGTAGATTATTGGTTGCCTAGGGTTGGGGGAAGGGAGGGGGGCTAATGAGGAGTGCTAATGGATACAGGGTGTCTTTTTGGGGTGACAAAGATGTTCTGACATTGGAGTATAGTGATGGTTACACAACTCTGTGAATATACTCCGAATATAAAAACGATTGAGCTATACATTTAAAAAAAAAAAAAAAAAAAGAAGAGTGGAAGATTCCCATGAACTGACCTGGAATGAATTTCAGGTTATATTAAGTTAAAAACAAGGTAAAGAACAGTTATATTTTCTGTAATAAATAAAAATTTGCTTCCTTGCCTTCTTTTTATTTCCTTTTAGTTCTGAATTCATAAAACTTTGACATGTTTCAAAAATCTAAACTATGTAAAAAGTTATACTCAGAGATGTCTTGCTCCCATTCAGAACCCTTTCACCCAGTCCTTCTCTCCCTGACACTTTTCATCAGTTTTCAGTTTATTCTATTGTTTGAAATGCTGATGTCATGGGTGAATCTTTAAAGTGGTGGGAGCCCAAAACTTGTAAGTTGTAGAAGGTATTGACTTTTGGCCTGCAAACATCAATTCCTCTTTCTGGTAGTAAAAATACTATTTCTTTGGGAATCACTGCTCCTACACTGCGGTCCTGCCTTCACCTAGCTAAGGGCAGTCATGTGACTCTCCTTATGCTAATTGGATGCTCCTTCCTTGGAATATCGATCTTGATCAGAAAGATTTTTAAAAAATTTATTTATTTATATTTACTTATTTATTTATTTAAGATAGATCAACCAGACAGAAAATCACTAAAGAAACAATGGATCTGAAGGACACATTGGAACAGATGGAATTGATAGATATATTTAGAACTCTGCATCCTGAAGCTAGGAAATTCACCTTCTTCTCAAGTGCGCATGGCACTTTCTCC